>OU898281.1:34631848-35315043 GCA_918026665.1 Diabrotica balteata | reverse complement strand
GTTCTCGGAGTCTTTTTAGCGCTCTGAATGTAATTAGATGTCAACGCCATTGTATAAAGTACTAAAAAGTGGTGTCATCTGTGCATATTAAAAGGAACTTACATTTATTAATATTTATTTATTATTATCAAACGGGACAAATTCACTGTCAAAATTATACAAAAATTGCAACATTATAGAAAATACACAAAATACAAATAAAAATTATATATATATTATATATATATATATATATATATATATATGTAATATATATATATTATATATATATTATATATATATATATATATATATATTATATATATTATATATATATTATTATATATATATATATTATATATATAGTATATATATGAATAAAATAAATAAGTACACATTTATAAAAAGTATCATTTGCATTTTAGTGCTTATGAAATAGTACCTAAAGCTATTGATACAAAAGTTTCAGCCCATACCTATATTTGAACCATAATTAGTTCTGCGGTAATGAACATGGAAATGTGAATTCTGACGCAGTGAATGGTGACGAATATGAAAACAAACTAGCTGCTGAAGCAATTCAGGAGATTGGTTATTTTATGAACAAGCTTAAAAATAAAGATTGAAAGGTAAAACTTCTGATAAGAGAATCCAGATTCAAGAAATTGATCATACAAGATTAAGAATAAGGTCTATCCAATTTACAAGAACAGTAGATGCTTGTAGACAAGTCAGTATAAATCTAATCGACATAAAAAATGTCTTTTAATGCAATTATAACCTAATCAGTATAAATTAGTAGAAGTTGAACGACTATAGACAGTAAACCATGATGAACCGAGGTAAATTGAAGCTGATTCTTCAGATTTACTCTCAAAAAAATCTAGTCAGGTAACACCTCGAAAATTTTAGGAAGAAATAATAGCAGACAATTAATTTTAATGGAACGATTAATTATGAATCAATGAGAAATATATGGCGATGGAAAGTTCAATCCTCAGTCCGTGATTTATTAAAAATAGCGCACAGTAAGTGGCCTACATAAGAAGATATGTCAAATTTCCTTAAAACTAGGTTATGATTTTTCACAGTTGCTGTGGTTTTAATGAATTCATCTAACTAGAAGAATACTATAACACACCATTGGGGTATTTACTTTCTTTAATGACTCAATTGACTAAATATTACACTTTGATACTTTAAAAACCTCAAATAATAACAGTTGTATATAATAAAAATATACGGCCAACAACAACACCTTTCATTCTCATATCTCTAGTTGTAGTTCTCTAAAGCAATCTCATAGCCAGACTGAACATTTGTGGGTTGGTAAATTTTTGCCATCTATAAATTAATATAGACACAGTTAACGATATGCTTATCAGCTGTATCGTGAACCACTTAAGCTCATAGTGTTAATTCTTACATGATCCCTTAAATTTGATTTATGATTTACAAGTTATTTAAAATCGAGCTATATGTGTGTCTTTCAAACGCTTTATATTGAATTTTTATTGCCGTTCGTACTTTTAGGCTCTCCTTAACAACTTAGTTTATGGTTCCTCACCAATTTTGGGAACTAAGCGTCATTATCCTAAAATATAAGTCAACATGTAACAGTAATTCTAACTTACTCCCTTCAAAATTTGATCATTCCATGCTCTAATTATTTTAGCCTTAAACTAATACTAATAAACAAACCAGCCTCTGTTACCAAAATCAATCAAACATTCATTTGTAAATTTTGGTTTCTCATAACTTTGGTAAATGCCTATTAAAACTCTTTTTTAGTGGGGATTCTTTAAAATTTACACAAATTTCTCATATACTATTGTTATTTGGGGAGATAAAAATATCTTATGAAATGTTGAATCATATGGAGCGGAGCTATTTGTTCTCTGGGTGAAGCAGAAGGGTTCTTAGCCATCGAGTAAAAAGAACTAAAAGGAGGGAATTAATCCTTATGAAAAGGTGGACCAAACAGTGGCCCTCTGATCGGCGGACATATCGGAAAGGCGAAATGCGCCAATATTTAATTTTCTGACACTTATTAACAGTAGCTATATAATATTTTTCAGAATGTGTCTTAGACGAGAAAGTTTTAATTAATTATTTAACGGTAATAGTCTAAAATACGACACAATTGTTAAAAAACTTCAATATAAATAAGATTTCATGTGACATTTGGGACAAACAATAACATAACCCAACTAAATTTGATGTCAAACAAGGAGTGAGACTCTCTTTCCTTGTTTAATGTGGCCTCTAAAGATCGCACTTCCTGTCTAACAATATTTTTGCCCCCACTACCTTTACATTCCCTCTATTGTCTTTTTGCTCGATGGTTCTAGCATCTAATTAGACGAGTCAAGTTAGTAGAAAATAAGCGTTTTTTCGTCACAACTGTATAGACGGGTTTGACAGTTGAAATGGATAGTATGAGATATTACAAAAAGACTCTCATCTAGGGATTCATGAATTTTTTAGTGGAACTATTTTTAAATAAACAATTAATACGTCAATATCATTATTTTGCTCATAACTTATAAACTTGTCTATTTAGAGATTTGACGTCCACAGACGAGTTGTTGAGAAAGAAAAAATACACAAAATGAGATATACTAAATTAAAATCGGTTAATAAACAAAAAAGTTATTGCATAATAACCAAGTAAAACGGCTGTTTTTGATTATTGTTAATAACTCTTTTAGTAATCAATAAAATTTATTTAAATGTATCTGAACTTAAAGATCTCTCGTGTTCGAAGTGTGTGCGAAAAATAGGCTAGATCCGTCAAATAGTTTTTGCACAATTTAATTTGTTTATAAGATTTTTTGAAAAATGCACAAATTTCTAAGGCCGGTCCAGATAATTTGACTGAATGGATCTTAATAATCCGGGGCTTATTTTCTTCGATGAGACATATATTATTATCCTGTGGAAAAAAAATTTAAAAAAAAATACGTTTATGTACACAAAATGATTTATTAATAAATAGCACATTTTAAGTTTATAAACATTTACAATAACTCCGTACTATTTAGTTTAAATTAAATGGCAATAAAATATTCGGAAGGCGGGTTTAAAAAACAACAACTTTAAAAAAAAAAGGTCCTGCGACCATTAGGAGCCGAGTTAGTCCTTTTTTTTTTTAAATCACTGTTACGTCAATTAACAACATTAAGGGCTGAAATTAACCAATCTTTTAGAAGAAAAGTCAAAGTTATTCTCAAAATGTTTAGCAAAAAAAATAATTGAAAATTGTTTAAACAGGAGTGTTGTAAACGAAGAGTACTTTGCGTTCCGACTAGAATGGAAGGAGTGGGGATTGCCGATTGCACACAAGCCGCGCTCTCCAAAAAAGTCGAGCGCACGGTTTCAAAATAGATTGCTTGGAAAAAAATGACATATCTCGGGTTCTAGTGGACCAAATTTGTTCTTTTTTTTTTAACTGGGGTACAACGTTAAAATAATAACATTTAACGTACTTTCATTGCAAAATTATTCAAAACAAAGCAGCTAATGACTACGGAATGTACAAACTTTTTCTTGAGTCGTCTTTTTATTGTTATTTTTCTATTTATTTATTTCAAATATGATTATATTAAATAACTGTTATAAGTAAATGAACATTTTGAATAATGTTTACTAAAAATTTATTAATGAAATAATAAATTAATTTTATGTTATTACAGAAGTTGAAATTTTGTGTAGTGATTTTTTTAAAATAATTTAATTTACTGTAATTTTCTACGCTTAATTTCTATATCGTCACTGCTACTACTATGTAAACATTCATCTTCACTTTCATCTTCAATTTCACTTGTATTATAACTTTCATAAATCATTTCATTTTCATTGTCGCTATTCTCATCAAACCCAGTTAAATACATTTCATCAATTATCTCTTGTTCATCTGTTGTATCGTTTTCTTCTTCATTAATAATTTCATAAATATTAGTACATTATAATAGTAAAATAATATTATATTCAAAGTTAACCGTATATTATTCAGACAACGTGGTACAACCATGTGTTTATATTAATATATATCAGAACACGTAGTTTTTTTTAATATTCAGATGAATTTTACGTACCATTAATTATTTGTAACAATTATTAAATAAAACAAAACACTAAATATTTCAATACAACAAACCGGTTGTATAGTCGCAGGAAAATGAGTTGTACCGCTTTCGACGTGCGCTCGACGCTCGACTTTTTTTAGAGCGCGGCTTGAGTGCAATCGGCAATCCCCACTGCTTCCATTTGAGTCGGAACGCAAAGTACTCTTGGTTTACAACACTCCTGTTTAATCAATTTTCAATTATTTTGTTTGCTAAATATTTTGTTAAAAACTTTGACTTTTCTTCTAAAAGATTGGTTAATTTCAGCCCTTAATGTTGTTAATTGACGTAACAGTGATTTAAAAAAAAAAGGACTAACTCGGCTCCTAATGGTCGCAGGACCTTTTTCTTTTTTTTTTAAGTTGTGTTTTTTAACCAGCTTTCCGAATATTTTATTGCCATTTAATTTAAACTAAATAGTACGGAGTTATTGTAAATGTTTATAAGCTTAAAAAGTGCTATTTATTGTTAAATCATTTTGTGTACATAAACGTAATTTTTTTTAACTTTTTTTTCCATAGGATATTAATATATGTCTCAACAAAGAAAATAAGCCCCGGATTTTTAAGATCCATTCAGTCAAATTATCTGGACCGGCCTTAGAAATTTGTGCATTTTTCAAAAAATCTTATAAACAAATTAAATTGTGCAAAAACTATTCGACGGATCTAGCCTATCTTTCGCACACACTTCGAACACGATAAGGTCTTTAAGTTCAGATACATTTAAATAAATTTTATTGATTAATAAAAGAGTAATTAACAATAATCAAAAACAGTGGTTTTGCTTGGTTATTATGCAATAACTTTTTTGTTTATTAACCGATTTTAATTTAGTATATCTCATTTTGTGTATTTTTTTTTTCTCAACAACTTGTCTGTAGACGTCAAATCTCTAAATAGACAAGTTTATAAGTTATGAGCAAAATAATGATATTGACATTTTAATTGTTTATTTAAAAATATTTCCACTAAAAAATTCATGAATCCCTAGATGAGAGTCTTTTTGTAATATCTCATACTACTTATTTCAACTGTCAAACCCGTCTATACACTTGTGATGAGTAAAAACCTAACTTGATTGGCCTATAAAGGCAAATGAGCAAGATTAGGAACTTCTTTATGAATTTTTAATAAAATCACCTAGTATTAAAGGACAAAGACCAGTTGCATAACTTATTAGAAAAATTAAAAACATCTCGATAAGGTTCTCCAGAATTCTCGTTACAACCATGTTTAGACCCTTCTTCAGTTTCATTCAAAGAAGAGCTTTGAAAAGGATCACCAGAATGGTCGTTCACGTGGTCAATTTGGATTATTTTAAGTACTTAACATGATGGTTAATAAAACGCTTAAATCGGATGTATTATAACCTGAACTATTTGAACTGAAACTCTCATCAAAATAATCAGTTAGGGATTCCGAAGAAAGGTTTGAAGAAGATGGAATATCGGGGTTAATAATATTTTTATGTGGTCAGCACATGATTTCCGAGCTGTAAAACCTGCCTGGTCGTCCTCTATTTTATTTTGGATTTGTTTTTCTATTTTTTCCTTTATAATTTTTAGATATTATAATCTTCCTATAGATGGTAAAATGCTTAAGCCTCTGTAATTTTCACATTTTCTTCTATCCCCTTTCTTGAAAATAGAGATAATATGGCTGTCGACCATTTTCAGGTTGTTGTTCGGTGACCAAGGCTCTCTGAAACATAGTATGTATCATACGGAACAATTTTTCAGAGCCGTATTTAATTAGCTCGGGCGAAATCCCTCCGGGCCTGCAGACTTATTATTTTTTATTTGTTTTATGTTCTTTTTTACTTCTTCCAATGATAAATTTAGTTGTTCCTTTGTATTTGTTTTTTGTTGTTCTTTTTTCATGAATTTTGTTCGCTTTTCTGTCAGGAGTTCTTGGTAGTAATCATTCCATTGTTTTTTTCGCTTATGAAAGTAAAATGTGTGTTTTCTTTCAGACTATTTATCACTTCCAGGATTCTGAGTTTTTGTACCTCCTATGTATTATTCGATGTTCATACATGTTGATTCCCAGTTATCATTTTTATCTTTTGTTATTAATCTTTTTACCTCTGTGTATTTCTCTAGGTCCACTTGCTCTTTTGAGCTTAATCATTTATGATATAACTGTTTCTTCTGCTGAATACATTCTTCCGTGTTTTCTGATAGACGTTGTCGATATCTATTTGTTCTTCTCTTCGCAACCTAAGGCTTCCGCTGCTGCTTCCTTTATGCAGGATTTTATATGTTCATGTGTTTCGTCTATGTTGTCAAAACTAAACTTATCCAGTTTTTGGTCTAACCTTCGTCTGTATTCGGATTCTTCCTTAGCAAGTGTAATTTGTACTTCGTTTCGGCCTGCGTTTGAGTTTCACTTACCACTGTTCTTTTTTATTGATTTGTGGTTTTTTCAAGGGAACCGCATGTTAGCTATCAGTAATTTGTGGTCAGAACCACATTCCGCTCCCCTTTTAACTCTGACATCTGTAACTCTGATCGATGTTTCGATTTTCATTATGAAGTAGTCAATTATACATAGTATGTGAGCTAAATTCAATTTTATCTATAAAATACTATTTTAAACGAAAATTATTAAAAAAATATAGGAACTTGGAATAACAAAATAAACGAAAAATTCTATTGAAATAATACCATGTTACGAAAACAATTTTATTTATCGTAGTACTGGACAAAATGCTCTTTGGAACACAGTGCTACATCACAGCCGGAACAAAAAAGAAACGTATATTTATTTTTAGCAATGTTATACCAAATAAAACACCTTCGCCTTTTTTGTTTATCTTTACCAAGTCTAATCAAGTTATGATCTACTTTCAATTTCTTCTTGGGTTTTGAAGTCTTCTTTCTCTGCGTATTATTAAAAGATTCGCGATATTCAGCAAATTGCGGATTGTAATGAGACACTAATTCGTCACACAATTTTTGTGTAAACTCCACAAAGGGAATTTGTTTGTTGGAGGCGTTTTGGTAGATTACTCTAGCATTCAACACCATTCTTTGAAGCATGTGTACTCCTAATTTTTTGAATCAGCTGTAATTCTTTCTGACAGCATTATATGGTTCGATTTCTTGATCAATCATATCTACCGCACACATGTTTATGTTATAATGCTCTATATGTGCAGGCTTTTTGTAAGAAACTCTACACTTTGTTAAAGTTTCATATCTTTGTTTTTCTTCGAAACCAACAGTAAGTTTTGTAGTCAAAACATAAACATTCAGTTTGTCGCGAAATCTTACAACTAGCATATCTTTATTTCAAAAAACACGACTGATACTTATCTAGGGGAAGTCCTGAAATGTCTTGCAGCTGTCCTCGTCTTATATTTACAGTGCCTGTTACAAAAGTACACACAACGGAAAAGTCTAGGGATATTTTTATAAATAGACGTATTTTGTTTATCTGTAATCAACTTAAAAAAAAGTAATACAAAATTTGTAGTTTAAATTGTTGTTTCATATGTCAAAAACCATAAATTGCAAAAAAAAAGAAAATTGGAGCAAAAAAAAAAATTGGAAATCACCCATGTTTAACATACCACCATAAAATGTCAAAAATACGAAATATAAACTTAAAATAAAGTATGGCCACCACGTTGGTTTATCACAGCTCTACATCTACTGTTCATGCTCCGAATCGCATTGTTAAGGTCTGCTAAAGGTAGTTGTGTCCATTGTTAACTCAGAAGCTCTTTCAATTGAAACTCATTGTAGATATTGCCCATATGTGGAGTAATTCTTCGTTGGAGCATGTCCCATACATGCTCAATGGGATTCAAGTCCGGTGATTGTGCTGGCCACGGCAATACATCAATACCCTCATTATCCAACCAGTTTGTTACAATATTCGCAACATATGGTCGAGTGTTACCATGCATAAAGTAAAAATTTTCTCCAAGAGCAGCAGCAAACGGGCGCACAACAGGTTCAAGAATAGTGTTCAAATATTGCTGACATGTGAGAAAGCCACGTGGAAAAATGAGGTCAGTTCTTCCGTCAATCATAATTCCACCCATACCATTAATGTACCAACTCTGCATGCATACACTTCTTGAAGATGTCGTAATCGTTCTCCATTTCCGGGTCGTCTCCAAACTCTTGTCGGACGGGAATCTGGATGAAATCCATATCTAGACTCGTCACTAAACAAAACTGTGGCCCTGTCATTGTCAGTCCAATTCTGAAACTCTTGACACCAGGTTAATCTTGCAGCCCGATTGCCTCTAGATAGAGGTGGACATCTCAGTGGTCGCCGCCTACAAAGATTGGCTTCATAGAGACAATACTTCACGGTACTGCAACTATTTGTTACATTATGTCTGTGGAAAGATGGCAAAGCATATATGTCAAAATTTTTGCATTTTGAGATTTTTATACCTACATGTTCGTAGTGATGAGATCTAGAAGATGGCAAAATAAGGTATTCTGCAGATGTTTAGGTATTGTGTTATTAATGGTGTCAAAAGCAAATAAATTCAAAACAGTGACATCTTAAGATGGCAATACCATATAATATTTTATATTATTCTTATCTCCGTATAACACCTTTAGAGTAAGGTACTTAAGGAGGTGGCAATATACTACATGCAGATATATTATAAAGTAACACCACTATTTACGTTGATATGCGTTTAATTGAAAGTTGGCAAAACTACATATAAATGCATATATTGTATATACTCATTTTCATAAACCAAACATTATTATTTGTTAAAGATGGCAATTGCATATATGCAAACATATTTCATTTTGCCTTCCTCTTTATATGTGGAACGCGCGATGAGTTTCAACGCAACGTATTGATTTATTTGATTTTGCCATCTATTATACCAAATTGTTTTCAGTTGTCGCGTGGTCATAGTTGGCGAGTTTCGACAAGTCTAAACTGTGCATTTGTTAGTAACTGTTATTTTCGTTCGATTTATGAATAAGATACCTATATTAGGTGGTTGTTTATAGTGGATTTTAAGGTAGAATATTAGCTTAAATTATTTAATTAAACATGTTGTGCAAAACGTGCGGTCAGAACTTTATTTCTCGATACTTGTTGCTTATACATTGCTGCAAAATTTCGGTTAAAAAAAATCTATTTAATATAGATGATTCTACGGCCATTTCGTCAGGATCAAAGGCAAATGTACGTGAGCAAAAAATACTCATGTCTGATCATTCGGATAAATCACAGTTCTTAGAGATAAACAAAGTCTGCGAAGAAAAATCTGAGATGTATAGACCTAAAGAAATAACAGAAGTTTTTAAGCCAACCTTGTGCGAATTAGCAAACGTTGATATTATTGGCCATGGTTTAAATAGGGTAAGTTTTATTTTATGCAAACTTTAGTCTACGATCTTTTGCTATTTTTTTATTTTTTAATTCTTTACACAATGTTTATATGGGCGTCCCATTGTTTTTGAAAAAAAAGTACAGGCATTAAAACATAAAATTTAAAGGTTCTTACTACAACATATCTAAAAGTTCTGTAAAAATACTGCAAATAGTACAAGACGGCAAACTACATAGTTACCGTGTTTCTAAATTAAGATGTATCTTTTAAGGAAGATGTTACGTCCATCGAAAATTACAAGAATAATCCTTCTAACCTAGAAACAGCGTTTTCTAGTTTCAATTCAACACAAAACGATGTTACAGCCATTTTTGAAACAAATAAAGAGAATGTAGCACCTTTTACTAAACCTGGATTAGATGTGGATCTTTTTGGTTACGTAAGTTTAAGATACTTTTTTTTGTATGTATGCGTCAAAAAAAATTCTTAAAAATAATTTTTTAATAAAAACATGCCTTCGCTTTCTAAAATTTTCCAGAAACTTGAAAAAATTGTTTTGACAGTCTTAAATTTATAGGAAGATGATAACAATTCCAATAGAAGTTTTGACTTAAACCAAGATAATTCGGATGAAGATCCTAACTGGTATCCAGAAGAGGATGGCGCTAACCGACTAGCGAGAATAATTAAAACTGCTGGTTCAGGAAATTTTGACGGTTTGTTTATTTTATCCTAAAAATAAGAGTGATCATAATTTTTAATTTGTATTTTATAATTTTAGATTGCTTGCCAAACGACGTAGAAGATGGTATCCATGATATCGAATGTGAGGAATCAGATTGTTCTGAAAAACAAGTTGGTAGTAATACTCATGAAACAAAACCGACCAGTAAAAAAAGAAAACGAGGTATCAGAAAACGTGCAGAGGAAACCAAGAAAAAAAATTTAGGCCTGGCCTACAGAAACAGGAAAGGAGTTTTATGCCCAGCTAAAGTATTTAGACCAATAACAAAATGTTGTACAAAAAATTGTCATCAAAATTGCACCCCTGAACAACAAAATATAATTTGGTCTAGTTTTAATAACAAAGCTCCAGATATGCGTAAACAAGTACTATGTGAAAGAATGACTCTTTCTAAATGCAAATACCAAATAATGAAAGGCAGAGGTATGAAAGGGGGGAAGCCACATAATCGGGTCGTAACTGTTAGTTACTCAGTGCATATAGAACCTCAGAAAATTGTAACTGTGTGCAAAAATTTTTTTATCAATGTCCATGGAGTAACAGTAAACCAGCTAAATCTGCTCGTTAAAAAACTAAAATCGTCAGAGGATGGATTTATAAAAACGGATATGAGAGGACAGCATGTACCTTCTAATAAGTTGGTCGAAGAACGCAGTGAAATTAAGAAATTTATAGATCAATATCCAAGACATGAAAGTCATTATGCAAGGCGAGATAATCCTAATCAAATATTTCTACCGAGCCACCTAACCATTCGTCAAATGCATAAAGAATATCAAGAAGATATATTAAAAAAAGGGTTAAAGAAATCTGCTAGTTATGATGTTTTTCGTGACGTATTCAATAGTACCGGGTATAAATTTAAACAGCCCTACATCGATACATGTCGCAAATGTGACGAATATCAAACACTAAAAAAGAATGCTAGTACTGAGGCAGCTAGAGCAAAAATTAATGAACAACGGGACGACCACATTAACGACGCTAATAAAGCCTTTGAAAGCAAACGAAAAGACAAAGAGATAGCTAAAAATGATGAAACAAAAAGAGTACTGGTTTTTGATTTACAACAAGTCTTACCAGCTCCCTATTTATCAACTAACATAGTCTACTATAAGCGTTTATTATCTGTGTATAATCTTACTATACGTGATTGTTCTTCCACTGAATCGTCTGTTTGCTTTATGTGGTATGAAGTCATTGGAGGCAGAGGTTCTGATCAAATTGCCTCATGCCTCTACAGTAAAATAATGAGTTTATCAGAGATCGTTCAGCAAGTAACAACATATTCGGACACGTGCGGAGGACAAAACCGCAACATTAATATGGCTGTTATGTTTTTGTATGCCATTCAGAAGAAACCAACTCTCGAAATAATTGATCAGAAATTTCTTTTGCCAGGTCATACACGCCTTGAGTGTGATAGTGACCACGCACGAATTGAAAGATGTAAAAAGCAAATTTCAAATGATTTTAAAATAATGGTACCACGGGACTGGTTTCAGTTTGTACGATCACTTAGGGGCAAATCCAAATTTACAGTGGTTGATATTAGACAAGAAGATTTTCTGGCGTTTTCCAAGCTCTTACGTGACATTCTAGTCAAACGCACAAGCGACACTGAAGGTGAAAAGATATCTTGGCTTAATATTAAATGGCTAAGATATACCAAGGAGTTTGGGTTAATTCAGTTTAAATATACCCTTGACGATGAAGCGCCATTTAAAACTCTAGATATAAGAAGGGGAAAAAGAAGAGGTCGACCATCACTGGCTACCATAACTGTCCCTCGCTCATACAATAGCCCCTTGGGTATTAATCCAAAGAAAAAGAAGGACCTTTTATCGATGTTAGACCTGATAGACAAAGACTGCCATGCCTTTTATGAAAATTTGCCAACCACATCCAACGCAAAAGAATATGACGAATTGTGCGATGATGCCTTGGATTCGGATTTAGAAGACTAATTGGTTATACAAATCCAATTTGTAATATTTCAAGCATTAAAATAAAATATAAATGTCTTGTTTTTCATTTCCCTTTCAAAATAATATATACATAAAACTATTAATTTCTAAGATGGCAAAAGCACATATATCTAAAATATCTAAGATATTCCAAAAACTAGCAAATAATCTCTCTTCATGTTTCACACATTAGAAGTACATTCAGTTCTTTGTACTATTGCACAAAAAACATAACAATACCTTTTATCACCGAATTAATATTACGTTTGAAACCTTAAAAGTGCTCTCCTGAAAACTATCAAAAATTGACATATATGGTTTCGCCATCTTTCCACAGATGTGCAAGCTGTAATTCATTAACCAAATCGGTGCTGTGATTGTTGGCTGCCTTCTGGTATTTAAAATTAAATATTGGTCTTGAGCGAGGGTTGTAGAGCGACCACGTCCTGAATGTTGCTCGGCTGGACTCTCAGTGTCTCTAAACCGACGCCACAAACGACTTACGATGCTTTAGGAGACACCCAGCTGGTCAGCAACTTGAGTTTGTCGCATACCAGATTGAAGGAAGTAAAATCATAAATATAGTGCAAACATACATTATATTGGAACCAAAGTGCCATAGTTCAAATTGATGGGCAACACTCAGAAGAAATGAGGATCTGTAGAGGAGTTAGACAGGGATGTGTGTTATCACCACTTTTGTTTAACTTATATTCTGAAGAAATTTTCCAAAACACGCTCAATAATATCGAAGCGGGAGTCACCGTTAACGGAAAATTAATTAATAATTTAAGATATGCAGACGACACTGTGATCATAGCAACGAGTATAGAGGATCTACAACATATTATCGAAAGCTTGAGTATAAATAGTGCTGAGATGGGAATTACTATAAACGCTAAAAAAACGAAGTACATGCTGATTACAAAAAAGGCCACAAAATATACATCACCTATTGACAATAAATGGTAACGTGATAGAACAAGTAGAAAAATATCAGTATTTGGGAACTTTGATCAATGAAACCAATGATCATACTGTAGAAATAAACAGACGAATAGAGATTGCCAGATCAGCATTTATACGAATGAAGCCACTCCTAACGTGCAAAAATTTGGAGATCAGACTACGTACCATTCGCTGTTATATATTTTCAATATTATTATATGGAGCTGAGACTTGGACATTAAAAAAATGTAATTTAAAAAGAATCGAGGCTTTCGAACTCTGGTTATACCGCAGATTATTGAAAATATCATGGACTGATAGAATTACAAATAAAGAAGTACTGGAGAGGGTTGGTAAAGAAACAGAACTAATCACCACTATACAAACCAGAAAACTGGAGTACCTAGGCCACGTGATGAGGGGACCAAAATATGAAATTTTGAGACTGATAATACAGGGAAAGATTCAAGGAAGAAGATCTGTTGGCCGAAGGCAGAACTCATGGTTAAAGAATCTACGTGATTGGTACCAATGCAGATCGATTGATTTGTTTAGAGCAGCAAGTTCTAAAATAAAAATAGCCATTATGATTGCCAACCTCCGTAGGGAGACGGCACTCTAAGAAGAAGAAGATTGAAGGAGGCCCACAGCTCTATTCATCTCGTCCAACGTAAAATGTTGTCATTGTATGGTAAAAAGACAATATCTTTAACTCACCTATTTAGTAAGAATGGTATAAAGTGACTAAAATTAAAAATAATCAAAACATAAAAATGTCGATTTTTTTGTCCCTTATAAAAAACATTCTAAAAGACGTATTGCTATCAGTTTTACAATTTTTTTTTGATAAGAAGTGAGTATCTGTATCACAATTATAGTACAAGCAAATTTATATGGTTATGAAATTTCTGTCATTGGTATTGTCAAATTATTAAAATATCCTTAGACTTTTGCGTTGTGTGTATTTTTTGATATTACAAATTGAGCTAAGCGGACAGACAAATACCAGCTATCCAGAATTACTTCACGACCTTCCTTCTTCCAATAGATTTTAGGAAAACAACTATTCGCTCAGTCATTGATAATGATGCTGTCCCTGGTATATAAGATACATTATATATATATATATATATATATATATATATTATATATATATATATATATATATATAATTATTTGTAGTCTCAGCAATTGGTCTGTTGGAAATAAAACTCTATTTGTTATTTCTCAATATTTCGTCACGATTTTGTGACTTCTTCAGGAGAAAACTGTAAAGTTATTATAATTATTATATGTAAACACAAATGAATATTTCAATACTTACAACTATAAGATTAATATATATAGATATATATATATATATATATATATATATATATATATATATATATATATATATTTCGTAATATACAGTCTAAAGTTGAATGTTTAACCTGTCATGTTTGGATCGCAGGGGCATAAGTAAAATAATTTTATTAAAGAAATATTAAAATATTAAAAATTTATTTTATTAAGAAATAAAATAAACATCTATGGCACAAAAATAAAATCTACATTCGTGACCTGTCTCTACTCATAATTTTTCCAGAAAACACCGGAGGTCCTCCTAATAGGAAGGATTTCCGCCAATAGTCATGCATTTTAGGTAAGTGAGTTACCTCCATCAATAATAAAAGACAAATAAAAACATACATTTCTTCTACAGAAACATCCTTCCATATTAGACCATAAATTTTGCGAAACAAATTTTCACTTTCCTCAAAGTATAGTTTAGCACGCTCGTTGGTCCAGTCATAAAGGCTTGTAACTATTTTAACTGAAACAAGCATTCTCTGGCGGATTTCTGAGAATCAATATCTATAGAAGGGTGAAAATCATCAGGAAGTTCAACATGATTCATTGGAGAATATCTTTGGGCGCCAAACGTATTTGAAATAACTTTTCAATCCCAGAATTATACTGGTTCATCATCTTCCTCCTCGTCTTAGTTGAATAGGTCGGATTCAGAATCGCTGCTCTGAGACATTATAAACACCTACTTCTCTGACAACAAAAACACAACTGGTACATCAAAACATCCAAACAACCTTATCACCAATCTTCTTCTTCTTCTTTGTCAACCATTTTCCATCCACTCCTGAATGTAGGTCTCTCCCAATTGCTTCCATCTTTCTCTATCTTGCGCCAATCTAATCCACTGTTTGCCTGCCACTGCTCTTATGTCATCTACCCATCTTTTTTGAGGTCTTCCCATGCTTCTTGTTGTCGTTCTTGGTCTCCATTCTAGAATTCTCCGTGTCCACCTGTTGTCATTATATCGGGCTACGTGACCTGCCCAGCGCCATTTCATTTTTGTAATTTCTTCCACAATATCCCTAATCTTCGTTCTACGTCTTATCTCGGTGTTTCTAATCTTGTCTTAGTGATATTCCAAGCATGATTCGTTCCATTGCTCTTTGCGTTGTTTCTAATTTTTTGGCAGATTTTTTGGTAAGTGCTACTGTCTCCAAGCCGTAGGTACAAACAGGTAGTATGCATGTGTTATACACCTTTTTCTTTAAGTTTATAGGAATGGAGGTGTTTTTCAAGATATGTGCTAGTTTGCCGAAAGCGCCCCAAGCCAGTTGTGTTCTTCTTTTAATTTCAGCATCTTGATTTGGTTTTCCTAGTTTGATAACATGACCTAGATATACATAATGTTCCACATTTTCTATGGTATGATTTTGTATTGTTATATTTGTCTGGTCTCGGCTCAGTATTTTTGTTTTGCTGTAATTCATTTTTAAGCCTACCGCTCCTGAAACTGCATTTAATTGTTGTAACATATCATTTAGTTCTTGGATATTATCGGCTATTAAAACTATGTCATCTGCGAATCTCAAATGGTTTAAGTATGATCCGTCGACGTTGATACCCTTATTGTTCCATTCCAGTTTCTTAAAAATATCTTCTAGAGCAAGGGTAAATAGTTTGGGAGAGATGGTGTCTCCTTGTCTTACTCCCCGTTGTAGTCTTATGGGATTAGTTTTTGTGCTTTCGTCCAGCTTTATATGCATGGTGGCATTTTCATATATGTTTTTAATTATGTTAATGTATCTTGAATCTATGCGTGCATTTTCTAGAGATTCAAGCACTGCCCATAATTCGATGGAATCGAATGCTTTGTGGAAATCGACGAACGCCATATGAATTGGAACATTATACTCGGTGCATTTTTCTATCAGTGTTCTTACGGTGTGCAAGTGGTCTATGGTATTAAAATGTTTTCTGAATCCAGCCTGCTCGATAGGTTGATAGAAATCGAGCTTATGTGTTAGGCGGTTGGTTATGATTTTAGTTAGTAATTTATACAGATGTGATAGCAAGGATATTGGTCGGTAATTCTCGATGTTTGCTCTGTTTCCTTTCTTGAATAATAAAATGACCTCGGAGTTGTACCATTCTTGAGGAATCTTTCCTTCATCAATTACTTTATTAAATAAAACATTTAATACCTGTTCCATTTTTCTGCCACCAATTTTCAACATTTCAACTGTAATCTTATCCTCTCCCGGACATTTATTCGTTTTAAGTTGATTTAGGGCCATTCTTATTTCATAGTCGGTTATGTCCGGTATTTCTTCTGAGCCGGTGTTAATTATTGTTCGTTGAGTACGTCGTTGTTGTGGTTGTGTATTTACCGAGTATAGTTTAGTGTAGAATTTTTCAATGGCCTCGCTTATTTCCTTTCTGTCTCTGACGGTGACGTTTTTCTCATTTTTTATTTCTATGATTTTTGTTGTGCCGCTTGAGTTTTTTGCTTTGAGTACTTTCATGTTGCAGTTATCTTGTATTATATTTTTTATTAGATTGTTATTATAGTTTCTATGATCGTTCCTGATTTCTTTCTTCACATTTTTGTTTAAACTTTTAAAGCTGTCCGAAGTTCGATCTGTTCTGTTTCGTCTTTCTTGGAGTAGTTTAATTGTATTAGGTTGGAGTTTAGATGTTTTGGCTGTTTTCGTGTTTGAGCATATTTTCTTAACCGATGTTGTTACAGTTACTTTTATTTTAGTGGCTAGTCCGTTTATATCCAATTGTTTCAGTGTCTCTATTGATTTTAGTCTTGTGCTTAGTTCTTTTTGGTATTCCGTTTGTTTTTGAGACAGGACATCGGTGGTTGGGTATCGTTCTCGTTTAATAAGTTTGCTTCGTTCTACTCTCGTCTGTATTTTAATGTTCGCTCTAACCAATCTATGGTCACTCCCGGTATAGAATTTGTTTAGTACTGTCACGTCGGTGCATATGTTTTTGTTATTGGAGAGTATGTAGTCTATTTCGTTCTTAGTTTTCTTGTCTGGGCTGATCCATGTCCATTTACGTTGTTTAGATTTTTTAAAGAAAGTGTTGAGACAAAATAAATTTTCGTTGTTTAAGTAGTTGTACAACATCTCACCCCTTTCGTTCCTGTTGTCCAGCCCAAAGCGACCGATATATTGTGTGTCGCCGTCTTCTTTTGTACCAATTTTTGCATTAAAATCTCCTGTGATTATTACGAAGTGTGATTTTTCTTGGTTCCTTGCTGTTGTCAGATCCTCGTAGAATGATTCAGCTTCCTCGTCTGTTGAGTTTCTCGTCGGTGCATATCCATGTATTATCTGTAAGCTGTATCTGCTGTTTAAAGCGATGACAAGATATATGACTGTTTGATACAGCACAGTACTTCGTTATTTTATAGGGAGTTCGTTTGTTTACTAGGAACGCTACAACCGCCTATGTGATGATTTTCTACGGAGTTTTTCTGGTATAGTTGGTGACCAGATTTTAAGATGGTACATGCTTCTCCTGGTAAGCGAGTTTCGCACAGTCCAATTATATCCCATTTGATATTTGAGAGCTCTTGTTCTAGTTCGTCAAGGTGTTCTTGGGTCCTCAAAATTCTTATATTGTAAGTGGCTATACGAAGCAATGGTGGGTAGTTTTTCTTATTAGATTCAGTCGAATATTTGCCTCCCCCAGAATCCATGAGGCTGACTGATTGCTCAGTGTGAGATTCTGAGTGTATAACTCTACTCACCTGGGGTAATTTCGTATTGATACTCGACGATATCACCAATCAAATTAACTAAATCTAAGCTCCTTCTAGACATCATCCACTTTTGAGCGTGGTTTCCCACTTTTAGATTTGAATAAGGTAATTCACCGTACTGAGCGGACAGTCAAGCATGATGTACACGGGTCCATATTACATTAAAATAATGATTTTTATCATTTACAATTGAAGAGGTTAGAATAAAAAGGGTGCAAGTGAATTTTTGACATATTTCGAGATAAGTACGGCTCTGAACAGATAAGGAACATATTTATTAGAATAAAAAGTCGAGAAGTGATTTTTAATACATTTGGAGCCATCTATTGCGTAGTGGAAAAATTAGATAAATGAAGGTACAGTTTGCGTTGGAATCGAAAGGGTGTAGACGCACTTGCATCCTTGCTATTCCAACCGAAAGAACCATTTACGTAATTGTACCCTTCCTATTCCTAGAAGAACTAACTGTTTTTTCTAAACACGTGCTACGATTGTGTTAGTAGTTTATTGATTAGTTCATCGATTTACGAACTGTTTTTCCAAAAAATAAAAATGGAAAGGACCGAAGATAAGCCCCTTTGCTTATTATTTTATTTTACAGCTATGATTAATATCCAAAAGGTTAACAATAAAACTTTGTGGTTATATTTCGTCCATTATTATCTATATCTGCATAAAATTGTTAAATACTTATGCACATATTAATTTCGAGGTTACTGTTAAAAAAATTATCCATTTTTTGTTATTTCGGTTTAATTCGATTAAGAATGTAAAATAATTTAAAAAATATTTTAAGGGGCGTAATAAGTGTATTTTTCATGACAGGGCATATTAAAAAAATAACGTTTTTTTCGTAGTCTTAATTTAGTAAATTAAATATATATACCTATTTTATATATAACTATTTTAAGTAATTTTACTTTAGAAAATTTAATATTTATGCATAATTAGAAGCAAAAGTAAATTAGGGACTAAACTATAAGCACTGCAAATATAACAGAAGAAACATCTACTACCTCACAGAAACGAAAATAAACTAAAGTACAGTTACGGGTAACAACATCGTTTTTATTATTTGAATAGTGGCACAGCAAGTTACAAATAATTTTTATACTTTTAGATCCTTACTATACGGACGAAGAAGAAGAAGAATACGTTCCATCATCTACTTCCGGATCAGACGCAAATGAAGACAATCTTGACTCTGATACCGCTGAAGTAGTTTTAACACATGAGGCGCTTCATATTACTCCAGATAAAACAAGAAAAAGGCTGCGACGTCCATCTGAATGGAAGATCAACAAAATAAAACGCTCTAGAACTGAAGGTAAAGAGTATGTGTCTAACAACAAGGTGCATAAAAATAAGTCCCTGCAACCCTATCAGCATACATGTCGATACAAATGCAATATAAATATTTGTGAAGAAAACAGACAAGACCTTTTTAAAGCCTTCTATGATTTACCGTCATATGATCATCAGACTGCTTTTTTATCATCATGCATAAAAAAAAACTAACGTAAATAGGAAGAAAATTGACAGCACAAACGAAAGAAAATTTAGCACAGATATATTTTTATTAGAAAAGCGTGTTTGTACACAATTTTTTCTAAAACTTTTGATATATCAAGTAAAAGATTTACATCTGTATGTGCTAAAACTAATCACCTTGGTATTGCTGAGCAAGACAAAAGAGGAAAAGGACAAACTCACAGGAGGATGGAAAATGAGCAACGCAATTTTGTAATCAATCATATGAAAAGGTTTCCTAGATACACAAGCCATTATTCTAGAAAAGAATTCTCAGACGAAATACTTGTCACCCGATTTAAATATTAAGGTTATGTATGACTTATACAAAACTACTTGCCAAGAGGAAAACAAGATTCCTGTGAAGCTCTCTTACTATCGACATATTTTCAGTAGCGAATTTAACTTAAGCTTTCATCGTTCACATTCAGACACCTGTTCCCGCTGTGATTCCCATCAAAATATTATAAAATATTCTAATGATGATTCTAAAGTATCACACCGTAAGGTTCAGTTAGCTCTTCATCAGAAACGTGCCGAAAATGCCATGAACAAGAAGAAAAGCGACATCGAAAAATACAGATTTTCGACAGATACAGTAGTGGTATGCTTTGACCTGCAACAGTCTCTACCAACACCACTCTTGACCACATCTAAAGTATTTTATCTGAGACAACTTTGGACATACAACTTTTGTATTTGCAATCTCCTAACCAATGAAGCTCACATGTATGTATGGTCTGAAAATATAGCTTCAAGTGGCTCACAAGAAATAGGCTCATGTCTATTAGACTTTGTAAAATCCTTGCCCCATAGGATTAAAAGATTAGTCGCCTACAGTGATTCTTGTGGCGGCCAAAATAAAAATATATGCAAATTATGTATGTTTTTTTTAAAGCTACACAACTTGAAGAAATTGAACATAAATTTTTAGAACCCGGTCACACATATAGAAAACCCGGCCTTATAGAAAAATGCAAAAAAAAATTCCGCAAGTATTTATTCCTTCTGACTGGGCTGATGTAATAAGGTTGGCTTCTAAACGTTTTTCTTTTACATCTCATGAACAAAGAGCATTTCTTTTCATTTTCACATCTGAATGCTACAATAGGCGACCCAAAAAAGGATGTCGAGGGATATAGTTTGAAGTTCAGAGAAATTCGTCAATTCAAATAGGTATATCAAAAGTTTGGAGACCTATTCTTTTTATTTTAAGAGTACTCTAAGTAAAGATTTTCCTTTCACGACATGTACCTGTCCTTATTTGGGTAAAAGTAGACCAGCCAATAATTTGGGAAAGATGTTTTGTACCGAATTAAATGAGGATTCTCTGAGCATCAGCACAGCGAAATGGAAAAATTTGCAGTCCCTCATGGAATACATACCATCGCGACATCATGACTTTTATAAGGAATTAAAACATGGCAACGCAAAAAGGCAGAAAAAGGATAATAAACTTAAACAAACCAGTATTAGAGGTGATACATCGACATCAAAGCAGGTTACAGCTGATGCTTCTAATACTATAGATTCTGAAAGTGAGATGGATACGGCTTTACTTGACTCTGACTCAGATAATAATGTTTAGTTTAATGTTTGTAACTATATTTAATCTCAATAAAAATGTTTCTAAATTTTTTGTTTTTTTCATTTTAATCAAATTGAACTAACGTTTGGAAAAAAAGGGTGTAAGTGCTCCTTTTTAAAAAAATCCAAAATATTTTCCAAAACTCAAGGTGTAACTAAAACTTCATATTTTGCTTCTAATAAAAGCAATCAAAGATATGAATTAAACATTTCCTGGATTTTTTTTTAATTCAAACAACTTTAAGCTTAATCTCAAAACAGTGTTTATGTCACTTACATCCTTTTTATTCTAACCCCTTCAATTGCTAGATGCGCCATAATATGCAAATTAATTAGAGCCATCCGAAAAGACGGTACCTATATAAACTATTTATTGTTACTGCAATGACGTCGGAGTATTGTCAACGCATATAAGTATAATATACGCACGCGCGTGATACCGACCGTGGCGCTGAAGTGAAAAATTTCAACACTGTACTACAAAACATTTGTCCCATAAGTTAAAAGATAAACCAAAGCATATCATTTGATATTTAAGGTTACTTAGGACAGGTTAAAATAATAGGTTAAAATATTGACTCTGCAATGTATTAATAGCCAATTTTAGAAAATAATTTTATTTTAAAAAACAACAGTTAAAAATATACATTTAATATCACACCTTTGTTACACCCAGAAAAATAAATTATAGAATTAACACCTGTATAAAGATCACAAATAAAATCCATCTGAAACAGGTAACAAAACAATTTATATTGGCTTTTATGTGGTTAAGAAATTTACAACTTGTGCCTAAGTAATTTAAATTCTGCGGTTTCAGTACATCAGTTAGGTACGTATAAAATTAACTATATGAAAATTAAACCTGTTTTAAACCATTTTGGAATTGTTTTTTGACTTTTCAATACTGGGTGGAGGTGGAAAAACTGGATTGCAATCCATTTTCGCTTTTGGTGCGTCGGGAGGATCAGATTTCGGTGGATTTTCTTGGTCTTTTTTACACTTCGGTTCTTTGGACTTCGTTTCTTTATCTTTCTGTAATGCCTTTTCAATTTTATCTTCCACTTCGAGGATCTCCTCTTTGTCAATGAGATCTACCAACTCGTCTATTTGTTTGGGACTGAGGTTGACATTTTCTTTTCCTATTATTTCAATTACCTAGAGAAAACAAATATATAAATAACAAAATATACAATAAAATATTGGAAGTATCCTTTATAAAATAAAGAGTGGAATTTTAATACACCAGAAAGGTTTTAGTTTGTGCATCTCTTTAACGCTATGTTCTAGGCCAATACGATGTATAGAATACAACATTTTGCAATTATAAACTGCGGTTGGATAGTGCTTTTTAACTATTCACAGCAATAATTGATAAATAAGGGGGAAATAGTCCAATCGGCCAAGTTGGTTGTCGTGAATTGGTCTCAGATTTTGTAGAAACGTTCCCGGACGATTGTTTATAACTAGAACGATAATATATTCTAGATGAAAAAATTTAAAAAAATTTATTTAAAACTTTTGACAATTAAGTATCCTATCAGAAATGATGAAAAGGTCGACAATGTAAGTCCATACTAGTATAAGGGAGATGAGTCAACACATACTCTTAAGGAGTTTTTATTATTTAATGATGGTAAAATTTGGGCTACTGACTTCAAGGCTTACAATGTATGCCCCATCATAAAACCCCATTATGCTAGTTTTATTTATATTAAAAACTACAAGATATCAGATACAGGAAAGCTCTAGAAACTAAAAAAATCATGAAAACCACCTTCCCCTTCAAGGAATCCATAAATTTTATATTTCATGTATATTATTATGTTAATATATAGCGAGATGATTCTTAAATATATTTATTAATTATTATAGCTGTTTTGTCAAGATTATAAAAGAAAATTAAAATTTATGGACGTCACATACATGGAAATACCTCTTTAAAACGACAACATAACGTGTAGGGCAAAATGTTGTTTAAATTTTAACAAATCGTGTTTTTATGTATGTGACGTCCATAAATGTTAATTTACCATCTTGACTAAACAGCTATTAATAAATATATTGAAAAAAAACAAACATCTAGCTACATATTAACATAATAATAGCAATATATATTATATCGATAACCAAAGAGATCCTAAACTAATATTAATTTAATAATATTGTCCAAATGTCTACAGGGCATGTGAGTCAAACGAATTGCTAATTGTTCGTGAGTTTTCAGTAATTCGGACGATTATTCATATTGTGGATATATTTTTTTTATTTATTTATCGTATGGCACTTGACACATTTACATTTAAATTTACATATATTTTGTATAAAACATAATACATATATGTTTAAAAACGAACATCTAACTTATTCATATAGTCTATCCACTCTTGAATCGCCATTAGGAAATCCTCTGACCTGCCTTGATAGAATCTTGTGGGACATTGTTCTGTAATGTGACAGATGATTTGTGGTTGTCCGCAGTCACAGGTTTCTGGTACTTCTTAATCTGGTTTCTGGTATATCAGCGATGTACAGGCTAAAGAGAAAAGGAGCTAGGACAGATCCCTGAGGACGTCCATTCTTTAGTTTTCTTGGATGCTAATGTCGGTTCTCATGACTACTTGAATCGTTCGGTCGGCTAGCATGCTGTTTGGGTTTGGTCAACGACATAAGAATATAGAAGGCAACGAGAAACCACTATATTAAAGATCCCTATGGATATCTTTAGTACAATCATAATCGCTGTACAACACAACGCAAACTCGCTTACTGATCATGGACATCGGAGACCAAGATCCGGCAGGGGAGCCGGAATATGTGAAATGCCCAAGAACACACCTATAAGAATAAGACAGCTAGGACAGATTCACATGAATTATCTGAAGAGAATATCCACTTGGAACGTTAGGATAATGGTCACAAACGAAATGAGGTGACCTGACTCAAGTTATTGTGACATAGAAGAATACAGAGTATACTATCCAGGATCAAAAAATGGTAAATATGAAAATGGAGTCGGAATTATCACACATAAAAGTATAGCCAAACACGTCAACAGCTTCATACTAGTGAACGGTAGAATCCTTTTACAAGTCTTTACACATTATACAAGTCTATGCACCCACAGCAGACCACAGTGATGAGGAAATATCAGAATTTTATAAACAAATAAGCAACCTTATAAAAAATATACCGAGACATGAACTCCTTATAGTCATGGGAGATTTCAATGCTAAAATAGGTAAAGAAAAAGGACAACATATTGGTACTTATGGATTAGGAGAGAGAAATCAACGAGGAGAAACAATGAGTATCTTTGCAGCTGAAAATCGAAAACGGAGAAGACGTTATTATAAGAAACCAAATAGACTATATACTTGTTAACAAAAGATATCGAAATAGTTTCAACAGTGTTAAACCTACCAGGCGCTGATATTCAATCTGAACACAATCCTTTAGTGGGCGTATATAGAACCAAGTTAAAGAAAAACAGCGGAATAAAACTTAAAAGTGAAGTAAAAAGAAATAGTCAGCAAAACAATAAATAGAAAATTCAAAGAAATCGATAATACAACGAAATGCACAGAAGAGAAGATAGAATCCCTTAATAAAACGATAGACAACATTAAACAGAGGTTTATGAAGAACGAAGAAGGTAAGAATAAGACATGGATAACGACAGAGATTCTGCAACTGATGGAAGAAAGAAGGAAAAAACGAGAACAATACTGCCGTGTTAAGGTAAAAGGCAGTAAGTGACATTTTTGTCAAAAATGAGATTTTAATGTAGTGTACCTAAGTAGTAACTGCCCTTGTTTTTACAAAGGGTTTGGTGCACATTGATAGTCAACTTACACCAGAAATAGCAATGGCAAAAAAGCAGTAACTAACAAAGTATCTCTCAATGTGATGGTAAAAGACAGTATCTAATGTAATAACTAATTACTGCTGTTTGCCTACACAGAGACCTGGAACACAATTTTTAATGTGAATGTAAACGGCAGTATCTACTTAGTAAAGTAGATACTGCTATTTACCTTCACATTTGTATTCCAAGTTTGTATTATAATATCATGATATAAGGCAGTATCTTCTCAGATACTGCCATTTGCTTTAAACACATCGAGTTAGAATCTATGGAGAAGCTATGAGCATATTAACGTGTGTATTAAAAACGGCGTAGGTAGGTGTGGCTAACGATAATACCAATATGGCGGTGGGATCATGGCCGGACTCAATAATATTAAAACTACTATAAAAATATGACTAGTTATTTAGAAGATTTAATCATAATCTAAAAAGTGCAATACATTTTTAATAAACTATGATTTATTTATACCGCGGTAAACACTAAAAACACGATATATTATATATAAAGATAAATTAATACAGTCAAATAGTATTAATTTATTCTCTGAAGTACGGGCCATTACTTTGTTTACATATTTGTATACTAACCTGTGGAACGATATTCCTGAAGATTTTTTATTAACATTACTTCTGCTACTGCAGTTACGTTGAGAACAAGAAACCATTATTATGCACTATCACAATATATTACAGTTTCTATAAAATTATTATAAAACTGAAAATATTCGAAAAAACAACAAATATAACAAACCTATACGATCTGTCAAAAGTTTCAAAACAATAATACCAATATGGCCGAAGTTAGGTCGTTTTTAGTCACGTGATGCCCTCTCCATAGATTCTAACTCGATGTTTAAACATCACCTGATTTAATATCCGTTAAAATAAACACATGGCATAACGCAGAAAGTTTAGCTTGCAGTTTCAGCCCGTGAGCCCGTACTTAGATTTGTTTAGTCTACCGTTTGGAGTGTATGTAAGGTGTTGTATTTTGTGGAGTGCACCAAAATTGTTTAAATAACATGTTTACCTCACGGGGTAAATATTTAGTGTCCTTGGTAACACAAGAAGTATCGGCTCAAGACGGTAGGGTACTTATATGTTTTTAAAATTAACGCTTTTTTTGGTATAAACGAGTAATATGTCTCCACCAGTTTTTGCTATAGTACCAATTTTTATTATATTTATAATTTTATTTTGTTGTTTAATAATGATATTGTATATTGTATTGTTTTTTTTTTACTTTTGTCTAATATCTAGTTGTCTCTAATTCTTTGTGTTAATTGTATTTTATTTATTAGTCAGTTTTTTTTTCAACTCTTGATATTTGAGGTTTTTTGAAGCAATTAATATTATTATTATTAAAATTAATAAACAAATTTGAACTAAATAAAAACATTGATTTGTAGCTACGCGATAATTGTAGGGGTGTCCCTACGCAAAAGAAACAAGGTATAATTTCGCAACTGTGCCCCCTCAGGCCTCAAAACAGACGACATTTTTGGCATTCATTAAAAGAAGATGATGTAGAAGACTTAATAAATTTCGAATAGTTTTTTCAATATTATGTAATTAATTATGATTTTTTTCCTTTCCATTAATGTGAATTACATTTTAATTTTAATTTGATTATACTACCACTTTATTCTGCATTTTTGTTTTATTTTCAAAACCGATATTTACATAAAGCTGAAAATTCTATCTTTTTACTGCTTAAAAAAATAACTTGATTATTATGGTAAACAGCAGTAACTGCTGAATTTTCAGCCAAAAAACAAGTAACACAATTGTTTTGTTTGTCAAAAATTAAGACATATTTTCTAATGTCTTTTAACGTTTTTCTGCTTAAAATTAAATAAATAATAAATTGTGTGGAAGAAAAAATCCTAAATTGTAAATATCTCAAAACCATTATTTTCGCACTTACTGCTTTTTACCTTATCACGGCAGAATAACTCTATGTATAAAAATATTACAACGAGATATACAGAGAAAGATCAGAGAAGCCGAACAGAAAGAACTGGAGAAAAAATGGCAAGAAATCGAAACTCTACAAAGTAAATACGACGACTTCAACGTGTATAAAAAGGTAAGAGAAATTACAGGCAAATGTAAAAACAGAAGAGTAAGTAAACTTGTTAATACCAACGGAGAGGTAATCGTGGACAAGGAGAGTATTGATAATACCTGAAAAAATTACATAAGAAATTTATATTTTGATGAGAGGGAGAATCAGTTCCCAATACCTACGGAAACAGGACCAACCTTTACTAGTGGCAGAAATATGAGCAGCCATAATATCGCTAAAAGAAGGGAGCGCTCCAGAACCAGACGGAGTAGAGTCTGAATTTCTTAAACTTTTTGATGATGAATATTTAAGAATACTATGTAAAATCTTCAACAATATCTATGACATAGGCAATATTCCAAAAGATTGGCTAGTTTCAGAATTTATTACGTTACCAAAAAAACAGGGACCGAAAAAGTGCGGAGAATATAGGCTAATAAGTCTGATGAGCCATACACTAAAACTTTTTCTTAAAATTATACATTGCAGAATATACAAGCTATGCAAAGAGAGAACACAAGACACACAGTTTGGATTCATGAAAGGCGTAGGTACAAGAGATGCACTGTTTAGTCTACAGGTATTATTCCAAAAATGCAAAGATATTACTTGCGATATCTACACCTGCTTTGTGGCCTACCAAAAAGCATTTGACACAGTTTAACATCGAAAAATGATGGATGTTCTAACAAAAGCCCAAATAGATGATAAAGACCGGCGGCGTACAATACAAAACTTATACTGGAAGCCTTGGAAAATTGCGAACATGGTATCCTTTTAAATGGAGAACGTCTAAACAACATCCGCTATGCAAATGGCACCGTTATTTTTGAACAGTTTAAACAGTTTGCAGCAACTAATAAAAAAGCTAATAAAGTAAGTGAAAGATTTGCACAACAATAAAATTAGAGACATCCAACTGCTCATAAAGAATACACCAGAGGACCGAGTAAAACAGTTTACCTATCTTGGAACAGTAGTAAACGAACAATGGGCTCACTCACAAGAAGTTAAATGTAGAATAGAGAAGGCAGGAGTGCATTCAACAACACAGCCAAACTCTTTAAAAGCCACAACCTTAATCTGGAGATAAAAGTAAGGCTCCTACGATGTTATATCTTCTAGATATTATACTACAGAGTTGAATCCTGGATACTCATTGAAGCGATGGAGAAAAAACTTGAAGCCTTCGAGATGTGGCTATACAGAAGAATCTTTAGGATATCATGGACAGACAAGATAGCCAACGAGACTGTACTACAATTGGTCAGTATATGTATAATGTTATGTGCCTGAATAATATATTTATATTTAGTAGCAATATTTGCTTAAAGTAGCATTAGATAAAGTAAAGGAAGCATTAGATTTGGTAAAAGATGTTACTGATATTGATATTTTTATGAATCTTCCTCAACTTGATGTTTGACAGACGAGGATTCCAGGGACGAGGACTAAGGAGGAACTGCAGATAACCTGAATCACAGACAACTGAAGGTGGATCTATTATAACGTGAGATAGATATTGAAAATTTTGAACAGGTCGGGAAGACTCATACTTGGATAGGAGAAACAAGATTACTCTCAGTTCAAAGATAATTCCCCTTTAGAGTTGTGTCAGGACAGGATGGATCAAAATATAGCGAAATATAGAATAAACGTGCGCAATAAAAAATGTACACAATGGATGGAAAATCTGGAAAACCATTAGTTCACACTTAAATAATAACATACGATATAACAGAATTGACTATTTCATTGAGAAAATACCTGACGACAAAAGGTATACCGGAAATGGATTTACTAGTTTGGGACATACAATGTGCCCAAAGTGCAATATTGGACTGTGCATTGCTTGCTCCAGATCTTTCCATTGTAAATCAAGATCGTTAATTTTTTTTGTAAGCTGTTTGAATATACTTGTTTCAGTTCTACTGCTGTATTACTTACTTCTGAATCATAGAAAATAATGATTATGTAAGTGCCCAGCCTTACCATATGGTAACAGGTTATATGTCACAAAATAAGACATATGAAGGATAGAAACTCGCATTTTATTTAATTCACCACCATTTTAACATGTTTCTGGAAATTGGATAAAAGACACCCAAAAAAGTTCTGGACACTAATGAAGAATTTACACCGTGAATAAATTACATTTTACATACCTTCAAAACATCCTCTATTTTCAAAGATCCATCTTGATCATCGTCCATTCGTTTTAGCACGTTTTTAATTTGTTCGATTTTACTCTGATCTGGTACATCCCTTATTTTATGAATAACAGCTATAATGTCATCGATCCTAAGTAGTTCTTCCTTCTTCTTGTCAGTCGCTTCCAGTTCTAGATCTTTCTTCAACTGTTTTTCCCGTTTTTCTAAACCATCGAGAACATTGTCCAATTTGTTAATCATTTTATTAACGCTCTTGAAAAGACGTTTGGCAGCTTTTGTTTCTTTAATCTCTGGTTTTGGTTGACTTGCTACAGCTTTAGCCAGATCTTCAACATCTGAAATAACATGGTAAAAATTATAAATATTTTATTTATAACAAAGGAAACTTTATTACACTAACATAGAAAATAAATTATTTTCTCCCAAATTTGCTAAGCAACCTTTATTGATCTAAAGGCAGCTTTTGATTCGATTGACAGAAAAAAAAATGTGGAAATTTCTGGAAAAACTAGAACTACTTAAAACATTAATGATCCATATAGAAAGTACAGTACAGAGGAAAAGTCAAGTGGGAGGCCAAAGATCCAATGAATTCAAAATAAGCAATGGAATAAAACAGTGAAGATATAGACAGTAAACATATTAATAGACAGAATTATAAAGAATCTCAAAGCAAAAGAAGAAAAAATAATACAATAATTAGACACGGAACCATACAACCAGTAAAATTAGAGTTTACTCTACACAAATGATATTGTATTGGTAGCAAACAACAAAAATAAAATGTAAAGGCTGGTGAATTTGTGGCCGAAAGAAATACTAAAAAAGAAAATGAAGGTGAATATAAATAAAACAAAAACAATAACTAAATTAAATGTAATGGAACACTATTAGAAACAACATACCAATATCTGTATCTATATAACATATATTTAAAATAAAAAATACCTTGTTTGTAATCTTCCATCTCTGATTTAAGTTCTTGTATTTCCTCCTTTTCTACAATAAACTTCTTTTCCTTAGAAACAGTGTCAATGGCAGTTTCAATAATAGCAAAATCTTTGGACTGGAGATGTTGCTCCTTTTCATCTATTTTTTCGGGTTTCTTCGAAGGTATCCTCAAAGCTGTATCATCTAGAACAGGTGTTGCTTCAGTTGATATTACTGGTGCTTTATCCACAAGGAGTTCTTTGTCCTTCTCCAATTTCTGCTTTTTCTTTTCTTCTCTGACTTCTTCTCTTTCCTCTTTAATTTTCTTTTCTTCTTCCTTGATTATTTCTACCCTGACTCTATTGTCAATTTTGCCTAAAATGTAAAAATATGTCATAGGTACACAATCATAGATTATTACAGTTTAATCCACAATTAAAAAGCAGATAAAAGATGTGTGCAGATGATAAATATTTTTGACTGTATAAAGAAATTAATTTTCATCAACTCCACATTACTGGCATCCCCTTCTATACCAACTTCTCGTCTAAACCTTGGTTTACTTCTGTTTAGTTCTTTCAGGTTTGGCCAATAGAAAACATCATACAAGGTGCTCTGCCTACAGCAGCTAAGTTTTAATGCATTTAGAAATATCCATGTATTTGGAAAAACTGAAACTATCTAAATTCATATAACTGTAAAACATTTAGTTACTGATACTTCGACTTAACTTTTTTTATGTATTAATGTTATAAATTGATTAGTTTTGTGTATATAAGGGCTTTCCCTATTTTGAATAAATAAACATCTTACCTTCTTTTTCTCCAATGGCAGCTTGAGTCTGTTTGACAATAGAGTCTGGTAATGCGGAGATAGTGGCTTTAAGTTTGTCACTTGTAGGTATGGTTTCTGGCAGCATTAATGCTCTCGACAAGAGTAGAAGTGAAGGAGGGACTTTCTTATCTAGACTTAAATCCAACCATTGTTCCAACTGTGCTCTTAACCTCTCTTCACTTAAACCATAGGCCCTCATGCCTCTTGCTCTGTAATACAAAAGTTTATTAAAATCACTTTGGCAGTGCGAAATTAAAATGTGGAAGACTGGATGGTATACACAAATGATGGATTTTATAAATGACATATTTAGTATGAGAGAAAAACAAATATACTACATAATAGAAATGCATGGAAAAAATAGTGCCAGCGACAATAATTAGTATAAAACCAGAACTGTGTGAAAAATTGTATGGGAATTAAAGTGAATAATATAAATGTTTGTCTGATTGTCTAATTTCAGTGTGGTATGTCTCTATGTATTAGGAATCCCAGATATGTAAATTATAAAATGCTTTGAATATTTTTCCCCATTAGGGTAATTTGGATTGCTTTCGCCTAACATCTATTGGCATATATTTGGTTATATCAAAATTCACTTTAAATCTTATCCTATATATAATAGAATGACTCTGGCATTCACCAGTGGGAAACCAGTGTTCACCTATGGTTCAGAAACCTGAGTAGTGACAAAATCAGATGAATTGCAAGTGGCAATATTTGAAAGAAAGCAATATTTTAACATATTTTTGTTCAAAACCGATATTTTCCCTTTAAAAGGATGTACAAAGTTGACCAGTTCGAGCAAATGCTGATAAATCCAAATTTCAAGCAAAACCCGATATATCTTTAAATAATTAATTCGCTATCAATGATGTAAATCCATAATATTGTTTTGAAGCTATTTTCTTGTGGCATTTTAAATTAATTACTATTTAACTGGGAATAAGCCACAATTAAAGATAAAAATACATTTATTGACGTTTCAATTTCCACTTCGGAAATCGTTCTCAAAATACAAACATTAGTAAATTTACTAATGTTTGTATTTTGAGAACGTGGAAATTGAAACGTCAATAAACGTATTTTTATCTTTAATTGTGGCTTTTTCCCAGTTAAATAGTAATTAAATCCATAATATCGTACATACTTATAGCATGTTTCTTTATGCTGTTTCAGGCTTCGTTTTATAGTAGTAGCATAAACAAAGAAGTATATGTCTTTTCCTATGGTAGTAGTTTGCAAATTAAAAACGAGAGGATAACGTTACCTTAATCACATTGTCGGAATTAAGGGGGAGAGGATTAAGAGGTTATGTTACATTGTTTATGAACTACGTATTAAGCAGTTGTTTAACATAATTGTATTAAGTTTTAACAATGGAAGTAAGTATGTTGGAAATTAGTATAGGAAATAGGAAAAAAAAAAGAAAAGTGAGACCAAGAGGCAGAAATTGCAAAAGCAAAGGTAACGGGTAAAAAATAAATTAAGATGTTTGTTACCTAATTCATTTTTTGGTTTAGATATCCTGATAGCGATCCTCATTTGGAAAACTTTACAAAACACAATGGCCCTACTTATCACTGAAATAGTGTGTCATTACATGTCAGTAGTTCCAATTAAAAGGAAAAGATTGACAATAGAATGAGCAGTCAAGGTGTATAACTTTTCCGTATATTACTCATTGTTGAATAGTGTCAGAAAGAAAAAAGTTCAGGTATACCAGGCATTTTTCTTGAAATGTGTGAATATTAAAAAAGATCGCATAAACTACGTTGCTAAAACATTGTCAGACAGAAATATTCCAAAAGAAAATCGGGGTGGAGATCACATGTCCACAAAATCTATTGTTAAAAAGAATAAAATAGGAGAGTTTATTGGTAAACTACAAGGAAGAGAAAGTCATTATAATAGAAAGAAAGCAAGACGAATTTATTGGGCCGCTGATCTAAGCATAAAGAAATTACAAATTCAAAATTAGAACAAAAATTAACAAGGTAAAGAAAAGACAGTTTTGTACTGAGTTGAGTATCCACCAAAAGAATTGAGATTGAGAATTGAGATTTTATAATCTGCTAAAAGAAACTCCTGAAAATTTAATTACATCCTGCTTTAATATGCAGCAGGTGCAGCCTTTGCCCAAAACAGCTATTAATGATGCATTTTATGCACAGCAGATTAGCATGTATCTTTTTTGCTGCGTTGATAGCCAGTCTAAACTTCCAATGTGAACTGAAGATCAGGCAGGTAGGGGATCAATTGAAATAGGTTCTGCACTTGTAAATTATTTGAATTCTTTAGAGTATGATAATATTACACTTCGCCTCTTTTGAAACGGGTGAGGTGGACAAAACAAAAACTTCTATATTATTCATTCTCTGTACTTTTGGCTTAGATTTAAAGTTCCAGTTCAAATAACTATAGAAATATTACTAGTATTTACAGTCAGGGGCCATTCATATTTGCCAGCAGACAGGGTAGTTGGAAGAGTAGAAAAACTTTTAAGGTTGATCTGCACCCCCCAAAAGATAAATTCCGAATTCAAAAAATTTGAAAAAATTTGAGAAGGTGTATGAGATGACTAGAAGTATTTTGACAACTTTTAAGCAAACTTCATGTTTTCGTTTTTAAAAAAACTACTTTTTTCCAAGTATAAAGCGGGAAAACCAGACATATAATTTTGTTAATTTTTTTTACAGCATCAAGATATAATTATAAGAAATACTTAGGAATTTTTTGAAAATTTTTGAATTTACAGCTTTGTCCCAATAGGAAAAAATAGTATGTTTTTGCTTATAATAAAGCTTCCGGTAAGAAACCAAAAAATTTTTTAATTTTTTTTTATTGGGTTAATGCCTCGACAACTATGATCATTGGCATGGTACAGTCAGGTACCTAGTGTAGTGTGTGTGTGTAGAGTAATTGTCTTGATACTTAGCAAAGCCGACGTCATTATCTTTGCTAAGAGACGCTAATTGTATCCGAACGTCTGCGGTCCCTCTGGTGAGTACCGATCGCACAAGGATAGAAATTATTTTCATTTATTAATTTTTATTAAACGAAAATTTCCACCCAGATGAGATTCGAACTCACGACCTTTAGATTTAAAGGTAGGCGCTCTTACCACTGAGCCACAGAGGGGATTAATTTTTTAATTACAACATATATAAAACTGTAAAAGTGGAAAATATTTGCAATAAAACGTTAAATATTTTTTCCTAAACATATGAAAAAATCTCGTTAAACAAGAATTATGTCTTGAACCGCCGCCTTCAAATGTGTAATGTAGGGAGATGGCTCCATCTGAAACAGTGGTAGTATTTATTATCGATAGATAGCATTACGTTCGGCTTCGAAACGCTTCAAACGAAACGACATAGTAACAGGGTTGCCATATCAATTACTTTGTACAACAATTTGGCAGAATATAACAAAACTTAGTAGGAATGTTATCGGTTTGAATTTTGTACTGGCCATAATGAAACTTACAGAGTTACAGAATAGTAGATACTGCAACTTTTATTTTGAAAGAACGATATCATAAAATTTACACTCTATAAGTATTATATCTACAAAAAACTTATTTAGTTTTAAAAACCTAGTTAGGCGTTTTTAGTAAATTATTTTAGTATTTATAAACAATAGTGTTCCTTGCATAACGGCCATTAAAGGTTAAATTTGCAGATAATGATAGTCCATTATTAATGTTACGTAATAATATGAGGTTGTTAGGAACCAAATTTTCTAGAATGCAATTGAAGGATGACTTAACTAAATATCAAATAAACTATTTGAATAAAGTGCGAGAGGAACTGGAAAAACCTAATCTACTTAACAAGGAACTAACAATAAAGTATATTAATAAAGTTCCAACTATTATTAGTACTAACCAACAAAATGTCACAAAAAAAAACAAATAGAGTTGACAACAATAAATATTTTTTAGACTAATATTGCTTCTTTACATGCTAAGTTTTCTGACTTTTTGTCATTTACATCTTCTAATTCCCATATACATATTTTTGGGATGGAGTTCCTCTGAAATCGGTACGGGAAGTTAATAATTTTAGTGTTACGGTCAACCAAACAATAAGTTGGTCTACTCAAACACCAGAAGTAGTTAGTAAAGCGAACTCTGCTTTATTATTTATCACAAAAGCTTTTCATAGAATATCTCCAGACTTGTTTTTGAAATTCTACAAAAGTTATGTCAGACCTCACCTAGAATTTGCAGTGTCAGTTTGGTCACCTTATTTGCAAAAAGACATTAATTTATTAGAAGGAGTACAACTAAGAGGGACCTAGCTACCTTTTAATTATGGAAGATTAGACTATGAAACCCGACTAAGAAAGCTCAAGTTGTCTCCATTAACTCTTAGACGAGAAAGATATGATGTCATATCTACTTATAGAATTCTTAGTGGGGATTTTTGGAGGGGGGTGGTAGACTAAGAGGTCATAACTATAAATTGAAAAAGAAGTATTTTAAAACCACCTTAATGCAAAACTTTTTAGTTAACCGAGTTTTTGATAAATTAAACGGTTTAAGTGATGACATAGTAGAAGCTACTAGTTTAAATAGTTTCAAAAACAAGTTTGATGAAAACGAACAAAATATTGTACCTAGTCTTATGTTAATTATATTGGTTGTATTTTTTTTTCTTTTGAAAACTTATGTATACTTGGTAATATTTGTATTTTTGTAATTTGCTATTGCCAGAACTTTTTGTAAGCACTAATTCTTTTGAAAATTATTTTTATTTTTACTTTGTGAGAAAATTTGATTTATATTATATTATTTAGTTTAGTACATACAAATATTTTGTAATTTGGGCCACATAAGCTCTGCTTTGGCTCGATATCATTATATAATAATAATAATACTCATAGAACCTCAACAGAAAGGATGCGCTATGGGCTCCATGGGTGGCAAAGAACAACTTATTATCGACTTAGTCATTTCTAACCAGGCATACACCAAAAAAAAGGAACCTCTTCACTGCCTTTATTGACCATAAGAAAGCCTTTGACTCAGTGCCGCATGAATGGCTGGTAGATATATTAAGAATATATAAAGTCGATGATAATATAGTGACCTTCTTAAGACATATAATGACATATTGGAAGACTAAAATTCACCTCCAAGTACCTGGTCACAACAATATCGAAACGGAAAATATCGCAATTAACCGCAGCCTATTCCAAGGAGACTCGCTCAGTCCCTTGTGTTTCTGTCTAGCGATGAACCCACTATCCCAGCTATTGAACTCCACTGACTCAGGTTTTAGCATTAAAAACAACAACACTGTAGTGGCGAAGCTTAATCATCTGTTGTATTGGATGATTTGAAACTAATGGCTTCCACTCGAAACCACTTAGATCAAATGCTAAAAACTGTAGAACATTTTTCAAATGATATAAGTATGCACTTTGGGTTAGACAAATGTCGTGTACTAAATATAGTCAAGGAAAAGGTTAAGCCCGGCGGATTCGATATGCAAAATGGCCAAAACATCGAGGCTATGGGCGAAAATGACATGTATAAATATCTAGGAGTAAAGCAAGCGCGGAAAATTGACCATAAACAAATGAAAATCGAATTAACATCAGAATTCATACGAAGGGTAAAACAGCTACTCCACTCACATCTTAATAGTAAAAATTTGTTTAAGGCATTAAACACCTACGGATTTTCCGCGCTTAGCTACTCATTTGGGATTATTAAGTGGATTAAAATGGATATAGAAACTCTTCAGAGAAAAGTACGAACACACCTCACACAGGCACAAAAACACCATCCTTGAAGTGCAGTAGAAAGAACGACATTACCGCGGTATTTAGGAGGACGAGGATTTATTGATAAAAGCGAGCAATTAGATAAACAGATTACTAATTTAAGAACTTATTTTCAGGTTCAGGTGGAGACATCTACTCCTCATCGCGCGATTTGCGCAGTAGATGACACAACACCGATCAACCTGAGGGAACAAGAAATGCGCATAAACCATCTTACTAAGAATGAAAAAATGCGCATCTGGATGGGTAAACCTCTGCACGGGCGACATCCGAATGAAGTCAGTCAAGACTATGTTGACAATATAGCGTCAAACTATTGGCTGGCATCAGGAAAGATGTTCCCTGAAACAGAAGGTTCATTACTCGCCATTCAGGATCAGGTTATACCAACCAAAAATTACCTGAAATATATTGTCAAAGACCCTCAGGTCCAAAACGACAAATGCCGATATGGATGTCAAGCCCAAGAAACTATCCAACATCTTACCGGAGTCTGCCAGGCATTTGCTTCAACTGAATATAAGGAACGACATGACTCAGTAGGGAAGATTCCCCATCAAGAGACAGCTTTTAAACTGGGACTTCTACAAACAAATCATCTCCCATATTATCAATACGTTCCTGAGAGTATGCTTGAGAATGACAACTACAAGCTATACTGGGATCGCACTGTGCTCACAGACCAAACTGTAGAACATAATAGACCAGATCTCGTGCTAGTTAATAAACTAACAAGACAAACAACTTTTATCGATGTGGCGATACCTAACAACAATAATCTGCGTGTTAAGTACAACGAAAAGATCATCAAGTACAGAGATCTGGAAATACAAATAAGAAGACAATGGAGAATGCAAAATACCCAGACGATACCTATTATTCTTTCTACCACTGGAGTCATCCCGAAGAACCTCCTAAAAAACATAAAAAAGCTGGGTCTAAATGAACCCATGATATAAGGTCATGCAGAAAGCTGTGCTACTTTCGACGTCCAGATGCGTGCGAAAATTTTTAGGAGATACACCGACGTACCAAGTCACCTAGGACTCGATAACATGGAAAGAGTCCCACCAGAGCTCAATCCTTTTTCAATTTTCCTCTTAGAGGAAGTGTTAGCCATATGGCTAAATCTGGATAACACTCAAAAGCAAACTTAATTCCAAGCACATAGTAAAAGCAATAAACACATACGCAATAACATCTTTCACATAGTCCTCATTTGGCGTTATAAAATTGTCGAATACGGAAACTGAAGAACTAAATGGACCAAATAGAACCGTAATAACTAAATACGCATCAACCACTCCAAATCATACATCCAACGTATGACCACCACGCACACAAGGCGGGAGAAGAACGGGGTGTTTTGAAAATATCACCCAGCACTTAAAAATAAAAAAAAAACAGCAAAAAAAAACAAAGACAAAAATACATAGAGCAGCAATTAGACCGATGATAGCATAAGGAGCGGAAGTAATGTGTCTTACGAAAAAAGATGTAGAAAAAGTAAGAATTATTAAAAGAAAAATTATAAGAATAAACAGACCAATAAAGCCAGAACAATGAAGCATGGAATAAGAAATATAAATATAACCGAAGAAGAAGACATAGTAACATTTATTAATCCATAAAAACAGATATTAATAAGATTTAAGTAACATTTTTGTCATTTCCCACTAAAATATTACATAATCATAATACCAGATCATTTTTTAATTTTTAACTATCAACAAAAATGTAATATAATATGATGTACGAATTTAATGGTAATACTATACTCACAAAGAAAGCCACAACATACATAATTTCTTTGTCTGTAAAATTGTTTAGATAATGAATGAATTTGGTATGTTATTCCGACTGACATAGCAGAACAGTAAAGTATTATACATAAAGATGTTGATATAAGATATCTTTGCTTAGTTGGTCTACTACTAACCATATAAGTTATAGCATATTTGATAAAACTACTGTCTACACAACTTGGCAACTCAGCCAATTGATATAATGACAGAAAACTGCAATTTATGTTAGGATTTGAAAATATTACAGAGTCGTCATGTAGAAATCTACAATTAAGTTAAAAAATTTACCGCAGTAGCATGCTGCAGTAGAGCCATCTCTATGATCAGAAACAAATTAATCGAGGGTGAAGATCAACCTTAAGAAAAAAAGCAACAATTCTCTTTAGACAGAAATATGAAGAAATTTACAAACAAATTGGAGTTGTTAAAAAGATAGGCACTGATTGGAGAATGTTTAATATGAAAGAGCTTCAAGTTGGCTTGAAAAAAGTGAAAGCACTAGCCTATACAAAGATTGTAATAAAAAAATTTAACAATGGCAAATTCATAAAAATATCATTCCAAAACTATTATTTTACCAGTGAGTTGAAAAATTTTGAGACCAAAATTTTCTGATATTGAGTTGACCATCTCAGAAAAAGAATTGACTCTGGGTATGCTCAAAAAGAAAAAAAATCCCTTAAATACTTATTAAATCCATAGTTTGAAAAATATTGGGAGAATTTTTTTCTACATTCTAGTTTGTTTATTTTCTTTTATTAACAACAAACATATGGTGCTCTTGCAAATATCTTTAAGGCAAAAACAGATCAATTTCTGTTTTCAAGCAAAACCCGATAAATAAAAAAAAAATCTAAAATAAAAACAGTAAAAAAAGATAATATATTAAACTTCTAGAATTTTATTGTATGACATATATACTATTTATTTCCAATATGCTGTTTCTTTAAATTGTTATGGGATTTTGCTGTACAAGTTTTTCGCTATTATCTAAAAATTGAAAAAAGTGGATTTATAGGTTTTTGCATGTATGCTCCTCATATATGGTGTGTATGCAAAAATGGTATTTGGAAGAGGCATTATAATTTCAAATTATGTCAAGCTTTAAGCCACAGGGAACCTAATCTGGTAAAGCTTGGAAGATTGAGCACACAGAATCCTCTGAACCAGCAAGAATCACAACTCAAAAGCACATTTTTGGCAGCCAAAAATATGATACATGGAGCAAGTACTGGAGGATCTAAGAAACTCAAAACTAGAAACTGGAGAATGTAAGCAAAAAATAGGAATGAACAGAGAGGTTTAATCAAACAAATTAAGGCCCAACCTGGGCAGTGAGGTCAATGGTGATGATAATGAATATAAATATTATATATTTCAGTCTTAGTATTTTCTCTCCTCTACTTCAGTAGTAATTTGATCTATTGTTTATAAGTTTTAATCCTTGAAAAATATTGTATATATTTGATAGTTTACCTGCATGCTTGTTGTACTTCTGACAAAGTCAAGCTGTCAACACCTTCTTTCTGTATCATCTTATCGTCAGCAGCCAATGACCTCAATTTCATCCTCAATTGAAAACGAAGGAAGTTATTGGTGCCTAAAGTTTGAACTTCCAATACTCTGCAGAGAGCAATAAGTTGACTTCTAGTTAATGAGTCTAGTGTTATTTCATCTTGAAACAGTTTTGAAAACTTCATTATATCTTCAGACTTTACATATTCACCTACAATATATCATTGTAATTAAATATAACATTCGCAATCTTTAAACTATCAATTAATTAGAAATTATTAAGTGACTAAAACTTACTTGTGAAGTTGTTTATCATTTACTTCACTAGGATAAAGTTATTGTAAAGAAGGCAAACTAATCCCAAAACCAAAACAAATGCATACTATTTTAAAAAATTAGAAGAGGCTGGAGTCTACTTTGTATTACCTTACTTCATACTAGTGTAAGGTAATTAGAATGGCTGTGCATTAAGGATAAGTAGATGATTTTATCTATACTACATTTAGATATTTTGCAGTGTATCCTAATATGCTTGATTCTTGATTTTATGGAGTTCATCATCTACATATTAGCAAATTTAGATTGATTTCTGTTTAAAAAAAAAATAAATCAGGCATTTGTCATAGGCATATTTACTATTGCCATATATTGAGTCTTGTTGAATGTCAGACATCAACAACAATAGTTTCCATATTTTTTCTTGTCATTTCCTGCATCTCTTTCACTATGACAATACCATTTTATACATAACATTCAATTGCTTTTAGGTTTTGAATTAAAAGTATACCTAAATAAAAAAAGTATACTCTTTTTATTTAGGTATACTTTTAATTCAGAGTACATCATTAAGACATATCTATTAGCTAATAGATTATTTATTTGACAAAATGAAATACAAGAACATTTAGTTAGATTTAAGCTAAAACCATTTTGTTTTGACCATAAACATATTATTGGGATCATACCAAATGGAGTTTATATTTTGTGGTTCTGGTTTAAATTATTCTTTATCTAAGTTGGTTATAATTTAATTTCTTTCATATTATTTTTGTACACCTAGGTTTTAGAATCTACGATCACTAATGATATTTTCACTTTTACATCATGTAACATATTATGTAAACCTTTGAATTGTCTTTCTTAGAAAATTAACATTAAAATCTCCCATAATCTAGCATTGATTGGTATTATTTACTTGATGCCACTGCTGTTCCATAATTTCCAGAAAAGTGTGTAGGTCAACATTAGGAGTTCTATATATACCAAAAATTACCATTTTTAATTTTCTTTAGAAACAAAAAGCATATCAGTTTCAACATTCTAAAACCACCACCCTGTTTATTTTTAGTGACATGTATTAATTGGTATCCTTTGCTACTCCTATTAATTTTATTCAAAATGTCTAGTATTATTTTGTATGGTCCAAATCAATCTAAATTTTTAATTTGTTTAATATTGTTACATATTGTGAAATATTTCAAAAAGAAATCTGTGTGTATCTACCAGGACTTTCATAAAATCTTACCTGAAGTTCGTACTTTATGAAACCAGTCAACAAATTGTTTAGCTTCAGTAGAGTACCGTTCCTTATGCTGTACAGCCATATTGTCCAGTGTCCCTTGTAAAAACTTCGCCATTTCTAATTGCACCTTTAACCTCTGTTTCGTTTTATCTTCTTTTTCTGTTGCTGTTTGGAATGTAGAGGGCAGCATTCCAGGGAAAAATTTTATAAAAAATGGTAAAAGGATCTCCATAAATGGTACTATAATGAAAACTGAAAATGGTACTAAGCGGAAAAGATCTCCTACTGTTCTTGTTAACAGCCTGTACTCTCTTCTTGAGAGCGATTTTCCATTTAATACACGCCATACTAAACCAGAAGAAATTTTTACATCAATAAACAAAAGTCTAAAACCATGATAGTAATGAACTAATTCCTCCCAAATTCTTGTTGTCAATGGTTTTTTCACTACAACTGGTGTAACTTCCTTAGTTTTCACTTTTTGCTCTTCTTCTTGTTTCTTTTTTAATTCTTGAACAGTTTCTTCCACCTTTGAGGAGGGTTTTAAAGGTTCCTTGTCAAATCTGGAACTGGATAATGAAAAGGGTCTATAAAAACTGTGATTCCATTTTGGATTATGACTGACTAATAAATTTTGGTTAAAATTACTAATAATCACATGGGAGCTTATAGAATATTGTCGTTTCCTTTCTACTATACTATTTGATGACAAAACATCCATGTAACAAATACAACGTGTTTGATACTGTTGTCTCCGACATCCTAAAATAAAAAAATATATTTTTAGTATGATGACATCTCATTTAAATATTATAAAAATTATGTAAGTTGGAACAATCTAACCTAAAATTTAATAACTTACTTTCCGCAAACCTGGAACGGGCACTTTTAATATGAGGAGCTCTTAAAATTGCTAACATTGTCGGAGAGTTTAATTTATTTAGAACTTTTTACGTTATGTTACGTTTGAAAAATTTTCCATTAATACTATTGATGTTTCTTTGTGTATTTTACAAGCAGAAGTATATTTTTATTGGATTTTTGTGACATTAAAATTTTCCAACACAAATGAAAACGAAACTGACATTTGTGACAAACGGACCCCAACATAATAGGCATAAAATCTCTAAATTGATTCTTCTTCTAATGTAGAATTGGTTGCAGATGCCAAAGGCGTTTGGTTCTAAAATATTATATGTCAGTGGTTCTAAATTAATTTTGTGTTATTTTTTCTAAATTAATCTTGTGATTTTTACATTATATCTCATTAGCTTCAAAATCAATGTATTACATGTTCAAATATTTAGACTTAAAACATTAGTCAAAAGTTTATCCTGTTGTCTTTTTGTCTGTTGTGGAAGTCGTCTTTTTCTTGTTTGTGTTTATGTAACCATAGTGACGCATGTATTAAAACAGAAAATATGAGTGAAGTCCTTGCTAAATCAGGAATCTTTTTTGATGAAGTTGATAGAATTTGTATTTTAGAACCAGAAGTATCGAAATCAACGCACGATTTGAAAGATGAATGCCAGATTTATACGGAAAGTATGTACTTAATTATTTTCATGAGGTAAAAAATGTAAGGTCAATACCAATGTGTCACATTACCTAAAGTCAACTTATTCTTCGTTTTTTTGCACACATATGATATTTTTCAGAAACTAGTTGTTATACTTAGTATTGTTCTGAAGCTATTTTCTTGTGGCATTTTAAAGTAATTACTATTTAAATGGAAATAAGCCACAATTAAAGGTTAAAATACGTTTATTGACGTTTCAATTTCCACTTCGGAAATCGTTCTCAAAATACAAAAAACGTTTTTACTAAAAACTACTAAAAAATACAAAAGACGTACAGTCATATTACAGTCAACAATATGGACGTACAGTCCATATTGTTGACTGTAATACGTAATTTTGTTCCGAATTTTGTAAGGATTTGTAGGTCTTTTAGGTTGTCCGCAAATACTATGGTGTCATCTGCATATCCGATGTTGTTAAATACTGTTTCCGGCACCCGTTAAATATTTTTTCAGAGTAAAGATTGAAGTGATAAAATACAGCCTTGTCGCACTCCACGCATTCGATCAAACGCTTTCTCGTAATCAACCAGATAAGCGTATACGCAGTTGCTATTATATATATATATATATATATATATATATATATATATATATATATATATATATATATATATATATATATATATATATATATAATATATATATATATATATATATATATATATATATATATATATATATATATATATTTATATATAAAAGAAATTCTTGGATATAAAAGATTAAGGGGACAGTCTCATGCGAAACTTTCAAAAAATCAATTTTATTTTTTTTATATAAATCGCTTCCCTATACATTCAAAAACTCCTCCTAAAATTTTAAAAAGAAATTCCCACTAGAATACAAGTTATAGTTATTTTTATTAACGTCATCTACGCACGTATGAAAACCGGTTTCTCTCCGCGCGGCGAGCTCGTGGCTCCAGCTGTTCTTGCTTTTGTATATATATGTTGTATATGTTGGGTATGTATTAGTGACTAATTTTTATATAGTATGTATATCTGTATAACGTTTGGCGTTTACTATACACATTTGGATTTGGAATTTTAAATCCGGAACGTGGGATTTTTTTACAAATACTAAGATCCTCTGCGTTGCAATTAACCAGTGTAAATTTATTTGTTCCACTGGATTACTTCTCCTTAGCGGTTTATAGTAGCGTATATGGCACGCCGATAGTAGCGTGTATGGCACGCCGACAGTGTTGCTCCGTCTACCGATTTTCCTGAAAGTCCGGTTTTGTGCAGATAATAAATAATGTTTTATTAACATCAATTTTGTTTGTGTTCATTAGGTAGGTATTATTTGAGTTATAAAATTTATATTTAAATACATTTATTATTCCAAATATTGTTTATAATTTCAAATTAAAAAGAGTGTAATATAATTATTTTATTTTTAAAATTCCTTTATATTTTTTATTTTAGAAATCAACTTTTTTTTCAAGCCGTTTTGGCAATAAAACATAACCATTTTTTTAGTTATAAAATATTTTCATATCTACATTTATAAATAAGTACGTTTTCGTTGAATTGACATGCGATCTAGGTGTGTTTCGTTTTTACACTTACACTGGCAGCATCGCGGCGTGAATTGAGACTCCAGTCAAACATGAACAAATGAATTAATTATAAAACATCGCGACGTTGTATTGCATTTACAGCTTTACAAAGCCATTTACAACAACTGTTGGATGAAGAGGGTCCTCAAGATTCACCAGGAATGACCGATTAAACGTGAGTATAAAGTTATCAGCCTATTATTCACGAAAATTATGTAAAAAAAATGCTTTTTTCTCAAAAGTAACATTTTCAAACTGGTCAGACACTTTTCTCCGAACCTTCTCAACCGATTTTAAAAAACCAAAAATTTTTCGAATGTCCATACAAAATACTAGATGATAAACCTTTAAAATATTAAAAACCACCCCCCCTTTTATTATATATGGGTAAATCCACCGAAAAATATAGCGATTTTTCGACTTTTTTGAAAAAATTCGTATAAACTCTTCAAAATAATACAATTTGCATATTTTAAAGGTTTATCATCTAGTTTTGAGTCTCACGAATACAACCCATTTTGAATTTTTTTGAATATCTGTTACAGATGACCCACAAAGTGTCTTATACCCGGTTCGCTATTCCCAGTCCGAACTGTCTAGTGATTTTAGTAATTATTTTTTTGCGAAGTTAGTTACTTTTTGACAGACTCGAAGTGGCTGGAAAGTACTATACAACCAAGCATACGTGCTCTTAGTCAATATTAATGTAAACAAAAGTAAATAAAATAGAACTTTGCCGACAATCAATATTTATTTATTTACACCGTATAATGTATTGATAACAAATAATAAAAGTATTTATTGTACAAAATAAAAAAAGTGGGAATAAATTCTACAAAATTAAAAAGTTAAAGTGAGGTTAAATAAGACACAGCAAGTTCCTTATGTTGTGACCAGGATGGAATCAATGATTAAAGATTAACAGTTTATTGGATAGCATTAACATAAACTGTTGTTTTATTATCTTACAAAATAAGTGTACTTCCATATGCTAAAAGCAAATATTAGTAATTTGACTAGGCAAATGCGTGGTTCAATAGTAATTTTTGCTCATTAGCATTTGAGGATGTTAAAATCTTCCACATATGGTGAATGAATTCAGTGTCCTGGCCGCAGTCTGCAGTCATATAAACCCAAACAAACAACAAAAACCTCCATGTAAGTATAAACAAGTTAATATTAAATTAGAAACAACTAATCTAAAAATATTACCTTTTAAAAAACATTTTATCATATTTATTAAGAAAAACTTACCAACGCATTAGCTGATGGAACAAATGGAAAACTTTGACTATCCATAATAATAAAATTTAAAATATAACTAACTAATTAACTGAATAGAACTAACAAAAGAATTAAACAAAGATAATAAAACTATATTAAATTAAATAAACAACGCGAATAATACAAATATTTACTACAATATTTTAAATTGTAACAATTCAAATATTATATTTATACAGGTAAAATTTGATGGGTTTAGTATACACTTCCATTATTTAGAATAATTCTTCTTTTTTTCAAAGAAAGAAGTCTGCAATAGTAGTATACTTGAGCTATTAATACTGAGAAGTAGGAATTGTTGTGTTGTAGGTTTCCGACAATGAGTCTGTCAAAATATGCCCTAGCTAAGCGAATAGACAATACCACCAAAAACGCACTTTTTACTACACGCCATCTACAGGACACCAATGAAGTTAAAATCGCTATTAAAATTTTTTTTATGTACTTAATCATCTCCAAAAGGAATTATGTTAATAAATATTATAGTTTTTTTTCTGTTTTAATTTTAAAATGTGTCTTTTTTTTTAATCGCATGAGACTGTCCCCTTAATAGAATTTTCATATTTGTTTTAGAGATAGATGAGTTTCAAAGAATTTCTACAAAATACATTAATCTTGTTCAGCAGTTGGGGGACACCATAGAAAAGGAAAAAATGAAAGCAATAGGAGCTAGAAATATTTTGCAAAGTATGGAGAAACAGAAGGAAAATAACCAGGAGCAATTACAGGTAATAAAATAATTTATGAGTATCTTCCTACTTTTATATCTTATTAACTTGTTATTAAAATAAAAATATTCTTCTTCTTCTTTAAGTTCCATCTTCTATCGAAGATTGGAAATCATCATGGCTATGTGGAGGTCTGTTGACTGCCGCTCTAAAAAAGTTCTGCACTACTGCATACAAATATTAGTAGATATTAATTAAGAATGAATTAACATAAAAAATAATATCCAAAACTGATAATTTACCAAGATTTATACTACTCAATCAATTTGTTATATAGATCATGACGATTATTGTTATAGTTTTCTGATGCCTTGCCATAATACTTTTAATACAATAAGGATTCGAATTATTGACTGACTAAGCCTATATCTCGATCATCATTATCAGTAGCTCGACAACCCTTTCTGGGTCCTGGCTTGTTCTAGGATTTTCCGCCATTCTGTTCTGTTCCTTTGTTTTTCCAGTTGATGATCTTACGTGTTTTCAGATCTTGTTTCACTTGTTCCATGTATCTAAGTTTGGGTCTTCTCTTTGACCTTCTCCCTACTGGTGTTTGCCTCATTATATGTTTTGGTGTTTCAGTCTCCAACATCCGTTCAACATCGCTCATGCAGCGCAGACGTCCGATCTTTATGGATGTTATGACCTCTTGTTCATTGTATGCTGTGTATAGTTCAAAATTATATCTTCTGCGCTATATGTCATCGCCTTTGACCCCCTTGGAATATTAAACTTTTTCAGTGCATGAATCATAAATTCTCGATGGATGCTATCATAGACACTCTCAAAATCAATGAAAAGATGATTTGTGTCTATATTAAATACACTAGTCTTTACAGAAACCACATTGATATCTCCCAACTATTTGTTCTGCTTATGGTCTCAATCGGTCCACAATTGGAAATCGAATTCAGGATTCAGCCTAAATTTGTTCTTTCTAAACGTTGCAAAGCAAGCAGACGACAAATTCACTGGAATCGGGATTAATAATTGTATCCACGTCATGCCAATTTGTCTTAGACATAAACACTTTCATGAAAACGATTTCCTAATTCCATACTAGACTAAAGTAGTAAAAAATAATAAAAAGCAAATAGACGATTTAGGTTTGATTTCGTTACAGCGTACCACCATTCGCTGATATGATTATTTCTGCCTTTTGGCCTCGTAGATTGCCATGAGTTCGCTCTGATGAAGCTAAAAGGCAGAAATATTTATATCAACAAATGGTGATAGATACGCTGTAATGAAATCAAATCCAAACCGTCTATTTTATTTTTAAAAAGATTTCAATATTTATAATTTTTCTGCTTTCAACAGTCCTGTATAAAGACCGTTATAATCTTCCATCATAAAAATGTGCTATGTATCATGCATTTACAAATTGAGTGTGACTATAGGTAACCTAAGTTACATGGTACGAAAGTCCGGACCTGGCAGAATCGCAACCAACACCTGCAGCTTACTCTGCAGTTTCCCCTAGAAGTTATCATATTGTTTCTTTAATTATTCGCATTGTAAATTCATTATTATTCTTGGTCTTGTTCAGTTTAGATGTATTTATTTGTAGCTTAGAAATAAAAATATTTTTTAAAAAACAAATTTCATTTTTGAAATTTAAAATTGGCGCAGTCAGTAGGATTTGTGCGAGTCGCGAAACTGTGAATTTCGTATCTATCGGAAAGCAGACTTTTTCGGGACTTTGGTGTTTCAACGCCTTAAGTGCAAATCCAAAGAACATTCCGTTTAGTGGAAAGCAGCCCCCATTGGAAAGCAGCCCTTCAGTGACAGCAGTCCTTCATTTGGGTGGACGAATCTGGAGAAGTAGTTGGCAAAGACTATCGAGGTGAGTGCCAAGTTCCTTCTTGCCTTCCTTTTATTTTTCATAAATTTGGAAGATAGCTTGTTAAGACATTGTTTATTAGACGATATTTTCATTTTATGATTAATGCTGATTCCTTGGTAGAATCTCTTAAAAATCTAAAGATTAACTTTAAAAGTAGGAAAAATAAAGATAATAAAAATATTAAAATGGCAACTAACCAAACTGTTCAAGCTAATCAAGCGACGGCAACGCGTCCCATTAATTGGGAACTATTTAAGTCAAAAATTTCAAATATTAGACCTTATGATGGAGATACTAATACTTTAAATAAATTTATTTATCTTTGCGATAACTTAATTATTACATATAGAGCATATAATGACCAAGAATTAAATGATCACATTTTTGAATGTATTCAAGGAAAACTTATAGGAAAAGCTGAGCTTATGGTAGGAAATAGGGTAGAATTAAATAATTGGGCACTTTTAAAAGCCGCACTTATACAATGTTTTTCTGATAAACGTAATTTACAATCCTTAATACAAGAACTTACTAGAACTAGGCCACAAAGAAATGAAAATTTAATAGAATTTGGAAATAGATTACAATTGTTAGCAAGTAATATAGTATCACAAAGAATTAGCAATGATACTAGTCTTGATGTAAATCAAAAAACTGTTTTCATACAATTTTGCGAAAATACAGCACTAAATACTTTTATTGCGGGTTGTACCGGCACATTAAAAAATAATATGCATTTAAAAGCACCAGCTTCTTTAGAACACGCCATAGCTTATGTAAATGAATTTGAGAATTTCGAGAAATTTTATTCAAGTAATAATGACAATAAGTCACACCAAAATAAAGGCAATTTCAGAAATCGGAATTTCCCTAATCCAAACGGGCAATTTTATAATCCCATGAATAATCAATATTTTCAAACAAATTCTTCTATTCCCCAAAATCCAAACTTTAATACAAATAATAATTATCCCCAAAATTTCCAATGGCCCCGCCAACCTATTAATGTACAGCCTCAACAGTTACCCCCTAAAAGACTCCCAACTAATTCAGAAGTCTTTGGACCTTCCCGAAATACGAATGTTTTCAGACCAAATCGAACTCCCCAACATCGCGTCCCAAAGCCGGAACCGATGAATATTTCTACAAATTCTAGATTCCCTTCAACGTCTAACAGAAGAACAAATAATTTTAATAGAAACTATTTTCAAAATAATGGGCAAAAGCCGAATATTATAGTTGAAGAATTATATAATAATGGTTACGATAGACAAGAATGCGAACAGACGCATAGCGACGTCGACGCAGATATCCATTCCGGTGAACAAGTAGATTTAGATTATTTTCCTCAGAATTTTCAAGAAACCGCCTCAGAAAACCAAATAACTTAATCGAATTAAATCTAACCTCTAATAACCCTTTACCTTACATCACTATTTCTAACCCCCCATTAAAATTATTAATTGATACTGGTAGTACGAAATCAATCTTAAAACCCAGTATTGCTGAACAATTTTATTCAGATTGCATATATCCTTCAAACGTTTCAATTTCTACGTCTCTTGGCACGAAAAATATCAAATACCAAGCAGCCATACCGGCGTTCCAAGAATTTAATCGAAACAATATACTGCACTACATATTATATGACTTTCATGAGTTTTATGATGGCTTGGTCGGTGTTAATGACCTATTATCCATGAAGTTTAACATTGATTTTAATAATAAATGTCTCGTTAGCAGAGACACAATAATTCCTATTAAATTTAGAAAACCATCAGACATAAAGTTTGAAATATCTGTTGGCCCTTATGAAAAGATTAAAAAAGAAGTCCCTGTGTCCGTACCGAACGGTGAAATATTAATCGATAAGATAGTTTTAGGTGATATGTATGTACCAGAAATGCTAACTGTAGCAAATGATGGTTTAGCTTTAGTAGAATTTGTCAATGAAACTAATAAAAATTTATCTATAACCTTATTAAAACCCATAAACGCTTATCCATACGATTCTAACGTTTATCAATGTTATAAATTTGAATTTTCTAATAGACAAAATAATTATAAAATAGATAAAATGCAAATCCAAAATCTTATTAGAACGGATCATATGAACACGGAAGAAAAATCGGAAATTATTAAATTATGTTCGCAATATAAAGACATATTTTTGAAACCAGGCGACCCACTTACATTTACGTCAAAAGTAAAACATGTTATTAAAACAACCGACGAGGAACCTGTACATGTAAAGTCGTACAGATATCCTTATGTTCACAAGGAAGAAATTAAAAAGCAAATTGACAAAATGTTAGACGACGGAATTATTAGAGCCAGTAATAGTCCCTGGGGTTCCCCACTTTGGATAGTAAAGAAGAAACTCGATTCTTCCAATCAACAAAAATTTCGCTGTGTTATAGATTATAGGAAACTTAATGATAAAACCATTAGTGATCGATATCCGATACCCAATATTACCGAAATATTGGACAAATTAGGACGAGCACAATATTTTACTACTCTCGACTTAGCTAGCGGCTTTCATCAAATCGAGATGAGCCCCTGCTCCATAGAAAAAACAGCATTTAGTGTCAATAATGGACACTACGAATTTTTAAGAATGCCTTTTGGCTTAAAAAACGCACCATCCACCTTCCAAAGGGTAATGGATGAAATATTAAAGGATTTACAAAACAAAATCTGTATGGTATATATGGACGATATAATTATTTTTAGCACAAGCCTCCAAGAGCACATTCAAAACTTAAAATTGGTGTTTGCAAAATTAAAAGACGCACAATTAAAAATACAAATTGACAAATGCGAATTCCTTAGAAAGGAAGTTGAATTTTTAGGGCATATAGTGACCCCAGACGGAGTTAAGCCTAATCCAAAAAAGATTAGAGCGATTAAAAATTTTCCAATCCCTCGTACGCAGAAAGAAATAAAATCATTTTTAGGTTTGTTAGGATACTATAGAAAATTCATTAAAAACTTCGCAGCTATAACTAAACCTATGACCATGTGTTTAAAAAAGGATCAGAAAGTTATCCACAACAAAGAATTCTTAGACTGTTTTAATATTTGTAAAAATCTTTTGACTTCAGAACCTATTTTAGCTTATCCCGACTTTAACAAAAATTTTCAATTAATAACTGATGCTTCTAATTATGCAATTGGCAGCGTTCTCATGCAAGATAACCACCCTATATGTTACGCCTCACGTACTTTAAATTCAGCCGAAATTAATTATTCCACTATAGAGAAAGAATTATTAGCGATTGTATACGGTTGCAAATATTTTCGACCATATCTCTTCGGTCGCAGATTCCAAATTTTAACTGATCATAAACCCCTTCAGTGGTTATTTTCACTTAAAGAACCAAACTCTCGCTTAGTACGGTGGAGACTTAAGCTCGAAGAATTTGATTATGATATCCAATATTTAAAAGGGAAAAATAATAAAGTAGCCGACGCGCTTTCTAGAATTAAAATAGATTCCGATTTAAATGCTCTCGAAACGGAATCGATGGACGTTAATTTAGGTGACATAAATGAAATAATAGATAATGAACTACGCAACCTTGACGACTTACCGCAACTTTCAGAAGGAGACCTTGACTCCTTACTAAATGATGGATTAACTAGTAAAATAAATATTATTTCGGACATACAAGTTCGACCCCCTTTCGAAAATCCCGAAAGAAACGACTCAGACTTAGAAACCTGTCATACCTCTTTAGAAAATCCCATTCTAGGTATACCCATAACCGAAAAGGCCCTAAATACTTATAAAAATCAAATTATATTAACATTTGGAGAAATAAATAAAATAAAATGCAAAAATGAAAAAATATTTGATAATAACAGATTTTATGTTACTTTACCCCAAAGAAATATTGAAGAAAGTATTTTTAAATTTGTAAAAGAATATATAGATCCCAAAAAAGACTTATGCTTTGTACTTTAAAGAAAATATTTTACCAGAAACATTTGTAGTAATAGTTCAGAATTATTTTAAAAATTCCGCTTTTAAGTTTGTACATTCTACAAAATTTTTAACTGACATAATAGATACTCGGGAACAGAAAGAAACATTAGAGTATTATCACATACACAAAAAAGGACATCGCGGTATAAACGAAGTAAAAATGTCCTTAGGATCACGTTACTATTGGCCAAAAATGGCAGAAGATATCGAACAATTTATAAATAATTGCGAAACTTGTCTTAAAAATAAATACGATAGAAATCCTCCAATTATAAAATTTAGTCTAACTCCCACTGCATCAAAACCCTTTGAACATATTCATGTAGATGTCTTTAAAATTTCTAACCAATCATATTTAACGATTATAGATTCATTTTCGAGATATGCCCAAGCATATCCTTTACCTAGTGTCAATGGCACCTCCGTAGTGGAAAATTTTACTTCTCTTCGTAAGCCACCACGGTTTACCTTATAAAATTACTGCCGACTGTGGCACAGAATTTAAAAATAATGACCTTATAGATTTTTGTAAACTTCACCATATAGAACTACATTTCACAACTTCTAAAAATAGTAATTCCAACTCCCCCGTAGAAAGGTTTCATTCTACACTAATAGAATGCTTTCGCTGTCTTAGAGAAGAAAATAAAGAATTAACTCCTAACCAATTAATATTTTACAACTAAATCAGAAAAATGTAATTCATGAACTTAACCTTCAGTCAACTTTGTACAAAAAGCTTGTTAATCATTATAATCAATCTTTATCAACCTTGTGGCAAAATCAACAAAAATTGTAAGACAATATAGAAAAATTTAAATATTCATTAGAAACCAAAATAATCACTTTGAATAATTACATAACTTATCAAAGTATTCTTTACCAGATTAATCTTGATTGCCAAAATTTAATAACATTTATTGACAATATTGAAAATTCGATAGTTTTCTCTAAATTAAATACTCTTCATAATTCAATAATATCTACCCAAGAAATTTCAAAAATGATGTCATATTTATCACATATATACAAAGAAGAACAAATCGCAAAATTTAACAATGCCCTAACATACTATCTGTTTCTCAGTACCCAAGTAACCTTTTACGAATCCAAGCTTATATTCGCTATCCATGTTCCTATATTCAAATCAGAAAATTACGATTTTTTCCATGTTTACCCCGTAATACAAAATCATCAAACATATATTCCTTTATATCCCTACTTGGCAAAAGGAGAAAAATCACTATCGATAAAAGAAGAATGTCCCATCCTCGAAACCAGATACTACTGCCAACAGGACTACACCCAAATAGATACCTGCACCTATAAATTAATTGATGGACGTAACCCAGAGAAATGCTACGCCACTGAAATAAATCTACAAGAACCCATTATCGAGCACGTCATGGAGAACCAGATCTTAATAATCCCATCCAGTACTGTCAAATTAATCTCAAAATGTGAGTCCAATTCGTTTTTGGAAATAAAAGATCCTTCGTTAATAGAAATCCCACCAAAATGTGAAATAGAAGTTGGAACCTTAAAATTTTCAAACAATCCACGAATCCAATCCGGAAAAATCATAATATTACCAAAACTAGAAAATTTCTCGACCGAAAAGGTAAAATATCAAGTAACCAATTTGAGCAAAATCGATATGGAAGGTCTATACGAAATTAACAGAATTACCAGAAATCTTTCACCAGTAGAAGAAATTGGCTTTCCAACTACACCCTTTATCAGCACCGGTTCAGTCATCTTATCTATATTAATACTAATCGTTATAATTTACATCATCACCAGATACCGAAAGTATTGCAAAAATAAGAAGGTTCCTGACGAAATTCCATTGGAAGAAAGATGTCTCCAAAATTTGGAATCCAAAAATACCTCCGTTATTTTTTCCTCTTAAGGATGGAGGAGTTACATGGTACGAAAGTCCGGACCTGGCAGAATCGCAACCAACACCTGCAGCTTACTCTGCAGTTTCCCCTAGAAGTTATCATATTGTTTCTTTAATTATTCGCATTGTAAATTCATTATTATTCTTGGTCTTGTTCAGTTTAGATGTATTTATTTGTAGCTTAGAAATAAAAATATTTTTTAAAAAACAAATTTCATTTTTGAAATTTAAAATTCCTAGCGCTTTTTTCCTCTCTTATGAATGGTGTTAATATTATCATCTAAAGAATAAAAAGACTCATGCACTTAGTACTGAAAGGCTAACTAAATAATCTAAAAAATAATTGTAACCTTGTATACATAGTAGATATCTTTCTTTAATTTTTATCAATACATGTTTTAGGCTCTTATTTCTGAAAAAACCATGGAATTGGAACGTCTAAAGATTCAATTTAACTCCTTACAAAAAGCTGAAATGGAACAACACGAAATAATAAATCAATTAACACATTGTTGATTTCGTAAATGACACATGTGATTATTAAAAAAAAATTCGTTTGTAGAATATAATTTTTGTACTAAATATAATGAACCGCAAAACTAAAGCAAGATTTTTTCAAGCCTTTTTCAATTCCAAAAATATCATATACAAATATTAAAAAAACAATGTAATTACCAAAAGAAAAACAAAAAGTCGACTTTAATAACAAATATTGCTATATTTAGCCTTAATAATAGGGATGTGTAGTTCACCATCGAAATAGTTTTAATGAACGATTCTTTCAACTGAACTAATTGAACTAGTTCATTAATTTTCATAGAACTAGTTCACTGCGAACGATTTGCATTATAAATTATGTCTCGACTTCTAAAGAAGAAAATAATGAATGAATGAATTAGAACATATATTTATTATTTTGTGAATGGATGGACTAACTAGTTTTAAAAAAATGTCAATTAGCCTCAGATAACAGATTTATAATTCTTATGAATGTGACAATACCAAGGTATTATCTTAATGTCATAATGGTTTAGATCTTATGCCCATGTATTGGCTTGGATGTTGCCATGCTGTGTTGTTTCTTGTATTGTAATTTTGAAATAAAAATTTTAGTTGTGGTTAAAAATGATTGAGGCATTTACATAAAATATAATTTTATGTAAAAGTGAAAATGAAAATGTGTTATTTAATGTTCCTAGAAAATTACTGATTTTTTTGTAAAGGTTTTTTTAGAAATCTTCTTCTTCTTACGGTGCCTATCCGTTCCCGATGTTGGCGATCAACATGGCTATCCTAACTTTGCTTGCTGCTATTCTGAATAGTCCGGTTTTCGATGTATTAAACCACTTTCTCAGGTTTTGAATCCAAGATATTCTTCTTCTCCCTGGTCCTCTCTTTCCAAATACCTTGCCCTGAAGAATGAGTTGCAACAAGCCGTATCTCTGTTCATTCCTCATAGCATGGCCAAGATATTCTAGTTTGCGCTAGATTCTTTTCTTTCTCTTTTATTTCTAAAATATTTCTTTTAGAAATAACCTAATTATAAATACCTATGAGTTTAAATATACGTAAATATAAATATAAATAATACTTGAACCATATTTATATTTAAAACGGTTAATAAAAAACAAATCTTAATAATTTTTTGCAAATAAACACTAACTAATCATATAATAATTTAAACCTAAACATACGATCGAAAGAAATAGTTCCGAACTACTTGTACGGTAGTGAACTAGTGAAAGACTGTCTGAAAACCGAAGTAACGGGCGGCCAGCGCCGAGCTTGTGTGATGATTGAGACGAGACATCTAGCAACCAGTTCTGTTAGGGTTGGATTTCGATGTCGGTCCTACAAATAGTTCTTTCGCGAACTAGTTCACTGAACTAGTTCATTTTGTGAAATAGTTCTGTTGAACTAGTTCGTCTAAAAAAACTAATAAGCACACCTCTACTTAATAATGTCCTAACATAAAACACATTTACTGTTATTTAACAAATAATTCTGGAGTTATTCTCTCGAGTTTTAGGATAAAATATTAAATTCCACAAAAATGACAGTTACAATCTTGGTGAGAGCGTTTTTGGCAGTTAAAGTTTTGGCGAAAGCGCTAGTTTAATTTTTTAAAATTTGATCAACACTAACTTGATGTAGCCACCAACGTTAGTGTATTACCGTTGATTGTGGGTTATTTAATCAACGGTATTACCATGATACCAAGACTAAGAAGATAAGATATTGCGCATAAGTCGTGACGTCGTAGTATAAGTATAAGTAGCGACAGTTTTTCAGAATTTGTAAAATTTTATTATTCGCCAAAATTTAGACCGTCAAAAACGCTCTCGCCAAAATTTTAACTGTCATTTTTGTGTCTAACTAAATTTTAACTCTGAAACGATTGACGCTATCAATCAAGTTATATTGCCATTAAAACTATTGTTTAGTCGTTTAGATTTTTATTGCTGTGATATGTAGGGACTCGACATTTTGGCTATTTTCACGTATTCTACTCCACACATTTCTTCAGCTCCTGTCACGAATGCAGACATTTTTTGCAACGATATTTACAATAAAAGGTAAGTGGTTATTTAAATAAATTCTTTGTGCTGAGTTGTGCCAATTGATTGTTGTTATATTTACAACCATATACATTTCTTTTTTAATTTTTAAACGAGCTAATTTTATATTTCGTACATATATACAAACAATGGCCGATTTTTCGCTTATCACCAATTTTTCGTCCACAGATGCACTGGGCTTTATATTTTTCTATAAAGTTCTTTTCAAATATTAAATTCTCATATATGGAATTCTTGTCTTATAATCTGTGTATGGAATATTGACGCAACAGGAACCACTAACACAAAAGTGTTTGCTCTTACTCACCTCCTTAGCTCCTCTTGATTTAGTCAGTTTATTATTTAATTCTGCACTTATAGTGCATATTAGTCATAAAAAATAAATTGTACGTCCGTACAGTAACAAGTATACCTAAGGAATAACAACTTTATTCTGATTAGCTAATTAAGAAATTCAGAACCATAGTGGATTGTCCACTTTTTACGAAAATTAAGTTAGCCGTGTATCTATATTCTACAAATAGAAATCTTTTCGGTGCTAAAACAAACCAGGTCCAAAGTTCCCGCAATAATAAACAGATGGCGTTAGTTTCCCATGTCTCTGAACAATGTGTCATATTATTTCAGGACAGAGTGGATCAGGCAGTTGACTAGCTACTTATATATATATTTAATCTATGGTTGACTAGTCAGATTGTGCTCAATGTATTTATCGTGATCGTTTATGATTAAAAATGGATTCAAATGACGGCATTCATTGTAACAGAACAAAGAACCCTGAAAGAAAGTATCTTAATCCTGATTTAAGTATCAGAAAAATGTATGACCTGTATGTAACAAAATGCAACAACGAAGCCAGAAAAAAAACAATATTATCATCATTATGTTTACAACTAAATCAGATGAACACTATGGTGCTACTTTTGGCCTCTAAAGAGCACTGTCATACCCGAAATTGTCTACATCCATAGCGTATTACAAAAAAATATGTATGTCATAAATCTAGGAATTCATTCCTTCAACAAAAACAACGGTTTTATGTATGTGTGGGATGAAAAGATGGTGGTAGAGGATCTCAAAAAATATCTTCAATATTGATCATGTACCTGAGAAAACATACTAAAAATCATAACCACGTAACTCTCTATTCATTCAGATTTATGTACAGGACAAAAGAGAAATTTTAAAGTTTAAAGCTAAATTTGAAGATCCTTACATCAACATAAGAACGATAGATCACAAGTTTCTTGTATCTGGCCCTGGCCACTCCATATTGCCAAACGATCGAGATTTTGGGGTTATTGAGAAGGCTGCCAGAAAATCTTCTCACATCTTTGGGCCAGACGACTGAACTGATGTAATAAAAACTTCAAAATTGATAATGCCTTTTGAAATAACTAACATAAAAAGGAGCGACATCGTGTCGACAAAGAACATGTGCTTATAAATACAAAAAAAAAGATAGTGATGGAGCATCTGTGAAGTGGTTAGAAATGAGATGGATAAGGTACGAGAGAGAAGATCCTTGGGTTTTGAAGTACAAACCTACGCTGAATGAAGATTTTCCATTTTTTACTGTCTTGATATGAATCCAGCAACTGGGTGAAGAAGTCGACATAGACGAACTGGTCTATGATGATTAAAACTAATGTCACTTAAGCTGTGGGAGTATTATTGAGCACTGTAATAAGTTTTTTATTTATTATTTTTAAGTTTTTTATTTATTATTTTTTATAACTAAAATTACAATTTTGTCATACTCCGTTTTTTAATCCATTTTTTTTTCATCAAATATTTCACGAGTAATAATGGATCAAGTCGCAAAGTTTCTCCAATTATTTCCAAAAAGGTTTTCAACCGTAAAATGGACGGCCTCAGTGCAAAAGGTAACAAGTCATTTTTCGGATTTTTTTTTCTCATGTGACAGTAATTGGTTTACCAATGCCTAACTCTGTGCAAAAAGAAACAAGTGTACTACCACTGAAAGGCTACATTTTTTTACGTGTAGAACGTAATAAGTTAAATAATATGAAAAACTTCATTTGTGCAAAAGGAAATAAGTGGACTTGTTACCTCCTTTACAGTATTTGAATTCACCAAACACTTCCTGGATGTCATGTTTCCAGTTAATAACAGTACATTTTGGTTTGGTTTGGTATCTTTTGTCCGTCCTTGTTTAAGACACTACTACTCTGGCAACCCTGTCCTCAATGACATGTGCATAGATTAATTCAACCTTGGTGAGAGTGTGCTACATGTGCTTGGTGCAATGCAAAGGTTACGTATTGTTGGAGTTGACTTTTGTGCTTAAGTCTTTCTTTCTCAGATCGTCAATGATGTAATAAATGTAGAGGAAAATCAACCCCAAGAAAAAGAGAGACTCAAAAGGTGATACTAGAGAAGAAAGAGAAAAAAGAAAGTTATCTCGAAATCAAGGATTAGTGTATTTTACGGGGCAAGGTATGAACGTTGCTGGGCCGAATTTAGCTACCACTGCCTTCTGGCAGAAAAAAGTGCAGTGGGAAAATTTCACTTGAAAATCAAAAAAAATATTTTCACTGCCTATTCGAATTTAAAGACACGTTACCGAAGGGCAGCCTATCTGTGCGGTCTCTTAAGTAAAGCTGATAATCTGAACCAGGGTTAAAGGACGCGACAAAATACGTCTAAAACTCAGAAGAAAAGAACAGCATTAGTTCATTACAATATTCCGATTCAGGGCCAAAGGATCGATGTTTGTAAGAGCTGTTTTCTCACAATATTTGGCGAGACAGTAAAGTTTGTATGGACCATTGTCCAACAAAAAAGGCTTTCCATGCTTCAACAACCATCCCAGATGAACGAGGCAAGCACATCCTTGGAAATAAAATATCCAAAGACAGAATGGCTTTGGTGCATTAGCACCTTGCATCTCTTCCAGCATATGAGAGTTATTACTGTCGTAAAGAGACTACTAAAAAATATTTGCCACCTCACTACACGCCGGAGGAAGTTTACAGTAAATATAAACAAGAAGTATAACTATTTATGGCAACGCCTTTCATAACTCCGGAATAAAAATCCTAAAAGGGGTACTCATACACGTGACGAAATTAAAATAAAATTTTCATACGCTTAAGCTATCGAGAAGGAATTGTTACTGGAAAGTAGGAAGAATCATCACATGAAAGCTTTATTAACTAATGCAATGAAGTTGGCAGACAAGCAGCAGCGTCAGAATAACCCAAACTTTACTTCAATTGCATTTGATTTACAAGCGTGCTTGGGAAACTTCACTTGTGCAAACATCAGGGACCTTCTGTAAACGACAATTATGAACATTTAATCTGACCATGCACAACATGAAAACAGGAGTCGCTTCATGTTTTTTGTGGTATGAGAATATGGCAAAAAGAGGAGGAAACGAGGATCTTGTGTGTTCCATGGACTCCACCAAATAGAAAAAAAAATTTCACATGTCGTTTTGTACAGTGACTCATGCACAAGTCAAAAACCTGTTGAAAACAGAATTATCATTTACAAAAAAAAACAGGCTTACCAACAACCACTGCCACTATCATTGGAAAAAAAGAGACATTTTGTCAGTATTTCTGTACCTCTTGCCGGTGTATCATAAATTTTATCAAGATCTACCAGCCCAAGGTGTTTTGCTCGATCCTTTAATAAGTGACGAAGAGGACTAGCATTTTTTTATTTACCATTTTTTATAATAATACATTCACGTTAGATATACCTTCTTTATTAATAAAGTTTTTGTAATAAATTTAATGTATTTTTGTGCCTTGAAGCTGTAAAAAAAGAAATAGTACCTGAGTAAGTCTGTGTAATTGTTAACAAGTAATGAAAATATTGTGCATTTTGTAACAAGTCAAGAAATTTAACTAAATTGAAAGTTCAGCTATAAAATTTTTTAAAGTTCAATAATAACCACTATTTTGTATCGTTTTCTGAAAAAAATATGAAAAAAAACCCAAGAATCGTTTTTTTTTCGTTTCCTCAAAACCAAGTAATTTGACATTTTACCCACTGAGGCCGTCCAAATAGTTTCGAAACACAAACCTTTTTAACAGCTTTATCAACGTCTATTTTGCTTTGCAATTTTTAGAAAGCACAGATTAAGGCAGAAATCTGAATTGTGTTTCGAAACTATTTTACGGTTTTATTGTCAGATGTCGCTATTGCGTCCGTATTGAAACCATTTTAGTGTTGCTTATTAAAAGACAGAAAATATCGATCTTTCACGTTGAGAACACCTTTGAATAACTGATCTGATGAGATCTATTAGATCGAAATACGTATCAAAGGTTTTTCACTTGGATTAGGTTCGTTGGTGTATTATGTAATAGTAGAGAGCTTGTTACCTTTATCTCTAAACATCTCTGACTTATATATTATGGACATGATCCACTATGGTTCTGAACGCCTCAATTATTTATTTCGATTATATTTATTTGTTGTATTCTTCTGATTAGAGAAATAAAACTACAAATTCAGTGTACTTGCTTTATTTTTCCCATGTTTACTGATGAATATATTATAAATAAGAAGTTCACGCTACAAACATGTACTAATAACTAGATATGAATAAACTGTTACTTTAGTGTACACTTTATATAAACTTTTTTCATGTGAAGCAAGTACTCTAGCTGAAAACAAATAGATTTTTTTATGTTTTTTTTTATATATTATTCGTACATTTAGCCATATTCCAAAATAGAAACTCGATTTCTATGCTAGAAATAGAGAATCCCAATATATTTTCGACCGCAGAGGTAAATACATATAATTCTCATTAAGGCAAATGTAGAAATTATTCTATCGTAAAGAGGCACTAAAGTAAAGTTACTACTCTATGCTACACATATCGATTGGCACATATATTCTTCATATTCATTTAAAAAAATTATAAAAACGTACATTCCAATCGGTATATGCTACTCAGTCCAAAAAGGAAAGACTGAATAATGCTTCAAAATAATAATACTAAATTATACTTAAATTATTTAAATCGAAAACTACGTTCAATAGAAATTAACGTAATAAAATGATGTTCAAAATATTATAACATGATATGATTAACATGAAATGAAGGATATTATAGTTTACAAAAAGTGATCTCATCCAGTCCAATTTAACCAGCAAATATGTACAATAAATCTCAACAAAATAAACCTTTTACAACAATTGGCACTACATTTGAGGGTACATATAATGTGTTTTATTAATAATTACATATAAAAAGCATTCTTTCAAGAAATTTACCTTGAGCTAACACTAATTTTCGATTTATATCTTTTACAGCTATGCCATGTTTAGTATATTCAACAAACAAAATGTTGAAGTACAAACATTTTGTTAAGTATTATCCTCTGAAGTGTAGTGTATTTGTTGGTTAAGGGTCCACTGTTCACTTTCCCGTTAAAAATTTTTGATTAAGAGTTGAATTAAGTTTTTAAAAATATTTGTGTATTATGAAATTTTGGCAAATTGTGATAGATAAAAATTCAGAGAAAATAAATCTATAAATTATATTATGATTAAATCTGAATCATAGAATAAATGTTACTAATATGTCAAAAGTTAACAGAGAAAGTCCTGGATCATTAATAGTGGATATTAATATATACTACTAGAATTATAAGATTTTGTACTATTGTAACCTACCAAACCCATATAAATATGTGCAATATAAATAATATTAACCCATTTTATCTATATAATAGTTCAGCAATATTTTTTTTACTTTTAAAACTTCTCTTGACAACCTCTAACTAAAATCAGATAGTACATTTTAATAAAGAGGTAAGCATATTATTTATTATGTAAGTACGCACTTGTATATTGATGACTCGAGATCCGGGATATTTCCAACTACTACCTGTGGTCCATTGAGGCTACTCTAAAACTAATCAACCTTATAAAGCAAAAGATGAAATGAATGTGGATTACCATACGTGTTGAGGTACGGACGTTAAGATTTGTTACATTGTTACATATGCTATTGATACTAGCAGCGATAGTAGCTGCCTAAACTAAAATCACAATCAAGATGCACTTGAAATAACAAACCAAGGCACTTGCATGTTACGAGGAACACTCCCGAATCATGATTTACAATGTATAAACTTTGTAAATCATTATTTGAGAGTGCTCCTTATAACATTTAACGTGTTTTGGTTTGATTATTTCTAGTGCATCTTGATTGTGATTTTAGTATAGAACATACTGCAATTCGTACATACAAAGTGCGTACGCATATTCAAAGAAACGCTTCATATTATGTGGCTGAATCAAATCTATCTAAAAAATTTATTTTACACAATACATCGATAAAACTGGATTTTGATCACTTTTTGTTAAAATAAATAATTTTTTAAACATAAATGTTGCAAAAATAACAAATATAAAAATATTGTTATTTGAAACAACACTGACGATAAAAAATTTACCAGAAAAATCATCTACATTGTTGGAAAAAATATACAGCACCTCGACAAATGCCAAGAACGGTACTACGTAATTGCCCGTCTTTTAATTGATTTTTTGTGCTTTAAAAATTTGCAGACCATACTGTGCGAGTAAGTGAATTTCTTTAAAAAGAAATATGCAATCTTTACAAATACCATTCTAACCGTAACATTACTCACAGAAAATATTTGAAAAATATTCAGCACTCACCACACATTTTACAAGGTCTTAAATTTCTTGTTTACAAAAGCAAACATTATACTGATATACTTTTCCGATAAAAAATAGTTTTATACCTACGTACCGGTCCATGAGGACCTTGTTATTTAGAAACAATGCTAAAACTAAGATTTCTCTTTTGTTTTCATTTTTTTTATTTAGATATACATATCGGATAAGAGAAAGGTCTTATATCTGTACAAACATCTAGTTTAGTGAAATTTCTTTTTAAAACTTTAAATTTCCACGTTATTGCGATTTGATAATTGCTTAAATAAATAGCCTTAAGATAATTTCGGGTTTGCATGACTACAAGAAAACAACCATTTCAAAAACAGACACCAAAATAATTCGCTAAATAAATAATAGCGAGTTCTAGTAGCAGGGTAAAATATCTACACCGATAAAACAGCAAGCTATTTTGGAATTTTTACAGTGATACCGTAGTTAAGGTCCACAAAAGTTTATAATGACAGTAGAATGTGTCTATTTTTTGACAAAGATTGTCGCTTATTATTAGAGATGGGAAAATTGCGATTTTATTTTATAGCAATACACTAATGTGTATGCTTGGGCACTATTTAGTTTCCATTTCTTTCTGATCTCCATAAACAGTACATATCTGTTAAATAATTCGGTAATTAGACATCCTGTTTTGTCAACGAGTCCCCACGTAATGCTTAGCTTCTCATGAAGGTGTGCATATGCACCAGGTATCGATCTGGTGACCAATCTTAGACAGATACACCTTCGAATACCGATCCGTTGTAAAAGAGCGGTGAGCTACGTATGTAAGACGATTTTTTTCTACATAAAAAGAAACTAATTATTACCATTACTTTCGTCGTTGGTTTTTGCACCACTTGTGCAAACCAAATTTTCCCACATGTGCGAATTTTATGTTACGTCACCAATGAGATGTACACAACTGTTTTTGAACTACAATTACTATTGATTGGATAATTTTAACCAATCAAAATATTGCCGTTCGAATAGTATATCACATCACCTTTCGAGTTGTCTTGAGTTTTTAAAATTCCTGCAGTCTTCGCAGCAGGTGCAATCGTAAATCGCACCGCTAAGATATTGTTTGCAAACTTTTATCGATAGTTTCTTGTAGTGCCAAAAATACGTTTAATATTTTTACACTAAGAGGCCAATGAAATCAGATAATTCGGCAGCAATAAATGTACGCATATAGACGCAACAAGTCCGCAAATCCTACGTCGACGCTTATCTTATAAGTATCGAGCTAGATGATAAAGAAGCTAAAATCAAACAGCAATTCGTTCCCTTTAATGCCGACCGAATATTGTACCAAATCAGAATTACATCAAACGCCTATTATGGAGAGATCTCGTAAGATGCACGAAATGACGCATTTTCGCGTCGTTACCGATTACCGGTTACAGCGTACCGGCCGAAAGGTAGGCATGCATTCAGTGGCGTAGTGTGAAGTATTACTTACGGCTAACTGTTAGTATTATTTGTTTATTACTATTTACTTAACGAACGCCGCTAAAAAGGGCGATTCACAGAAATTCTAGACGGCGTCTGATTCACGGATATGGTGCATGTGTATACGCACACAGAATACTTAAAAAAGCTTAAAAAAGAAACCACCTTATGAAATAAGAACCTTTTCCAGCTAGTATAATATACATAAAAGTAAATTAAAACTGAACAGGAAAACAAATTGATATTGAGCATTGTGCTGTTTAAACTGTTAAACTATATACACTATTATATTCTTGATAAAATCTTCTGTTCAGTTTTTGATTAATAAACTGTCTTAAATTAAAGTCCAAGTACCTATTGGATAAATACCACTAAAAGGAGAGGTTATCAGCGAAAACATTTTTTTGGTTGTTTTTTTTTAACAAATTTTTTGATTAGACTTGAAACCACTCTATTATTTTTTGTCTGTCCGAACTAGTCGACAAGGTGTTTTGTATCTATTTGTTGAAATAAAAGATCTATGCTATAATGTAAAACACCTAAATACAAAAAAAAACTTTCCGTATAATAGCGAAAAAAACACGTCAACTGTAAAATACGTTAAGATGGTAGACCTGCCTCTAAAGAAGTCGTTTTAGTGCATTTACAGTGTGTTTTTTCTCATTAGTAATTATTGGCAGATCTAAAAGTTACAAAGATGATTAAATAATCACCTCAAAAACAATCAATGTATCACACCGGGAAATCTGATTTCGCTAAAAATCTGAACAAAAATTTAACAATAAACTATATATACAACAGAAAAAGAAAACTAAAACAGTCGGTGTGATTTAAAAAAAAAACTGAGAAAAATTTTGAAACAATTTAACACCAAAAAATAATTTGAATGCCTAAATAAAATACCTATTTGATGTTTTGAGGTCGGTCTGGAAAAGAACATGTTCAGGAATCGTTCTGTAACATCACAGAAACATTGAGATATTTTTTCTACAACATTTCAATGCAATATTACATTTGTTACTTTAGCAAATTTGTTAAAATTGTTAAGGCTCATTTAAACATTTTGTATGTTTAAAATCTAAAGTATACGAAAAATATACATTTAGTTAAATCTGTAGGATCCAGCATAAATTTATAATGCTATGATAAGGTATAAGAATTGATTCGTTTTGATTATATAAAGAAAATACTTTTTACATTAAGTTTTTAAACGTGTATGTAGGAATTATACATAAAACTTTAGAATATAGGCACACTGTGGTATTTTATTTCGTGTTTCGTAACTTATATATACATAATATCTGCATTTAATTCATTGTTATTAAAAACTACTTTGAACTACCAGCATTGCTAAGTCCGATTCGTTGCATCTTCTTTTCCAGACCGACATCTTGCACTATCAAGGGACTGTAGGAATCGGGAATGGGATAAGGGAAAGGACAAATATACACTTAACAAATTAAAAGTATAGACCATACTTTTTAACAAAAAATCTTCGTTATCCACCTACATTTTAATCTGCAGTAGAAGGGAGGCGATCCATCAAAAATAACAAAAAACAAAAATAAAACATTGAAAACGGAACGGCCTCCCAGTACCTCAAGTATTCTCGCTTGAATCAGTTTTATCTATAAATATGCACAACATAACAAAGCCATAGGGCTTCCCTGTGGAGCCTTTTCACAACTTTTTCTATATAATAAATATGTATAAGCAAAGAGCATGTGCGGCATACCAGATCGTGTTGTACCGAGCATTCTTGTTCCCTAACAAGAGCTCCTACATTCTGCACTGAAACAAATTTGGCAGTTATCTTTTAGACGCCGTTTCGACGACGTACCACGATATCGGATGCCGCTTAAAATCCAAAGCCAAAATCTAACCTTAAGATCGGGAGACGTTATGAAAAATCCGGGAAAAGTTACTGGTGTATGTTACTTGGTGTGGTTACAACACTTCTCAAAACTATCACATTTATTTATATAAACAAGTAAAACGCTTATAAACGTTTATTATAATAACTAAACTCATATATAGAACTAATAATTTGGAATTGTATATAAAATTGTGTCCAAACAAAAATCGTACTTTAAAATTTATATTCTACTGAAATTTTCATGTTATATTTTGTATTATTATTAATTAAAGTTATTAATTAAATAATACATAATCTTTGAACACATTATTTCATTGCTTTTCTATAAACTTTAAATAATTATCGAACTATTGCTATTACAATAAATTCGCCTAAGATCATCTATTAGCAAATTGACATAATGACTTGCAATAATATTAAATTGTAATAAAAGTGTAATTAAAAGTTGGGCTTCTTTTGCGCCGAGTCATCCTGAAATTCTGTATTTCTAATTTAAAAAGTGTACCGTCTTTTACAAATATGGTATACTTTTATCTATAAAGTGAGTTTGTTGAAAATAATTATTAATTATGTGTTCATTATTTAAGTAAAGTTTGTTTAGCAGTAAATGGACTTCAATTAGTACCGAATATAAACATTCTGGGTTAACCAATAATAGTATAAAAGGCCCGGTTTCAGATAACAATGGTTTGCCTGAGGTACAAGGTCTTAACACTAGGCCAAGTCAGACAAATTTAATAATATTTACCACCTCACTAATTGAAGTCAACCATTTTCTGCTAAACAAACTTTACTTAAGTGATAGTATTAGCATTACACTTAAGTCAAGTATACTCGGTTCGCTTATTCCACTCCCAAACTGTCTAGTAAAGTTAATAATTATTTATTACTACAATGCAAAATTACTATACAATCAAGCACATGTGCTCATAGCCAATATGTAAACAAAAACATATTCACATGCAGTTTAACAAAATAAAACTGCATCTATTAAAAAGTTTATTTTTGAAATTTTATAGTCGTTTAGAGATTAGTTTCTACAAATTAATGAGTATACACCGCATTATTGATGTTATTCTTCTTTTTTCAATGAAAAGTCTGCAACAGTAAGTTTATTTGAGCTATTAACAGTGAGAACTACGGATTTTTGTGTTGTATGTTTTCGACAATAAATGTGTCAAAATATTCCCAAGCTGAGCGAATGGACTATATTCAATTTTTCCTTTTTATTCATACATATTTTAGTATTTTTCTAATATTTCGTTCTATTTTCCTTTTATTTATAACTGTATTTATGTTCTGTTATACGTTTGTTAAAAGTTCTACCAGTTTGACCGATGTAAGTTTTTTCACAGTCGCCCCATTTAAGTTTGTATACACCACTGTGTGATTACTTTTATTTTGGCTCTTGTTTTTAATATATTTGCCTAATTTTGTTGATATCTTGCCTGTACATATATGTAATCGAGCAGAAGGTACTGGGTTTTTTCTCTGGTGGCGGAAATACTAATTTCAGGGCTTTCTTATGTCTTCTTCTTCATGTACCATGTCCTTTCAGAACATTGGTTACCATCATAGCTATCTTAATTTTATTCACTGCCACCCTAAATAGCATGCTTGTATCAACCACCATACCAATCTCGTCCGAAATGTCCGAAATACTCCAGCTTTCTCTGCTTGATGCTTTCTTATGTAGTTTTTGATTTAAAATTTTATTAAATGATTGTTCGTTGTACCCATTGTTTACTGATATTAATGATATTCAATTCTATCTCAAAGTTGTATTTTTGACATCGGAATTTCTATAAATCTATGTAACATGCTATGGTGGGCTGCCAATTTATGTTGTGTAGGATGGGATGATGAATTGTGTATAGTCGTATCATAATGAGTAGGTTTATGAAATACGGAAAACTTATATCGAAAAAAAGAGTAGACTGTCAATTCAAATAAAATATTTGGTTCACAAAAATACTTGTGAGAGGGTTATCAATAACAAAAGTGGAGAAGAAAACAATCTTACTACTACAATTGATATTGGCGTTATGTTTCCATATGATAACCATCATATGGAAAGTAGCGGACTATTTCATATATCACAATTACTGTCAACTGTCATTACTTGTGATGCCACCCCCAGTGTGTTTCTAATTTTGAAATTACCGCATTAATTATGTCACAAGTCAAATGTGACAATGATTTCTTGAAAGTGAGAAATTTTGTCTATGGCTTTTAAGACTAACTGACTTTTCTCGGCGTTGAGATTAGATTTAACTGATGACGTGTAGGGATTTATACACGATTCATTAAAAGATGAAGTAGCAAGATTCTTGTTCTCTTCTCACCTTTTGTGACCGATAACCCTCCAACAAGGATCCTTGTCGACCAAGTATATACATATTATATATAAACTGTAAAATTATTTTCGAGTGTCTTTTGTCTATATAAAATACATTAATACCCCTCGGAAGCAGAATGTGTGCCAACAGTTTTTTCAGCGCCATGAAAACCCTGAAATGCTCGTGAAAATGGCGTCAATGATACTTCCGTTACTGCAACGATACTGATGTTGTTGTCACGAGATACTCCGTTAGTCTATGCTCAGAAAATAATTTTGTAAGTAGTTGTTTCATACAACTTTCTTTGATATTATTTACACGTTAACAGTAATGAAAAGTTAATTATGCCTCAGCATGTAAATGAAAATTATGTATCGTTTTTAAATAAATGTATTACACTTTTCATGGTAATAATCAAGATCTTAAGAACCAAAGTAAACAAATATTAATGAAAACGTTGGACCACCTACCAAGATTCTGTCAAATGCCACCACATATCAATAATTTTATTTCTTTTCCCGATTTTATCATAAATCACCCAACCTACCGTATTTTTCTTACAGTGTTACGGCTCTCAGGGCTGGCAAAGTTGCCAATTGCATGAGACAATCTTCTTCGATACGCGAAGCAAAACTCCACGTGTCAGGATTGTGGTCAACGATGAGTGAGTGCCTTCTTTTGCGTTCTTTCGGAACGACGCCGGACGAGAGCAGTTCAGAGATATCCAAGGAGCGTTCAGCGACGACCGGTAGATCGTCCATGTAGCACTTCTGTATGGTACTTAAATCGGAGAGAAGCTGTTCGCCGTCTTGGCTGATGTCTTCGCGAAGCTGATGATTAGGGGCAGGCCGGGGTAGGTTAGAACCATTTAGGACCAAACAATTCTGACAAATCTATAAAAACACAATTTGGTGTAAAACAAAAATAATTATCTGTAATGGATTTATTTTATTTTTAAATCACTTAGATCACTAAGCTCGGCCACTCTTCAATTGACTACTATAAAATGGAGAAAACTCCTATTATTTGCTATATGTTATGGGACAAAATTTATTAATTTATTTTTGAAAAGGAAAACAAACATAAATTCAACAAATGTTCAGTGAAAAAGATGTACATAACGATACTGACTAATCAGTTAACTGGAAAAATACTGTCTGCTATTTAAAAAATACATAAAATTTTAAGAAAAATGAAAATTCGAAACATTCAATAATATATTCATTCAAAAAAGAAAAATATTTTTTCAAAAATTAATCACTAGCATTTTGGTTTTCAACAAAATTTATATTTCATTAAACAAGCTTATCAATTTTTTCTCAAAACTTGTCTTATTATTTATAGTAAAAAATCAATATATTTACCTCTCCTCCACTCCAGATACTTCTCAATCCATTTTCATCCCAATCAGAATCGACCTGCCCCTTATTACAAGAAGACCAATCACTGTTACTCCATGCCATATTATTACCATGACATTTTTCGCACGATTTTTCTTCATATTTCCATACAACTTCGCTGAGCATACTTTCAGGACGTTGAATGAGGTTTATAGGGCAAGCTGCAGAGTTATCCTTGTTCGAAGCGGTTGTTGTCGCATTGGCTGTCGTGATGTCAGGGCAGGCACAGTGGTGCTGAGGTTTTTCTAAATGATCATCGTTGTTTGTGGAAGACAGTGGCATTTCACTAACGCTCATTTTATTCTGAAAAATATGCATTTTGTCAAAATTGCGTCGTAGAAGAGTACATAATATTACTAAAAACATACGTGAAGTTCACTTACAACAAACTTAGCAAATTGTTGTGAATATATGACTTTCAGATAATAATAAATCTGCATACGCATCTAATGATAATTATATTTTAATTTGATATAAATAAACAATTAATCTTTTTTTCTTTGACAACATAAATTATATTCTTTAATATGTCTTCTAACAAACAACTGTATTTATACTATTTTTTTTATTTTGTAAGTTATGATAATAATTGTGTTATCAGCTGTAGTAATTATGATATGAGATAAAAGACACAAGTTTTAACAAGTAAGGATCCTTCAAATTTAGATAACGATGATATACATATATTTATTTCAAGGGAAACTAGAAAAATAAATGTTATTTCATTATCAAGACGAAGTACGACTAATGTTTTAAGCAATATCTTTTGTTTAAAGAGATGAGATTTATCTATATATAGTATTTAAAAATATATATATATATATATATTTTATATTTTATTATTTATTATTGGGACAGTTATTTGAATATTATAATATTATATATAAATATGTATATACAGTGTAGGAAAAATTTTATGGTCGGTATGGACCTTACGTGAGATGGAGTGAGAAACAGCTGTTTAGAAAGAGAGAGATATATTAGGTCCGCCTTTTATATCGCCAAACATGCACGACTGGAAATAACATCGAGCAAAAAGATAAAAGAGGGAATCTAATCGTTATGAAAAGGAGAACAAAAAAGTGGCCTCTGATGGCGGACATATCCGGAAATGCAAAGGCGCTAAATTTAAATTTTCCAACACTTGTTAACAATACCTGTAAAATATTTTTCAGACAAGAAAGTTTTAATTAAATATTAACGATAATAGTCTAAAAAGTGACATAATTGGTAAAAAAACTTCAATATAAATAAAATTTCATGTGACAGTTGGGACAAACAATAACATAACCAAACTAAATTTGACTTTTAAACAAGGAAAGAGACTGTCTTTCTTGTTTAAAGTGGCCTCTCAAGATGGCACTTCCTGTCTATCAATATGTTTACCCCTTCTACCTTTACATTCCCTCTTTTGTCTTATTGCTCGATGGGAAATAATAAAAAAGGGAAGTTCAACGTTGCCAAACTTATTGGATTTATTTCACCTGTTGTTTTTTATTGCATTTGAACAATGTTCTAAGATAATCCAATTTGGGCGAAATTGATTTAAATGGCAGCTTACTCTTTTTTTTATTGGGAATATGCCACAAGTTTACTTTACAATAAGTGTAATATAAGATTTTGATTTCCACTTTGGAAATCGTTTTATATACCTAAATAAAATTTATTAATGTTTCGTATTTTAAGTACGATTTCCGAATTAAAAATCTAAACATCAAAATAAGCTTATTTTAAAGTCACATTGTGCCTTATTCCCAATATGAAATAATAAACTGCATACAATAACACCACATTAAAAAATATTCACGCACAATAATTTATTTGGCAACGTCGTCCGTCTGGTCAGAATACCGAGTAACGGGTAGTAGAGGTGGGTCGTGGTAATTTTATCGTTAAGAGCGTAAGAGCGATTAATATTTTTTAAATGCATTCATTTTTTTCGAATCCTGATAAAACTAATAAATATTCTTGAAAAATTTAAACGCAGAATGAACCAATACATTATAACCGAGGGCCAAAAGTCCCTGAAAACTTCTATAATGTTTATTTTAATAAGTTATAAAGGCGAAAAAAAAAATTAGTGTGATTTTTAATTTCAAATATCTCATTCAAAAAACTTTTTGTTTATTCTAAGGGACTTTCGGCCCTCGGTAATAATGTAATCTTTTATTCTGCATTTAAATTTTTCAAAAATATTTGTTAGTTTTCTCAGGATTCCAAAAAAAATGAATGAATTTAAAAATTTAAATTTTTGTAAACAACTAACTATGATTGTTTAAAAGTAGTTTCAAGTAAGAGAGTACCTACATAAACAAACATAATGGCTATTATCGTTTATGTGTATATTTATTGAAGTGAAAGAAACTAATGATATATTTATTATAACTTGAAAAATAAACTAAACAATACAAATAGTAAATCGTACTTACATTTACATTACACGTTATTATTAAATCGCGAATAGTCTAAATTGACATTAAAAAAACATAAGTTTTTCTACTATACCTACTTTTATTAACCGTCTTCTTTTTTTATTCCAAATTAAACCAGATTTTGAACATGTGTTCACATTTACAATACTGTATGAATATAGGGGTTAAGTTAGGATATACATGGCGATGGTTTTTCCACCGTTGTAATGGACTCTCGATACAGGTGTACGTGTAGATGAGCCATCTCCAATTAATTGATCAAATATACACCATGGATTTAAGTCATCTTTATTGGTTTCATTTGATTGTACTGGTTGATTTTCAATAGTACAATCTTCTTGTTCGTTAATTATAGAAGTAACCAGCTTCTTAACTTTTTCTTTTATTTTTTTATCTTCATTTTTATCAGAAAAACCCTGCACTTTAAATGGTGAATCCATAAATGTACATAATGAAATATGCCACTCTGTTCTATCCCTTTAAATATTTTTGCTAAACCCGATATTAGTAATTGTACTACGTCGGATACTATGGATGTAAGGTTACCGTTTGCTAAAATTTTCTTGCAAGATTGTTATGGTATGCAGGCCGCGTACCATAACAATCACTGAACTACCCTTCAAGTATTTTTGGTCACTCATTGTACCTGTTATTTCTTTAAACGGCCGTAAAATTTGGGAAAGCTGAGAACAAATAATCCAGTGTTTTTTATTTAGATTTGGTCTAAGTCTAAGTCTGTATTATTTAATACCGATGTGGAACGGAAATACACGCCAGTACACCGAAAATATCAAAATACAGAGAGGAGTCCGCCAGGGTTGCGTGCTGTCCCCACTACTTTTCAATGTCTACAGTGATCGGTAATTTTAAGAAGCGCTCTCTGACTCAATAGAAGGTATATCTATCAATGGAGAAGTTTTGAATAACTTACGTTTTGCAGACGATACAGTAATAATTACGGATAACAACAATGATTTACAGAACCTAATGCAACGCCTTAATGAACGCTGTCATGAGTACGGACTGAAGATAAATTTAAAGAAAACTAAATGCATGATCATGACTAAATCTGCACAAATATCCAATTGACTATTGAAGATACTGCAATTAGAGTGTTAATAACTATAAATACTTAGGAACATGGATAACATCAGATGTAGACCAAATCAAAGAAATTAAGAACGTATTGAAATAGCACGTACATCATTTATTAAACTTAAAAAGTTTCTTTGTTGTCGGGATATAAGGTTAGAACTACGCCTGAGAATGCTTCGATGTTACGTGTTCTCTACTCTTCTTTATGGTCTGAAAGCTTGGACACTAAAACAAGTTCATCTGAATAAGTTGGCCGCCTTTGAATTTTGGTGTTACAGAAGAATCCTACGAATATCATGGATTCAAAAAATGTCAAACATTGAAGTAACTAGAAGGATAGGAAATGAGGCAGAAATAATATTAACTATTAAAAGACGAAAACTTGAGTACTTGGGACATGTGATGAGAGGGCAAAAATACGCATTATTACAACTTATTATGCAGGGCAAAATCCGAGAAAAGCGAAATGTGGGAAGACGAAGAATATCCTGGCTTAAGAACTTAAGGGAATGGTTTGAATGAATTAGTGCAGACCTTTTTAGAGCGGCAGTCAACAGAGTCGGCATAGCCATGATGATTTCCAACCTTCGATAGAAGATGGAACTTAAAGAAGAAGAAGTGAAACGGATTGCCTCTTCTAACTCAGTCATTCTTTTTAACCTGTAATAGGTGAAGTTCTACCTAGTTTCCACGTCTTGGATTGGCCGTTTGGGAACTTTGTTATGTTGTAATTAAGCCTTTCTGAAGATAAGGTACTTTTTTTTAATGTTTTTTGCAGAATTGTCGAAAAAAGGACTTTTTTTTTATCTATTATCAAATCAGTTTTGACATAACATTCCTGAAGTAATGAATCTAACAGTTTTTCTTGTTGGCGGTTTATATCCAGGAATCCACCCTGCAAACTTTTTAAAATCTGGTTCTTCACCTATAGAAAACGGATGAAACGAGGCTTTGCATAAGTTTAGTAAATCAATAAGTTTAGTCAAGAAAAAGAAACTGATAAAGATGACTTAAGTCCATTGTGTATTTTTGATGAATTAATTGGACATGACTCATCTAAACATACAACTGTATCGAGAGATATACAAGAAGTCGACATGTATTTGTCTAATAATATATTACCCACAATAAATTTCGAACGGAGATTGGAACTGTCCATTACCGTGGTGGAAAAACCATCGCCATGTATATCCTAACTTAGCCACTATATTCATAAAATATTGTAGAATTGTAACAAAATCTTTTCCTTGTGAACACATGTTTAAAATCTGGTTTAATTTTAAATAAAAAGAACACAGTTAACAAGAAAAGTAGAAAAAACTTGTTTTTAAATGTCAATTTAGACGGTTCGCGATTTAATAATAACGTGTAATGTAAATGTAAGTACGATTTAATGTAAATGTAAGTACTATTTGTATTGTTTAATTTATTTTTCAAGTTATAATAAATATATCCTTCGTTAGGTTCTTTCACTTCAATACTTATACACATAAACGATAATAGCCAATATGTTTGTGTACTCGCTAATTTGAATCAACTAGTTACAGTTTACGAAAAACGGTTCCGATAAAAATTTAAAAAACGGGAGGACCCACCTCTAGTTTTTTAGGTATATTAGGATCGGAACCAGAGAATATGTAAAATATCTCTGATCGGAACTATTCGTCTCACTAATGGCCAATAGGTGTTAAAAATATTTGAGGAGGGAGACCAAGGGGAAATATGATTGTTATCTTTGTCTATTCGCTGAAAATATGATTTTATATCTGCGTTAGATATCCTGTTAAATTTTACCATACCGACCATAAAATTTTTCCTACACTGTATATATATATATATATATAATATATAATATATATATATATATATATATATATAAATATATATATATAATATATGATAATATTCAAATAACTGTCCCAATAATAAATAATAAAAAAAACTAGGCAGTGAGGAAAAGCAACTTGAAAATGCAAACCTTGACGTGTATGAACAAGGTGGATAGATAGTGACAAACATCTAGATTTTGTTGCAACAACAGAAGACTCGAGCACAGAGAGCAAAGATGAAGCTAGCAGTTTAGTCGAAGAAGAAAGTAATCAAAATGGAAGAATAGATGAGAACAGAAAGCGTACTCAAACAAGAAGAGTCAGAAATAAAAAAAAGCTAGAATGCTTGGAAAAGAGTATTTGGGCTTAAAGAAAGATAATGATGGGCATTATAGGTTGATGGTTAATAAAAACAAACGCACTTTAAAACCTGGATGTAACTCTCGGAAATGTCAAACATCAAAGACAATATTTTGTAATCAATTTGTGGAACAGAAAAGCAATTTTTGATTCATTTTGACAATTATCATGTGATATAAAAAAGACATTTTTAAGTTCAATGGTTGATGTTGTTTCTAGCAAACGTAAAGTAGAAGGATCTCGAAGAAGTAGCACTCTCCATTACTATTTAAAAAATGGAACTGAGAAAAAAAAAAGGTCTGTAAAAAAATGTTTTTCTTAACATTAAATGTAGGTGAATGGATGGTTAAAGAATGTGCTAAAAAAATAGTGGAATGAATGTGCCTGAAGTAAACTTTCGGAGAGCCGGTAGAAATAGGAGGAGTACAGATGAATCAAGACACATACTTCAAAAGTTTTTGTCAGAAATCTTGTATTTCTCATGGATTGGGAAATATTTCAGATGAAGAGTAGATGAAACATCAAGAAAAAAAAAAAGAACAAGCAAGGTGTTTGAAAATGGAAGATAAAGAGAAAGCTATTAGTCACCGCAAAGAAATCGCGGCTTTTTTTTAAAGATGTACAGGTTGTAAAGTTGTCTCCTGTCAAGCTAATGCCATCTATTATAAGACAAAACTTTGTTCATAATTATACTGTCTACAATATGGGTACTAAAGATGTAATCTATTACCTCTGGGATGAAGCCCAAGGTGGTCTTGAAGCTAATATTTTCGCCACTCTCCTTACAGAGTTCCTCTCCAATTACCTTTCAGAAAATAAATCAGCAAAAGAATTTATCATATACAGTGAAAGTTGTGGGTATCAAAACAAAAATTTAATACTTTCAAATTCTCTTCTTCAATTTTGTATGGAAACAACGTTCATATTACTCAGAAGTATCTCCACAAGGATCATACCCAGATGGAAGTCGACTGGGTCCATAGCACAATTGAAAGACGGCTCAAAAATCGTGATATTTATGTACCTTATTATGATTACATTGCTGTTTGCAAAGAAGCAAGAAGAACACAGCCTTATAATGTTAAATACATAAGCTTTTCTGACTTTAAAGATATTCAATTTTATTCATCTATAAGACCTGATCGTACAATGGAGATTCTCTAGTAAACATATGGTAAACCTTTTTTAATACATCGATATAAGGTGAATTTCGAATAATTAAACTTGGGTATACAAGGCAACTATCAAACACGGTGATTAATTTAATTTGCCAAGTACTTTCATCATAGATCTTTTTTTAATACACTATCTATTCCCAAATTTTTAACCTCGATTTTTTTGGGTTTTGGTAAAATTTTGTGTTCATTGACCAGGCTATAAACGTTACTTTACACAAGGCGTTCAGTGTTAATTTAAAAAAATTATATTTATTTTTATTAATGTGCCAATAAGTTATCAAAAACTATATAGTTGAGTACTAAACAATAAAAACACAATAATGGATTAGTATGAAATAAATAACAATACATATAATTTCTTACCAGGAAAAAAATTCAAATTCTCACCTTACTGTATTAATGAAAAAATTAATTGAGTAATAAAATTCACAAAAACAAGTTTAATGTATTGTTCACATCGGAATTTTCCACAATTTGGTTGTATTTAATTAACGAATATTTAATATAACAATACCAATACACATTATCGTAGACATTAACAGCAAAATATTTCGAATATATTTATGATTCACTGTTGTAAACTCAACAAAACAATTTAGTCTGGATTGTTTGGTTGATATTATAATACAGGTAGTACTCGCACTTATCCGTAACTGGTACGCGGTTAAATTCCAAGAATAACTTTATTTTTAGTTATTTATGGAAAACACTTTTTAGCAAATGGGAACTAAAGTTTATTTGGTATTGAGAGAGAGAGATCCAGAGAGAAATAAATCACCGTGAAGTGGTCATTTCTCAGGAGTACCTGTTTATTAGATTAATTTTTTATTATTAACATGTGAAATAGTTACAGCAAAATAACTAAATAATAAACATATTATTTCAGGTATGAAATTTCAATTTTATTTGCTATGAAAATTCTAGGATTTGAAGATTAAAACTATCGAATGGGAAACTATTATTCATGATTTAAAATTATCCATAGAAAACAGGCTGATTCACAACAAATCTCAAGGCTGATGAGGATTTTGAGTCAATTTGCTCTTCTGAATAAATCTGGCTACTATAGGTAGTTGGCAGTAATTATATATGGCATATGGTAATTAGCAGTTATGATTAAAATGATTATAAAACTTTGTCCAGAAAAATTCAATGAAGTTGTCACAAATATAAATAGGTTTCTAATAGCTTCCGGGAAATGGAAATACAAGTACATTAAAATTAAGCATTAGATAGAAAAAGAGATTTTTATAACTTCCTATATGTTGATGCGTCGGAGTTATTTTAAATGTTTATAAAGGACAATTCAAAGAATAGACGTGCACGTCATAGATTTAATGATATCATAACTCACTGGTACAAACTTGACGGCAAACAAATTCAACAAATTTTTCCTCATATATTAGTTTTTTTTTATGAAATTGCCTTCTTCAGAGAGCTCTTCCCAAACCTATTGTATACCGTGCCACAGATCTTCAGCATTTTGAGGTATAAAATTACGCCGATAAAACCGTTTTATAATAACCCCCCACACATTCTTGATTGGGTTTAAATCTGGACCATCGAATTAGAAACTATGGAGAGGGCATCACGTGACTAAAAACGACCTAACTTCGGCCATATTGGTATTATTGTTTTGAAACTTTTGACAGATCGTATATGTTTGGTTATATTTGTTGTTTTTCGAATATTTTCAGTTTTATAATACTTTTATAGAAACTGTAATATATTGTGATAGTGCATAATAATGGTTTCTTGTTCTCAACGTAGTTGCAGTAGCAGAAGTAATGTTAATAAAAAATCTTCAGGAATATCGTTCCACAGGTTAGTATACAAATATGTAAACAAAGTAATGGCCGTACTTCAGAGAATAAATTAATAGTATTTGACTGTATTAATTTACCTTTATGTATAATATATCGTGTTTTTAGTGTTTACCGCGGGATCCTCTTTAACCCAACCACAACTATAAAACTAACAAAATAAAAGCAAATAAAAATTAAACAGATTCAAACTAACTGAAATTTTTTTAGATTCTGATTAAATCTTCTGAATAACTAGTCATATTTGTATAGTAGTTTTATTATTATTGAGTCTGGCCCTGATGTCACCGCCATATTGGTATTATCGTTAGACACTCCTACTTATGCCGTTTTTAATACATACGTTAATATGCTCATAGCTTCTCCATAGATTCTAACTCGATGATCTGGACTGTAGCTGGGCCATGGTAAGGTTTCGATCGATTTTGTTATTCTGGAGCCACTGGTTTTTTATATTTGCAGTGTGAACAGGACAATTATCTTGTTGTAGGATAAAATTATTTTCTGGATATAACTGTTCTACACTGAGGAACATGATGTTTTCTAGAATATTCAAATAAGCCTGCCTAACAAACCTGTCATCAATACGCCATACCGTTTCCATTCCTCTAGATGAAATCCATCCCCATACTAAAATGACCAGCTGCTCGATATCTATCAACATATAGATGATTAAATCTATTATTATCTGGTCTATACACCTCAATTTTGCCGTTTTTAGAAGATTGAAAAAATTTTCCATCTGTAAATACTACCCTGTCCCAAAAATTCTGATTTTGTAGTTGATGGTTTAAAGCAAATATAAGTCTTGATTCCTTCTGTAGTGGTCTAATAGCTTGTTTTTTGTTGCAGTTCGGTACCTACGATGTGATGCTTTAATTCTGCGCCAAGTTGTCTTTCTTCCCGGAAACTGTGGCATAATTATTGCAGTTTTCGCATCTTCAAAAGGATTCTCTTCTAATCTATCCAAAAGCGTACGATCTTCATGAGAGGTAGATATTTTTGGTCTTCCAGAACCTTGCTTTCTTTCGAGAGTTTCTTGTTCTCTCCATCTTTTATTAATATTAAAAAGTGTTGTTCTGCTTACTTTAAAATGGTTCGCTATGGCAGATAGTGACCAACCAGCTTCTAATTTCGTTAAAACTCTTGCTTTTAGTTCTTTGCTAGCATGTGGAGCCATTTTGAGGATTAACAGAATAATTTATTGAACAAATTTTAAGATTTGGCAGTGACAGTATGTAAATAATAAGCATTTATCCTTCAAAATACACTGCTCAAAGCGGTACATCAAAGCTTTCTGGGATAAACAATTTTAATTTTGCAATAACTGTTAATTGAAGCTTATTGAAATTTTTATAGCTGAATATAATGTGATACTGTCCCTATTATCACGCGAAATTGAAGTCTTTTGTGCATTTTTAGAAAAGTTATTAATACGTTTCAAAAATCGACTTTTGAAACTATTTTTGCAATAATAAGACAACAAATTAACAAAAATATCTTTACAAACCCCCATTTTAAAAGATTTTCTATGCTTTTTCAGTAAATGTGTGTCACTTTTCCATATTTAAAACCAAATAGCATCTTAAATTGTTTATAAGTAAAAAATAACGTTTAATCTTTTATACATTATATTTACTACATATTGTTATCACTAAATTTATCAAAAGCAGTTGTTATATACCTGTATCAGAGAAGTGTCACGAAAAAGGCTTTTTATTTGCTTTCTTTTCTTTCTTTCTTTTAAATTCTCTGGTCTAAAAAAATTGTTTACAGTCAGCGTTTACAATGTATGCCAATAGGAATAAAATATTTTTAAATTATAATTTAATTATCTTCTTATAAATCTTATTTTGTATTTTTAAAATATGTAAATGAGGTACGAAATTAATTATTATTTTATTCACACTTCCAAAATACAACATAGTCAACAAGTAATGTTTTCTAGTGTTAATTGTAATTTAACATAAAAAATGTCACTCACCTCAATTTTAGTATATCCTTCAACCTCATTATCCGATTCCCAATCATCCGTTTGGCAAGCCTTGTCGTTTTCGTTAATACTAAATTTAAGAATGAATTCCACTGGTTCCGTAAAAATAGGCTTCCCAGGCATTTTATATTCATAATATTTTTTAGTTTGACCAAATTCCGTTTCAAGCCACATTGTACCACTTTCACTTCTTTTGTAATCAACCTAAAAAGAATTGGAAAATTCATTAAACAGTTTTGAATATTAGACTCATATATAATACCTTATCAAGATTATTGGAAATTATGAATGTTGCACCATCGGCATATTTCGATTGATGTCGAACCTCATCTTTTTCACAAATAGGCTTGAAATGGGAACGTTCTGATGTTAACAAATCCTCCTTATCCGAGTTTTCGATATAATCCTTTTCAGCCTTGAAGTTAAAGGTATTCACCGATTTTCCAAAAGGGGTAAAGGCCTTTGGCTAAAATAGATACATTATATTAAGCATACATTTACACAATTTTTTTAGAGACACTTTTAGTATTAGACATTTTAGTGTAAAGTGAAGATTTATGAACATTTACAAAAGTTTATGGATCGAACAAATTACAGTAGTCTCTCTTTATAACGATTCCCTACATAACGATAATTGTCCTATAACAATAACAATAGTAAACGTTGTTGACAATGTATTAATTCTTCTCTATAACGATATCATTCTCTTTAAAGCGACGAATTTTCAGAGTTTAATAGTCGATGGCAAATATGTTTAAAGTCCAGACTACCTGAGTCACGAGTGGCAAGGCCATTGCCCAGTGATTGTTTTGTTTCGCGTTTAAGGAATGCCGCTCCCCTCCTAATCATTGTTAATCAAGGGTTGAGTGGCACGCTTTTATTGTTCGCGCGGCGTGCCTAACTACTTTCACAAATATGTTGTCATCTATTGACGACTTCTCACTTTCGCATTCCTTTGTGTCTCAAGTGTGTGAACAGTCAACATGTTTTCGAGAAAGCATAAAGTGATCTCGGTGGAAAAAAACTCGGACAATAGAGAAAGGGGAAAATCAAATCGGATGTCATTTGTCGTACGGGGCTGTCTCAGTCAACCGTGGCTACTATATGGAAGGATAGAAAAAATAGAGTTAAAGTGGAAATGGAGGGCGGTAGGAAAAAGTTGCGGAAACTTTATATCGCGCTATGGTTCAGTGGTTCCAGCAGCAGCGTTTGAACCATATTCCACTTTCTGGGTCTGTGGCCAGGACAAAAGCTGAGTTTTTTGCAACAGTGTGGAATTGAGAATTTCAAGGCATCTGAAGGTTGGCTGAGCAAGTGGAAGCTGAGGCACAGGATGAACTACGGGTAGATCAGCGGAAAGGCTCGCGATGTTAACAAAAACCTACCGGATGATTGGCTAGAAAACGTGTGGCCTGGACTGAAGGCACGATATGCGACAGACAAAGATTTTCAATGCTGATGAGACTGGATTGTTTTTAAAATGAACCAAACACAACTTTAAATTGGAAAAGTGCGTTGGTGAAAACGGTTTTCAAGGAAATCAGATTTCAAGTTCCAATTTTATTTTGATTAAATAGTTAACACATTAAATTTAGTGCTAGTGCATCAAATATGTAAGTACCTGAAATTATTGCTTAATACTGAAGAAATCAAGTTTTGAGTGCTCATCAATCGTAAATGCCGGTTTCGATAAATTACAGGATTGCCGGTTTCGATAAATTACAGGATTGCCGGTTATACAACAAAACTTTATTGTTCTACATATCTATCTCATTTGTTTAGTTTTAAGAACATTTAATACGAACATTTGGGTTGATTTACCGAAAGTACAAGCTGATTATAGCCGCAAATGTGAAACATGGAACAACAAATTTCCGTTTAGCAATGTTGGCATGTTTTTAGAATGCAGATGTTGTATACTTCAAATATAAAAAGATAAAGCTTTAGAAAAGTACATTTTGTTTATATTGTGTTATGAGTTCTGCAATTTTTGATTTATATAAAACAACAACGAGTAAGTATTTGTGTCTTTACTTGTATTTGTAACTTTTTTTAGCAGTTACCCTTTGATAGATTAGGGGATAGATTTAGCAATCGTCAAATCAGCAGTTACCATATTACAAAAGATCTACTCATTATTACTTCATATAATAAAAATTGCAGAATTTCATAAAATAGTATAATCAAAATGTACTTTTTAAACGCTTTATCTCTTTATATTTGAAGCATTCAACATATGCATTATAAAAACATGCCAACACTGCCAAACCCAAATATTTGTGACATTTGCGGCTATATTCAGCTTGTACTTTCGGTAAACTCAACCAACATTTGTACATTTTATTAACGTTTAATATTATTAACATACTGTGTTCTAATTAAGTAAATCATAAAATAAAAATATTTCAACCGGAAGTCATATTTGAATTATTGGTCAATTGGTCACTGGTCCTTCGAGATTTATATCTTATTTTTTATATACCAAATGTAGGATGATGAGAATATCGTTTTACAAATATAAGTTTGAGAGGAAGTCCTTCCTCTCAACTACTTTCTAATCCTCAAGTCATATATCTGTTCGACCGCCATTTACTTGTAAAAGTAAAGAATCAGTGCACTAAACTTATATCCGATTAAAGCTGGAGTACCTCAGGGTAGTGTCTTTACGACACAGCACTCCTTACGGCTCACTCAAATCCGTACATCGCCTCCCAACTGCTCCCGACCAATCTCGATAAAATAAACACTTGGTTACAAACATGGCGAATTACAGTAAAAGAAAGCAAGTCAGTACATATAAAGTTCACTAATGGAAAAGGTACATGCCCAAACGTCTTATTAAAAAAAAGAGGAGTAAATCAGAAATGATTTCTATACGAACCGATCTATACAGCAAACAGATAGGTAAGGATATGAAATTTATCTAAGATGTAATATCTAAACACGACTTATTTAATGTGCACAAAAAACTGAAAGAAATGAGTAATATATTTTAAAAAACGTGTTCCCTCTGTACTTGTTGACACTAATAACAAATTTATTGTAAATGAGCAAGAAATAAGAAAATAATGGCAGCTGTATATATCAGAGTTGTTTGAAGATGACAGGAATAATATTGCGGAGTTTTACCAAAACTGTACTGACGGCCCAGAAATTATGAAATGCGAAGTAGAACATGCTATAAATAATGCTAAAATTAGAAAAGCTTGTGGTCCAGATGATACACCAACTGAGTTGCTGAAACTAATAGAGAATGATAACATAAAAGTAGTAAGATTTTTAATTTCAATATATAACACGGAGTGATTCCCGCAGATTGGCTCAAATCCATCTTTATCGCAATACCTAAAAAAACACAATGCGAGAAAATTCTATCAGATAATATTGAAGGTCTTCAAATTCTGCTTGATCGTATTAACTCAAACAAAACCAAATTTTTAGTGTTTAGTCGTGACCCACATCCGAAGCAAAGCTTCAATTAAACAGAGTCAAGTGAGAAAGTTCACAAAATGACATATTTGGGAACTGTGGCAATAGAATCCAGACATAGAATAAAAACGTAGAATAGCAATGGACTAAAACTACTTTTTATGAAAATGAAGTCATTTCTTTGCATTAACCATCTCAATTTAGAACTAAGGCAAAAATGGTTAAGTGCTGTAATTGGTCGGTCTGTACTTTTGTATAGTGCAGAAGTGTGGAAGCTAAAAGTATCGATCATGAACAACATTAAAGCATTGGAAATGTCGGTTCATAGACGAATGCTGAAGATTCCTTGGACAACAAGAAAAACTAATGAAAAATGTACTAAGGAGCGTCAACAAACACAGCGAACTGCTAAAGACGGTTAAACATCGAAAAATGTCTTATCTGGGACATATAGTAAGGGGAAGTCGATATAAAATTTTACAACTGATCCTTAAAGGCAAAATAGAGGGCCGTAGAGGTGTAGGAAGAATAACAAATTCTCTTGGTTAAAAAACATTCGTGAATGGACTCAGATACCAAATGCAGGACAATTATTCCATATTGCAGAAGATCGAGAAGCCTTCGCAATGGTAATCGCCAACGTCAGATAAATCTCATATGGCACGCGAAGATGAAATTTATTCTTTTAGAAACATTTTATCAAAGTTTACGTTAAGTTTCAATGAGTGGTTTCTAATTTTCTCGAAGCAAAAAGCAAAAATTGTTGGTTAAGTTCTCCCCTGCATAACTTACACTGAACTCGAATCATTTATTAGTTTATCTGTATATAATGCATCTTTAGGTAGAGGAACTCTAGAACCAAGCGAATTATTTTTATTTTCATTCACTTATCTCGATGGCTCAGTGAAATGAGCACACATTGCTGTGAATAGTTTGTTGAATTTATAGATCAAGTCACGAGCTAGCCAGAAACATATGAAATTTATTTAAGCCAGACCTATTTAAGTTCTCATTTAAGATGTTATAGTTGCACTTGCCCCACAGGGGATGGAGCTGCGGGTTCGTGATTGGTGTCATTCGTTAGATTTTGAAAAACATTGATAATGTTTTGTTGTTCTTCGATATGATGTAAATTTACTCGATGGTCGCGAAATACTCGATGGTCCTACTTATAATAATTATACACATATATTCACTTATTTACCTGAGACGCAGATCTTGGTGTTACTTCTCGAAAGCCACTTTTCTCCTTATTGTGATTTAACTTCATCAAACTGAAAGCCAACAATTTTTCCGTTTCGTATATTTCCTTTTCAGCGTCCACATTTCTTCCCTCTCCAACGCTCCAATTACCAGGAAGGCTATGGAAATCATTAGAGAAATATTTATGTCTAAATTCCTTGTTGGTTTCGAATAGAGCGTTGGTCTCGTTTTCAACCATAGAATTAGCTGGCGGCCAATCATCAAACGAGGAATTGAGAGATGGATTGTCAATAGAGATTGCGCTGAATTTGAAGTCTAGAGTTAGTTCTGTATTATTGGCGACATTCTGTGAGGCATCGATGGTTGAGTTGAAATTATTGTCAAAAGTTACATCTTGATCAGTTGACCATATGGAGCTAAAATATTTATAAGATAGTGTTAACATTTGCAATTAAAAAATGTGTATTTTATTTCTAGTAAACGTTTATTTACTATGACATGCATTAGAAATAATACATATCATATAAATAAAAGACTGGAAGAAGGAATAGATAATAGTCAGTTTGGCTTCAGAAACGGACTAGGAACCAGATAAGCGTTATTTGCTTTTAATGTGTTAGCTCGAAGATGCATGGATATGAATGTTGATGTGCATGTTTATTACGTTGATTTTGAAAAAGCATTTGACAAAGTATGACATGAAAAATTAGTCCAAATTCTAAAGACAAAAAACATAGACCATAGGGACATACGAATAATAATAGACCTCTACTGGAATCAAAGAGCACAAATCGTAATAGATAACGAACTTCTTCTTCTTCTTGCATACTAATGGATGTTAGCGATCACATTTTCCATTAATTCTCTATTTCTTGCAATATGTACAGAGATTGTATGTCGTAATCCCTGTTCATTGCCTTATGTTTCGGAGCCAGGACATTTTCTTGCGTCCCATTCCTCTCTTGCCTTCAATTTTACCTCGAGTATAAGTTGGAGGAACTGGTATTTTTCATTTCGCATGATGTGACCTAGATACGCCGTTTTCCTTTTCTTGATGGTTTCGAAAAGTTGGCGTTCTTGGTTTATTCTTTTAAGGACATCTATATTTGTGATTTTCGCTGTCCATGGTATTTTTAGGATACGGCGATAAAGCCACATTTCGAAAGCTTTAATCTGTTTTATATCCCTCGTTTTGAGTATCCAGCCCTCTACGCCATATAGCAGCACTGACCATACAGTAGCACTTAGTAAACCTTAGTCTCAGTTGAAGATCGAACTCTGAACAAGTCAGTACCTTCTTGAATTTTACGAAAGCTTGTCGAGCTTGCTCAATGCGACATTTTACTTCCCTGTCCGATGCCCAGTCTTCAAAAAGCCACGATCCCAGGTATTTAACTCACTCTTTCAATGGACTTAGTATTCAGTGTTATGGTGGAGTTTTCAAGTGCATCCAAGTTTCTGGAGATGATCATGAATTTGGTATTTTGGTATTAATCTCTAATCCCATTAGCTTACTGATTATAGCGACAAGTTGTTGAAGATCGACTATGTTGTCACAAATTAAGACACCATCATCAGCATATCGTATGTTGTTGATCAATACTCCATTCACCTTGATTCCCATCTCTGCATCCTCCGAAGACTCTTGAAATATGGCTTCCGAATAAATTTTAAATAAAAGAGGGGAAAGCACACATCCCTGTCGAACGCCTCTTCGACAAGATAACGAACCCAGTCCAGACATTGAAATCAGAAGAGGAGTTAGGCAGGGATGTATTATGTCCCCATTACTATTTAATGTATATAGTGAAGCCATTTTTGAAGAAGCATTAGTATTTCAAAGTGAAGGAATAATAATTAACGGAAGATCTATTAACAAGATAAAAAATGCAGATGACACCGTGATTATGGCAAGCTCTGCTGAACAACTCCCAATTACTGCTAAACAAAACAGTTTCTGTGAAAAATATGGACTAAAAATTAATATAAAAAAGACCAAATACATGATAATAACAAAGAAAACAAATATACAAACAAACATACATTTGGGAAATGTACCGATAGAAGGGTTGATAAATTATATATAGCTAGGAACCTGGATTTCAGACAATAATGATCAAACAACCGAAATAAGAGCTAGGATAGAAATAGCAAGAAATTAGTTTGTAAAAATGAAAACAATTCTCTGCAACAAAGATCTTAGATTAGAACTGATAGTAAGAGCGCTGAGATGCTACGATTCGATACTGCAATGTGGACTTGAAAGCTGGACATTGAAGCAAGAACACATAAATAAGCTACAGTTCTTTGAAATGTGGTGTTACAGGAAGATGCTTAGAATAGCATGGACACAGAAGAAAACTAACACGGAAGTATTGCGAGAAATGGACAAATAATGCGAAATAATAAACACAATAAAAATAAGAAAGTTACAATATCTGGGACACGTAATGAGGGGACAGCGATATGAACTGGTAAGGCTGATAATACAGGGAAAGATAAGGGGAGGAAGGAGTATAGGAAGGAAAGTGTCATGGATGAAGAATTTAAGGGACTGGTTTAAATGCAGTTCTATAGAACTCTTCAGAGCAGCAGCAGATAAAGTAAAGATAGTGATGATATATAACCTCCCGATTGGGAGACGGCATTTAAAGAAGAAGCCTTAGAATGATTTATCAGTGAGGAAACAAACCAGACTGTTAAGTTAAAATGTGAAATAGTTGATTTTAAATGTGATTTCTTATGTTCTAAATATTTTATGATCAGATAGCAAATCAACTAATAACAACTTACCTGTGAAAAAATGATATACTCATAAGAATTTAGTAAAGTAACAATATTAAGTAAGATTACCTCATAATGTTCGTCCCGTATGGGATAAATCTTCGCTTCCCAGTATCTCTCATGTTTGCGATATTCATCATCTCAACTGTGTCATCACTTGGCCTCGGAGAATCCAGCAAATCTATGATGTCAACAGGCAAATCCTCATACATATTAACTTCATCTTCATTGTCCCAAATGTTTCTGTTAATTTCTACACACTGATCGAAAGATTCCTCCATGTCGGACTGATCCTCTTTTCGTTTTATTATTAGCGAACTTTTTATTGTTGGCGGGAAAGAAGCTTAGGTCCCAGGTATTGAAAGTGGCGTTGTTGCGCAAGTTGTTCTTATTGCGAGCTAAACAGTTGAGACGTTGTTTAGTTTGGTTGCGAGCTTTCATTGTATCGTGACTTTCCTGGAACAAAATTAAAACTTTTAAGCATTTATAATCTTTAATTTCTATAAGGTGTATTTTATGGACGAAATGCGAAATTTTCATATTTTAATGTTTAATTACTATGAAGTATCAACATTTTAACATCTGTAAATTTACAGGATTAATGTGCCAAAGAAAAAAATGCAGAGGAGAACAAGTCAGACCTATAATTACAGTTGCGTTGTATCATTTATATACTACTATAAAGTGAATTAACTCGAATAATTTCAATATAATTCCATAGAGAGCATTATTTGTTTACTCAATCAACTGAAGCTATTAAATATTCCTTAGAGTGGGTAACACAGCACTTTCACAGTAAGGCAAATCCCTGTTGCTGATGCTCTTGTTAGAAAAGCATCAGTTACAGAATACTTCGTATTCCAGAGCCTGCTGTGGGAGTGCCAAGTGGGAAAATACACCCGGTCAAGCACATGGCAAAATGTATATTGACATGCGTATGTCAAGGGACACCTGCACATAATGAGGTTGTTTGATGGAAACTTTAGCTATAGACTCTGTAGCAGAGGACCTGAAACCTTCAACCATATTTTGCATGATTGCAAGGTATTAGATTGTAGGCGGCAAACACGTTTCGGAGACTATCGAGTGAGTCCAAAACCATATGGTACCTCTAGACGTGTACAAGCTGGTACATAGTTCCAGAACCCTGGAATGGTTATCACGAATGACTGAAACATCCGCTTGTGTTCTATCAGGAAATGGCATGCTGAACTTTTACCAGCTAAAAACCTTCAGGACCCATTAATGTAGGGATCAAGTATATCACGATATATTCATACTGGGCAAATTTTAAAGTACACTTTCCGCTTTCATTTCTTAAAGCTCTGTCTTCTCCATCTTTCTTTTTAATTATTTTCGTTATTAACTGGTACCCTCGTTGCCAGTTTTAGACTCTTTAACATGTAATTTATCATCATCTAGATGGAAGCCAAGGGTTACATGAAGCAGAACAACTAGCCCAGGACAGAGAAGGATGGAGGGAAATCGTAAAAAAAACTGTGAAGGCCTGATGGTGTCACCATATCCCAAAAGGGATTAGGACTGAGGAGGGGGAGATGGGAGCCTTCTGTTTCAATAATAAAATGCTTTGTCTTATCTGTCGCATTCAAAAATTGCGTATCTTCTGACTATCTTCAGCGGCACAATAAGGCAGTTAGGACTTGAAGTTTGAGCGGAAGATGTACAATATAACTGGCTGAAGTACGACCGATTTTTATAACAAACAACGGTTTCCAAAAAAGGCAAATCCCTGTGCTTAATATGTACTATTTTTATATAAAAAAATGGAGCGAGAAATGACTGAATCTAAGAAATTAAATTACCCAAAGGAGGTATATTCACAAGAGGCAAATTCAGCAAGAAAAATTGGCAGGCGGATTCTTTAAAAGTTGATGAAGCATACAAACAACTTTTGATCTACCTAAAGCATTAAAATTGACTATTTCAGTGGCATCATATAAAAGAAATTGTTATACAATCGGATAATACTTTGTGCTAATAATAATTCGGGGCACACATGTCTCTGGAATGACCTTGAAGGTGGAAGATAGTGTAAGCGTTATCAAACACTTAAAAAACAAACTGTGCGGTATGCACCGAAAAGGTACCTCATTAACTGGTCAAAATATATCATAAGTCTACATAGCTCATACATAGGTCGATCTTAAACACCGTTGTCAAGGTTAAGAAATAATAAAAAGCATTTTCTCTCTAAATTTATCAAACTACTCAAGTGGAATTAACGAGTATTGAGAATCAAGATGACCATTCTGATGAAAGCGAAAATGATAATAATATGAATTAAAATTGTTCTAATTTTAATTATAAAAGTCTATTTTTACTTTTTACTTTTCTCACAGGTCCATTGAATCTCAGTCTAATTTTTCGCTATTTTTTAAAAACAATAAAATAATTGTAAAATATGAATAACCATTTAGTTCGTGTTTCTTACCGTCAAGTATAGACGATGAGCAGATAATTTTGTTCTGTATCTTGTGCACAAAGTTCAAAGATAACAATTTCTCGAAACTATTCATGGGTGTCAAAGTACTGCAAATAAGAGCGCTGGAGGCATTTGCTGCGACATTACATGCTTCTAAATACAGGATAATTTCTGTAACTATATACGTCCGGAATCGTTAATGCTCCCTTGCTGAGATTACAGTTGGCTCCAGAAGAAATTTATTTATATGTGAGCAATGTGAGTTTTCTTTTGGTTGCAATTTCTGACATGTTTCCCACTTCATTCTTTCTCATCTTACACTTTCTACCCATGTTTCTTATTCCCATCTTCCTTATGTCTTATTCTATTCCACTGTATCTTAGGTTTACTGCTTATTAACTTTCTTTCTAGGGTTTTTTTGATGTTCTATCATTTTCACTGGAGAAATGGTGGTTTTTGAAGCAAACGATAAAATGCTATATAATTTTTTCTTTGTTTACTAATTTAACTAATTGAAAGAGCTGTGTGGATAGTGCTCGGGTCTCGAAGTCTTCCATAAAGATATTGGCAATTACTTTAGATAGTGGGGAGCCAATTGGGGCACCATTTGTCTGTAGATTGATTTTGTTGGATAATGTATCTAGTTGTCGGAATGCTTAGAGTTTCGTCTCTAAATTATGACAATTCAATTCAAATATTGCCAAACATCTTACATAAATATGATCAAATGCAACAAATAAGAGTTTACCAGATTTCGAAAATATTAAAACTTAATAAAACATGTTTCTAATGACTTCTACTGAATTAATTCTACTGACGGGACTGAATTTTAATCTGAATTTGAATGAAACTTGACAAGATTTTTTGTCTCATCATATGTACAATTCAATATACGTAAAATTTTATTAATTATTTATATATTATAAAAAGAATCAAGTATGTGTTTAAACCTAAGAGTACATTCAAATCATTGAAAATGTGTAACTTACTTTGGCATGGGACCTGTTTCCGTTGCCGATTTTACAATTCTTCCTGGTCGATTTCTTCTTGATTGGAGAAGTAACCAACGGAGATGAGGAGGAGGTGACGTTTCTCCACTTGGGTATCAACGACAACAATTTAGATTCTTCGGAGGGTGATTGCGGACAAAGAGGGGGGAAAGCGGCGTAATACTTTTCGGCAAGTTCTTGAGGTGTGATCTTCTTAGATTCGTAGACAGTTTCTGCTATAACTTCTGACGAGTTAAAGTGGGGAAACGTGGTTTCGCTATTGACTTCCTTCAGTTTTTCACAAAGTTCGTCTACCAGAGACTCTATTTCGCAGTTCTGAGAAAAATCGACATAGTTAAAAATTTGCCAAAAATATTACTAGAGATTATTAGTTAAAGTATGAAGTTAGTTATAATAACATAACACAGTCACGTTCTATTTTTTATTTCATATGTAACAAGGTTAAAACGATGTATTAGAAACATTATTACATAGCTAAAAGTGATCATATAATGAACTCAGCTTAGTTAACTAGCGGTTAAGTTGGTAGTAGTTATTAATTTATTATACAACGATGATGTTATAAAGCGAGGAACTTACAATCAATACCGACTGAAATGCCATCTGTTAGAGAGACTCGTTGAGTCTCCTTCATTTCATATCATCCTGAACGAAATAACAAGAAAACTGTAAAAGTAAAGGATAAAAAACAGGGAAAACGAGATTAACATTTATGTTTTTTACTTGACTTTTACTTATGCTGTGTTCTAATTTTACACAGCATAAGTAAAACACAGTTCGGTTTTAGATGCGGTTTTGGAACTCGAGAGCCCCTCTTTGCAATACAAGTCTTGATTCAAAAATGCCTGGATCAACAGAAAGATGTTTACGCCTGTTTTATCGACTATGAGAAAGCATTCGATACTATCAAACATGACAAACTCATAGAAATATTACATCTTACATGACTTGACACTAAAGACATCCAGATTATAAAAAATATATTGGAATCAAACAGCCCACATGAAGAATGGACATATGGTGAGTGAAAACGAAACCATTTCGAGAGGGGTTAGACAGGGCTGTATTCTTTCACCACTGCTTTTCAACCTGTACACGGAACAAATATTTCTAGAGGCACTGAAAGAGTACACCGAGGGCATTAAGATTAATGGCGTACCAATAAGTAATTTTCGATATGCAGATGATACTGTTATACTGGCCGATAACATCGAAGATTTACAAATGCTGCTAAATAGAGTAAATACAACTGGCAACCGATTTGGACTGAAGATCAATTAAAGAAAACTAAATTTATGGTGATCAGTAAAAGAACATTCAACATATCGACCTGAATATTGAAGCCGAACGATTGAAAGAGTACACCGATTTAAATATCTGGGATATACAGTAAATGATAAGTGGGAACCAGACGTAGAGATTAAGATCTGAATTGAAATAGCAAGATCCAAATTCACCAAAATGAGAAAGCTCTAAAGCAATCGCAACCTAAGCGTTAACCTCCGATGGCGCGCCACGAAATGCTACGTACTCACTACGCTACTTTACGGAGTAGAAGGTGGACGTTAACCGCAGCAACTATAAAGAAGTTAGCGGCTATAGAAATGTGGCTGTATCGACGCATAGAATACTGAGAATATCTTGGACAGACAGAGTGACCAACACAGATGTATTAAGACTAATGGGTAAAGAGGTGGAATTATTAACAACTGTTAAAAGGAGGAAAGCGTCATACCTGGGCCATGTGTTTCGTAATGATAAGTACAGTCTGCTACAGCTTATCGTGGAAGGCAAGATTGAAGGTAGAAGAGGTTTGGACAGAAAGAAGAAATCCTGGATGAGGAACTTGAGAGAATGGTTTCAAATACCAGAAGCTGCGCACATAATACATGCGGCACAAAACAGAGAAACCTATCGTCTGATGGTCGCCAACCTTCTGTAGAAGACAGCACATAAAGAAGAAGAGACTTGACTTTTACAACAATACGTAAGTAATGAAATTGAAATATTTAAGTATATAAAGATCAGATTTTGGTGATGTTATGACTGGATTACAATAAGAGTAGTAAAACGATAGAATGAATAAATTATTCAATATCGCAAAACAAAAACATTAATATTAGACCAAAGCCAAAACTTAAAAATTAGTCATAAATAAGACCTATCATTACATATAACGTAGAAACTAGACCAAAACATACTAAAAATAGAAAGATTACTGGAAACAACAAGAGTAAAGATACTTCGAAGATGAATATCTGGAAAGAAATTAGAGCTACCCTATAAGAATAAAAATAAATAGAATATATAACAGTATAAGGCGCTTATAGCACAGTACTAATAATTTTCAATTTCTAAAAATTATACGAGCCGCCACCGTGTTTCGGACGACACGTAAAGTCTTTAGTCCCACTAGGATAGTGCACATTGACACTAGTTACCAGAAACAGGACTAAATTGCAATTGACGTCAGAACAATCCGAAAGATCTCCCCGGCAACAACGCCATACGATATTATTATTATTGTTACACTAAAAACGAGATTCAGAAAAATAAATAAAATATAGAATAAAATTATTCAAAACTCATTTTACAAATAAAAAAGGTGCTTGCTTATAAGTGGTGTTATGAATGTGAATCTTGGAATGGCAGTGTTATATGTGCTCCATCTATGCAAGGAATGGAAGCCCAAATTAACTCGAGACTAGCCCTAGGAAATACTCCTACATTTCAATCAGAACTACTAGCAATAGCTTTTTGTGGACAAGAGTGCACGAAAAACGATTAAATTCTTATAAAATATTATAAGTAGGCTTTCCTTGAGCAGTTGTTTTCCAGGTTTCATTCTTTTTCTCTTATATTTTTACTGGGCATGTTAATTTTATAACTAGTTAAAACAGATAAGAAGGAACAACAGACAGACCAAGTAATCATCTATAAATATATAGGCTACGTGATTTCTATAGGAACAGATAATCAAACCATCGAACTGCTCTAAATAATAAAACTAATTTTTCGGCTCATTTTGTATTCGTTATCATGCGTTCATTTCAAAACCGTCTTAGCCCTCGGAGGGTAGTTCTGAAGGTGAAGGTACAGTTCGAAGTGCAGAACAGTGTCAACAAATCAAAAATAAATGAATGATTCTCTTGGGTAAATCAAAAATAGCACAATTGACGACAAATTAGTAGTAGCTGGGAGTCATTTGGATGAGGTGCAATCTATACCTTTATAAAATGACCAGTCGCAGCTTAAAGAAACGCAACCAGAATCCAGGTGTTTGAAGATCAATCAATTCCATCTGTCACTTTTACTCAATCAATTCCATCTGTCACTTTTACAGTTAAGGCATGTGTTCGTCCAAACAAACCAATAATTCATTCCAATAACCTAATGGAAATGATCCTAGATATTTATTCAACTTTCAATTAAAAATACAACAAGAATCTCACACTTAACATTAATCAGCGGTTATTTTTTTTACTGATTACGACTACAACTTAAGACTGCACAAACAAATTGTTGTCTGTGCAGACAAATGAAATATGTCACCGTGACGTCACTCAGGGGGTCAATTTTACGAATTGTCTGAGAACAGAATAGGATAGGTGGTTTGGATAATATATTTTGTTGTTAAATATCGTTAGTGTTTTAGTTTATGTTTATATCTTCGGTTATAATATGTCTATAGAGTCTATAGTCTATATCTTGGGATATAATGTGTCTATAGATAACATTGAGTGTTTTTTAGTATATAACTTCAACCCAAAATTCTTATACAAGTGTTAAGATACATTTAATGTGGTTGTACATACTGTAACATTGGTATTAATGCAGGAAAATGTTCATAAATTAATTCAATTTTTTTTTATTGATTCAGATGATTGATGGAAATATTTGCAGTGTGTGGCAATCTGCAAACAAAATCAAAAATGTCCGAAGAGGATGGAAGGAATTTAATGTTTTTTACATATCCAAAAAATGTAAAAATTCAAAAGCGATGGATCAGCAAGTCTCGTGGGAAAGATAGGTGGTACTGTGTTAATAAAATATTTGTAGTATACACTTTTGCATGGAAGATTATGAGGATGCTTTAAAAGCTAAACTATTAAACATACAACCTGAAAAGCTAAAAAAAACGTGGTAAGTAGGTACAGCCATTTAAATATTCAGGTAAAATGTGTTAATTCATTGACTTTGAGTTATTTCTGTGATTGAGTATTACAAAATAAAGTAAAACAACAAACAAATATCATTAATAATAACTTCCATTCAGTTGTAATTAAAACTTTTAATTTTAGCAATTCCATCGTTATTTCTACTACCAAATGAAGACGTAAAACAAATAAGTATGAGATCAAAACGCATGGCCAGGAAAGAAAACAAAGATGTTGTTAAACATAATTTTGCAGAATACGAAAAGAGGGACAGATAAAAGTAATACAAATGAATACTCCTACCCAACATATTGATTTGCCAGAAATACCTTCATGTGATAAAGAATCAGAATTAGATATACTAAAAATAGAATTAAGGAACATGAAAGCAGAAAACGTGAAACTTTCAACAAAAACTTCTAGAAAATGAAGATACTGAAAGCAATCTTAAATCATGGATTAGAAAACTTGAGACAGCTAAACTACTAATTCTGATATATAAACATTGTATTCATATAGCAATTATTAATATACTATATTTGCATGCTTTAGTCACATATATAGACAAGAAAGAATCTACTTCTAATTTAATTAAGTGCTATTCTACTACCTATTTTAGTTGCAATTATATTCTACAATTTCTGCAACTTTGCATTTCTGTATCTCCCACATTTTTTAAAGATTGAATGAAATAAATAGTCATTAAAAGTCCAAAAGTATTTTTTTTTCAATATACGTAGATTAATATATTTTCAATCATGCAATAAATCATTCTGAGTTCATTTCAACCAGTAAAGAGACTGAATTTGAATGTAGCATTCTCAGTGACGTCATTCCGCCACTAGATTTTCGACGCTGATTGGTGTAAAGTTACCAGACAACCTGTCTATTTACCACCCGTGATACAGGGCTACATCGTGAATTGTAGTCCATGTGCGGAGACAATGTCAAGTGTAGACTTAATATCTGGTAGACATGCGCAAAAACAGTGTTCGAATAAATTTGCATAGATTGAACTGTTTTGTATTAATTCGTTTGATAGCGCATTTTTCTTTTTGATACCTAATCAAAAACGGATATCAGGAAGGAAACTTTATAAATATTTTTAATAATCATCGATCATGTTCGTCGATGGCCGGCCTGCACTGGCGAGGAAACTTTGTAAAATTTAATTTTTCTTTTCACTGTAAAATAAATCAATTGCAAATAAAATTATATGTATATTAATATTGTATCAAATTTCATCAATAAATGAATGATCTGCACTAGGCATTTATATATTAGAATCTTCAAATATTGTTCAATAGATCTGTAAAAATATCAAAGATTAAAAATTCCTGATAAATAAATTAGATATTGAGCAACCTAAAATTTAGATTTTTGTACGAATCCAGTTTGTAAAAACATTTGATTGATAGCGCTTATTTTTGTTACTCTGTAACATCATCAAATGCTTTTTTTCTTGAAAAATGGCGGTGTCAGTTAACTGAAAACAATCATTATAACTGATTACGATTGCGCATGCACTGATTAGCTAATTACTTAAGACATATATAGAACTATTTAACGAAGAAAAACAAGTTTCAGTACCAATTGTAGTAATACAATATTTAAGAAATTTAATTTAATTTAAAACTAGAAAATGGCCAAATCTCTGACGTTTAATTAATTAATTAATACTTTACTGATCTGCGCATGCTCCTGGTGGAAGTGCAGTCAGTGTTGGCATATCTAGATATTTGTCAGTAGATGCTCTTACGTTAAAATCTCTATATTGACTTATTTTCTTTAAAATTAAATGGGAAACCAATTGAGAATAAGTTTATATTACATATTTAATCTCAAATTTAAAAACAAAAATAATTTAATACAGTATTTCAACTGAAATGCATAATTTTGAACAATTCTTTAGATAACTTTTATAGATTTAGTACTCAAACAAATTCTCTATTTATTATATTCTCTATTTAATTTATAATATAGAGTTTTGACTAATATTTCTCAAAGGTATTTTCAAATATAAAAATAAATTTACTATTTTTGTTGGGAATAAGCCACAATTTTCCTTTAAAATAACCTTATTTGACGTTTCGATCCTCAAAATTTTAAAATAAACTTGTTTTAAAGTAAAAATGCGGTTTATTCCTACTACAAATAGTAAATTGTATTAAGATGTTACAAACAAATAGCTTCAGACCAATATTCGTATTTACCGAATTCTGACAACTATATTCTAAGAACGATAACAAGCGATATGACAACACTGAGAGTAATGGCTTAACGGAATAAAAAAATATGGCTACCCTCTACTAAGTTTAGAAGAAATTACCATTTTAAAAGCCCAGTACCCCCACGGGGCACTCCCGAATAAGCCGCGAAGGCCTTATTCAGAAAGATGTCTTCTGAATCTGCACTTCGCGGTATTTAGTTTATAATCTATATACTATTAAAGACAAAACGAATAAAACACAGTATCCACTAGTTACCTGGTAAAATACTGATAACAACTATCAGAAATTTGGAATATTCACAATTTAAGACTACTGAAGAAAAGAGGGGATAATAGATTGTTGTCTATAATTAGTTTTTATTGGCCGATGTTGATTGTGTATGGGTATCTAGCTTTCTAATCTTTTGTTTACTAATTCCAGGTAGTTTCCGGAATTGGTTGACACTTTTCAACAAGAAATATTAATTATTTTTGAGAAAAATATGAAATAAATAAAATATCTAGTAATTGTTTACTAGACATAGTACAATTTAATAAAACAATCAGATGTTTTATTTGATTACTTGACATATGGACATTAAACAAAAAGAATGGGGTATGCTGAAAATATGATAATGGGATATGTTTCAAGACATATTTAGGGGTAAAATAGAAAATTGATTATGGATAATAAGGGAAAAATAAGAATTGTATCCATAACAGTAATAAATACGGCGTCAGTAAGTAGCGATCACCGAATGGTTAGAGCCAAATTAGCGATAAAACATAATAAAAATAGAAATAAATTTAGAAAAACTTGGAATATAGACACAGATAAACTAAAATCTAATACAGAACAATATAAAAGCAAGTTAAACCTGCGAAAGTATTAAATCTAGATAAAATTAGCTTAAATGAAATCAATGAAGTCATAACAAAAGAACTATTGAATGCAAGCTCAGAAGTGGCAACCGCTAACAGAAAACGAAAATCCAAAATAAGTGTAAATCACAAAACATGCTGAAACAAAGAAAAGATCTTCTGAGACAAAACAAAAGAGACACTGCAGAATTTAAGGAGCTTAATAGAAGTAATAAGAAAACAGATAAAAGAGGACATTAAAAAAAACATCAAGAAGACCGTATAGAAAAAATCATATAGAAAAACCGAAATCTCAAATGCACCAAACCGAAACTAGGAAAGAAAAACATAATAACCATTAAAAATGAACAAGGACAACTAGAAAAAAGTAAATCTGATATTTCAAACTCAATTGAAACAGTTCTACGCCGATCTGTACCGTTCCAGAAACGATCCCCGTAACTCCTCAAAGCAGAACTTGAAAAGGCAGATAACAAATGTCAACTCAGAAGTGATGCCCGAAATAAGCCACGCAGAAATAGAAAGAGCAGTAAAAGAAATCTAACTACTAAAAGAATCCTAGCAGAAATGCTGAAGGAAGGCGAAGAAGCCATTACATACCTAAAAATACTATTTAATAAATGTCTATTCTAAGGCAACATACCCGAACAATGGAATACTGCTAAAACAATACTAATACACAAAAAGAGAGACACCACAGACCTGAAAAATAATCGACCAATTTCACTTCTTTCACAACTTTAAAAAAACTTGACAAATATTATTACAAACAGGTTAACAATTAAATTTGACGGATATCAACCAGTAGAACAAGCCGGATTTAGAAAAGGGTACAGCACCTGTGACCATCTATATACTTTGAAAATCCTAATAGAAAAGACTAACGAATACAATCTCCCAATATGTCTGGCTTTTATAGATTATGAAAAAGCTTTTGATAGCGTAGAACTGTGGGCAATAGAAGAGGCATTAGTCAACAACCGGATCGACTCCAGGTACAGAGTATGAATACATAATATTTACGAACATGCTGAAATGATAGTGACGTTGACAAGGAGACACAATATCTCCAAAATTATTTACAGCTGCTCTAGAAGATATCTTCAAGTCAATAGACTGACAAAATAAGGGAATCCCCATTAACGGAAGATACTTGAACCATCTTAGATACGCAGATGTTGTAGTACTAATAGCCGACACGTGGAAGCACTGAGTACGATGATTGAGGAGCTACACACAAAAAAGATTTTTAGTCGGTTCCTTCAAAGTGTTGCAATTTTCTGTGTTTATATTTGTAGTAAGGTAAGTTAGATTCAATAGATTTATTTTTGGCTCCAAGCTATGTTTATTTTATAACTCATCTTTGTGTGACACCCTGTATATTAGTCAGCTATTAACATGACACAATTCAAGCAGTAGTTAATAAAAATATTAGTAATGGCAAGCAACAGAAGAGTATAAACATTTATCTGGTAATTTTTGAAATTTAAAATGACCGTGATTGTCAAAACTATTTAAACCAAAACAAAATCTTTGGATATAAGATAATTTAATTTACGCCTGACAATACTGGTCTCAAATAGTTACCAGATATAACAGATGCACATCAAATAACAAAACACATGCACTAGATATAATTCATAAGATTATAAAAGGTAGATAAAACTCATTGATTGCAAGTGTAAAAATTTACTGATATTTCACAAAAAATCACCAGGACTAATATCGAAAGGATAAATTGGTTAGTTGGTCATGTTGTTTAGTTTCCATAAGGTTATATATTGTGGAATTACATATATAAGATATATGTAATTCCACAATATTATGTCCTTATAGACTACATCTCGGCATTCAATTATTCTACCTACCATGTAATATAGCCAATTGCAATTTCTCCCTTCAACAAATTGTAGTAAAGAATCAGAATATTTAAATATGTTTCTCAATGTTTTGAGCCAGTGTTGATAATTTTCATAAGAATGTACGGTATATCTGGTAATAATGAAATATCTTTTACTTGGAATACAGAAAAAAATCAAATTCAATTAAACAGAATCACTTTTTTTGTAAATTACCCCCTAAAAATTTGAATAGAGACTGATTTCTTCTGTTAAATATGCGAAATTGAAAATTTGGAACACGAGAAAAACAGGCAAGGAAAATTATGAGCCATAAATAGTACTTCTTGTGCATTTTAGCATATTTATTTAAAACCTAGAATGGAAAATGAAGACATATAAAAGAATAATAGATCATGTTTCAACAACGTTGGTCACCGTTATATTGTTCGGAATTATAATACAGTGACGGGAAAAATTGTAAATAACTTGATAAAAAAATAATCAACACGCTCAAAGAAAGTTGAATACCTTATTCTTCTTCTTAGAGTGCCGTCTCCCTACGGAGGAGGTTGGCAATCATTATTGAATACCTTGGACACATTGTAAGAGGACCTAGATATTCGCCACCACAAGCCAATGGAATGTGAAATAAGACAGAAAGAGTGAACTAAGAGGAACTAAAAATTTTGGTTTGGGAGTATATCAAACCAACTATTTAAAGCAGACTAGAAACAAAATCAAGATTGCGATTTTGACCTTCAAGGATCGCCGAGAAAATGTAACTTAAAGAAAATTGTCTATAATAGACTAGACTTATTGTTTCGGCTGGTTTTCCTTCAGAAGAAAATGCGGAAAACCAAATCTAGTTAAATGAACCCGAAAGGAACATTTTAAAAACCTACTGTGATTAGTAAATATATTCTCACATGCTGTTTTATTTTGCTTATATTGAATAAATGAATAATTTTTATCAATTATTATTTTTGAAAATCAAAAAATCTGAACATTTTCGAAATGTTGAAATATTAAATAATAATTCAAGATTATTTTAGAGCTTAAATAAATGAAGGAGGGACTATGTTTGAAATGACACTAATGAAATATAACAAAGTTCTTATGAATTATTTGAATTATCTAAGAGCATGCGCAACGTATCTGCTTTGAAAATACTAAACTAAATCATTGTTTCTGTCGGTTTACGTGTTTAACATCTATAGTACTTAAAAAACAGATACGAGATTACATAAAGACACAAGAGACAAGTATATACCTGTTCAGAGGCAGACAAGAGACACTTAATGGCAGCTGAACGTTTGATTTGCTCAGCGTCAGCATGCACATGTCTCCACCAATCAGATGAGGACCTGTGCGATCCTAAATAGCCTCTGTTGTATCTTCTCACTTCCTATCAAGTAAAGTAAGAATGGTTGAAACGTTTATATCAGTGAAGCGTAATAGTTAAAAGCCATAAAGCGCATACAGTAAAAAAGTGCGTTATTTTCTACTCGTATTTATGTTGATTTTTAATTTTATAAATATTCACATGATTAAAAGGACTTGTTAAATATAGAAATTAATGTAAAACGGTGTGTGATATTTAACCCAATATACATGTTGATAAAAAAGTACATTACAACTGAATTGAATTAGAATGACTTCTTACTCGATATATTTTTTTGACTATTCAAATTTGTACAGTCTCCCTGCTAAAGATGAGTGAAGTGCAACAACTCATACCAGCTTAATTAATTTTATTGCCTACAGACATACGGCAAGTGGCGGCCATCGTTCAGTGGCTAGGTAGTGATTAAATTAATATACATATTTTTGGCAGATCTATACAGAGGAGATATAAGAAATCTATATAAGATCAATTATCATCTATATAAGAAATCAGATGAATGCTACAGATACGGTCATAGACAGAATAGAAAGAAGAGGTTTAAAATGGTTTGGACACCTATTAAGAATGCCTGACGAACGTTGGCCCCAAAAACTTCACAGATGGAAGCCCCCTGGTAGAAGAAAAAGAGGTAGACCTCGACGCTCATGGAATGAAGGTATTAGAAGAGCAATGGAATCGAGAGGTTTGGAGGAGGAGCATGCCTTGGACCGAGAGGATTGGCGAAGGAGGACGGGAATACGGCGACAGCCGTCTCCAAGATGTATTCTATTTACAAATTGGATCCTGTAATATATATAATATATATATATATATATATATATATATATATATATATATATATATATATCTATACAGAGGCTGGTCCTCTGTGATGTGCATCATTAAGTATACGACTTGCGCTACTGCAGTACTCTCAGTCGTTTCGCTTATAGCCCAGGACAGAGAAGGATGGAGGGAAAACGTGAAAAAACTGTAAAGACCTGGACCCTGATTCTATTTCATTTTGATGTCGAAATTTAAAAGCGACTTCGCTAGGACAGTCGCAATCGCTAGCGATTATCATTCATTTCGATTTTAGTTAAAAGTGGGGATATTTACTTTATCACTTTGACACTGCTCAGAATTTGGGTTGGCCGTCTTGTTTATTAGCTGCACGCTGCACAACACTTGTTAAATGTTTGTTTTGTTTACGTTACGCCTTTTGTTTCTTGTTTGAGTTATTAAATTTTTAGTGGCCATTCTCAATTATTATATTTTGAATTGAGAGAAAATGTATGGAGAGGCTGTCGGTGATGGTGGCACTAAATTGTCTGTGGACCAAAAAGAAATTATGGTGGGTTTTGACTCAGTGGTTATATTCTAATATATTTTTAAATTTACTGCAGCTTAGTAATACCCTAAACATTTTTGGTCTCTTAGAGGCATAAACACCCTCCTCCAAATATGGTTCTAATATCCTTATCAAATAATTTGCAGCTTGTTTATTAAGGCGGAATTGCTGCCTAAATTGAGCATCACTTAGTGAAAAAGGATTTTGAGTATCCCGTAACATATATTATCTATCCTCTCTAATTCCTCCAAAACCAGCAAATGTCCATAAAACGCAGCCATATTAATACTTTTGCCTCAGTTTTTCTTGCAAGAATGAAACAAAACACAACATCGCCTAAACTGAACCCAATCTCACTTCTCCCAGTCCAGCCAGTCATGACACATTCACATTAATTTCGACTCGAAATGAAATGTCAACCACTTCTAGAAGTTGAAATTAATTTCGATAAATCGAAAATTAGTGACGTCCTTTGGTTAGTTCAGCTGAAATCCACTAGGCACGCAAAGTCGCATTTCGAAGTCGCCATATTAATTTCGACACGTTTTGAGTCGAAATCTCAATTAGAATCAGGGCCCTGATGGTGTCACCACATCCCAAAAGGGATTAGGACTGAGGGGGAGGATCCATGCTCAGTCAAATGTACTGATTATTTATAAAAATTATTAACAACCGGATGACACAAAATGGAGAATTACATCAGACCATTTGCTGACAATGAGAACATTGATAGAGAAAACAAATGAATACCAACTACCAGTATTTCTTGCCTTAGTAGACTATGAAAAAGCATTTGACAATATTAAGATGTAGGCCAAAGAACAAGCTATTAATAATAATTGAAGAATATATTCTAGACATAGGCAACATAGGCACTTGTCAACTCAGAAGTGATGCCCGAAAAAAGCCACGAAGAAATAGAAAGAGCAGTAAAAAAATAAAAACGAATAAAGCTCCTTGAAGCGATGGAATCCTAGCAGAAATGCTGAAGGAAGGCAGAGAAGAAGCCATCACATATCTAAAAATATTATTTAATAAATGTCTATTCGAAGGCAACATACCCGAACAATGGAATACTGCTAAAACAATACTAATACACAAAAAGGGAAACGCCACAGACCTGAAAAATTATCGACCAATTTCACTCCTTTCACAACTTTAAATAATCTTTACAAAGATTATTACAAAAAGTAACAATTCAATTTGACGGACATCAACCAGTAGAACAAGCCTGATTTAGAAAAGCGTACAGCACCTGTAAACATCTATATTGAAAATCCTAATAGAAAAGACTAACCAATACAATCTCCCATTATGTCTAGCGTTTATAGATTATGAAAAAGCTTTTGATAGGGTAGAACTGTGGGCAATAGAAGCATTAGTCAACAACCAGATCGACTCCCGGTACAGAATATTAATACATAATATTTACGAACAAGCTGAAATGATAGTGACGTTGGGTAATGGAATCGAAAAAAGACCAGTAAAAATCAACCGAGGCGTAAGACCAGGAGACACAATATCCCCAAAATTATTTACAGCTACCCTAGAAGATATCTTATAAGTCAATAGACTGGAAAAATAAGGTAATCCCTATTTACGGAAAATACTTAAACCATCTTAGATACGCAGATGATGTAGTACTAATAGCCGACACGTGGAATGCACTGAATACGATAATTGAAGAGCTACACAACTGAATCTCTAAAAAAGGTCTGAAAATGAATTTTAGCAAAATTAAACTATTGTCAAACAAAGATGACAAACCTATGATAAACATCCAAGGGACAGACATAGAACACGAAGATGAATATACATATCTGGGTCAAAATGTCAAGGTAAACAAAGAAAATCAGACTACCGAAATAAGCAGAAGTGTAAAAATGGGATGGCCAGCATTCGGAAGACTCTTATATGTACCTAAAAATAAAAATATACCTCAAAAACTGCGAACCAAAGTGTTTAATTCCTGTATCCTATCTGTACTTTCATAAGGAGCTCAAACCTGGACATTCACTAAAATAAACCCGGAGAAGATCAGAAAACGATAAAAAAGATTCTAACAGCGCAACCCGTGGGAATGAGAAGACGGGGTAAACCAAAGCTGAGGTGGATGGATGGGGTAACACAATATGCGGAGAAGATCGGAGTCGGCAACTGGAAAATGCAAGCAAGGGACAGAACAGAATGGCGTAGAAAGCTTGAGAAGATCGAGGCCCTCTAAGGGCTGTAGCACCAAGATGATAATGATGAAAATCAGAAAAATTCAGAGAGCTTTGGAACGACAGATGCTGGGTATCTCAGTCAAGACCATAAAACCAATGAACACATTCGTAATAGAACAAAGTAAAAGATGCTGTCGAACAGGCAGCTAAAATGAAATGGAAATGGGCTGGACATAACGAACGTCTTAAGGATGGACGATGGAATAAAGAAATCGGAAATTAACGGCCATAGAATCCAAAGATTACGAGGAAGACCGCAAATGCACTGGAGCGACGATACTGAAAGAACTGCAGGACCAATGTGGAAACGTCTTACCAACAACAGAGATGAATGGCGAGAATTAGGAGAGGCCTATATTCGGCAATCTGAATAGAGAAAAGGGCTTAAAAAAATAGGCAACTAATGTATTATATACAGGGTGTGGCGCGACCCCTTTAACGTGATTAAAAGTATTGACAGATACAGTTATGTTAAAAATCTAAAATTATGAATTCCATAAAATTGTTGTCTATATACCGGAGAACTTTGTATATATGCCTGAGCAATTCATCAGGACCTGAAAAAAATGAAGTTTTATCCATGAAAGCAAATTTGTTATTATCATTGATTCAATGAGCGCATTAATTGGAACAAAACAGTAACATACAACTCACGCTATACTTCTTAAGATCAAAGAAGAATTATCTCATCTACAGGCTCAACAAAAAGACATTTACTTCACCTGGGTACCTTCTCATATGGGAATAAGTGGCAATGAGAAAGAAGACTCCCTGGCAAGCAATGCAATAACAGACCAAAATGTTGCTATCATAAAATTAAATACCTTCGACTGATCACAAAGTAAACATCAAAGACAACATCTACAGAGCATGGCAAACTACTTGGGATCAAATTCAAAGAATGTATAGATCAAGTAGGCACCACACTCATCTTACCAAGTGATACAAAAGACCAAGTCATCAATAGACTTCGAACAGGACATACTCTACTTATGTACATATCATATCTTCAACAAAAGGCTGATACGATGTGCACTAAGTGCACATTCAGTTATCAGTGAAACATACAGATATCAAGTGTCCAGTAGACAAGAACGAAAGGATCGTGTGTGTCCTGAATGACAATTTAAAAAATGTGCTGACTTCAAATTTAACATATTTATTAAAGTATCACAAAATCACTAAACTATATACCAAATTGTAAACTATTTTTATGTAATAATCTGAATTTTACTGTTTGTGCATGTTCCTCCGCTACTAATTCTTAGTGGTTGATATATTTGTGTAAATAAACAAAAATTTAAATAACAAAGGTCTTTCATTTCACCCTCTATTATTAGAAACGACATGGAGTAATTCCGGTAGCGATTAAGGCCAAAGTTTATTTTAAAAGAAAGTGCTAAAGGTTCCATAGGTGTTTTTTAACTTAAACCCTGTATAAATATATACACAACTGATTGGTTTTTAATGACAAATTGATTATTATTTAGATGTAATAATTGTAAAGTACTTTTATCAACAGCAATTATGAATTTTTGTATAATTTAAATACTATTTAGTATTTACCAATTATAATCATTATTCTTCAAATTTGTTTTGTAAAACATTCCAATTTTGTCAGAAGAGAAAGGAATTATCTACTTTTTCTAAGAACAATGACAACTAAAGGCTTAACTAGATAATTAACTAAATTTCAATTAAAAAATAATAGATTGTAAATCATACAACAATAAATCTGACAGTGAATATTTCAATGGGCCACTATTACTGTATTACATTGTTGTATTTATATGTCGCATTTGTCAACTCTGTTGAGTAAAAAGATGTTTAAATTTTATTTACAATCAGCTTTTAAAAATCCTACAAGCTAAATTAAGAGTGCATTTTAGGATAACTAGTGTAATTAATATGCTTTCAGAGAGCAACAGGCTGCGATAAGATATATAAACCGAAAGTTTCAAAATTTCTCCATTTTAAATTCTGATTTTAGGAGAATTAAGAAAAGGGCAAATAAATATTACACTGGCAAGCATACAATGAGGGTAATTCGAAGTTATTTTAATTTTTTTTTCGGATGTTCCTAAACATTAACTGATTGCTTGGAAAAAGTTGTTTCCATTGACAAAAAAATTACCCTCATCCAAAATACCTTTATATAATCATCAACATAGTTTTTATTTCTGTGGTTTATCTGACGACTTCAAATTGTTTGCGTATTGTTCAACTTGTTTTTGTATATTATATTATAATTCTGCTGTTGGTAAGAATTATTTAGTCTTTAGAATTTCGGTCGGCGCGAAATGATGGTATAAGTTTCTTGAGTGTGCAACGAATATAGCGGCAGTTCGAAGAGACTAATCTGTACATTCGAAAATCTGGTTACGGACGAGTCAGTACTACAACATCTAGAGATGACTGAATCCAAAGATGATGAACAGCCACATTAGTAGAAATCATCGAGAATTATCAGAGTCAGAGAAGAATCAACCGAGTAAAATAAGTGAGTGGAGAGGTATGAGGCGACTTCATGCTGCTGAATTATCTTCGCGAACTAGAGCTTTTTACCAATAGAAAACGACATATTAGAATGGCTCGAAAGCCATATGAGTCAATGAGAAACAAGAAATTAAAGAAAACACTAAATAAATATTATTAGAAAAGAATTCAAGTCGAGAATCTACCTCTGTAATGAAAAGGGTGGCAACTTGCTTACCAATAAAGAGGATATTCCGTTAACAAGGGCTGGACACTTTCCGAGAGTTGCTGGCAGGGGAACCTACTAACAACGGAGAACTGGAGTAACGAAATGAGGAACATGTGGAACCCCTCTCTGTAGAAGTGAAAATATCTATTAAAAAAACTAAAAAACCACAAATTCCCAGACTACGATGACATTCTAAGACCGTCCGCACATGGGTCGACGCTCGAAGTGGTCGACTCGATTTCAATCGCGTAGGTCTCTCCCCACCGCCCAAGTTCCTTCGTTGTTGCATTGAGCTCCCCAGACGGGGCGTTTAGTGGTCGTCTAGAAATGCAAATCTCCTCGTCTTGTACGACTTTCGTCACATGCGATCGGTAGCGCACGAGAAAGTTCGAGTGAGGCGCACGTTTTCAGTCATGGGGATAAGATTATTGTATTTGCTTTCTTCGATTTTTATTGTTTTTTGCCCTAAAATAATTTTTTTAAGATCGACGAATATTATGTTCGTTAAATCAATATAAGGTTGAATGTTCGAATAAATGAACTTTGATGGTACACAAGGCAAATATCGAACACAGTATTTAATTAAATCTTGCCCAAGTACTTTCGATCACAAGATCATCTTCAGGGGCATTTCGTCAATTGTGGCCTATCCAGCAATAACCGAATGTCATAAATGTAAACTGGGACATAACAAATACACTAAACAAAGACAAACAAACACTTTAAAATTTAAATTGGAGAAGCTACATTTTTATATTATAGAAGCCGGAGGATATATTTATGAAGAAGAACCGGAAATAAATAGAAGGCTTATGCTGGCAAACAAAGCCTATTTCGCGATGGGCCACTTATTCAAATCGCGAGACGTACACCGGAAAACAAAACTCCGGGTATATAAAACAATAATCCGACCCATAGTAAGTTATGGGTGTGAAACATGGGTTATAACACAGAAATCTACCAATGCATTAGACGTGTTCGAAAGAAAAATATTGCGTAGAATACTGGGTCCAATAAAGGAAAATAACAACTGGCGAATTAGATATAATAACGAAATATACGAACAATACACTGAACCAACACTAGCACAATACACTAGACTGTAGAGATTACGATGGGCAGGGCATGTGGCCCGCATGCATGATAACAGAATCCCCAGAAAATTACTAAACGCAAGAATGCAAGGAAAAAGACCTGTTGGAAGACCAAAAAAGAGATGGGAAGACGAGGTAGATGAGGATGCCAAAAATCTCCTAAAAACGCGTTCATGGAAAAGAACAGCAGTAAATAGAGATGTTTGGAGAGGTTTAATGAAGGAGGCCAAGGCCCGGCTTGGGCTGTAGTGCCATTGGATGGATGGATGGTGAGATGATGAGCTATCTACTTAAAGTACTCCTTACTATCATTCACTCGCGCATATACACCACATAAATACCTAAGTGAAGTTCGATTTGGGCCCAGAGCAGGGTTCAGAACAAGGGAAGCACTTTTTGGTTTGTAAGTTGTAATAAAGAGAGCCGGGGATGTCAACTGCAATGTGTTTGCATGTTTCATCGATATCGAGAAGGCATTTAACAATGTACTATATGGGAAACCAATCGATATCCCAAAAACATCAGGACTGCATGGAAAGGATGGAAGACTAATCTCTAACTTATATCTCCAACAAAAAGCAACTATGCGATTCAAAAATGCACAGTTGGAAAAGGAGTTTAACATGGATGCACACTCACCAGTACTGTTTAACGTATAATTATGAATGGCTTACTCTGAAAATATCTTTAGAGAAGCCTTGGACGAATCAATGATAAGTCTTGGACGAATTGTAATGCGAATTACACTTTACATTTCTTTTGACGTTTCAATTTCCAATTATGAATGGATTAACCTGTCAATATTTACAATTTACTGAATTGTAAAAAGACTACTAAAAGGGGGGCAAAAGGAAGTCTCTTGAGATCGGTTACTGCAAAAAAAATTTATGAAAAAATTCCAGCAACAGCAGATTAAAAAGCCATGGTGTGGGTTCCGTTATGTGAATGACGCTTTGTAATCTGGAGCAATCCACATTTCTTAAGTTCCTTAAACCTTACGATCCAGTACACTATCATCAATGACATTAGAACTCTTAGTGATATTTGCTGCATTTACTATTTATTACCTTCCACTGTTCTGTACAACTATTTCCTACTATCACCCCCATATCTTCAGATCCTCTGTGACTGCAGATTTCCACCTTTTCAAGGCCACCCTGCAGCTTTTCTCTGATTCGGTCTTTCCCAAAACACATTTTTTATAAGTCTGCTGTTTCCATGAAAATAAAGAATATACTTATTGGATTTTTATATGTTTTAGAAGAACAAAAATTAAACTTGGATACAAAGTATAACTTAACTATCCTAAATCACTATCACCTATCAGGTCACTGTTCTAAACAGAAGAGAGTAGTTATACAATGTCAACCTGAATAGATGTGAGAAGAATAGGAAACATTTAAATAAAGCGTTTTAACAAAATGGTTATGTATCAAATGACAGCAAGTGATCAAAAAAGTCCAAAAAGAGTCAATCGCAATATGGAACAATGATAACCAAAACTTAATGCTCTCTAACCATGCTTTCAAAATGTTGCAGATCGAATCGGCAAAATATCATGTCAAGTTCAACTACAAACCAATTAAAATAATATAGGAACGTCTAAGATCGATCTTTTAAAATGTGGATATGGAGACGACTGCCTCGAATTGCTAGCCATACGAATGTTTCGGTTCTAGATGAAATTAAACTCAATTGGCGTCTCTCTAGTACTGTTTACTTTAGAATTTGAAAGTTCTTTGGCCATATCCATCGAAACGATCACAAAATGGAGCGGTTGGTGGACCAAGGAAAGCCTCAGGGTCAACGCCAACACTACAGATCTCCAGAGCGATGGGCGGACATTACGAAAAAGCTTCTCAAGAAACAGTACATGTAACAGATGACCGCGACCAGTTGAGAATATCATTAACCAAACTATCCTGGCTGCTGAACCACAACCCATCTGCTAAGATGTTAATGACTATGATGATGATCCACGGATGTTGAGAGAGGCTATTTGAATTGGAAATAAATAAAAATAGCAATATTAGTTAATATTGCTAACACTAAAAGTACATATTTTTAAATTGAAATCTATAAAAACATTACATTATCAGTATCTTGTAATTACATTGATCACGAATATTATCACAGCCTGTTTCCTTTTTTTGAAACATTTATCTATTAACTATACTCTACAAAAATTGTTAGTTGAATGCAAGTTTTTAAGAAAGTGTCAACCATATGTTTACTTACTTTTTTAGAGTGAGAATATGGAAACTGGAAATCGTCCTCTGGATACAAGACGTCAACTGTATGTGAATGTAGCAAACTGAGGATATAGCGAGTATAAACTACTGCATCGATACCACGTGCTTCCAACTGTTCATCTAGCCAATTAGAGACGGCCGAAGGCATTGACACCACTTGAGGGTACTTCATAATATGCTGCAAAATATAACACTCGCGAATTAATACTAGTGATTAGCTTTCTGCACCTGCTATACATAAATTAACCGCATTACCTTCTTTTTGGTAATACCAGTCATCTTTTCTATCCCTACCCACAACTTATATTCCTCGTGATTCTTATCACACATCCCCTTGGGAATAAAACACAATTTGCAAAAACCCTTTTATCTGACATTAGAATTTATAAACATTTCAAATTAGTTTAAGCTTACTTTCTACTAATCATTTTGACAGTTTGTCGTGATTTAAAAGTCACAATATTAATAACGTTTTTATGTTCATGTGATAGAATCCAAATAAAAAATTATAAAACTCTGTTGCAAAGAGCAGAGTTCGAAGACAAGAAAGCCGGTCAAAAAATAAAAGCAAGACAAAGATAACGGTAATAGACAGATGAGATGATAGAATTCAACCACTTAGGTTGTTACTAGAACTTGGGAAAAAGAGGATCGAAGACGAATTGATATGGCCAAAAATGCGTTGCTTAAAAAATATATTAAAATATGTATCTATCTTTCAAGGAACCAAAATGTGACTAATAAAAAGAGCGCCAGAAGATAGATATATTTGAGATAAGGTGAAGGAGAAAAATGCTCCACATACAATGAACTGCTCAACGAACTAAACAAATTTAATTTTAAAACAAGACTCTACAACCTGTTTACAGCAAATTCTTCCGTTCAGAACAAAAATAATTACGAAATGCCCGAAGAAGAAAATCAAGGTATTGAGGGAAATCACGTTCTCAGTAATACGGTAAAGAAACAGAGAGTTGCAACAGACATTCAGCTTGTAAGCAATTAAACCGAAAGTAACAAGAAATAACAAGTACTGCAAGAGAAACAAATACAACTAAAAAAGAAAGTAAGGACAATCAAAATTAGGTGAATACATACTAATCTCAGCACTATTAAGACTAATCTCAGACTAACTATTCAGAGCAGCAGCATCTAAGATCAGATTAGCCATGATGATTGCCAACCTCCGTTGCGGAGATGGCACGTGAAGAAGAAGATACTAATCTTAAGTGGAGTAGCAAAAGAAAACAGGATGAAAGAAAGTGTAGCGTTAATAATACACCAAAGGTACCAAAATCAAATCAAAGAGTGTCAATACATATCATAAAAAAAAATCAAACCGAAGAATGTAAAGTGGTCTATAAACCACTTTGCTTCATTTAAATCTTCAGTGAAGGATGGGATATAGCAACCAGGATGTCTATCAATAAAGAAAATCAAGGGAAACAGCACTGGACGAGGTAGTTCAAAAAATCAATCATTCCATTAGTATTGGAGATATTGCGTTAACCGCCTTTCTAGATGCAGAAGACACATTTAACAATGTAATATCAAATTCTCTTTAAGATATCCACTTGTAGCCCAAGTGGATATCTTAAACTGGCCACCAAGTTGTAGCCAAAACAACTAAGGGGAGAGTGCTTTCTCCCCTCTTGTGATCACTTCTGGCGGATGACCTGATGACTCTGTATGGAGGAACTGTCAAAGAGGCGAACGAGTTCAAATATCTAAGAGTAATACCACAGAATACACCACCAACAAGAAGCGACAAAAGGACGATTTTCATGAACCAAATTTTTATGCGCATGCGTGAGGTCGGCCATTTTATAATATGTTTTAATGTCAAGAAGCTTTGGTGACGCTTGCATTTGTGCAGAATCGGCGTTAGTGTTTTTATTACCTTTGAACTTGGTTATTTTATAAAATTTTTCGGTTTTATTTGTGTTAAGTCAGGTTAAGTGTTAATTGACTGTTCAATCAAATGGCTACGGGCAAAGGAGGCTATTCGTGCATTTATCGCGGCTGTCGCACAAAAAGCGGAGGTGGTTTAAGCCTATTTTCAATCCCAAAAAATGAGGAAAGGTATGTAGCAAATTTATACATTTTTTGTCGATAGAAAAGTTTGTTTTGTATACATAATGGTAGTCCTACATATAGTGACAAATAGTCAAGCTGATAATCTAGCAGCACTATTGAATGCAGAAAGTGGAATCGGTATAAGTTCAGAAATCAAGAAAGTTATAAAAATAATTTAATCAATAAACAAAAATACTTTCAAGTTTCATATAAAAATAAATGTTGGTATATTTAATAAAAAAATATTAATATCTGGGTATTTTACATCAATATTCATATTTCTAATTTATTTTAAATATTTCAACTACCAAACACTCTCTGCATTCACTACTTTACTGCATTGATTAGTTTCCTTTAATCACTGTCTTATAGTTTGGACCAAAATGCATGTCTCTATACTACTACCTCTATATACTACCAACTCTAATCTCTATATACTACCAACTAAGTTGTAAATGTTCAGCATTTTAAACTCCAAATTTGATCTTACTGTATCCATAATTTATTACCTTATATTTCTATTTCAGGGCTGAGCACTGGTTAAGAGCTGCCAATAGGATAGACTTATTTGAAAAGGGTTTTGCAACCTTGCACAAACATTTTAAGTTGTGTGAGTTGCATTTTGAAAAAAAATGTATATCATATGGTATGGACAGAAAGTCATTATTTTTAAATGCTGTTCCTACCATATTTCATCATCTAAAGAGACGTCTAGATGGCCACATTTCATCAGATGAACATTCTCACCAAGGGTTAATTGATGAATGTAAGTATTAAACATTTAAACACAATATATAGCAATATGCAAACCAATGAAAAATAAGTATATTTAAATGAGACAAAAAATTAGTTGGTTGTCATCCTAGACATATTTTCTAGTGCCTAGCTTTAATATGATTCACTTTTTTATTTAACAGTTTACTGAGAAACTTTATTTCTATTGAAATATTGATTGCACTATAACAAATTTCTAAATTTTAGCTGCATCTTCAGAAGTTATAGAAAAGTTTGGAATAAAAGATGCTGAGCCAGCAATGAATGTTGAACATGAGATGGAAAGTTCAAGCCAACATGTTCAAATACAGCTACAAAGCATATCGGGTAAAAAATTTTAAACATTGTAAATATATAATTAAATTTATTTTCTAGTCAGATGTAACTCTCTATAAAAACCGTTATCTGAAATTTAAAATTTTGCCATTATGACTTAAAGGTTAGAAGGGTTACTTGTTATTTTGTGAAATATCATTTGTTCAAATAAAGTCTTAGAACAATATTACACCTTTTAATAGATTGGATTGTTCTAACTGAAACAATCACAGGCTGTCACATAACTGGCAACAACAGCCATAGTAAATTAAAACATCGACTAAGATTGTTGTTGTACTACACATCTAAGTTAATCATTGGCATAAATGATTAAACAAATGCTTTGTCCAAATTGGTAGAAAGAAAAAAAATTGTCAAAAATTTTACATTTGATATGAAGACAGACATATGACTTTGCAACTTTGAAAATACTTCAATATATTTTTTTTTAGGAGATAAGCCACTCCCAAATGATATTTCTACAACGTACATTCAACAACCTTGTGTCCTGTTACCATCCTCGGCATCAACACAGACATCCAGTATATTGAGTTCTCATACTCCAAGAAAAATAAAGCTTTATAAGAAGATCAGGTCTTTACGTTTAAAGCTAAATAAGGGCACTACAACACAATCACGAAAAGAAAAATATTCAGTTAGCGAATTTAATAAAATGTGCGATAAATTTTTAAATAAGCCCTTATCCCAGGTACTGAAGGCCCAAGTAATATTAGGAAGTAAAACACCGAAAACACGACGGTATTCCAAGGAATATAAGCAATTTGCTTTAACTTTATACTTTTTAGGTCCTAGGGCATATTCATTTATGGGTAAACTTTTATATTTACCATCAAAAAGAAGTTTACAAAGAATGACAGAGAATTTAGCATGCAAACCAGGTTTAAATAACGAACAAATTTTTGATGCATTAAAAAATCAAAGTTTCAACTATGATTGAACAGGATAAACATTGTACTATATGTATTGACGAAATGTCACTAAAAAGTAATTTATATTTTGATTTAGGACGGGACGAAATTGTTGGATTGTGTGATATTGGCAGTGAAAAGAAGAGTGGTCTTGTTGCAGAAAATGTTCTGGTTATTATGGCTCGAGGCTTGTATTCCAATTGGAAACAACCATTAGCCTATTTCTTTGTTAATACTAGCTTTGAGGCAGAAAAGTTGTGTCCTGTTATCAAGAAATGCATCTTAAAATTATTTAAATGTGGTTTGTATGTTGATTGTCTAGTCACAGATATGGGATCAAATTTTATGAAACTGGGTAAAATTATTGGGGGTCAGACCTGGTAATGCTGAATTTACTGTAGATGATAAATTATTATTTTATATTTATGACCCATGTCATTTAATTAAGGCTACCAGGAACAGTTTAATAAATAACATTTTGTGTTTTGATGGTTATAAGAAAACATCCTGGACATATGTGGAAGCATTCTATCGGGAGGATAAGGGAAATCAGTATAGGTGTGCCCCAAAGCTTACCAGCTCACACATATACCCCACAAATTTTGAGAAGATGCGAGTAAAACTTGCAACTCAAGTTTTAAGCCACACAGTTGCGAGTTCTATGAGCACATTTAATGGCACTAGGACATTTACCTGCAGATGCTCTTGGAACAATAGAATTCATTCAAAAATTTGACATTCTTTTTGATATATTAAACTCATTCGACACTGGTAATTCCAATAAATATAAAAATTGTTATGAAGGTTCAGCAATTCAATTAAATTATTTAAATTCAATGTCGAAGTTCATTCAAGAATTGAAAATATTTGACAAGAGTGGGAAAAATGTTACTTCTAGATCGAGTCAATGAAATGTTGGGTTATTACCATAGATGGGGTCAAAAAGTTGTGGACAGGCTACTTCATTTTGACTTCAAATATTTAAAAACTAGGAGGCTAAACCAAGATTGCTTAGAAAATTACTTTGGTAGCATTAGGCAACAAGGGGGCAATTCAATTAATCCTACTCCTATCCAGTTCCAAAGAGCATTTAAAAAATTGTTCTGTCAAAATTTTTTTACATTCCAATGCCATGAATTGCAAAGATGATTTGGACAAACAATTGATGGACTTAAAACCCAGTAACATCATTTGTACAGGTCAACAGGAAGAAATAATCCAGTAAGGGCTATTACACTTCCTGACTCAGATTATAAATATCAAAATATTACTAACCAAATGCTTTCCAGTATGTCTGTGGATATTTACTTAAAAAATGTATCAATGTACATAATTGTGAAGTTTGTATAGAATACTGTAGAAAAGTGGTGGAATTAGATCTTACTCACCTACTCACTCATTTTAAAGCATTCAACACTGATCAATATGTATATGGAGGATTAAGTACACCAAGTGAAAATTTTGTTCAGTATATATATAAATTAGAACAAATATTTTCCACATCATACGAAACTATTTTGACCGAAAAACAAGTGTCATATTCGTATTTTAATGTCATGAAAGACGTAACTTTTATTCATCCTTGTAAATTATTTCCGATAACCTATCTTGTAAAGTTATTTATTAGATTAAGGCTTTATTATTCTCTAAAATATTTAATAGGGATCTAAAAGTAAGAATTGGAAGAAGAATGTTAAGAAGGGAAATAGAAAATTGAGCATTCTAACACATTTATAATTGTTAGCACAAAATATTCAATTTTCTCTACATTTTGTCTTTTGAATTGTACTTCGAAGATCTCGATTAGTATATTTCATGCTACAAAATATTTTAAGCCAAATAAGTAATTTTACAACATATGTTTTAGTAAAATCAGGGCATGGATGGGTAAATTCTACTTTTTTTCATTATATTAAAAAGTTTATGTGAGACTCCCTGTTGTATACAAATCTCTACAAACTTAGTTTTAAAAATGTGTTCTAAGTTATAGATATAATTTAATAAAAAAATCAGGAGGATGCTGCAATGCTCCATGGATCATTTTTGTAGGGTTGTATGCTTCATAATATGTTAATAAAGAATTCACATCTAAAGATTAACACTGTGTCCGATAATTTTCACAATTGTTACAGTTACTATGCCTATTAATTGGTGTTTTTTTTTCAAGATATTCACAAACATAGGGATAGAGATATGTATAATTCTAATGATTCGTAACACTTTTTGATTATTTTTTTAGGTTATTACATCTTTATATTTATAGAAATAAACTCCTACAATATTTCTTGATTTTTTATTTGTTTACCCCGATATTTTTTACGTTTTACTATATATTTTATTATTGGTCTTTTAATGCTAAAATCAGGATAAACAAAAAAGTATTTTCATCTATGGTTCCAATGAATATGATTTTCACCATTACTTTGCGTTGAGCGATATATTTGCAACCTTTTGCAAACACATAAAAAAAATAATTCCAGCATTATTAAGAATGTCAACAAAAGCCGACCCTGCATGCAACCTTTTTCTCAGTGCAACTACAATTTTGGTGATGTACGCCAGAAATGTGTGTGACTTTTCTCAGTGTACTAAACATGTATAAATGTCAGATCCACACTAAAATTAAGTACAAGCTAACAACAAAGGAATAGACAATGCTGTCGCTTCTGGTTGGTGGTGTATTCGTGGTAATACTAAATAAGCGGCTTATAGGGAAACTTAGGCGTATCTGGAAAAAATATTTTCAACAAAGCTAAGCTTTTTCTTTGGGAATGACGAAGCTTCAACAAGCATGCTTTACCATAACATGAGCGATGTCGACTACTCCAACTGCCTCCATGAAGGTCATACTTGACCTCTCTTCATTACATAAATATGGATGGAGAGAAGGAATGCAACCTAAATATACCAGTAAGGGACGAATGAGAGTCGAATAAAACAAATCTGATAATGGCAGATTAATACTGGTTTACAGACGGCTCTAAAGCTGATAAAAGAATTGGAGCTGGAGTATACGGAAGGAAACCAATGCTAAGACTTAGTGAAAACTTAGGTAATCACTTTACTACCGTCCAAGCGGAAATTTATGATATAGAGATATGCCTACAGAAACTTATCACGGGGAACTGCGGGGACAAATCTATAAAATTTGTATCAGATAGCCAGACGGGATTAAAGGTACTGGAATCGAATTGGATTGACTATGCTAGTTTGGAATTATTTGGAACACTTTCTGTGTAACTGCCCAGAGTTAGATATGATAAGCTGAATACATTTGAGCATTTTCAAATCGAAGCATATGACTTCAAAGAAGGCCGTAATAGACTTTGTTAAAACGGCTGGGCCGAAAGGAGAACCTAGGGAAAACCACAAGGAATATTGGTCTAGGTAAGTCTTCTTACTGGATCATTTTGCAGTTCGAAGTTGTTTCGACTTCTCCATACATTATCGTCATTAACCGCTCTGTAAATTGGCCTCAGTACTTTCGCTTCAAAATATCGTAACAGGTTTTCTAAGTATCTGAGCTGTATGTTAAGACTGCGTCTTATATTCAAAGGCGAAACTATCTTGAGACAGCTACACTCATACATAATTTTGTTTTACATGAATAAGTAATCAATGTATATAGCAAATTTGAACGAAGTACAGTAAATAGGAAAATACTTAATTAAAAACTAGAAAAAATACGAAAACTATACTCACTTTTAAAAAATAAATGTCTGAGGTGCCGCGTTAGGATTTATAGAGACTTTTTCTCTAATAGGGGCCAAACAATTGTTTGCAGGCTCTCCTCGTTTAGAAGAAACATGATTTAAAGCTGCTGTCCGGACATCTTGATAGGGAGAATATTGTATTAGTTTATTATGTAGTTTAGTGCGGAAATCGTCTTCTGTGTATCGCCATTGTAGCTATACCTGAAACAAATTATCGGAATTAACAAATTTATAATATATTCAGATAGGTACAAAATTTTAGATATTCAATTCTGAGTGTTACGTTGCAATTATTCAGAACTTCCTCACACTACAACTTGACCGATTTTCAGTCAATGAAAACACACTTTTTTAACAGGACGGGGCAACAAGCCGCATGGCAAGGATTTTAGTGAATGTTCTTAAGGCTTTGTTTCCAAGGTGTATTGTTTCTCGAAACGGGAACATCAGTTGGCCCTCTCAATCTACCGACCTAACTGTCTGCGACTTCTTTGTGTGGGGATATGTAAAGTTAAAGTTTTGGAAAGTGATCCACCCAGGTAAGTAATCCCAGCCCTTCAACAACGGATTCGTGACACATTGCAGCAATACCAGTCGACATGCCGCAAAGAGTTATGTAAAACTTTCAGGCTCGACTTAAAAATGCATAAATAAGAAAAGAAATCATTTGGCGGATTTGATGTTCAAAAAATATTTTTTTACATTAAAATTCAAATGGATATTGGTACTCCCCATTACTGATTAATTATTTACTAAACGTTTCCGTTTCATGGTCCTACCTCTATAATTTAGATTTCGAGGGACAGGACTAATATTTTTTAGTAAATTGAAGTATTTCTACGCCAACTTTCTACAATGAAAAATGGATCAACTATGCGTGGCAGAATGGTCCACATTTAATTTCTGTTGAAATTGTGTTCATACAGGAATACTTACATGCTTATTTTCAATACAACAACCTGTTCGTTGCATTTGCTTAGCGTTGAGGAAAAAAGGTTTTTCGATTATAAATACAGTGTCAGAAGAAAAATTTTATTGATGAATTTCCTCAACTTTTCACAAAACACAGAACGTCGTTCTTGGTCTATTGGTAGAATAATGCTGAGTTTGAATGTCACGATAAGACCAATATCCATGATTTTTAACATGTTCCGAACTACCATTGAAGTAATGTCTGCGCCCCCACTAGCTGACTACTAGAACAGTAGCACTTCTATCCCCTAAGCAACATTAGGCTAAGGATTAACAGATGAATCTTTTGAATTGTTTTAATTGAACAATTTTGGTAGATGGAGAATGTTACTGTGTTACTGCAACTCTGTATTTCAACCAGTTACCACCAGTTTTAATAATATCATAAAATAGAAATTCGACTAGAATATGTTAGTGTATAGGGTCCACCTATGAATGAGTTGTACGGCAAAATGTGGCGGCTTGACACTCCATAGATCCCTACCAAAGAGAAACAATTACACCTAGAGGCAGAGGCTTACGTCAGGGAGACTCATTAAGTTTTTCTGTTTAATTTCATTATGGACGAAATTACCTACAAGATTCAAAATATAGGTAAAGTTATAGAATCTGTCACAAAATTATCTCTATTATGTACTATATGCATACTATTCCATACTAATTAGACAGACTCAGATGATCTGTGTCTGTCAGCAACTGATATCAAAAATTGTACCATAACTATGCGATGCATTGATAGAGGTACTGAGAGAATTCATTAAGGCGAGTGAAAATGAGAAAAGAAATGTATTTCATACAGTACATATATTATCAGCAAGTTATACATTTTTGTTTTTACTGCCACTTATCATTAATTTTTTACAACAATATATCCAATGAATCTTACACTGAACTGAGATTCTGTGGAAGGAGAATGATATGAACCAGTATTTCCTGATAGTATAAGACCCCACTGCAGGATCGCTACCTTCATAATTAGTTAATCAACCTCACACTTTTAAATACATTTAACATTAGGGGAACGCATTGATAATAGGTTGCCAGTTAAAGAGTGGCTGCAAATATTTTTAATTCAGTTTAATTCTTAAAGGTGCAAACTTGATGTAATTGCGATATCAGGAGGAGAATGTTTAGGTACGTATATACCTCATTCAACATTAATCCTGAAGGGTCTTCTGTATATTGTTGGGTTGAATTAACTAGGGCACTTGATGGATATGTATCGCACCGTCCCAACTACACTTCAAAGAAAATCTTGTTACTTTTATGCTGTACTTATGTACTATTATAATAATATTACACTCGGAGGATAATTTTCTCAACTTCAAAGCAACTTGCTTCCCAAATAAGGTGTATTTGTCTCATCAATAATATTCCTCATCGTCAATAATGCTTCTGATGTCACTGATATACTCAGTTCGCTGATCCCAGTCCCAATTGTCTAGTAAATTTATTAATTATTTTTGCTACATTTATATTACTATATAACCAATAATGTCTATAGCCAATATCTAATCAAAAAAATATTTACATAAGTTTATTTTAACAAAACAAAACCACATCAATTGAACGGAAAAGTTTATTTTTGAAATTTTATAGTCGTTATAAATTAGTATTTACAAATGGAAAGTCTTTAATGAAAATTAATGAAGATACACTCCCATTATTCATGATTATTCTTCTTTTTCTAATGAAAGAAGTCTGCAACAGCTATTCCTAGTAGTGGGAGGTAGGAATTTTTGTGTTGTATGTTTCTGCAAAGAATGTCAAAATATTCCTGAGCTGAGTGAATGAACTATATTAATCACATTTGATGAATAATATCACATTATTCATCTTACACAGGATTATATATAATATAAACACTCTCTTTAAGGTTTCTATAATTGGAAATTGCTATTCTATGATTTTTTCTTCTATAATTTGTCCATTAAGTTGAAGAGTAGTTGCAAAAGCCACTGCACTCTACTATAAGTCAGTTTTCAACAATCATCTAATGTAAAAACATCTCATTTTAATGGTTTTTTAAGAGTTTGCGATGAGATAACAAAGTCGATGAACAATATGCTCCTATACAATTAAGGTATGAAAATATATTTTGTCAATCAATATAAGGTTGAATGTTCGAATAAATGAACTTTGATGGTACACAAGGCAAATATCGAACATAGTAGTTAATCAAATCTTGCCTAAGTACTTTCGATCACAAGATTATCCTCAGGGGCATTTCATCAGTTGTGGCCTATCCAGCAGTAACAGAATGTCATAAATGTAAATTGGGACATAACAAATACACTAAACAAAGACAAACAAACACTTTAAAATTTATGAAATGGAGAAGCTACATTTTATATAGAAGCCGGAGACAGAATGGACATTCTCGTCAATGTTAAAATGGGATGACAAAACAATTCCAGGTAGTCAAGTAGAGGACATCACTCTTTGGAACAATAACTGCTATGGAGAAAATAAAAATATAAGTATTATAATCTGCTATTTTTGGATACTGCATATGTACCCTCAATAAAGACGATCATTCAAAAGTTTTTAATGAAAGGGTATACACATATGAAAGCAGACAGTGATCATGCTTTGATTGAAAGAAAAAGAAACTCTCCAATTTGGCCATTTTAACACCATGGAACTAGCAACAGCTAATTAGGTAAACATCAGGTAAATACAGTGCATAATATGGAACTTGCAGATTTCCAAAAATTCAAAACACTGTCTGATAAGAAACTATCACCTAACCCTCTTTTTCTAAATAGCAAAAAGTATGTTAACAATGAGCCTGTTCTACTGTTAACATGTGTTTTTCTACAAATCCAACAAGAACACATTGAAAAGCTCTTTTATAAGACCAATTTCAATAATCAAAATATGTATGAGGTGGACTTCATGAGGTATCAAAGACTGCAAGTAACGTTTCCAGCTCAATGTAGTCTCACTATTGCCTTTCGTTCCGTCTGTTTGTCATGCGTTTTATCAAAATTTAACACATAGGGATGGAGCCATAAACAATTACCCCCAAGAAGATGATATGGAGCCTCTTTAACAATTTTGAGAGTTTTTGTCTATATGTTTATTCAACTATTATAACATTATAATATTTGTCTCTAATAAAATAATAGTAAGGGCTGTTTAATGTGTTTGCTTATTTATTTTGTAGAGACCTTAACATGCAATGTCACATTTAAAAAAGTTGTTAGAGGTAGACATCACTATGTCCAACTACACATTAAAAAAATCAATGAACGGTAAACTTCAGGTATATAAAACTTCATGGAAGTAAAAATGATTATACACACAACAATAATAATATATTAATCTTGGTTGAATATAAGAAACATTTAAGTATTTACTAATTACAAATTTAAAAAATGTTAAAACTGCTCTCCTGAAAAAGTAAGAAAATGGAAATAGTGTCTTTTACCTCCGGGGTACAGACATATATATGCATATGTGTACAATAATAATGTATGAGGTTATAAATCTTTACAAATAAATAAGTATGAAACTTTAGTAAGAGAAATAATTTCAAATTAGCATTTAGTAATTTTATGTTTTACCAGTTCAATTTATCTGGGTATGTATAATTTTATATTAAGATTACATCATCTTTTATTGTTTATAATTTCATAGTTTATATCTTAGAAACTGTAAAACATTGTTTGACATTGAATAGCTTTAATACTTTAGGAAAATACAGATATAAATCTACCTTGAAAATAAATGTTACTTTTTGATAACTTTTAGACAAAAACCTTGAAACCAAAATAGGTACATATTCATTAAATTCACATAAGTATACCTATGAAAATGAACTTTACTGTATGTCAAATTCTATTCAAAACGGGTATGTACCCAGTTAAATGCGCTTTAGGAATAAAGAGAGTTCACAGGAGTGTATCTAAAAATACATCACCAAGGGCAACCTGAAATGAGGTTTTCCTCCTTGAAAATTTTATCAAAATTTTTCTAAACAAACAATAGTTTACAACTTATAATTGTTTTAAATAAATCGACTAAATTTTACAACTTTAAAATGCTATTAGTCATGCAGTCATGTGCAAATTAAATGTTTTGATAATAATTTTAACACTGATATGATGGCTAATAGTGGTTACAGCGTGAGAATATGCTGATGCACTTTGTACCTATCTCAACAGGTTCGTTTTATTAATAATGTCAATGTTTTCTTGTTAAATATTAAAAAGTTTTGTATAACATTTGGGTATCCATTTGGATTATAGCTTTGCCTTTTAAATCAAGAAACATTTCACGATTACGAAAATGTTTGGAACTTAGAAGAAATTACACAGTAAAACGATGAGATGTAAGGTTTCTATCACCAAATATTATTTTTAAATTCAAACCACATCAAAATACATTCACAGTTCATCGCAAAACAAACACCCATTCTTAGGATAGAACGAATTAATGCGCCATATCTAATTGCACAACAAACCTTTTGAGACATCACAGTTACTAGTAATGTTTAGCTAGATATTTATGTTTTAAAATATTGTTAGTAAATAAAGAAGCAAATAAACAATACCTTCCTGTTAGGGGCGGATGTTGAATAACAAAATTCCTCCACACACTGAAGAATTTAACAAAACATGGCAGCTAAGGCGCTACGGCCACTGCCAATCAAAAAAGATCCCGCTTAATCTGCGCTTGGGCAAATCTTCCTACTCTGTTGCCACGTATTTTAACGGAAAATCTTGAAAGATTTAAAAAAAGTCTACATTGATTTAAATACATGAAAACATTCACTGATATATTTGTAAATATATTTTGTATTCATTTAAAACTTGATTTACACTTAAATATTCATTTTTCTTTCATAAATTTAATTCATAAAATTACTTTAAGCTTGCTTTTTTGATGATCTTTAAGAAAAAAATGATTTAATATTTGACTTCTAAATGGCTACGAATTATTAATTTCATTATTTTGACATTATTGCCAATTCATCGCCATGTTAATAGTGTTATATGTACATAAACAAAAAACCTTAAAAAAATATGAGATTTAATTTTAACCTTTCAGTCGGGGCGCCAAGTCTGTAAGACCCGATGCGCATTAAAATGTTTGGCATTTATTGAAGAAATATTGTTTAAAGCCAAGTAAAGTTTGTTTCACAAAAAATGGTTGAGTGCTTAATGGTTACCTGGGTTGATCCTATTATGTAAACAAGAGTTTCTCAATAAACTACCGAAATACACAGGGTCGCACTTCAAAAAGTTTGTTATTTAATATATTTCATTGGTAGCTGTGTAATACACGATTATAAAAATTTATCAAATTATTTCATGTTATTTTCAGGTTTTTCAAGGGAATATACTTGATAATTGAACAATTTTTAACATGACGAAAGTAGTTTTTTTGTTCTACGTGAATAATTGTAGTATATGGATCTAAATTCAGAAAGGTACTTTGCTTCACACTTTTTACAGGCTTAGAACTGTCAGCAAAAAACTGACGTGTTTAAAAGTTTTTGCTCTTCCTAATCGGATATCGTTAAAAATGTACAGTAATAATATTTCTATTTACAGTATATACATACAAACGAATACATAATGTACAAAAAGTAGATGAATTGAAAAAAAAATATAGAAAAATATATACAAGTTAATATTTACCAAAAAAAAATACCCATAATAACCAAAATATATTTATAAATTCCTAAATACCTAATTCTGTTTCGCTATCGCTATCTTCTTCAAGATTAATAACAATTGGTTTAATTATGCGATTCAAAGTAACATATGAATTTTCTACGTTCATTACATGGCGTACTGAATTTTTCAAACTTTCTGGGGAGATATCATCAATACATTTCCTTATTAATTCGACTACACTACCACTTAAAGTCGGAGAAACTTTTGTGACCTAACATTTGACTTTAGTGGATGCCACATATGCTTTATGGGATTAAATAAACAATAGTAGGGCGGAAGCCGTAACACTGTATGTCCCATGCCCTCTTCCAATGCGTCACAAACATATACCTTTTTAATAGAAAATTATTTTAACACTTCTAACAGTTCATTTTTTAAATAACTTTCTTCAAAATATATATCGTTTTCTAACAGGTAGTTTTGAACTTCCAATTTTTGTGATATTTGCACTTGAAGACTTATATAATTGACGACTGTGGTAACTTGCATTGTCCGTTACTATCACACTATTTTGAGGAAGGTTAGGTATAAGACAATTCTTAAACCATTGCTCAAAAAGTTCTGCCGTTGTATCCTCATGGTGGTCCACGCAGGAATCCACGCAGTTCTTTGCAGAAAGCCATAAGGCATTTGGGACCCAACCATTTTCTGATTCTGCATGTAAAATTGTTATTCTTTTCCCTTTGTTTGTTGGAGTTTTTGTTTGACACCTGTTGAAAGAATCGGACCATCCTTTGGATGGTGTTTCATAAGTGTCAAACCATGTCTTGTCCAGATAAATTATTGGTCGATCTTCTGTATGGTACTTTCTTATGGAAGTTATATATTCAGTATGCCACTTTTGTAAACGATGGGACTCCATAAGCACTTGCCTTTTGTAAATTGTACGATATCTGAAGCCCATTTTGGACAAAATCCTCCAAAGACTAATGCGGCTACAGTTTATTTATGTATCATCATTAGTAAGCCGTTGTTTTAAAGCATCTAATGTAGGTATCCGTTGCTCTTCGTACATTGTGTACATTTTTCGTCTTATTAAGTCCTTATCACTTTCGTCAATACACTTGGTAGAACCGGCATCCTTACGCTTCCTTCTTTACTTAATGGGATTTGATGTAATTCTTTTCACTGTGGTTAGAGGCATTTTCGTTAAATCAGATATTTCACTGGAGCAGTAAGTCCTCATGTAAGTAAAGAACTATATATTGTTTTTACGATTTCTCTAGCGTCAGCAGATAAATGCTTTTTCTTTGCTGGAACACTGGAAGAAGCACCATCAATATTTTTCCACGGACGACACATAATGCTGTTTTATAGGTATAAATAGGTATACCACTGGTAACACTTTCAACTAAATGAAACAAAATGTATATGTAAAAATTTCTCATCGGTTTTATATACTTTTACAAATTATACAGAATAGAGGGAACCTGTATAATTATTCCAGAAAATACCTGACGATCAGCAAATTTATTGTGGCCATTAAAAATCAACCATTGATAGTGAAACTCACTGTTAAAATGTTTACAACTTTATGAAATAAAATGTATTCTAATCGTTTTTTTTTTTATTTTTTAATCGATTTTTTATTCGTTTTTATATTACCAGGAATTTATGATACAAACAAGATAACGACACTCCACAGTAGCTTCAATTTTACCTGAATACTTACCTGTTCAACTAATGTTGACTAAGCTAGGGTATTTGCGGTCAGGTTTTATTGCAATCATTAAGCACTCAACCATTTTTCGTGAAATAAACTATACACATGTTTAAAATCCGTGGTAGCACAAGTAACAAAGCCCAACCTCTATCTACTGTAGAGTTATTAGACAAGATGTATGTTGGGTCCGGCGCCCCGATTTGTGATAAAGGAATTTATGTTTTTGTAAGCTAATTTACATTATAAATAAATTACTTAAAATAATAATTAATATTATAAAATATTAAACTTTTTATCTTAAATTGTATGTACTTACTTCTGTGCTGCTTCTAGAAAAGCTGACATCCAAGGATGGCTAAAATAAAAAAATGTAGGGTTTGAGGACTTCATGTTAAAAGTGCAACTGCAGGCTATCGTTAAGGAACATAAAGGACAATATAATAAATATATCATTGATGACGTGACAAAAAGCCAAAACAAAGTAGTGTTAAGGTTGCCCCCATACCATTGTGAGCTCAATCCAATTGATCTCATCTGGGCAGAAGTAAAAAATTATGTAACAGCCAAAAATACTATTTTTAAATTTGCAGATTATGTAAAAAATATTTTTTATGGTGCAATAAATATTAGTCCAACTTCGTGGCAGAAATGTATACAACACGTTCAACAAAAAGTCGAGTTCAAAATGCTGAAGTTGGACAATATAATAGAGAACCATATCGAACCCATAATAATAAATCCAGACGAAGACAACAGCACATGTAGCTCCTAAGACTCTGAGTAATTTAAATGGAATGTTTTTATGCTTTGATAAACTTATGACAATGCTACTTTATTCAAAATATTCACTTTGTTATGTATCTTTCAGTTAATGAATATTTTATTTTAGCACATTTTTCTTCAATGGAACATTAAATTTTGCTCACAATGATTAAACTTCAAGAAATTCTTACACTAATAGTTTCAAAAGTAACTGTTTAACTTTTACGTGCGTTTGTTGACAGTTGGGAATTTGTGAAAATAATGTTCTTTAACTATATTCACGTTAATCACCTCTCAAATTCAAGTCGAACATTTTAGCTAGTAATGTGACTCAGTTCCGTCGTTTATCAGCTACATTTATATTTATTCATAGATTCCATTCTAGTATATTACATCGTTGGTGGAAACCTATTTCTATTATATTTGGTCCTTTTACACAGCCAGGAAGGAAATAAAGAAAGCTTGGGTAGTATTTTAATATAAATATTTGTAGAAACTTCAAACTGTTTCGTGCACTTTGCTAGCGTTTTGCAATTGGAGTTATAACTCTCTCTATTCCTCTCTTTATCAATCTCTCTCTTAATACCAAATAAAGTGTAGAATAGAAAACTAAAGAAAAGGATTATGAATAAAGTGCAAAAAGCAATACGTAGATTCTGCGAAAATGCAGAAGAAATAGCCGAACTTTTGTAGCCTTCTGCAGAGGAATTGTTTGCCAAACGCCATAAGTATTTGGAACAACCTAACCAGGTAACAAATATCTCTCCTCAATGGATAATACGCTTTTTAGAAGCCCAGATCTGTTGGACCGAATATAGATGTAAGGTATACACAAAAGGTCTTATAGGTAGCAGTGTGCAAAGATCTTCGAGGCTAATCAACTCTGTAATCTACAATCTACAATCTAGGGTTTAAAATACACAATTTTATAATGGAACTGACCATGGTGTTAAAATTTTAATGATTTATAATAAGGCTCATAACAAACAAAAAGACAGTGCAATCGATCTCGTATCACTGGTATGATATTTAATTTATTGGCCGTAAAAGTCAGACTAAGGTTGTCATTTTCACCGCAATATGAACAAGATGTCGACCTTATAATGTAAGCTTCCTCCTGGGGTTTTATCTTCTGAGGTAAGCTTTTTGAGTATTAATATAGACTGTATACTTCTGTCACCGCGGGAGAACAAATAGGGGTCTGACATCCTTCTATTGCCTCCGGGTGCTCTGTAGAGGGCTTCGGAAACGTCGACGAAAGTCCCTCTACTTGAATCCATTTGCGGGGTATGGATTCGTAAAAAGGTTTTCTTCTGATGACTCGTCTTGAGAAAGACGAGATATTTCTTACACGACGAAGAAATACCGTTGAAATAAACCATCAGGTTGTCTTCTTGATGACTTGCCTTGATAAAGGCAAGATATTTCTTACATGAACAAAAGGAGGTAGTCGAAATAATAACACCAAATATTGTTGGAATAAAATACTCAGCCACAGAGTATAGGAAAGCTAAAAACAAGAAAAGCAGCGCCCCGAGAGCACTAAGCTCGCGGAGAGCCCGTGAAGGACTGAATTGGTTGACCTGAAAATCGGCCATTTTTATACACGCTGACGTAGCGATAAATAGGGATCTCCAGGTCAGGAACCAATAAGAAGAAAATGAGGGGCGGGGCGATGCGTCTCGAGCGCGTACTAGTCGCGCTTGAGGACACTTCTTCGATCTATATCGGGTCGCGATTTTAGTGATCTAGTATCTTTAATTACAGTATTACCTAGCATTTCATTCTTTGTAAGTTACGGCTACGGTTGTTGTAGACAAAAATTGACAGCCGAGGAAATTCATGCATAAAATAGTAACAAATATACTCAGAGGTAAAATATAGATTTCCATAAGTCACTCTTAACTAACTTGCATTTACCCAATACTTCCGAATTTCTAATACCGGCGTCGTATTACTTTTTTTCTCTACAGTAAAATCCTAAGGCGAGCGTCACAGAACTAGCACTACAAGATGGCGTCGTCGGTAGCGTCATAGAATAGCGGTTCTTGACATCGATTCACTACTCGATCACTTCGTTTCTAGTCATCATATATTTACTCTAAGTAGGTTTAAATTAAAAACTGCATGAAAATAACTAACACAATATAGACATTAAATGAGAACTAAAAGATTAAAAGAATATCTGTCACTAAAAGCATCGATTCGTGAAGATTGTCAAAATTTAATAAAAGTCATAAATGTCATCCGATAATAACAACATTGAATCATCTGTTTAAATGTTTAAAATAATTGTAGTCGCTCCCAGTCGCTGAGAGTTGCTCCCATACAGTCTTCGTAGACACACTGTCGCAAGACTAGCAACTTCAACGTGGAGTCATATGTCGCCATGTTACCTAATCCAACGGTAACTTTAACATATTAAACCATTATAAGAAAATTTGTAAACTAAATGTAATTAATTATTTGTTAACGTGTTTTTACCCATATATTTAGTGGCTACATTCATGTACCCTTAGACACTGATGATGGAATATGGATTCCGAAAACGTTTTGTCTTTTTAACTTAGCCCGTTTAGGTTCTAAATATATACCTTTTACAAAGGATTTTTAATAAATATTTCAAAAATATTGTTTTTTTTTCTTTTAATTGCACATAATTTTTTCACAGAAATATGTGCTATACCCCTTTTATTGTATGATTAAATTTTACTTAATTATTTCGTTTTTTGTTACTTTTAGCGTAAAAAAAAATGTTACAGGGATCATTATGCATCACTCTCCCCTATTTAGTTTATATGATAGTTAAATTTACTATCAAAGATTATTAGCAGTATAATCATTTTTATCTAGCATTTGGAGTAAACATCTTGTTACTAAATAAAGGTGACTTCCTTGTCTTTACAAAAAGACGTTTACTAATCCGAATGATTGCGGTACCTGTGTCTGGAGAGATATTTCCTGAATTTTTAACTCAGTAAGTGAACGCTCATATCATTACGCTGCCGAGGAGATCTTTCTGTGTGCACATAACTATTCAATTTTCCATTTTCTGTGTGCACACGACTATTCAGTTGTTTGTATAGTCGATTTTAACTTAGTTGGAAAATATTTTGACACCTTCTCGGAAACATACAACATAAAAGTTTCTACCACTTATTATTAATAGCTGGAATATCCTTTAGGTATTATTGTTTATTACTGTTTTGCAGGTTAATAATTTTTTAGTTTCAAGTTATAATTCCATAATACTTTCTATATCCGGGTAAGCTTGATTGTATAGTAAATTCCACCCACTTCCAGTCGAAGTCCAAATTTGACCAACACAGCACAAAACTAATTATTAAATTTACTAAAATAGACAGTTCGGACTGAGTTCAGTGAATACTCGTAGTGTATAGTTTGATAAATAAATCAGTACCCAACCAGAAAATATTAAGAGTATGGCAACCATGGGCGGTTTCCGAATTATACGCATGTTCAAATGTATTTTATTGACTTTTCTTATATATTAGTTATATTTTCTTACAGAAGTTAAAAAGAGAAATAATATTAACTTCAACATTTTAACAAATTTGTACAGTTTTATGATATGCGGATATCTATTAAATATATAACTGACAATTATTTACTTTGACGTTTACTGAACTTGGCGGTGGCGAGTTATTTTACCTTGCCACTTTCAGACACGTGGCCAAATAGTCTGCATACCTTCTGATAAGGTGTTTAAACAAAATAAGATGTCAGTATAGAACAAATAGGCAACATTGGAAAATATTATTCGTAATATTTAATATAAAGTTAGATGTATTAAATCTTTGCTATATCTAAAAGTTTTCATTCAGGAAAATAGGTAGATATTTACTTCCGCTGTCGATGTGCCTTACACGCATAGGTATGCTACCTATAAATAATTAGTAACAATGCTGCGGTCCGCTGGTTTATGATAAAATAATACTTTCTTATAGGTATGTAGAAAGTAGGACATAATTTAAATTTTATAGTAGGAACATGTGTAACTGTACAGGTAAACGTCAGTTGTGGTCTTATGAACTAAGATTGCCAAGTTAAATATACCCCTCTAAATATTTAAGTTTTTGTTGTTAATATATACACATAAATCTCAATAATATATGTTATGAATGTTAAAAATTATAATTTCAAAGTGAATCTTAATTTTATATCATAAACTCTTTATTTTATTTTAAGGAGAGGATCGAAATTTGGCAACATATTATACGGATTTTTAAAATTATTAACGTAAAGAAGGTTTTTAATTTTTACAGTGTATTATTTATGCTTTTAAATATATTTATATATTTTACAAACATAAAAATTATGAGTGTCAGATTGAATATTTTAAGAAGTTGTATTTTTTAGTATTAATTTTAATGCCGTTTTCACTTCGACGCGGCTTTCCATTAAAAGATGGCGCTTCATCGAAATATCTTGTATATCTCGAGTATACGCTTGCCCGCTCCATAGTTAAGGTTGATCTGCACCCTCGATTAATTTGTTTCTGATCCTAGAGATGGCTCTACTGCGGCATGCTACTGTGGTAAATTTTTTAACTTAATTGTAGATTTCTACATGACGACTCTGTAATATTTTCAAATCCTAACATAAATTGCAGTTTTCTGTCATTATATCAATTGGCTGAGTTGCCAAGTTGTGTGGACAGTAATTTAATCAAATATGCTATTACTTATATTGTTACTAGTAGACCAACTAAGCAAAGATATCTTATAACAACATCTTTATGTGTAATACTTTACTGTTCTGATATGTCAGTCAGAATATAATATACCAAATTCATTCATTATCTAAACAATTTTACCGACAAAGAAAATATGTATGTAGCGGCTTTCTTTATGAGTATAGTATTACCATTAAATTCGTACATCATATTATATTACATTTTTGTTGATAGTTAAAAATTAAAAAATGATCTGGTATTATGATTATGTAATATTTTAGTGGGAATTGACAAAAATGTTATTTAAATCTGTTTAATATTATCGTTGATTGAATAATTCAATCAACGATATTATACATATATTACTATTACGTCTTTATGGATTAATAAATTTTACCATGTCTTCTTCTTCGTTTATATTTATATTTCTTATTTCATGCTTCATTGTTCTGGCTTTATTGGTCTGTTTATTCTTATAATTTTTCTTTTAATAATTCTTACTTTTTCTTCATCTTTTTTCGTAAGACACATTACTTCCGCTCCTTATGATATCATCGGTTTAATTGCTGCTCTATGTATTTTTGTCTTTGCTTTTTTTATTTTTAAGTAGTGGGTGATATTTCCAAAACACCCCGTTCTTCTCCCGCCTTGTGTGCGTTGTGGTCATACGTTGGATGTATGATTTGGAGTGGTTGATACGTATTTAGTTATTACGGTTCTGTTTGGTCTATTTAGTTCATCAGTTTCCGTATTCGACAATTTTATAACACTAAATGAGGACTATGTGAAAGGCGTTATTGCGTATGCGTTTATTGCTTTTACTATGTGCTTGGAATTAAGTTTGCTTTTGAATATTATCCAGATTTAGCCATACGGCTACACTCCCTGTAAGAGGAAAATTCACCCATCCCAGATACCTAAGGTATCAAAAGGATTAAGCTCTGGTGGGACTCTTTCTGCGTTATTGAGCCCTAGGTGACTTGGTATGCTGGAGTATCTCCCAAACATTTTCGTACACATCTGGACGTCGCGAGGAGTACAGCTTTATGTACGGCCTTATAAAGATGTTTATTTAGACCCAGCTGTTTTATGTTCGCTAGGTGATTTTTGGAAATAATATGAGTAACAGGAGTATCCAGATTTAGCCATACGGTTCCTACTCCCTCTAAGGGGAAAATTCACTCATCCCTAATACCTACGGTATTAAAAGGATTGAGCTCTGGTGGGACTCTTTCCATGTTATCGAGTCCTAGGTGACTTGGTACGTCGGTGTATCTCCTAAAAATTTTCGCACGCATCTGGACGTCGAAAGTAGCACAGCTTTCTGTATGACCTTATATAGATTTTCATTTAGACCAGCTTTTTTATGTTTTCTAGGAGGTTCTTCGGAATGACTCCAGTGGTAGAAAGAATAATAGGTATCGTCTGGGTACTTTCAATTCTCCATTGTCTTCTTATTTGTATTTCCAGATCTCTGTACTTGGAGATCTTTTCGTTGTACTTAACAGGCAGATTATTGTTATTAGGTAGTGTTGTTAGTATATGAAAATAAGTTTTTAAATTAATAATCTGTTTATCCAATTGATCGCTTATATCAATAAGTCCTCGTCCTCCTAAATATCGCGGTAATGTCATTCTTTCTACTGCACTTCGAAGATGGTGTTTTTGTGCCTTTGTGAGGTGTGTTCGTACTTTTCTCTGAAGAGTTTCTATATCCGTTTTAGTCCATTTAATAATCCCAAATGAGTAGCTAAGCGCGAGAAATGCGTAGGTGTTTAATGCCTTAAACAAATTTGTACTATTAAGATGTGAGCGGAGTAGCTGTTTTACCCTTCTTATGAACTCTGATGTTAATTCGATTTTCATTTGTTTATGGTCAATTTTCCGCGCTTGCTTTACTCTAGATATTTATACATGTAATTTTCGCCTATAGCCTCGATCTATTGCTATTTTGATATTTATACATGTAATTTTCGCCCATAGCCTCGATCTATTGGCCATTTTGCATATCGGATCCGCCGGGCTGAACCTTTCCCTTGACTATATTTAGTACACGACATTTGTCTAACCCAAAGTGCATACTGATATCATTTGAAAAATGTTCTACAGTTTTTACCTAACCTTTCCCTTGACTATATTTAATACACGACATTTGTCTAACCCGAAGTGCATACTGATATCATTTGAAAAATATTCTACAGTTTTTAGCATTTGATCTAAGTGGTTTCGATTGGAAGCCATTAGTTTCAAATCATCCATATACAACAGATGATTAAGCTTCGCCACTACAGTGTTGTTGTTTTTAAAACTAAAACCTGAGTCAGTGGAGTTCAATAGCTGGGAGAGTGGGTTCATCGCTAGACAGAACCACAAGGGACTCAGCGAGTCTCCTTGGAATAGGCCGCGGTTAATTGCGATATTTTCCGTTTCAATATTATTTTCACCAGGTACTTGGAGGTGAATTTTAGTCTTCCAATCTGTCATTATATGTCTAAGAAGGTCACTATATTATCATCGACTTTCTATATTCTTAATATACCTGCCAGCCATTCATGCGGCACTGAGCCAAAGGCTTTCTTATAGTCAATGAACGCAGTGAAGAGGTTCCTTTTTTTGGTGTATGCCTGGTTAGAAATGACTAAGTCGATAATAAGTTGTTTTTTGCAACCCATGGAGCCCTTAGCGCATCCTTTCTGTTGAGGTTCTATGAGTATTATTATTATTATATAATGATATCGAGCCAAAGCAGAGCTTATGTGGCCCAAATTACAAAATATTTGTATGTACTAAACTAAATAATATAATATAAATCAAATGTTCTCACAAAGTAAAAATAAAAATAATTTTTAAAGAATTAGTACTTACAAAAAGTTCTGGCAATAGCAAATTACAAAAATACAAATATTACCAAGTATACATAAGTTTCCAAAAGAAAAAAAAATACAACCAATATAATTAACATAAGACTAGGTACAATATTTTGTTTGTTTTCGTCAAACTTGTTTTTAAAACTATTTAAACTATAGTAGCTTCTACTATGTCATCACTTAAACCGTTTAATTTATCAAAAACTCGGTTAACTAAAAAGTTTTGCCTTAAAGTGGTTTTAAAATACTTCTTTTTCAATTTATAGTTATGACCTCTTAGTCTACCACCCCCTCCAAAAATCCTCACTAAGAATTCTATGAGTAGATATGACATCATATCTTTCTCGTCTAAGAGTTAATGAAGACAACTTGAGCTTTCTTAGTCGGGTTTCATAGTCTAATCTTCCATTATTAAAAGGTAACTAGGTCCCTCTTAGTTGTACTCCTTCTAATAAATTAATGTCTTTTTGTAAATGAGGTGACCAAACTGACACTGCAAATTCTAGGTGAGGTCTGACATAACTTTTGTAGAATTTCAAAAACAAGTCTGGAGATATTCTATGAAAAGCTTTTGTGATAAATAATAAAGCAGAGTTCGCATTACTAACTACTTTTGGTGTTTGAGTAGACCAACTTATTGTTTGGTTGACTGTAACACTAAAACTATTAACTTCTCGTACCGATTTCAGAGGAACTCCATCCAAAAATATGTATATGGGAATTAGAAGATGTAAATGACAAAAAGTCAGAAAACTTAGCATGTAAAGAAGCAATGTTAGTCTAAAAAATATTTATTGTTGTCAACTCTATTTGTTTTTTTTTGTGGCATTTTGTTGGTTAGTACTAATAATAGTTGGAACTTTATTAATATACTTTATTCTTAGTTTCTTGTTAAGTAGATTACGTTTTTCCAGTTCCTCTCGCACTTTATTCAAATAGTTTATTTGATATTTAGTTAAGTCATCCTTCAATTGAATTCTAGAAAATTTGGTTCCTAACAACCTCATATTATTGCGCAACATAAATAATGGACTATCATTATCTGCAAATTTAACCTTTAATGGCCGTTATGCAAGGAACACTATTGTTTATAAATACTAAAATAATTTACTAAAAACGCCTAAATAGGTTTATAAAACTAATAGTTTTTTATAGATATAATACTTATAGAGTGTAAATTTTATGATATCGTACTTTCAAAATAAAAGTTGCAGTATCTACTATTCTATAACTCTGTAAGTTTCAGCATGACCAGTTCAAAATTCAAACCGATAACATTCCTACTAAGTTTTGTTATATTCTGCCAAATTGTTGTACAAAGTAATTGATATGGCAACCCTGTTACTATGTCGTTTCGTTTGAAGCGTTTCGAAGCCGAACGTAATGCTATCTATCGATGATAAATACTACCACTGTTTCAGATGGAGCCATCTCCCTATATTACACATTTGAAGGCGGCCGGTTCAAGACATAATTCTTGTTTAACGAAATTTTTCATATGTTTAGGAAAAAATATTTAATGTTTTATTTCAAATATTTTCCACTTTTACAGTTTTATATATGTTCTTATTAAAACATTTTTTGGTTTCTTACCGGAAGCTTTATTATAAGCAGAAACATATTATTTTTTCCTATTGGGACAAAACTATAAATTCAAAAATTTTCAAAAAATTCCCAAGAATTTCTTATAATTATATCTTGATGCTGTAAAAAAATTAACAAAATTATATGTCTGGTTTTCCCGCTTTATACTTGGAAAAAAGTAGTTTTTTTGAGTTTTTTTAAAAACGAAAACATGAAGTTTGCTTAAAAGTTGTCAAAATACTTCTAGTCATCTCATACACCTTCTCAAATTTTTTCAAATTTTTTGAATTTGGAATTTATCTTTTGGGGGGTGCAGATCAACCTTAATAAAGCACAGAATATACTATTGTGATTACAAAAAATAGTATTCTGTGGTTAAAGCTGTGATTGCTCGATGGCTGTGATATACTTACTATTTACGAATGTATCTACACTTCCTGTACATAAGTACAAAACTGATTTTATATTACTTAAACAAAATAAATAAATAAAATATAGTACAGCTTACTTAATGTTATTATTGACACAAAAACTGTTAATTTTAATACATAATTGTCCTGTGGTCTGTGAACTGTGTTTGTCATTTGTCATCTTAGTTTTAGTTAATGTCATATGCATATGTAATTGTCATGTTATTCATTCAAACAAAACAATGCTAATTTCTTGTATATTAAAACCTAGTTTATAAAGGTTTTGCATTTCATTACAATTTAATATACAAGAAATATCAAATATGGATAAGCTACTACGACCAGACAGATTCGATGCTGATCCTAACTCTCCTAGATCGTCTCAAGAATGGATGCATTGGAAAGCTACCTTTGAAAACTTTATTTCCTCTGTGATTGATGTTTCAGAGGAGGAGAAATTCAAACTACTGGTAAATTACGTGAGCAACAATATCTATGAACTCATCTCTGATTGTAGAAAGTATTCTGAAGCCAAAAGTATTCTTGAAGCAGCTTTTGTTAAACCCAAAAATGAAATTTTTGCCAGACATATCCTAATGACAAAAAAACAACAAACTGGTGAAAATATAGGTCAATACGTTCAACATCTTAAAGTGCTTTCCAAAGACTGTAATTTTCTAGCCGTTTCTGCAGACCAAAATAGAGAAGATTATATAAGAGACTCTTTTATTAATGGCATTCTTTCTAATGACATAAGACAACGTTTACTAGAAAACAACACTATTACTCTGCAAGATGCCATAGTAAAAGCCCAGTCTCTGGAGTCAGCTTCAAAACACTCTGAGGCTTATACAACTCCTGTACAAATTATTAATGCAATTTCTTCTGAAACCAGAGAGCACACTAATTATACTTCTGCTGCTGTGAAAAGTTGGAAATGTTACTTTTGTGGATCAACTGAAAGGCATCCTCGTAGCCTATGCCCTGCTAGAGACAAAGTTTGTAAGAAATGCTCGAAAGTTGGACATTTTTCCAAGGTATGTAGGCTTCAGATGCCCAATTCAGTATCAGCTGCTGTTTTAGCTACTACTACATCTAGTTCGAATGTTAGAAATCTTGCTGCTGCCCCTCAATGCTTATCTAAAAGTGTTACTGAGATAAAGGTGAATGGAAATACAGCTGAAAGTTTAATAGACACAGGTAGTTCTGAGTCATATATCAGTAAGAATTATGCATTGTCTATAAACGTGAAAACATTTAGAAGTCATGCAAGCATAATAATGGCTTCAACAGCACTCAGAACGACTATCTCAGGACACTGCTTTGTTAATTTAGAAATAAACGAACATTCATATAAAAATGTCAAATTATCAATAATTCAAGATTTATGTGCTGATGTAGTTATAGGTCATGACTTGCTTAAACAACATTCTTCTCTAGAAATCACTTTTGCTGGCTCAAAAATGCCTTTAGTTATTGATCATATAGATAACATTTGTAGTTTGGCATACTTAAATATAGAGCCACCCAAATTATTCTCCAATCTATCAAATGATTGCAAACCGAGGGCAACTAAATCAAGAAAATTTTCAACTGAAGATAGAAAATTCATATCTGACGAGATACAGTATCTGCTATCGAATGGAATCATAGAAGAAAGCAACTCTCCTTGGCGTGCACAAGTACTTATTACAAAAGGTGAAACACACAAAAAGCGAATGGTGGTAGATTATTCACAAACAATTAATAAATTTACTTACTTAGATGCCTATCCTCTCCCAGATGTTGAAGATATTGTTAGAAAAGTAGCAAGATATTCTGTCTTCAGTACTATTGATCTTAAAAATGCATACCATCAAATTCCAATTAAAAATGAAGAGAAAATATACACTGCTTTTGAAGCCAACGGCCAACTATACCAATTTTGCCGGATTCCTTTTGGGGTAACCAACGGAGTGGCTTGTTTTCAAAGGGTTATCGATGGTATTATTAAATCCGAACATTTAAAAGGTGTGTATGCATATCTTGATGACATTACGGTTTGTGGATTAAATCAACAACAACATAATGAAAATCTTAATAAATTTATGGAAGTAGCGAAGAAATACAATCTAACAATAAATCAAAATAAAAGTTCTTATACACTAAATTCAATCAAACTTTTGGGTTATCAAATAGAAAATCAGACCTTAAAACCTGATCCTGAAAGACTTGAACCATTAAAGAAGTTACCCTTACCAAACGATTCACAATCACTAAAGAGAGCTGTCGGAATGTTTGCACATTATTCCAAATTTATCCCACAATTTTCAGAAAAGATACAAAAACTAGTCACATGCAATACTTTTCCTTTAACAGAACAAGCAGCTGAGGCTTTCCAAATTCTTAAATCTGAAATTATTTCTTCAGCTGTTACTACAATTGATGACAAGATTCCTTTTATCGTTGAATCTGATGCTTCAGATTTTTGTATTGCTGCTTCTCTTAGCCAAGGAGGAAGACCTGTTGCTTTCTTTTCAAGAACCTTATCAAAAAGTGAAAGAAATCATTCATCAGTGGAAAAAGAGGCTTATGCAATAGTGGAAGCTCTTAGAAAATGGAGACATTTCTTGATAGGTAAACATTTTCGACTTATAACTGATCAAAAGTCTGTCTCTTTTATGTTCAATATGCGCCACACTAGTAAGATAAAAAATGAGAAGATTATCAGATGGCGCCTTGAATTATCATGCTACAGTTTCGATATTCAGTACCGACCAGGAGTTGAGAATGTAGTGCCAGATACTTTCTCACGAGTGAGCTGTTCAATAAATCCTCGACCAAGTCTATTTGAACTACATCAATCCTTGTGTCATCCAGGAATCACCAGAATGGTCCATTGGATAAAGACACGCAACTTACCATATACTATTGATGAAGTCCGTGAAATGACCAATCGCTGTCCTATCTGTGCAGAAATAAAACCAAAGTTTTTGAAAACTCAAGGGAGATTAATTAAAGCTACTTCGCCTTTTGAAAGATTGTCTCTGGATTTTAAAGGACCGCTTCCATCTAGATCTCATAACAAATATATCCTAACAATTGTTGATGAAAAGTATTTATGAAAAAAAATGTGAGGCAGTCCAAATATGAACCCCTCGTTGAAGAAGTACAGCTAATTGAAGCAAATCCAAACTATGCTGTTGTTAGACGTGAAGATGGTAAAGAAACAACAGTAGCCTTAAGACAACTTGCACCACGAGGAGATGCATCTCTGGACTGTGTTAGTGGATCGGAATCTGCGGTTTCTAATGAACAGTTTATCAAAGATCCACCAAGCCCTAGATTGAGTATATGTGAGGAAAATCCAAATATTTCTCCTGTTAACATTCTGGAAGATCAAGGTCATATTGAAAGTGTTTTAGAGGAAGAAAATAAACACAGTCTTATTAGAAGAGGTACCAGGGAAAGAAACACTCCTGCTTACCTTAAAGACTTTGTTCAAAAATAAAGTTGGGGTGAATGTCCTGTGGTCTGTGAACTGTGTTTGTCATTTGTCATCTTAGTTTTAGTTAATGTCATATGTAATTGTCATGTTATTGATTCAAACAAAACATGCTAATTTCTTGTATATTAAAACCTAGTTTATAAAGGTTTTGCATTTCATTACAATAATAATACCTACAAATAGTCCAGTCGTCAGAGAGTTGACTCCTAAAAATCATACGAACAAGCTGCATTTTGCAGAGAATAATATTTTTGGGATCCCAAAAAAGATGCAAAAAAGTTTATCACTTTTACCCCCTTGGTTTTCCCTAAAACCCCCCTCGCAGGAGGGTAAAGGCACAAAAAAATCGATTTACCAGGAATCTGTACACCGTAGAAAAAAATGTTTTAAATAAAAATGCAGCTGAGGTAATTTTAAACAAAAATGTTTATATGCATTTTTTGTGTAGAATGAATCATTCTCTTAAAAACAACGATTGAAGCGACCGTCGATTTGGAATGTCAGTTAAGCTCGCTTAACTGACAATTTTATTGAAATCAATGTTCGATAAAATTTGTATCAGCTCGATGCTAAAAATTCGATATATTTTGATCCAAGTGACCTAGCGACAAACATTAAGATGCGATTTAAAGGTAAAGACTTCAGCTTTCGTATGCAGTTTGTGTATTTTGCCGTAAATAAACTCAGATTTTATTCTTCTTCTTATGGTGCCTATCCGTTACGGATGTTGGAAATTAACATGGCTATTCTGACTTGACTGCTGCCCTGAAAAGTCCGGTAGTGGTTAAGTTAAACCACTTTCGCAGGTTATGCAGTCAGGATATTCTTCTCCGTCCTGGACCTCTTTTCCTATGCACTTTACCTTAAAGTATGTTCTGAAGTAGGTCATATCGTTGTTTATTGTGCATTATATGGCCCAGGTATTCTAGTTTGCGACGTTTTATAGTTACTAGTTCGCGCTCTTTACCCATTCTATGTAGTACTTCTTCGATGGTAATTCTGTCTATCCAGGAAATCCTCAACATGCGTCTATAGCACCACATCTCAAATGCTTCGAGTCTCTTCAGTTATGCTTCAGTTAAGGTCCATGACTCTACGCCATATAAAAGAACGGAAAATACGTAGCATTTTAGTAAACGAACATTTCTACATTTTTAGTAAACGAACGAATTTAGTCAGATTTTTATACAGGTGTTAAATAAATAAACGTGGAACGATTTTTTTCCATTTTTTACGATTCTCGTGAGATCAATAAAATTGATCACTCTCATTCACCATTTGTAGTAAAATTTTCATTTTTGGATATCAATCTTTAAAACCTATTACATGAAATTTCAACTTTGATTTGTGGTAACAAATATGAGGTTAAATAATGTGGTAATATAGACGCTATGTGTCTATATTCTTTGATATAACGCTAATTGGATTTCTGACAGATGCCATTATCATGAGCTGTAAATCGAAAGAATGTATTTCATAGTCTACATGCTCTCTACTCTAAATGCACCAAACCGAAACTAGGAAAGAAAAACACAATAACCATTAAAAAAGCAAAAGTAAAAAACTTAGTAACTAAAGCAAAAAATATTTCCTGGGAAAGTAAATGCGAAGAACTCAACAAATATATAGGGTCAACGAGATCAAGAGAAGCATGGAAAACGGTAAAAAATCTGAGAACAAACAGAAAAGAAACGAGTAGAATAGATTTAATAGAAGAAAAATCTTGGATCGAACACTACTCACAACTTTTGACTGAAACAAGACCTCAATTCACGAACATCAGTACAACAACATATGAACTGGAATTTAGTGAAGACGACGAAATAACAGTACAGGAAGTCGAGAATGCAATACGAACTCTAAAAAATGGGAAGTCATGCGGACCACAAGGTATACCAAATGAATTATTAAAACACTAGCCCACAAGTATTACGGGAATTACTGGCGTATGTCTTCACCTTATTCTATAATGGACACGACTTACCACCGGAGTGGACAAAAGCACATATTAACAACATATACAAAAAAGGAGATAGAAAGAATTGTTCAAACTATAGGGGGCTAAGTGTCATAAATTCACTCTCAAGACTGTATGGAAAAATAATAAAAAATAAAATTGAAAAAGAGATGACAGATGTAGAAGAACAGAATGGCTTTCGTGCAGGCAGATCCTGCATGGACAGTATATTCTCTCTAAAGCAAGTTATCGAGAAAAGATTAGCCCACAACCTTTCAACTCATATAGTCTTTATAGATCTGACAAAGGCATACGATAGTGTACCACTTTCAATGCTTTGGGTAGCAATGGAAAAACAAGGAATAAGCAAAAAAATATACAAGCAGTACAACAACTCTACAAAAATATGACGGCAAACATTAAAACTGGAAATAGATTAACTAGAGAAATTTCTATTAGTAAGGGCCTAAAGCAAGGCTGCTGCATAGCACCTACACTCTTCAAAATATATCTAAATGAGGCACTCTCACTGTGGAGAAGAAAGTTCTGCAATATGGGCATCCCAATCGGAGATGATAGATTGTACACGATACATTTCGCTGACGACCAAGCCATTCTAGCTGAAGACGAGAGTGATATAAGCTACATGCTTAGAAAACTGGAAGATGAGTACACCAAATGGGGCCTCACAATTAATGTACAAAAAACTGAGTACTTAGTTGTAGGAGAAAAACCAGAAAGCCTACAAATCGAAATGGGAACTATAAAACCAACAGACAATTTTAAGTACTTGGGAGTCCAAATAACATCAAAAGCAGGAAGTAGCGAAGAAATACATTCCAGGATTGGCCAAGCAAGATCAGCCACCAGACAGCTACACGGACTATTATGGAATAAAAAAATAACAAAAGAAAATAAAAGAAGAATTTATAAAACAATAGTATACTAATAGAAAGTATTGGACTGTATGGCGCCGAACTCTGGGAAATAAACCAAAGAAACAAATAAAAAATTAAGGCCATGGAAATGAACTACTGGAGACGATGTTGCCAGCTCACTAGACTTGATAGGGTGAGAAACGAAGATATTCGGAGAGAAATGGAAATCGATCTAGACATAATAGACACAATCGAAGCCAAAGACTTAACTGGTATGGACACCTTCAGAGAATGCCGGAAAATAGATGGCCAAAAAAAATAGAAGAATGGACTCCGCCAACTAGAAGAAAACGAGGTAGACCAAGACGATCCTGGAGAGACGATGTCAACGATGCAATGACCGCCAGAGATCTAACAACTGAAGATTGCTTCGATAGAAAACGCTGGAAATTAGGATGCGAGAAGCGGCGCCAGCTGTAGAAGACTCGCTTGTTATATATACCATTAAAAATAAATAAGGACAACTAAAAATTTGATATTGCAAACTTAATTGAAAAGTTCTACGCCAATCTGCACCGTTCCAGAAGAAAAGGCAGATAACGAATGTCAACTCAGAATTGATGTCCAAAATAAGCCACGAAGAAATAGAAAGGGCAGTAAAAGAATAAAAAGGAATAAAGCTCCTGGAAGCGATAGAATCCTAGCAGAAATGCTAAGGGAAGGCGGAGAAGAAGCCATCACATATCTAAAAATACTATTTAATAAATGTCTATTCGAAGGCAACATACCCGAACAATGGAATACTGCTAAAACAATACTAATACACAAAAAGGGAGACACCACAGACCTGAAAAATTATCGACCAATTTCACTTCTTTCACAATTTTACAAAACTTTTACAAAGATTATTACAAACAGGTTAACAATTAAATTTGACGGATATCAACCAGTAGAACAAGCCGGAATTAGAAAAGGGTACAGCACCTGTGACTATCTATATACTTTGAAAATCCTAATAGAAACGACTAACGAATACAATATCCCATTATGTTTGGCTTTTACAGATTATGAGAAAGCTTTTGATAGCGTAGAACTGTGGGCAATAGAAGAAGCATTAGTCAACAACCGGATCGACTCCAGGTACAGAATATTAATACATAATATTTACGGACAAGCTGAAATGATAGTAACGTTGGGTAATGAAATCAAAACAAGACCAGTAAAAATCAACCGAGGAGTAAGACAAGGAGACACAATATCACCAAAATTATTTACAGCTGTCCTAAAATAGAAGATATATTTAAGTCAATAGAGTGAGAAAAGATGGGAATCCCTATTAACGGAAAATAATTGAACCATATTAGGGAGAGCGCCCACCAAATTGGCATGGTAAGTGGCAAGTAGCAAGTAGCACGCGTCTAGCATGTTACTTAAAATGTAACCAATGCAAACGAATAATTCAGCGCATACCAAAATGACAGTGAAGTCATTCGTTCTAATCATTCGTTTGCATTGGTTACATTTTAAGTAACACGCTAGACGCGTACTACTTGCTATTTGCCACTTGCCATGACAGTTTGGTGGGCGATCTCACTTAGATACGCAGATGATGTAGTACTAATAGCCAACACGTGGAATGCATTGAATACGATAACAGCTACTCACAGAATCCCTAAACAAAGGACTGAAAATGAAATTAAGCACAACTAAACTAATGTCAAACAAAAATCACAAATCTACGATAAACATCCAAGGGACAGAGATAGAACACGTAGATGAATATACATATTTGGGTCAAAATATCAAAAGTAAGCAAAGAAAACCATACTACCGAAATAAGCAGACGTGTAAAAATGGGATAGGCAGCATTCGGAAGACTCTTATACGTACCTATTTAAAAATAAAAAATATACCTCAAAGACTGCGAACTAAAGTGTTTAATTCCTGTATCCTACCTGTACTTACATATGGAGCTCAAACCTGGATATTCACTAAAATAAACATTTAGAAGATCAGAAAAACTCATAGAGCTATGGAACGACAGATGCTGGATATCTCACTCAAAGACCATAAGACCAATGAAGACATTTTTAATAGACCAAAAGTAAAAGATGCTATCGAACAGGAAGTTAAACGAAATGGAAATAGACTGGACATAACGAACTTCTTAAGGATGGCCGAACAGAGATGAATGGCGGAATTAGGAGATGCCTATATTCAGTAATCCGAATAGAGAGAAGGGCTTAAAAAATGCGCTATAATCTCGACAATCTCGACACCTAAAACAGTTAGTTCTTTTTTCTCGGTAAAGCTAACAAGGATCTACAGACCGAGAGTTTTGGTATACAAATTCCACGGCTTCGCGCAATCGTACTTGTAAGTTCGTGAACTAAGTCGACTGGAGTTTACAATTTGCCAAATTTAAATGTAATCGTTTCTACTCATTCATATTAATATTATAATGTATAATATATTAAAGTTTTTAATATTGGTAATATTATTAAAGCTTTTAATATATTTTTTTATTTAATAATAATATTAAGTACTTAAATATTGCGCCTTGCTTTAAAAAAAGTACGAGATAAATAACTCGTTTTTTATATCTTTACGTATGCTAAGTGTAATAAATTAAAATCCTTCAATACAAGACTAAAGGTAGGTACCTATAATTTGAATAAGCTGGTTTTGCCCATACTGACTTTCTAATTACCTACTAATTTGCATAACAGTCAGATATTGTACCTGGTCATAATGCTGTTTAATATTAGGATTTTCATTTCGCTTGTTGAAACTTCATCCGATATTAATTTCTTGGAAATTCTTATAAGGCTGAGAGTACTAAATCGGAATACTTGAGTATTGTTGAAAAAAACTGAAATTGAAGGTACTACACAATCGAAGAGCTCAAAAAAATTAAACCATTTCCGGTATTCTTTTTCCAGATCGTATTTTGTTTTCGAGATATAATTTAAATTTGGGAATTTTTTATTATTTTTCCACTTTTTTTATGTTCTTTTTAAATTTAATTGCAGTGTATAAAAGCCTTTACAATATTATCCAAATTTTATTTGGAATTTTTAATCTTAAGTGTTCAGGAAACAATTTGCTAGGAATATGAAAATTTGTTTTTTTTCCTTAGTTCTTAATTTGCTATAACATATCTCATTTGATTTAATAAAAAATATTGTAAATTAATTTTTTTGAATAAATATAATAACGACTCACATCCGAGTAGCTTAACACAATTAAAAAAAAATTAGAAGGAATACGCTCACGACTCGGAACTGAGTCTTTTCTTCTTTTCGCTATAAAATATTACAAATTTATTTAAAATACCCTTTATTTAATATATACTTTATTTATTCATCACAATTTAAAAAAAATACTAGTCAGCACAGCGGTTGATTTCCATGAAAATACGCTAAGCAGTGATAATGATTATGTACCTAAGTTAATATTTTTGTTTTTTGGTTGGTGTTATAATGGAAATTTCCCCTCTCAAGGCATTTGCAAGAAAATTGCACTTTCATATAAAAAAAAACGATTTATTTATCTCATACTTTTTTTTAAGCAAGGCGCAATATTTAATTACTTAATATTATTATTAATATTAAAAAATAATATTAAAAGCTTTAATCATATTACCAATATTAAAAACTTTAATATATTATACATTATAATATTATATGAATGAGTAGAAACGATTACATTTAAATTTGGCAAATTGTAACTCCAGCCGACTATACGAACTTACAAGTACGATGCGCGACAGCCGTGGAATTTGTACCAAACTCTCGGTCTGTAGATCCTGTGTAACGCTATGGTTTGTTAGAACCATCGAACAAAAAGACAAAAGAGGGAATGTAGAGGTAAGTGGGGGCAAAAATATTGTTAGACAGGAAGTGCGATCTTTAGAGGCCACATTAAACAAGGAAAGAGAGTCTCACTCTTGTTTGACATCAAATTTAGTTGGGTTATGTTATTATTTGTCCCAAATGTCACAAGTTGTTTAACAAATTGTGTCGCATTTTAGACATTACCGTTAATAATTAATTAAAACTTTCTCGTCTAAGACACATTCTGAAAAATATTGTTACGAACATGCATTTAGCGTGGATTACCTAACGGTCGCATCTCGAAGCAACGAGAGTTTCGGCGATATTTCGAGTGCTGTAAAATTCCACCCGTCGAATAACGAATTAGAGGTGGGACTATTCTCGAATATTCTCGAATATAATACTTTGGTATATATATGTAACGGAATTAGGAGTTAAGTTTAGTTGATAAGAGAATTCCGAACTGTAAAGTTATAAATAAATATATTTATATAAATTCGAACCGCTCGTTTTATTTAAATCTCGTTACAGTTGGTGTCCGGTGTGGAGTTTCAACATAAATCAACAGTGACTTTTGAAAAAGACTTTTGAACTTTTGAAAAGTATTGTTCGTCGGGAACATCCGCGTAGTTCGGTAGTGATCGTTGTACGAAAGAACATTTAAAAAGTACGTGTGTGCCTGTACAAAGATGCTGCTAGTACAACTCTCAGTAAAACAGTTGCGTGAGCAACTTAGAAGAACGCGATGAAGACTGCAGCGGGTCCAAGAAGATCCTCCAAGAACGACTGAAGAATGTTCTTAACAAGAATGGAGATGATCCAGAGACATTCCAGTTTCAATCATCAGAAGAAACAGTTTTAACAAAAATAAATGAGAAATTTGAAAATGTCTCACAAATGATTGAAGAATCTTCGAAACAAAATGATAGTAAATTTGAGAACGTCTCGCAAATGATTGAAGAAACTTCTAAAAAAAATGATGAAAGATTCAATGAAACGTCTCAAATTATTAAAGAAGTAGCTAGACAAAACGACGAGAAACTCGAAAATGTGTCAAAAAGATTCGACGAGAAATTTGAAAATGTTTCTCAAATGATGGAAGAAACTTCGAAAAAGAATAATGAAAAATTTGAAGAAGTTTCCAAAACATTCGAAAAAGTAGAAGAGAAGATCAAACAGTTAGAGAGCATGATAACTAACACAAAAATGCTACCACCAGTTAATACGGTAGCTTTAGATCCGGTAGTAAAAGAAGAATCACCGAGAGACGAAACGACACATCATATGAGATTCAAATTGCCACCATTCGATGGAAAGTCGTCTTGGTCTATATACCTTAGACAATTTGAAGCTATTGCGACAGCCAATCATTGGACAGAACAAGAAAAAGCCGTTTCCTTGACTGCTGCTTTACGAGGTGATGCTGCAGATATCCTAAGATCGATTCCTAAGGGTCAAGAAAAATGTTACCAGACCTTGTTCACTCGACTAGACAAACGTTACGGAGATGCCCATCTACAACAAGTCTATAAAGCGCAACTAAGAAGTAGAGTTCAACGAGCAAGTGAAAATTTGCAAGAGTTTGAAGCAGATGTTGCTCGTATAGTGCGGTTGGCTTATCCGGAGGTACCAGACAACATTTTGGAAGAAATAGCTGTAGATACCTTCGTCAATGGGTTAAAAGAAAGTGAATTGCAGAAAGCTTTACGACTAGCAAGACCGAAAGTTCTAGATGAAGCGCTCGCTATTGCTTTAGAACATGAAACAGCTAGTCAAACTTCACGGAGCCATCGAGTAAGAACCATTGAAGAAGGCGACGAACCAAACGATGAACGTCTGGAAGAGATGGTACGAAAAGTAGTTCGTAACACGATGCCGAAGAGACGCGAGCCCAGATGTTGGAATTGTGGTGACGTAGGTCACATTCGTCGTAATTGCAAGAAAATTATACAACAGTCGGAAAACTAGAACGGGTCGACACTAAGGGGCAACTGCCGACCTCGAGAAACACAGCCCCCATAGTAACTGTGAACATTACGTCCTCCGGTGGAATTCATAGCTTGTACATCGAGGGTCGTATTAACAATAAATGTAGATCGTTTTTGGTAGATACAGGTGCAACAAGAACTATTGCACGGCCAGAAGTAGTACGAGACCATCTTAAATTATCGCCTGCAACAGTAAAGCTTAGAACAGCAACTGGTGAGATAATTAATACATATGGCGAGGCTAATATGTCAGTATCCATTGGCCAGACCACAGTGAAACATAGAGTATTAATTGCAGAGATCTCCGATGAGTTCATATTGGGGATGGATTTACTAAGGAAAGTTGGGGCTGTACTGAATGTCAAAGATGGAGTTCTCCGAGTTCAGTGGTGAAGAGTTGCCGTTTCATGAAGAGAAAGAAGATGTTATCAGCTTAATAACTACTTGCGACGTAACAATACCTGGTAATAGTGAGAAAATTTTGATGACCAGACCTGATGGTTACTGCCGAGAGGGAAGTTTAAGGATGGTCGAAGATGTGAACAATGCCGAGTTCCTAACGGCAAAAGCTTTGGTGAGAATTCGAGATGTCGTTCCTGTAAGAGTTATGAATTTAAAGGGAACTGATATTAAGCTAAGTAAAAGAACTTTGATCGGACAGTGTGTTCCCGTGGCTTCGATTTGTTCCATGAATACTAATGAGAAACTGTCGAAATCAAAGTATCCAAAGGAGCTTGTTGAGACGATGATTAAAACGTGCCAAGATCTTGATGATGAACGAACTAAAAAAGTGAAGTCTATGCTGATAGAATTTCAAGATGTTTTCGCCATTGATAAGAAGGATAATGGCAAAACAAGCATAGTAAAGCATAAAATTAATACCGGAGACGCTCAGCCAATCAGACAACAACCTAGACGACTTCCATTTGCAGAAAAGAGATGAAGCCGAAGACATTATCAAAGATATGAACAAACAAGGGGTAATTGAACCATCGAACAGTCCATGGACATCACCAGTAGTGCTAGTAAAGAAGAAAGATGGTTCAACACGTTTTTGTATTGACTACCGACAGCTCAATGCGGTAACTAAAAAAGATAGTTATCCTTTGCCGAGAATAGACGATACTTTGGATACACTTTCTGGTTCTCGTTGGTTTTCCACACTCGATCTGAAAAGTGGATATTGGCAAGTAGACATGGAGCCAGCTGATCGTGAGAAAACCGCATTCTCGATAGGATCAGGGCTTTGGCAGTTCACAGTTATGCCCTTTGGTTTATGTAATGCTCCGGCCACATTTGAAAGATTAATGGAGGCAGTTTTAAGAGGTCTAACATGGAAAACATGCCTGGTTTATTTGGATGATGTAATTGTAGTTGGAAGATCCTTCGATGAACATGCCAATAATCTGACCGAAGTCTTTCAACGATTGCGGGCAGCAAATTTGAAGTTGAGTCCGAAGAAATGTCACTTGTTTCGACGAGAAGTGAAGTACTTGGGACATATTGTAGCAAGTAATGGAGTAACAGCTGATCCTGAAAAACTTGCAGCAATTAAGGATTGGCCAGTACCAAGAGATAAACACGAAATTAGAAGTTTTCTTGGCCTTTGTACATATTACCGACGTTTTGTCAAAGGATTTGCCAACATCTCCAAGCCATTAACAAAGTTGACAGAAGAAGGCAAAGAATATACATGGAGCGAAGAGTGCCAGAGAGCTTTCGAACACTTACAAATGGCTCTGATCAGCGCACCGATTTTAAGCTACCCTAGACAGGCAGGAAAATTTGTGTTGGACACCGATGCCAGCAACAGTGCAATAGGAGCTGTTCTCTCCCAAATCCAAGATGGGCAGGAGAAAGTCATCGCATACTTTAGCAAAGTCTTGTCGAAACCAGAAAGAAACTATTGCGTTACCAGGAGAGAATTGCTAGGTGTAGTAAAGGCTTGCGAGCATTTCCATAAATACTTGTATGGCAGAAAATTTCTTCTTCGCACGGATCACGCTGCTCTAAAATGGCTCCTACAATTCCGTAATCCAGAGAGTCAAGTGTTACTGGAGCCAATGGAATTGCCTAGTGTTAAAAGATGATCTTCTTTATAGAACCTTTGAGAACGATGATGGTACAGAATCTAAGCTTCAGTTGATTGTACCTAAAAGTAAAGTGTCAGAAGTATTGCGTCAGTTACATGACGGTGCATCAGGTGGACACTTTGGTATTACGAAGACTCTGCAAAAGGTTCGAGAACGGTTCTATTGGGTGAACTGTAAAGATGATGTAAGAAGATGGTGCCGGAAATGTGAACTGTGTGCAACCAGTAATGGTCCAGTTGGTAAAAAGAGGGCACCCATTGAAACAGTACAATGTTGGTAGTCCTATGGAAAGAGTAGCAATCGACATTGCAGGCCCACTACCAGAGACAAACGATGGAAATAAATATATCCTGGTAGCCATGGATTATTTTACGAAATGGACTGAGGCCTATGCGCTACCAAATCAAGAAGCTGCTACCGTTGCAGAGGTACTGGTTAAAGAATTCTTTAGCCGATTTGGTGTTCCCTTGGAGATCCACTCCGACCAAGGGCGAAACTTTGAGTCAAACCTTTTCCAAAACGTTTGTAAATTGATTGGTGTCAATAAGACCAGAACGACACCCCTTCATCCTCAATCAGATGGAATGGTCGAGAGAATGAAACCGAACGATGGGTAAACACCTGTCCAAAGTTGTATCAGAACATCAAAGAGATTGGGACCAGCACATTCATTTATTCCTAATGGCCTACCGCTCGGCTGTGAATGAAACTACGGGCCAGACTCCAACCTGCCTGATGTTAGGTCGTGAAGTTCGTTTGCCCTGCGACCTAGAGTTTGGCTGCAGACCTTCCGAAGAACATGTTGCAAGCGAAGATTATGTCGACCGCCTAAAGTTAAGAATGAACAACATTCATGAACTTGCCCGACAACACATCCAGTTAGCCAGTGACAGAATGAAAGATCAATACGATTCACGATGCAAGAATGAAAGCTATGAAGTAGGTGATCTTGTTTGGCTTTATAATCCCCAACGTCGTCGTGGCTTATCTCCTAAACTGCAAAGACAATGGGAGGGTCCGTATGAAATTAAAAAGAGAATAAATGACGTAATATACCGAATTAGGAAATTGCCGAAAGGTAAACCAAAAGTAGTTCACATAAATCGTCTTGCACCTTATGCTGGCTCAAACGAAACCGAAGAAGTCCGAACCCTTCAACATGAGATCAAAGATGATCGGCGACCAAGCTTTAATGAGTTTATGTCAAATTACGCAGAGAGAAAGAGTGCTAGATTCGGCCGTGACGACAGAAGTTCAGCAGGATCTTTTCAGTGTTCCGCATAACGTCACTCTAGCCCACTGTGTTACCCAAGATCTTGAGATGACTAAAGGAGTCTCATCCGTATTTCATAAGAAATTTGGTCGCTTGGACGAGTTAAAAAACCAGCAGCCTAAAGTTGGAAGAGTGCTGAGATTAGTAGATGGTTCTCGATCTTTGTTGTATATGGTGACCAGAAGTCGTATACAGACAGGGCAAGCTACGAGGATATATGGCGTGCTCTGACTAATTTGAAGAAAATCGTCTGCAATTACGACATTAAGAACTTGGCTTTACCCAAGATAGGCCATGCACTAGATAATCTGGATTGGAAGATTGTCAGAAGCATGCTTGAAGTGATCTTCCGAGAAACCGGTGTAAGAATTACTGTGTGTTGCATTAATCCGAAGAGATCGTGTCCTTCAAAGACAGTAGACTGTTATTTCTTTCTGAGGGGTTCATGCAGAGCTGGAGAGTCCTGTAGATTCCGCCATCCTGGGCCTATAGATAGAGTTCCTGATCGGGACGCTCAGATCTAAGAGGGGAGCAGTGTTACGAACATGCATTTAGCGTGGATTACCTAACGGTCGCATCTCGAAGCACCGAGAGTTTCGGCGATATTTCGAGTGCTGTAAAATTCCACCCGTCGAATAACGAATTAGAGGTGGGACTATTCTCGAATATTCTCGAATATAATACTTTGGTATATATATGTAACGAAATTAGGATTTAGGTTTAGTTGATAAGAGAATTCCGAACTGTAAAGTTATAAATAAATATATTTATATAAATTCGAACCGCTCGTTTTATTTAAATCACGTTACAATATTATATACCTACTGTTAATAAGTGTCGGGAAAATTTAAATTTGGCGCATTCGCATTTCCGGATATGTCCGCCATCAGAGGCCACTTTTTTGGTCTCCTTTTCATAAGGATTAGATTCCTCTTTTGTCTTTTTGCTCGATGGTTTAGAACAGTGAACGACGCATAACTCAGTCAGTCGGACGCCGCATAAATTTACAGTCAGTCGAAGGGCGCACGTTCGTCAATATCAAAGAAATGGTTTCTCTATGATAACGGTTTGTTAGGTTCTGCTGAGCTACGCGCACTGCAAGACCGATAGCCGTGTACGTCGACGGTGTGCGCTGGAATCAACTGCGATTTGATTTGGACGCAAACGTTCAGCTGAGCTGACAGCGTACACATCTATACCGAAATTATAATTGTATTTTTATATAGTTATTAATATTGTAATAATTAAGTGATGTCTACTAAATTTTCTCCCGATGAAGATGAAAAGACTAGTGGATCTAGTAGCAAATTGTAAGGTAATTCCAAATAAATCCCTGGAATGTCTAAAATATTCTCGAAATTTTTCCTCGTTTTGAAACAATCTTTCTTCGACTGTTAATTTAAAACACCTTCTGTATTAAGACATGAAAAAATTTCGTTTACATTTTTATTTCTTTTATTTAAATTTAACGTTATCAACTCTTCTTTTTCCTCCTCTTCTTGGAGTAATAAAATTATTGCATTAAGTTTGCGAGAATTCATTTTTTTTAAATGTACAATTTTTGAGAGAATAAACGTGAAATCAATTTCTAAACTTGTTTTCAGAGCGACATAATATTTATGTGAAATAATCTAACACCCAAAACTGCCGTGAGTCGAGTACAACAGATTCTGCTGTGCGCTGCGGCGCACTGTTCTAACAAACCGTAACTTAACATTCAAAGGCAGGACTATTCAAAAAGCAAACCGAGCAATCAGAAATGTATACGTATTCAAAGTCTCTGGGCTTGGGCTAGTATTTATACATTTTAACGTTTGTTTATAGAACACCCCTATTTTGATTTAACAATTTTTACATTAATAATTTGACCCAATTCATAGATTCATCCGGTTTTCGAATTTATGATTTTAAATTTTATAGTATGCTATCAAACGAATATAGCATACATTCTTTAAATTAGAGCAAAACTTTTTATATAGTCTTAAACTTCACTCTTGCTAAACCTATTCAGTTATTATTCAATAAGTCATTAACTTCTACATTTCCTGATTTTTGGGAAAGTGAGTTTTTTAAAACCCATTTTTTAAATCTGGTCAAAATAATAATGCTGAAAATTACAGGGCTGTTTGTTTGCAGTCTGAACTACCAAAGTTGCTTGATTTTTTTGTTAACCATATGTTAACCTACGATTGTAAAAATTTAATTCTCGGTCAAACAACATGGTTTCTATCAAAAGAAATCTACTTGTACAAATCTTATTTTGTATTTAAACTTCATTGTTGATTCTATGGGAATCGGGAAACCAAGTTGACTCCATAATATGCTGATTTTGCCAAAGAATTTGACAGGGTAAATCACGAAATAATAATTGCTAAACTTCGTGGATACGAAATTGGAGATAATTTATTGGGTTGGATCACGAGTTATTTAACAGATCGTTCACAAATAGTAAAATATGGTGATTTTGTTTCTGAAGCGATTAATGTTACTTCGGGTGTACCTCAAGGTTCTCACTTAGGCCCACTTCTATTTAATCTGTTTGTGAATGATATATCATCAGTAATTAATAATAGTGAATTTCTATTGTTTGCTGATGACATAAAGATCTTTAAAGCAATTTAAAAATACCTCTGATATGGATGCTCTTCAGTCTGACGTTTATCTCGTTGGTGTGACATTAATGCCTTATATTTAAATATAAAAAAGTGCTATAAATTACGCTTTCCAGAAATACTAAACATCAGTTATATAGAACATACATACTTAAGGGAGTATCGATTACAGAAGTAAATCAAATTAGAGACCTTGGGATTACATTTGATCAAAGACTAATGTTTGATAGGCATATTAATAATATTACATCGCGGGCTTATAGAATGCTCGGCTTTGTTCAAAGGAACTCCCGAGAATTTTCAATATTTACTTTCAAAATTTTGTATTGTTCTCTAGTTCGGTCCATTTTGGAATATTGTAATATTATTTGGTATCCATATTATAATATGTATATTGATCAGTTAGGACGAGTTCAAAATAAATTCCTAAGAATTTGCAGGTATAAAATGGGTTTTAATAGAACTAACTGTAATTTATAACTATATTCTTTGTCAATTAATATGAAAACTTTAGAAAATAGAGATTCTGAGTGTGAATTGCGTTTTTTGCATAAACAAACAAACAAATAAACTATGTTAAAAATTTAACAAATGGGTACCAATTATGCAGCTAAATAAACTTATTTACATACTTCTACATATCTTTAAAAATCTTGCACTAATACATCAACTCAAACAAAATATGATATTTTCAAAAATTTCTTCGTTGTCGGCAAAACATCGTCATTGTTTTAGGTACAGTAGTTGGAACGAAAATCATGTTAGATGGCGCAAACAGATATTAAACGCGAAATAATATTAAGAAGTAAATGTAAACTATTTCATAGCTACCATTCAACCCAGCGGCCACCATTCCCCCTTTTCCCTACTACTTGTTAGTTTTAGTTTCTAATAAATTTTGTTAGTTCAATAAATAAATTATTTCAAAATGAAAAAATGACTTGTTATTTGAGGGAGTTGGAAAAATCGTATATATAACATGGGTGTAAAAGTGCATTTTCCTCTCTTGAATGATTACTTCATTCTCGGGAGGAAAAGTAGCACTTTGCTCCCTTGTTATATAAATAGCTATTACCTAATATGTATATGTATGTGGTTTACCAAAATTAAAAACATTAAACAGAAAATACAAATCGATAAGGATCATCAGTTCCAGGTAAAATATAACAAATATGCAAATCTGCGTCTTGTCTGAAGAAACTAGAGTTTTCTATTAAGAGAAATAAAAGTGAAGAGTAGAGGAAAATAAATATTCAGAGTAATCCAGAATTTTATTATCGACGAAGTGTACAACAAAACACATGGTATAATTCACAACTATATTAACCCATTTATGCTCAACGGGTCGTTAACGACCCAAACTACCCAACTAACAAAAATATGTTCCAAGCAAATATGTCGAATTTACCAGTATCCGTTTGTTTACAAGTTCATTCCTGACTATGCAAGTAAGCAGTTTATTTATTGAAAACCGATTATTTCGCTCGTAGTTTTCATACAGTGTACATCAAAATAGACCTTGAATAACGTTCGCAGCATGGCTTCATTCAAAATTTGTTAAGTTCATTTAAATAAATCATTTTATCAATTTAATTCATTTTATGTAGTTAAACACAGGTTATGTTAACACATTATAATATTACTAGTAAGAAAATAATTTTATGCATGTCATAAATATAATATTATATTTTGATGGGTCGTTATATAACGACCCGTTGGGTACATGAAACCATTATCTACTGCAGAAATTCCTGGAGAAAATAGAACAATTGAAAATGGTGTGGATATACCGGTGATGATATATATATATATTATAATATATATATATATATATATATATATATTATATATATATACAATGAATACTGGATATTCGTGACTGTCAATTTAAACAAACAACAAAGTTTATTGGGGCTGCAGTCAGAAGTTTGGCCGGGATGTTACAGAAACACTCTTTTGACTTTTGGTCTAGCTTTCGGAATTGTTTAATTCCTTTATCAAGACACTGTAATTAGAAAAATGTGTAAATATTTACAATATATCACAAAATATCAGTGTACTTACTAGTCGTTGAGATTATTTGTACGAAGCTATGACACTCAACATTAATAACAAACATATACACTAAAACTTATACAATAATTAATACAACAATACATTTTAAAATTTAGTTAAAAATAATAAAAGTTCTAAAAAGTTTGTTTTCTACATCTTCTTGGTGTTGTGTTTTAACTAACCCATAGAGAATAAAAAAAAACAAAAATAAAAATAGTATGATTAAAAATTCCTTAGGAGTTCTTCATATGTTATTAATAGAAGGTAATGTATTAAACCTGTGTTGATGGTATGCAACCTGTTTAGCATGCAGGTGTATTATGGTGTGTATATGTACCAGTAAGTCTTTGTGTCATTTTTGATGTTTAGTCAGTAAATAACAATAAATGTTACTCAATTTATCTATATCGGACTTCTTATTTATACAAGACGCACTGGACTTTATTAAACACATTTCCAGGAAAACACGTTTAGAATGGTTATTTTCCCTTGCCAGAATACAGGAATCCTCGAAATTAAATTCATGTTTTAAACTTAATGCATGTTCTGTCAACGCGCATGCGTTAATTTTTTTGGTTTTTATGTCGCTGCGATGTGAGATCACCCTACTGTGAAAATTACGAGATGTTTCACCAATGTACACGTTTTTGCAATTAGCACACGGTATAGAATAAACAACATTCGATGATTCCTGTATTGTGAAAGGATCCTTTGTCTTTGTGTACAACTTCGATACCGTTTTCACATTTTTAGTTGCAATTTTTAAGCCACTAACATTTTTGAAAATGTTCATTATCTTAGGGGTTAGGACTGGAATATAGGGTAGGCAACCATACGTTATTTTAGATTGTGGTAGCTCTGATGTGTTGTGTGTCAATGTCGATGTCAGTTGTCGGACCTCATTATTATGAAAATTTTGGTTCTCAGAAAATTGCAACGGAAAAGTAGTACCAAAAATGAGTTTATTTAAAAGCCCTATGGGATAGGAGTTCTCTTGTAGTATAGATCTCAACTTTTTCAGTCCCTTGTCTCTGAACTCAATGTGTGATAAGTTGATAACCCTAGTTTTGAGGGCCAAAACCAAATTTGTTTTCATCTTAGATGGATGTTGAGAATAAAAGTTTATGAAACGGTTACTAAACAAGGTTTACGATACCACTCCGTCTTTAGCATGCCATCACTGCCACGATGTATCAGCATGTCTAAAAAAGGAATCATATTCTCAGCCTCTCTCTCAACCGTAAACTTTAAGTGTTCACACTGGGCATTAAGATGTTTAAAACATCAGTGATTTTGTTTTCCGGGACTGATAAAATCAAATCATCTACATATCGTTTGATGAAAGGTATGTGAAAAGGTATCTTTTCTTTACACTTTCTTATAAGTTCATCCAAAACAAATTACATAGAATGGGAGATATTTTGCTGCCCATTGGAGTGTCAAAGATTTGATTATTCGGAACTTTAACATTATTAATGAAGTTGCTAAATGTGAAAGAATCTTTAATATAGAATTCATTGGATTCGTTGTAGGAAATTGTAAGGATATCTGATATCCAATGAATTCTATATTAAAGATTCTTTCACATTTAGCAACTTCATTAATAATGTTAAAGTTCCGAATAATTATATATTGATTAGTTTAGATGTTGTGTCACTATTTACAAACCTACCACTAGACGCAATTCTCAACAGCATTAAAAATAATTGGAACAGCATCTCTTTACATACCAAGATCAGTTTAGATGATTTCATAAGAATTTTTAACATTTATTTTTGACTCTAACATCTTTTTGTTCAATGGTAATTTTTTCAAACAAATCTTTGGCACTCCAATGGGCAGCAACATATGCCCATTCTATGTAATTTTGTTTTGGATGAACTTATAAGAAAGTGTAAGAAAAGTACCTTTTCACATACCTTTCATCAAACGATATGTAGATGATTTGATTTTATCAGTCCCGGAAAACAAAATCACTGATGTTTTAAACATCTTTAATGCCCAGTGTGAACACTTAAAGTTTACGGTTGAGAGAGAGGCTGAGAATATGTTTATAGTTATGTTATAGTATATGTTATAGTTTTAATGACAACAAATGCATTACTCTCCATTCAAATTAGTTTTACACGAACTAACTGACCGTACGTTCATGAGATTTGACCGTCACGAAGGCGATAACGGTGAAACTAAGCGACAATGATGAGTAACACGTTTCACTATTAGATTTTAGTATTTTTTAGCAATTTTCTTAAAAGTTGGAACACGCTTTACTCGATTATTACTGGACACAAAAAGATGAAAAAAAATCAACGATTAGAGAAAAAAAAAACTCTTTCAAGTGATGGGCGTAAAAAAGTTTGGTTATAATAGAACGTTAAACAGTATAATTCAATTTTTCAACAGAAGTTTCAAAAAAAATAAAAAAAGTAAAACCATAATTTTAAAAGCAACATAATTTCGAATATTGTGTGCAAATTTTGTCGGTAAATAACAGTCCCTAGGTTTGGTGCACCGATAAAACATCCTTAAATACCATGTTGAAGTACAATTTCAGAATAATGAGAAAAACATAGAAAATGAAGTTCTTCAAGAATCATCTGATTTTAATGTAAATCATCGAATAAAAAAATAAAGAAAATGCCACGCAAATGGTTGAACATGATAAATTTGCCAACATTACATGCCGATTTCAATCTACCGACATTACCAGTTTTAACACTTACTTAGTAACGAAGTCTATGAGACGCAATAAATTTGAAGTTTTCATACTGCAGACAACAACCACCCTTGCTGAAAAAGATAAATTGCCAAGATTAGACCTTTCATCGACAAATTAAAATACAAAGTTTTTAAGGTTTGCATCCATTGAAAATCAAATTTCCATATCAAACAATTTATTAGTGGCAAACCAATAAGATTTGGCTATAAACCATGGGTATTGGCTTTATCAAATGGATATTGCCTAAATTTTGACATATATCAAGGCCGAAAATCAACAACTGGTATTGATAAAAAGTGTGACTTAGGAGAAAGTGTGGTGTTGACCTTTGCAGAGATTTTGCGAAACACATACAAAGATATTAAATTTCCCTTCTATTTTGATAACTTCTTTACGAGTATAATATCTTTGATATCATCAATTGCAGAAATGAGGTTTAGTGTCACTGGAACTGTACGCGAAAACAGAACAGAAAAGTGTCCTTTAGAAGATAAAAGAAGTATGACAAAACAACAAGACGATATTGTTGTAGCTCTTTTGATGACAGCACTTAAATTGCGGCTTGGTAAAATCATATTATCTAATAAGCGTGGAATTGAGCCAATCCAAAAAGCAAGCCGCTATTCAGCAAAAGAAAAACAAAAAATTCAAATAGATCATCTATTTGTAATTTCGCAATACAACAAATTTATGGAAGGAGTCGATTTGATGGACAACAACATTTCGAACTATAGAATAAAAATATGTGGAAAAAATGGTACTTTCCAATATGGATATGAATGTTGGATGTTTGTGCAACTAATGCTTGGACACTATCACAACAATTTGAATATAAAAATGACAAATTAGAATTTAGAGGACATGTACTGAGCCAGGTCCTAAAACTCTTCTTAAAGATAATTCACACAAGAATATACAACAGATGTGAAAGAGACATTAGCCCCACACAGTTCGGATTCAGACAATGATTTGGCACAAGAGAAGCACTTTATAGCTTAACTGTCCTACTTCAGAAATGCAGAGATCAGCAAAAAGATGTCTTCCTTTGCTTTATAGATTACCAGAAAGCGTTCGATTGTGTTAATCATTCAGAATTAGTGAGATTGCTCCAGGAACGTTCGATAGATGAGAATGACCTTAAAATCATAAAGAACCTTTATATGAATCAAGTGGCATCTGTGAGAGTAGGACTGGAATCTACATCATATTTCTCAATCGAAAAAGGTGTACGAGAGAGTTGTATTCTGTCACCCCTCGTTTTTAATCTTTACTATGAAACGATTTTCGATAGAGCCTTAAGTGACACTGAAGATGGAATCAAAATCAACGGACAGACTATTAGTAATCTTCGCTATGCTGATGATACAGTCATAATAGCTAATAGCCAAGAAGCGCTACAACGACTAATACATAGAATAAACACTGAAGGAGAACGGCTGGGCTTGAAGATTAATATAGACAAGACAAAGGTAATGGTGGTTAGTAGAACACGAAATATGCAATTAAATATAAGAGTAAACAATAGGAACATCCAAAAGGTTCCAAGTTCAGATATCTCGGTACTTGGATAACCGAAGATCTAGATCCAGACATAGAGATACGTATCAGGATTAAGCAAGCCAGAACTGCATTTACTAATATGTGAACCTTACTAAGTAACAGCAGCCTTAACTTAACGCTTCGATATCGCTTTGTAAAATGTTTCATTTACTCCATACTGCTATTGGCGACGTGCAAGTACTTAGATGTGATACGAGAAACGATCGTGCGCAAGTAGCGGAGAAATCTTGCATTTTTTACTGCACATTTCATAGATTTCATATTGTCAATTGTCATATTTCATACTCGTTTGTTTATTTACACCTTCTGTCACTGAAGAAAATGGGATTTAGGAAATGCTGTGTTATAAATTGTAAAAATACAACAAAAAATTGTCAATTTAAGGTTTATTCGTTTCCAACTTCGAAGCACAAATTACTACAAAGAGAAAAGTGGATTTATATCATAAAAAAGCATAAGTAACATAACCTAAATTATGCATTATTCTTGCACCCGATTTTAAAGTCAGTTTGAAATAAATAATAAATAAAAGTTCACTTTTAAGTGTAAATTTTAGTTTCATAACACTCACTTAAAGTTCATTTTAACCCAAAAATCAAGTTTAATGTTTAAATTTGATTCTTTTGAAGTTTATAAAAATGCATCAAATTTAAGTTTTTTCTGAAGATGCATTAAGATATATTATATTCGCTGTCCAAAAGTTTACAGGGAAAGAATTAATTGTTCAAACCAATATGATGATATCATGGGCTTAACCTGCTAATTTATGCATTAGCATTATTTATGGTAATTTATTTTTCTTAATTCTTCCACATAATTCTTCCATTCTTTTTTGACATTTGTCACTACTAAAGCTTTTCCCTTTGACTCAGTGCTTGGTTGAAAAGTTATTTGGTGATTTACTTTCTCAAATCCAGTTTTTATTATTGCATCCATATTAACAGTAATGCTGTAATTTAATAATATATTTATTTGTATTTACACTACATACAACGTTTACCTTTTAATGACATACCGACATAACCTCAATCTTAGTTTTCCTCTTATTCTTTTTTGGGGCTACGTCCTTGACAGTTATCCGGTAACCTCGATCTAACATGAAAGCGCAGTAAATTTTGCTGATTTGCGACACCAGGTGTCGCTGTTCCGAACTTGCACGGTCCCAATATGGTGTAGAAACCTGGACCATAAATGCCAATGTGATGAGCCGATTGGAGGCATTTGAAATGTGGTTATTTAAAGACAACTTAAAATTCCCTGGGTAGATCACACAACAAATGTCGAAGTAATAAATCGAATGGCCAGAGAATGAGAATTGCTGCCAATAATAAAAATAAGAAAAACTGCTTAACTGGGCCATATATTTCGAAATTCCAAGTATCAGTTCTTAAAGCTTTTTATGGAAGGGAAGATAGAAGAAAAACGGGGCGTTGAAAGAAATACTCAATGGCTTAAAAACATAAGGGATTAGACAAACCTCGATGCCCAAGCACTCTTTAGAGCCACACAAGATCGGGATGAGTATGCCAGAATTGTCGCCAACATTTACTAATTGGATAGGGCACCATAAAAAGAATAGCTCTTACATTGTTGTCTAATTATGGAAAACCAGCCAGTTTTACTGGACCTCAAAATATTGCAATAATTCCTGCTCCATCCACATCAACACATCATCTAATTATTACTGGTGCTCAAAGAAGAAGATATCGTGTAGGTATGTTCAAATAAAACTACAAAATCATGTGATTGATGTGAAACTCCAATCATGTGATAGATATGAAACTTCAAAGATTATCATACAAACTATTTTAGGCTTTAATAATATATTTTATAACTAATATAATAAACTATGCCTGCTTGATTGTTTTTATTTTAGGGAGTAAATGTTTAATTTGTTAAAAGAAAATAAAATATGCATAAAAGGTATTATTTTTATTTTGTACCCCTATGTGCCCAACAGGTCGTTAACGACCAAGCCTGTTTTTCAAAAATCAGTTTTTGAAAAATTTTTTTAGTAATTTTTCTATGTATTTTAGGGTATTTTATTAGATTCTTGAGAAAATCATTAATATATTTGACAAAAATAGTTGTGGGCATAAATGGGTTAAAATAATATTGTAGGATGACACGTCAGAGCTTAGATGGATATCTGGTGAGTTGAAGTAGGTAATGAATAATTGTAATGAGCGTCAAACTACAAAGTTAATATCTGCAACGCTGCATTACATATTATAAAATAAAAGAATTGCAGAAAGTAACGTTTTAATGAAGACGTTTTCTAAAATACACTGTATAAAATTTTTTTACAAAGAACTGTTTAATCTAAAAAAATAGTCTTGAAGTATTCGTAATTGTGCCGAAATCAATAGTAAAACAATGGTTGTGCCCTAATTTCTGGTTACAATTTAATGTTTAATCCTTTCAAAGGGCAGCTAATCTCTTTAAGTACTAGAAAACACTTCTACGTGAAACATAACAAAGAAAACAGATACGTATTTAGCTAAATATATGTAAAGATATTTGACAAATCTGAGAATAGTATTCTGTAACAAGGGTTGGATGAAAATTTGATGTGTGAACTGTGGAAGATTTTAAATGCAAGCGTGAGAAACGACTGTATTTTTTTCACAGTTAAATCTTAACAAAAAAAATTATTAGAGATTTATTCGAATTTTATAGCTATGCTAGAGTCCAGAATATTTGCTTTTTAAAAAGTCCATTCGATTGTTTTCGAGCAACTGTTTGAAGTTACAAACTTACAAAAAGATAAACAAATAGCCTATAAAAATTGGGTACAATATTATGAATACTTATAATAAACAAATATGTGACCAAAATAGAAAATTCTATGATTTAAAAGAGGGAATTACTACACTCAGATGCAAAAAAACGCAAAAGAGAACATTTTGGCCAAATTCAAAATACTTCAGTTTTTTTATTTTTAGCCCTATTTTGATGATTTTTTAGAAAACTATGTAAAAATTTATAAATTTTAATTTAGTATAGTGAGTTTTTTAATAAAATTTTGTATTTGACTTATTATACGGGGTTAATCGAAAGGTGTTTTTTTTATCCTAACTTTGAAAAATCGTGTGGAATAATTCCGTTCGCGGATTTTCGTAAAACCTTGTTTTTCTGGGCGGGCATGTTTTCGACGCTGAAGTACCTGAGGATCTTAAAAGTACCCTTGTTTTGGACGCTGCCGGAAGGATCATCGCAGGTACCAGATATTAGATATAATTAGGGTTTAATGATGGTCATTAAGATTTACTTAGTTACTAGTTATTAATTTGTCAGAGAATAGTGAAAAGTGAACATGGAAATTTCAACGTTAGTAAGTAATCGTGGTAAAATTTTGCTCAAAGTGAACAGTTTTACTTTTTCTCAAGATAAAGTACTAAAATCGGGAGAAACGTATTGGAGGTGCGTAAAACGGTCGTGTAAAGCGAAGATATTCACGAAAGGGTCAGAAAAGTTAGTGATCCGAAGTAATCTAGAACATAATCACGAGTGTGATATCAAGACGCTTAATAGACAGATTGTGCGTAGCAGTGCCAAAAGGAAGGCTAAGGATAATTTGACCGAAAGGCCGTCCAAAATCATACATAGTGCGTTGAAAGAAAATGTAGATTGCTTGAGCCACATGTCTGTTAAAGACGTTAATTTAATACGAAATCAAATATACAGTGAACGGCGAATGGCTCAACCGAAACTGCCCAAAAGTAAAGAAGAAACTATTGCTGCGGTAAATATTATGAATATCAAAACACTTAAAGACGAGAATTTTATATTTGCTGTTGAACTAAGTTCTAACATTATTATCTTCTCGTGTAACACTAACATGCGTTTTCTATGCGGCAGTGAAACGATTTATATGGACGGTACATTTAGTTACTGTGCTCAATATTTCAAGCAATTTTTTACCATACATGTATTTATCAATGGACATTATATACCATTGTGTTATTGTTTACTTCCCGACAAATCGGAACAAACCTATATAACTATTTAATGTTTTGAATGCAAATGTGAAGTAATTGGTCTAAAATTCAATCCAAAAATCATTTTCTCCGATTTTGAAATTGCTATCCACAATGCTGCGCGTTTTGAATTTCCAAATGTGTACATTAAAGAATGCCGTTTTCATCTTATGCAAGCTTGGTATCGTAATATCGGTGGTTGTGGCTTAATTCGGGAATATAAATTGACAGACAGTGAAATATTTAAATGGCTGAAATATATTTTTGGGCTGCCATTTTTACCTCCCTCAGAAGTCGAAGAATCTTTCATATATGATTTTATGGCTATTCAACCAAAGGATTTAAAAATTGAAAAGTTTTCCGACTACTTATTGGACAACTACATTGGCGACCACGCAACATTTCCGTCGGAGATGTGGGCTGCGATGAGTGAGAGTTTACAATTAACAACTAATGCTTGTGAATCGTTCCACTCGCGTTTTAATGATAATTTTTACCATGCTCATCCAAATATTTTCCATTTTATTGATGTTTTAAAAATTTTCAAACTGAAACTTACATTAAAATTAATAGTGTCTGTAATAGTGAAAGTAATAGACTTAAAGATCCAAAGAGTAGAAAAAAAAAGTATGTTCGTTAGAAATAGGATACATGAGTATCAAACTAACTGTATCGATCGATTCCATTTCGTAAAATGTATGTCGTATTTATTTCAAAGCGACAAATAAACCTTATCAAGCTTAATCTCTCGAATTTTATTACCTGACTTTCCATTTACATTTCAAATACACCCAGAGTCCAAATCATGTATGAAGAAACAGGTAATTTTATTTTTCAGTGTCGAATTTTAAATTTAGCGTCCAAATCATGCACGCCCGTTTTTCTGTTGCAACCATTTCTTCTAAGTATTATGTTATTTTGTTTCATGTTAAAATATATATTGGTTTAATTTTAGGAATGAAATGACTTTGCCACCCACAATGTACGACTTTTCCTATTATTATCATTATCTTCTGTATTAATTAGTAATACGACGCCGACGATGGGAGCTTTGGTGACTGATATCGAAGGAATGTCATGTCGACATCCCAGAAGCACTATATTTAAATACTAATTAAAAGTAATGACATGATCTTGGTTTTAATAGAAAATGATAACAATAACAAAACATAAAAAAAACAACTTAAATGTAACTTAACCTAAGCACGCAAATAACAAAGAAAAACTACTAAAAAATAACTTAATACTTTGTATTGCCTCCCCTAGCCTCTATAACTGCTTGTACACGTTGTCTATAATGTTGCGAATATCATCTTACTGGATGTTTTGCCATTCCTCTTCTAGAACCAAGCGAAATTCGTTAATTGAGGTCGGTGCGACTTAACGTTAACATTTCTACCAAGAATGTCCCAAACGTGCTCTATTGGGTTCATATCTGGCAAACACGCTGGTCAGTTCATTTTATTAATACCAACTTTCTCTAAATATTGCGTGACACATATTACACTATACTACGTGATTCGCTAAAATTTCCTCAATATACCGGTGTGCAGTCAACGAACCCTCAATAAATCTGTACCTCAAAGTTAGACGAACGTAAGTCTAAAAATTGTGATTTTCGGGTTTTCAATGTTTTGTGTGTAAAATTTAATTCTACATCGAGCCATAATAACGTAAATCCTTTAAAAATTATACTTTCCAAATTAGCTAAGGTTATAAGGTCGTAAGTCCTCACCCATATCAGAGCCAAACAAACGTAACTCCACTTATTACATTATGGCTCTTAGGTTTTGCTTGAAACCTGTAAAACATAAGTCCAAGCTTAAGTTAAAATATAACTCGAGGTTTACAGAACAAGACAGATTAAAAATACACTCTGAATATTGGAATGCTGAAAGAAACTGGGACTTAAAACGGTAGTTTTGTATTGTCTTGTATAAGAACTAAGCCAGTTAATAGGCAACGTCAGAGATACGGGACAAGAAAGAACAAATCTGAAAGTTATTCGTTTTTTTAAATTACATAAAAAAGAGGAAGTAGTTTGCAAAATGTTCTTTTAAATACACTTTCAATTTCAGATAGTTTCATGAGTGTAGCCATAAAAAAGGCCAGTGCATCTGGATTGGTAACTACAGACCTTAAGGGAAAACATATGCCAGATAATAAAAGACCTATAGACTATATATATTCACCAGACAACGATACATCTAGATTGTGAAATGAAAAATAAAGAAAATGATGAACTACTCAATGAACTGAAATTAAAAAAAATAAACACCTTGAAGATGTCTCATTAAGATTTGAGTGAAAGAAAAAAGACAAACTTAAATAGGATCAAGAGTGATTATGTCAGATCTCCAAAAGTGCCTTACAACACCAGACTTAAAAAACTCCAAAAGTTTTTACTCAAGAAAACTCTGGACGTTAAATAGTACTATTTATGATGTAACAACTGATAAAACTTGGTGCATGATCTGGAATGAAGTTACAGCGGGTCGAGGAGGAAATGGAATATCGTCTTGCTTATTTACATGGGCAAGTGAAGAAATTACTAATAATCAGTCTACTGATTTACTGACTATTTGGACAGGCAATTGCAGTGGACAAAACAGAAATATGAATATGATTTTTATGTATTTGTGGCTCTTGGACAAAGTTCCTACTGTATATACTGTCAACCACAAGTTCTTATTGTCCGGACACACCCACATGGCGGTTGATGGAAAACACAGCATAATAGAGAGAGCTAAAAAACAAATAAAAACTAACACCATTTTCACTACAAATGATTCGGCAAATTTGATTGCTACATGCTCAAAAAATCCACTTGTTGTCAGACAGATGTGCATTAAAGACTTCTTTGATTTTCTCTTCTTCAGGAGCAAATATGTCCCATTTATATTAAGGAAGAAGAACACAAACAACGAACTATTTCTAATATCGAATGCAGTGTGGTTACAGCTTCGAAAACGGGACAGTAAGCTATACTACAAACCAGTTTTGAGGAAGATTCATTCAAAAGTGTTGAACTGAAAAGAAATCGGAGGCAAGAAAGGATTAATATGCCATTAGCAATTCCACAAATACGGGCACACGAGAAGAAAATAAGCAATGAAAAGTACAACGACCTCATGAACCTGATGTAATGGATCCCTGAAGAATACAAATCTTTGTTTGAAAACCTTTCACATCGTGAACACGAAAGCAACTTTTGCGAGGATGACTCGACTGCTCTTGAATAATTTTTTTTCTCCTTACCTCTTTGACAATAATGTTCAAAATTAATTGGAAAACATTGACTAAATGCTAGTTTTTCATCTATGTTTGTTTATAATAATTACATGTTTTTAATAGTAGCACATGGAATTTATTTCTAAACACCTTTTCCTAGATAAGTAAATCTTATGAGAGATTTTTGCAGAGACAATAACATAAGTCCACATTTTACAAATGGGATATATTAAGTAAAAAAAAATCAAACAATAAATAAAGGATACTTATTTGTTAATAATACAAACAATAGTTTGAAGATAAATTAAAGTGACAGCTTTGTAATTAAGCAATTAGGTAACTTTTTTAGTTTTTGCTCTCTACTGAAAGGTTGGCTAAACGTGCCTTACGTTTGTCTGGTTCTGAGGTACAGAAATACCAATTCAGTGTGCGCCTCTCGAGTCTCGGGATATTCCTGCCCATAACATCACCGAACCCCTTCCATGGCTAACGCGGGGACTGAAAACGCATTCCGCAAATCTCTCTCTAGTTCGACGCTATACTCATATATCTCTACTTATATCTCTACTTATATATATATTTAATCTATGGCTATACTCGTTCTCTCCCATCTGACGAGTGAAGACAGTATCTCGAAAGTAATTTGGGCCCAGTTGCTGGTCTGCAACTTTATAAACCAAATTCATGTAATCTTCGACGAACTGTAAATACACTTACATTATTGCCTCGAACCTTTTGTAGCTGATTTCTTGTTAGATGACGATCCCGCGAAGTGTTGACTCGTATACACCGATCATCTAAAGCCATGAAAGTATCATGATCTAAAGCGGTAGTTTGCGCTTCCTGCCACTTCCAGCTTCACGCTTGTTTCTTCCAGTTCGTATAAAATGTTCCACTACCCTTTGGATGGTAGAGCGATGAGTGTGTAGTAGTCTAGCCACATATTCATAATTTCGCCCATCTTCAACCAGAGCAACGGCTTTCGCACAATCTAAGACACTAAAAACCATGATAATAGGTAAACAACATTATACTATGAACTAAAAATAAACCCACGCGCACGCGATCAGTCGTGTGACGTCACTTGGCGACAAATGTCACCAGAAATATTCTGTGTTGTATGGAGTTTTGTCAGATTTAGTATTGTTTTATCGTTTATCTTGTACGTTGACATCGGTTTACTGGGTAAACCATCGTTCCGAAGGAGGTTTACTTAAACCATATCCAGATTTTCTAATTAAATGTAATGAACTGGACCATATTTTAACAATTTTAAGAAAGGGTCATTAAAATTAACCAAGAATTATTTAAAATCGCTAATGGATTTAGCTGTGTTCAGATGTAATGTTAGTAAACGTAAGTTCAGATGTCAAACATCTTTTTTTAGGTGTAAATATATTTTATAATTAGAAAATTGTATAGATATATTAAAGAAACATCCAAAGTTAAGAAGAAGAAAATATTAAAAATTGTAAAATAAATTGTTAAATAAACGTGTAAATTATTACAGTGTACTTTATTATTATTAGTTGTATTAAATTTTTATTTTAATAAAACCAATCCATTGTATATAAATTTCCATTTCCAAAAGGATGTTTAGTTCCTACTTTTTTATATAATTTATATATTGCTAGGCTAACAGAGATGTATATATAACATATTTTTAAGTTTTAATTGCAGTTATTTTACCTAACATCCCTAAATATTCTAAACATTTTATAAAAACCCTCTCTTTCCATATATGTTTTACCGACTGTGATGATAACAGGTTGGTGATAAAAGCGGAACTTTTATCACCAAGTGACGTCATGCGCGTCGACGTACAAAATTTGATTGCGAAGTGGGTTTATCTTGGAAGTCTTAGTATCATGGGTAAACAAAATGTAAGTGTCAATATGACATAATGATAACAGTCACCAAAGTCACCTCGTCGTATTACAAAATAACTCCAAAATAATCATTAAAAAAGTCCCAAATTGTGGGTGGTAAATTCATTTGGCTCTAAAAAAGGATCCAAGGCATATTTTGACATGAAACAAAAAACACAATGCTTAGGAGACATGGTTGCAACCGAAAAATAAGGTTTGAGGAAAATTTGCAAAAGGAATTATTCCATAGAATGTTTCGATAGTAAGTTACGATAATAAAACCACGTTTTAATTAACCCCGTACAATAAGTCAAATATACAATTTTATCAAAAAAACTGACTATACCAAATTAAAATATATAAATTTATACACAGTATGCTAAAAAAATCATCAACATAGGACTAAAAATAAAACAATTGAAATACATACTTTGAATTTGACCAAAATTTTCTCCGTTGCGTTTTTTTTTGCATCACTATATTATCCATTTTATCCCCATACACAAAAAAGAAAAAATGAAAAATAAAAGGAAAAAAGGAAACGTTCTTGAATGTTCCAACTTTAAAGAGATTTCCTTTCTTAATACAGCATACAAAATTGTGTCCCTGATACTTAACGAACGCCTGGCACGGTATACTGACAATATAATAGGATCCTACCAAAGAGGCTTCTTGAAAAACAAATCTACCATTGATCACACATCATCCATCAGACAAATATTATAAAAACGACGGAGTACGACATAGACTGCCAATACATCTTCGTAGACTTTAAGGCAGCGTACGATACTATTGACAGACCCCAATTATATTCGGTGATGATCGAATTAGGAATACCAAAAGGTTTGGTAGAATTAATTAAAATGACATTGATGAAAGTCGAATGTAAAGTGCGCGTACAATGGGATGTTTCAAAACCATTTAAAACCAACAGAGGACTGCACCAGGGAGATGCGCTATCGTGCACGCTATTCAACCTAGCGTTAGAAAAAGTTATGAGAGATTCGGGAATAAACTTAAAAGGTACGATATATACCCGTAGTATACAAATAATGGCATACGCTGATGATATCGTCATAATTGGAAGAACCTAAAATGAAGCAGTGGAGGCTTTCACACGTATCAAAAATGCCGCAGAAAACATCGGACTTCTGATTAACATCCAGAAAACTAAATATATGCCGGCCATATCAAGAATTCAACAAAATAATTTAGAGGTGCAACACGAAACGATAGAAATGGTAGAAGAATTCTGCTACTTAGGATCACTGATAGACTACAAAAATAACACATCCAACGAGATTAAAAAAAAAAGAATATGCGTGGCTAACCGCTGTTATTTTGGCCTGGGCCCTCAACTAAGAGCGAGAAGTATGTCAATAGCAACAAAGTGCAAACTTTATAAAACAATAATACGCCCAGTGCTCACATACGAATCTACTACGAGTCTTTGAAAGAAAAGTATTGAGGACCATATATGGCAGAGTAAACGAACAGGGTCTGTGGAGAAGGCGATATAACTTTGAACTCTATAGACTTTTAGGTGATGCAGATATTGTGAAGACCATCAAAATAAACCGCCTAAGGTGGGTGGGCCACGTTATGCGGATGGATGAGAGTGATCCCACTAAAATAACTATGCTAAACAGGCCGGTCGGAAGAAGAAGAAGGGGGCGACCTAAACTCAGATATCTGGACGATGTACAGGAAGATCTGAGGTAGATTGAAGTGAGGGACTGGAGAAGACAGACACTCGATAGGGAAGGATGGAAGAATGTTTTGAAGCAGGCCAAGGCTCACGAAGGGCTGTAGCGCCAACTGACGATATTTTTATCGGAAATAAGACACCACTTCGAAAATCATTCTCAAAATACAAAAGATACATAAACAAATTTTGTTTTTTGTTTAATTAATTTTTTCAACACAAAACAACATTTAAACATTTAATAATCAAAACGCAACCTTCTTCGTAAAACAACATTTGTTTAATAAATTTATGTTTATGTTTAATTTTGATAGTTTTGGTTTATGCCTAGTATTTCATTTTCCCGCTACCATCCAAATATGGAAGTAAATTTCCTTATCTGTCATCTGGAACGATCTCGATGGAGGAGTAGAAGCCCGACACGAGAAAAAACATATTAAGAAAAACTATAAAAATGTTACAGTTTAATATATAATTATATAAATGTATTACAATTTTGGCCATCCTCGAAGTAAATCTCTAAGACGAACCTGATAAAATATCTCGTCTTTATTTATTAAATATATGTGTACGATGTGTACAGTCAAACACTTCCTATGGCAACGAAAGTAAATAAGTGAAAAACTATACCATTATCTGTTCATACGTGAATATTATGATCGATTTTTCAAACATCACCTATTAATTTCATGTAACAGAAAAACTTTATTAAGTAACAAAATGTTGTTTGAAGCATACTTGTTTGTAATTTTAAATGTTTTTCTTTTTAAACAGTGCAACTCCCAAACGACGCAAAATCTAAACATTCGTAAGTATTAATTTACTTGGAAAAGGAAAATATGTTTAATTATGCAAATCTAGGTCAAAGTTAAACTTGTATCTGTGGAATTGTTCACTTTACTTTTCTATAGGCAAAAACTACACCAAATCAATAAAATTAATTATTCGTAACGTTCATCATGATTATTAGAGACCGCAATATACGCAAAATGCATTTATTTACATTTCTGGCATTTTTTGCATATCTGGCATTTTTTGCATACATTTCTCTGCATATTTTTATAAAAAAATATTTTCTGCCATATATAAATTACTATAATGCCAATATTTTCTGAACGCGTCGGCATTTTCTCTAAATTGTTCGTTCAAATTCCCCGAGTAATAAAACCCTCTTTGAATTATTTTGGCCATACTTGCTTTTGTAATAAAAGGTATTAGGTAAACTGGTAAACAATTAACATTCTTAATATACAAACAAATTGAAACATACATATACTTCATCTAATTTACTTACCATTGCACGTCATTATCATTGACAGAGATCGAAATTGACATAGTTGCCAAAGTATAAAAAAATTCTGACTCCATTTTAAATCAAATAGGTCACATAATTATTGCAAAAGTATTATTATCTCTTTACAATGACTATTTAAATCCTTACGTGACATTTTTGAAATAAACCACACTAATTTTGTTCTAAAAAGAACAGATTTTATTAAATAGGTAAAAATATAACACAAGAGGTATTCACTTTAAAATTCAAAATAAATAAAGTACAAAAAGTGTCAACACCGCAACTGTCAAATAAGTGTTACCAATTTATGCCAAAATATCACCTTCGTTCGATTACAGTTACAGTGTGTTCCGAACAAATGTTCTTCATAAAAACGCTTTATAATGCATTTATACAAATTAAATGAAACTTATTATTATGTATTTCTTTAAGTTAACATTAATAGAAATCTTTAAATATTATTTCTACGCGTATATAATAAAATATGTCTAGTGGCTGTAATGCCAGTGTATTCGGTAAAGTGATTCTAAAAAAGAACAACCTAAATATTTCGTGTTGGTATCATGTGACCTCACGGACTATGACGCGGATGACGTGCAACGGTAAGTAAATTAGATAAAGTATAAACACTTTTAGTGGGACTGGTTTTTCCGAAATCCAGGGGCGGAAGTGTCGGTGAAGCTTTTAGGAATAAGTAGCTGTATGAATCTCCCAAATTTACACTAGTTTCGGTTATGGTTATGGTTTTCCCATCAAACAGTGTAAACTTATGTATCAAGGCAAATTTATGTCTTTGCAGCCGCAAGCCATTGTCAACGCATGTTTTGATAACATCAAGGTGCTTGGCTTTTTGTTGCACATTTCTTCTGATAGAAAATTTTCATCATCCAGTATGCAAAGATACCGTTTCCCCTGAAAAAGTGTAAAAAATCTCTTAAAGGACCCTACTAAAAAGGGCAATTGATGAAGGTGCAGTTCTTAGACACTTAAAATACAGAGTAGCAACTTTTTAGCCAATATCTTTGCGATGTCTTCTTATCTTCTTCTTCTTCTTCTTTAAGTTCCATCTTCTATCGAAGGTTGGAAATCCTCATGGCTATGCGGACTCTGTTGACTGCCGCTCTAAAAAGTTCTGCCCTACTGCATTCAAACTATTCCCTTAAGTTCTTAAGCCAGGATATTCTTCGTCTTCCCACATTTCGCTTTCCTCGGATTTTGCCCTGCATAATAAGTTGTAATAATGCGTATTTTTGCCCTCTCATCACATGTCCCAAGTACTCAAGTTTTCGTCTTTTAATAGTTAATATTATTTCCGCCTCATTTCCTATCCTTCTAGTTACTTCCATGTTTGACATTCTTTGAATCCATGATATTCGTAGGATTCTTCTGTAACACCAAAATTCAAAGGCGGCCAACTTATTCAGATGAACTTGTTTTAGTGTCCAAGCTTCCAGACCATAAAGAAGAGTAGAGAACACGTAACATCGAAGCATTCTCAGGCGTAGTTCTAACCTTATATCCCGACAACAAAGAAACTTTTTAAGTTTAATAAATGATGTACGTGCTATTTCAATACGTGTCTTAATTTCTTTGGTTTGGTCTACATCTGATGTTATCCATGTTCCTAAGTATTTATAGTTATTAACACTCTCAATTGCAGTATCTTCAATAGTCAATTGGATATTTGCATGTGCAGATTTAGTCATGATCATGCATTTAGTTTTCTTTAAATTTATCTTCAGTCCGTACTCATGACAGCGTTCATTAAGGCGTTGCATTACGTTCTGTAAATCATTGTTGTTATCCGTAATTATTACTGTATCGTCTGCAAAACGTAAGTTATTCAATACTTCTCCATTGATAGATATACCTTCTATTGAGTCTGAGAGCGCTTCTTGAAATACCGCTTCACTGTAGACATTGAAAAGTAGTGGGGACAGCACGCAACCCTGGCGGACTCCTCTCTGTATTTTGATATTTTCGGTGTACTGGCTGTCAACTCTTACCTTGGCAGTTTGATTCCAATATAAATTAGATATAATTTTCAGATCACGACTGTCAATATTTTTGCTTTTTAATATATCTACAAGCTTTTTATGTTGAACTTTATCAAATGCCTTTTCAAAGTCTACAAAACATAAGTACATATCCTGATTCATGTCCATGCATCTCTGAGCCAGCACATTCAAGCCGAACAAAGCATCTCTTGTACTCATACCATTTCTAAAGCCAAATTGTGTGTCACTAATCTCATATTCAAGAGTTTTAACAATTCTGCTGTGAATTATTTTCAAAAATGTTTTAAGTGTGTGACTCATTAAAGCTATTGTTCTGTGGTCTGAGCAAGTTGTTGAACTTGGTTTTTTGGGAATTGCTACAAAGGTTGATTGCAGCCATTGTCTGGGGATTGTGGCAGTCTGATATATTAGATTAAAGAGTTCAACCATTACATCAATAACATCTTCATCGATGAGTTTTAATAATTCGATGGGCACCTTCATCTGGTCCAGTAGCTTTACCCTCTTTTGTGTTTTTGATGGCATAGATGACTTCTTCTCTTAATATTGGTGGTCCAGTATCCTCGGTGATTTCTAATGACAGTTCTTCTCTTTCATCATTAAATAGTTGTTGAATGTAATTGGTCAGTGACATAATCTCTCCTTCATATCAGTAATAATATCCCCTTTATCATTTTTAAGGATATTCGTTTTTGTACGCTTTCTAGAACCTGTCATTTCTTTGATTTTTTTGTGTAAATTAAAGCTATCGTACTTTTTATCCAGATCTTCTATTTCCTTGCATCTATCGGAGAGCCACCTCTCTTTTGCCTCTCGAATTTTCTTTCTGATGTTTCTCTGAATTTCTTTGTATTTATTCAGGTCTTTTGCTTTATGTTTTCTTCGTTCTTCCATGAGTTCAAGAATTTCTACTGTCATCCAAGGTTTTGTTTTTTCTTTAAGTGGTTTGAGGGTTTCTTTTCCAACTGACACAAGGGCATGTTGAATTTTTCCCCATTTTTGGTCAATAGTTAGAGTTTCTGCATTATCTTCTTTGACTTTCCTTAAGCTCTCGTTTATTTTAAATTTGGTTTCCACATATGTGTTGTCTTGTTTGAGACGTCTTGTATCTATGATTTTCTTGGTGCTAGGGCTGTTGATCTTTTTTAGTTTCACTTCATCGACAAAACAACCGGGTTGTGGTGGAGGATATGTCCGCTCCTGGATAAGTTTTAGATGATATTATAGAATTTCTATATCTTCTGTTGACGATAATATAATCTATTTGATTTCTGACCTATTTTGTTGTTATTGTCAGCTGGTGACCTCCATGTATATAGTCTACGTTTAGGAAGTTTGAACAAGGTATTTGTAATTATGAGTTCCTCATTGACACAGAAATCGACAAGCCTATCGCCACTTCATTCCTTTCCCGAGTCCATATCGCCCCACGCAATTCTCCACTTCTCCTTGGCCAACTTTAGCGTTCAAATCGCCCATTATAATATTTATATCTTGTCTTTTAGTTAGTCTTAAGACATTGTCGATTTGTTCATAGAACGCCTCTATGGTGTCTTCATCCTTGTCTGCAGTGGGTGCATATACTTGGATTATATTTATTTTACGTTTTAAATGAGAGTTTAGAGATAGCATTAATACTCGATCAGAGTAGGGAACAAAGTTACAGACAGCTTTATGAGAATTTTTATCAACTATAATGCCAACTCCCCGTTTGTGCTTGGAATCGTTGTTTCCAGAATAATACATCGTTCCATTGCTGGTCTTACATTTTCCTGATTCAGGCCATTGTATATCGCTAAGGCCCAGTATATAATTTTCATTCTGCACATTTCCGACACATGCATTATCAGTTTGCTGATTGGTATAAACTTCTTACGTTCCATGTTCCGATTTTCAAGGCTATAGATTTATTTGCTTGACAGGGATTTACCTTGTTGACGACCTGAGAGGCCCTGTCGTCTAAATCTGATTGTCCTCCCCTGCCGGATCTTGGATTCCGAGCTCCATGATCATTAAGTAAATTATCTATTAGTGGGTCCATGATGATTTTTTCTTATCTTCGGAAATTCCAATTTCAAAAGCAAACAATGTCACTTTTACCTCATTTTTGCAGAAATATTGTAAATTTAACATTCCCGATGAAAGTACCTTAAGAAAAAAATTATATCGAGATTTGCTTGAAACCATAAGAAAAATTCGAAAAATTGTTGCCTATAACCGATTTTATAGTTCACGAAAGTACTGATTCACGGGGGTGCTATATGGCGCATTTAATGATACGGGTTTTACACGAAGATATTATCTTATTGCTTTGAAGCAACTGGAGAAAATTAACAATTTGACTAAACTCAGATCTAAAGATATTCTGTAACAATTTAATTCATGTAATATGTCTAGCTGATGGGCATTATCCATGTCACGGAAAAAATAAGATGAAATTTTACACATGTTATTAATTTGATAAATAATGTCAAAAAAGTTTTTACAAAATCTCCATTACGAGTCTAATTTTATAAAGAACGCCTGGGTAATGTTACATTACTCCATTTACTTGTTGGAAGTAGTTGAAGATGGGAAACTTGGTTACAGCAGAATTTTTTTATGCGGAGTAGTTTCGAGGAATAAAAAGTTTTATTACAGAACTAGCAGATTCCACTTAAGCAGCTCTGGAGGAATGTAAACGCCTTATTCAATTACCTAATTTATCTGAGAACCTAGCATGCATAAGCTTAAATTTTAAATTTCTTTTAAATGTTAAGGACATAAAAAAAATTATTTAAAAATCGTATATAAAAGGCATATAATTAAAACACCCAATCGGGATACATCACAAAACGTTTTTGGAATCTATATTCCATCATCAATGTGTCTAAGTGTACATATTTTGGCCACTAAATATTTGGGTAAAACCCGTTAAATGTTTTTAATTTGAATTTAAGTTACATTATTGGATCTTATATGCTATGATGTTTAAGTTACAATTGGAATTAATAGCATAGCAACGTAAGACTCCACTGGAGGTTGCTGGTCCTGAGACAAAGTGTTTACGAGGACTTGTTGATAGCAACTGAACATTTGCTATCAACAAGTCCTCGTATTATTCTTGTTCGTCTTTGAATAGTTCCGTGCCAGTCGTCCTTGTGAAAATTATAAGTATTATTTAATTTATCCGTTTCAGATTACCAATCTGTAGCTACAAATCCAACTAATGGCGCTGTCTTCTTGGCTGTCATGAGTTTTCTATTGGCGTTGTTTTTCGTATCAGATAGTTTTCGCTTTTCAGACATCGGAAACTCAACAAAAACGTAAAATTGTAATGTTTTGTATTCTCGTATCAGATAGTTTTCGCTTTTCAGACGTCGGAAACTCAACGAAAACGTAAAATTGTAATTTTTTGTATTCGTCCTTGAGAGACTGCGGTAATTTCTCGGAGTTCTATAATCGATAGTACATCAGTAATATTTACTATTTCCAATATCCTCTATCAACCATTTGACCCTTGGCTTTGCAATTTTTGAATTCTAATTCTAGTGTTTCTAAGTTAGTAATAATAAATGCCACAATAACTTTACATTATCATCGGAATGAAAATATGAATTAAAATCACTTGCAGAATCATTATATTAATACGCATTGTGACGAACTGTTATACTGCATGAGACAGTCATTTCTAAAAATCGTTCTAATTTTTAAAATATTTAATTTTACTTTTAAAGGAACAAGGGTTTTTCTAATTTAAAGCGTCATTTATAGAGCAATATAGATACTTTTCATAAGTTATTTCATAATATCAGTTCATAAGGATAAGTTAGTAGGTGCCTATTTTTATTAAAAATGTGTATAACTCATTTTTGAATAAATGTGGTTTGTTCCCTTGTCGCTATAAGATCTTTAATTGCTTCAATGGTCAAAACTAAGCGAGAGCGCCCACCAAACTTGCGTGGCAAGTAGCACGTAGCAAGTAACACGCGTCTAGCATGTTTCTTAAAATGTAACCAATGAAAACGAATGATTAGAATGAATGACGTCACTGTCATTTTGGTGTGCGCTGAATCGTTCGTTTTCATTGGTTACATTTTAAGAAACATGCTAGACGCGTGCTACTTTCCACTTGCCACGTGCCACGCCACTTTGGTGGGCGCTCTCACTAATGTATAAACACAATCACCTTTCCACCTAAATTGAAACTAAACCAACAACTGCAGTGACCTGTATTGATTTGTGTTTTAGTATTCCGTTGAATAAAGTATAAAATTGCTCTCATTTAATAAAATTTAAATTTAAAAATCTAATATATTTTCAATACAATTTAAAATATACACATAATTGTGTACTATTTTGATTCAGTGTTCGTCAATGAAGAAGGAAATGAAGTAGCGGATAAAGCTTTGGATGTCGCCTTAACTTATTTAAAAAAGAACAGTAAACTTGGAATAAGCGTCGATTTAAAAAGAGTTGTTGGCAATAGAACCGATTCAACAGCGTTTTTGGATACACGTAAGTTAATTTAATTGTTTTTTATTATTTGTTTACTCTATTTTTGACATCGATATTTGAGAAAGATTTTATCAAGCTTTTTAATTAAAAAAAAAACATTGAATTATTAGAATAAACAAATCTGTTACCGATAATTAACCTGAATTTATATATTTTTAAGTTCTTTAAGTAAAAAGTGGAAACTAAATAATATAATAAAGACATAGACAAGAAATTTTTTAAAGAAGATTGATGTGAAAGTCATATAAAAATTTTTACTTAAAAAAAGAAATATTATATTTTTATTTCTCTTTTTTAATATGTGCAATACAGTGCACTGCATCTCTCCTGACGTGTTCCATTTCACTTCATTATCGTGTTGTTCTGCCTTTGATTGGTTTATTTTTCTTTGGTGCGTTTCTGATTGTCCTGCTTTAGGTGTCTTCACCTCTTCAGGACGTGGCTTGTTTTGTTGTGTGTCCTCTCTGGATCACTGTCTTATGTCTCACCGGTGGTTTGCATCGGTGACTTTTATTCCTGCGGAGGAGGTATATGTCCAGGGTGGTCGGAGGTGAAAGAGTTTGAGCTAAAACGGTCCTTTTAGCCGGTTATAAAACGGAGTTTTCTACAGGGTATCCATGTATTCATCAGAGAGTTCATTGCTAGCTAAGGTTAGCAATTTAGTGGGGGAAGGGGAGTTTTTAGGATGTCTGATGAATACATTGCCAAAGAATGAGCAGGTAGTTTTGATGCTGTTTTAGGCTCGGATAGTGTTGATTGTATAACTCCTACTCAAAGAGGAGAGCCTCTCATTTATGAGCTGGATGTTCGATAGCTGACGTATGAGGGCGGAAGGGTAGTCGGGTCGTTTGTAGTTTACTTAACGCAGGATTCTCCTTTCCAATCCCAGCAGCTGTTGTGTAAGTTGGCCACTGAACATGGCATATATATTAGCTCTATATTCAATCACGAGCTTGATGTATGTTATGTAGGTTTTAGGTGGAAATCAGTAATAATGTGATAATACATCGAGTACCGCAGCTCTCTTGTCTGCTTCTTTCTCTCAATTTTATTTGCCAAACTTCCTCTTATATATGGTGATGCTATGGCGGCTAGTATGAACAGAGACCGGAGCGGAGTAAGTTTCAAATAGTCACTAAAATTCCCATGATTTCATTGATAGCAAAGTCAACATCCTTAACGTAAACCGAGCCCTTTCATATTCTAGCAGCTAACTCACTAGCAGTAAAAAAGCCAAGAATGATGTTATTATTACCTGTAGCTACACTCCCACCCCCAACTTAAATCTACCTGCTTGCGGATAATGCTATTCCTAATACTTACCTTGTTCTTCAGCTCATGACAATATTGTGTTATGTAATACGTTTATATATCCAGGTATCACATTTGGTATAGATGCATTGCTCCAGTCTAATCGTACCAAACTCCTAGCTCCTATATCTCCAGTCGAGGCGTGTGAAGTCCATCAAGCGGCTCTTGTGGGATTGTCTTTAGGAAGCCTTTCTTTAATCTTAGTCTAGACTATTTGTGTAGTGGTCCTCCATATAGTGGGTGACTATCGTCGAACGCTTGTTTGAATCGTTCGATGTGTTCTTCTATCCTACTGAGAAGGATGGGTCAAGACAGAAAATTGTTAAGATCAATAAAAGTACGCAAGGTCACAGAACTTGAACAAATACTGCGGAATGAAAAATATAGACTATTGCAATTTAACGTAAGGTAAAACAGATGGAAAAAAACGGAATAGGTAAAAAGAAAAAGTTCATGGATGCGAAATAGTCGGGACTGAATTACCATGGGCGTAGAAGAATTATTCCAAGCAGCTAAAGAGCTAAAGATAGACAAACTTTTAGACATATGGCCATCAATCTCTATTGAAGAAGACACGGAGACAGTATATGAAAAAGAAGACTATTCATAAGACTATATTTCTAATATCTAATGTAGCCATTTCTAGTCACAAGAAAACTTTAGAACCTTCGCTCCATTTCTCTTATTAAAGTTTGAAAGGTTTGCTATGGTATTTTTTTTCTACTTATCACGAGCTGTTTGTTCCAAATCAGATAAAAGTTTGAAAAGGGGAACTTCTACGCCAGATACAACTTTAAAGCTTGTCTTTGGCATGTTCAATTCAATCATGCACCTCAATTTGTAATTCGTACTTCATCAATATACTGAATAACATCTGTAGCTATATGAGGGTAAGTATTATCATGCAGTAACTAAAATTCCAGTTTTATCAACGATGCAAATAGAACTACATGCTCTTCAAGAATCTCCAGCACATATTTGCATGCATTAAAACCAGATTTAGCTATACACTAACTACGTACAGACATCAGAGTTTCTACCAAATCGTTCTCTTTTTCTTCTCAAGGCTTTAGACTGGCCATCTAGCGCTCACAGTCAATTTTTCGTCTCGTCTATAAATAAACTACGCTTCCAGTTAAGTACATTCTATTCTACGTATTGCCTAGTGAATCTTAAACCATTACCACGGTGATGTTTGGCAGGAAGATATCCAGTAGCACTTCACCTATTACTAAAATTAACTGCATTAAGACGTTTTCTAACTGTATCGATATTGCGTACTTTTTGACTGTAACAATGTATACTATGACTGTAGACGTTCTGTTTCTTACGAAAATAAAAGAGAAAAAAAGTGTTTATCATTTTAGAAAGTAGCTCTGTATTGTCCGTGTACTGATTTTCTTGTGTGTGTTCCAGTTTCCCGAAAACGTTGGAATACTTTAACTATCATTGTGTGATGCATGTCCAACGTATTCCTTGTGCATATGGGGCACGTAATGGCAATTTTGAATCACGTTAAACTAAGTCATTACCTTAATATCTTCATATTCGGTTAGAGGTCTAATCAATGCTCAATAAATAAAAAGCTTATATTTTATTACTGCCTAAAAATTTAACGTCACCTTACACTCTACGAAATGCTGGTTAAACTGTTACTTAAGGTATCTTCTTCTTTCAGTGCCTATTCATCCGAATTTTGGCACTTAAGGTATAGTCAATGAAAAATAAAAACCTACAATTTAATAACTGAAGCAATTTGAACAGAAAAAAATAAATAAATAAAATGGAATAAAAAACCGTACAGTTAATTGGATCCAGTTCTGCCTATCGTTCTAGTAAAGTTAAACAACTTTTAGAAGTAATGGATTTTGACAAGAGCTATGACCTTGAAAATAATAGGTAAACTTGTGTACTGAATCGGCATGACTCATGGCTCTTGTTAAAATCCATTACCTCTATCATTGTTATTTCCTTTTATTTACCATTTTTCAACACAGTAAGCATAGGTGCCATAATTCTGTCCAGGAGTGTACATTTTATACTTTATGTAAACTAACTACAGTATTATTAAATTTCTTTATTTATCACGCATAAAAAATTAAGTTACAATTTCTTTTATTTTAGTATGCACAACTTACAACGAAATGTTAGAAGGCAAGACGCCTCCGCACTTGGTTTTGGATACTACTATGACAGGTCTAGGATCAGAAACAGTAAAATCTTTCACAGCAGCCTTAGCCTTACCAACTGTAAGTGCTTCTTTTGGCCAAGTAGGTGATTTGAGACAATGGAGAAATATAGATGATAACGAGAAGAAGTATTTGGTACAGATAAGTCCTCCTGCTGATTTAATACCTGAAATCGTTCGGACTATTGTTTTAAATCAAAATATTACAAATGCTGCAATTCTCTTTGATCATTCTTTTGGTAAGTAAAAATTCTTTATAGCCTTACATATAGCAAATGATATCATACATATAATGCTTACTTTGCCTACCACATAAGGTATACTATAAGGGGTTGAAAATTAGGGATGAAAATTACGGGGCTAGAGGTAGGGCAAGCAAAACAAACTGAAACTTTTGCTAACGGCTCTATTTGAGAGCTGGTTCATGGATAAGTGAATGAAACAATAGGATTGGATTGGGGTAACTACCAAAAGTAAATCAAAAGAGGTACTTACAGGAATCTCCTGGACAAACACGATATAAGAAGGTTCTCAAGCTATTTAAAATAAGGACGCCGCTTTGAAGAATCTTCCTGCTCGATGAAAGAAAAGGCTCTGCCTTCCTAAAAAATATAAAAAGGGGTTAGAAACTTTTTTAAAATAAATAAACAAATTGGTTTAGGTAAAAAATTAAATATTTACTGCTGCCTTACCACAAACAGTTACAAAAGTAAATAGTACAAAAATAGTAATTAACAGTTACAAAAATAATACAAAATAACAAAGAACAGGAAATAATTACTATGTTCTATTCGTTTACAAACTCTAGAAGTTGGAGATACTACAAGAACTCACAATTGTTACTGGGCAATAATTTGTAACTGAGAATAGTTAATATGACAGCTAGGCCAAACCTTAACATCTACAATTGTATTTATTACAATTGATTAAACTGATATGAAAGCAATTATTATTAGAACATTTAGTTAGTTTATTTTTCCTTTAAAAGTTCAACAAAAAAGTTACCTGGATTTCACTCAAATTTCTTTAAAATTTCTGGGGTTAGGAACTGGACTTACACTGCAAACACAAATGCACCTCTAAACTGCGGAAATATTATGAAACGGCTTAAGACAAACAAAATGAGGCTGAAAGTACTTAGAAACATAGAAACCGTGATTATTCTTTCAAAACTAACACATATTGAGTATAAATCACTTTTTCAGAACAAATTTGTCGATTCTGAACGCCGACACTAGCCTGCCTCTTTTCTATTTAAAGATTCTCCCAAACCTGCACTGTAACTACACATTTATCTGCTACACTACTACCAAACTTTACTATTTCCGATAATAAAAAAAATAAATAAGGAAAAACCATTTCGGATTAAATGAAAATTCGGACCAACACTGAAGCCAACTGCCTTTGACAGCGGCTCCAGTAAGAGTGATGTAATTCTCTTTAAAATTCATTCGCCCAATTCGGTATAAACAAAACCTAAATGGGAATACTTCTGTTTATCTGACGCACAAAACCTAAGGCGGCTCTCGATCAAAAGAATACCGAGGAAAGGCATTGTGACCAAATGAACACATATAGAAGAAGCATAGGTACACCAACTATTGCCTAAAGAACTAAAGGCAGCAGTTATTCATAAGTAATAAGGTATATGATAGCAGAAAAAGAAAAGTAAGATGGAACTGGCATAGATAAAACTGTTTTGAACAACGCTACACAGAGAGAATTCAAGCATATTCAACACGAATTCATAAGGAAGTATTTCGGTGAACTAACCGCTAAGAAAACGACTGATTACTCCTTATGGAAAGCAACTAAAAACGGTTTAAAATTCCAATTGCGCAGAATGCTTCTATAAGAAAAAACGATGGCTTCTGACACAAGCATTTACTTATATATTGTTCATCACTATTTAAGAGCACGCTTTTAGTTTTATGGTTCACTTTAATTTACTTTTAAGCAACATCTTGTACATTGTAAATAAATAAACTGTGTTAATAAATAAAATTGTGAGTTTAATTTCGCATTAATATATCCTTACCAATAGTTTTTTTTTATTCTGTTTGTTAACTTGATTATGCGTTTTTAAGCAATAATAATTTTTTAACAGTGATGGATCATAAATACAAATCGCTTCTTCAAAACGTAGCCACAAGACATATCATTACTCCGATAAAAGATGGCAACGAAGTTGTAGATCAGTTAAATCAACTTAGGAAATTAGATTTGCTGAACTATTTTATTTTGGCAAGTTTAAGTAACATTAAACGAGTCTTGGATGCTGCGGATACTCTTTCATTTTTTAACAGGTAACATTAGGTTTTTTAAAATCAATTTTAAAATTAATATCAACGAATAACTTATCAATATCAATATTTACTTTTTTAATAATAATGTTTTGAATCGATTATTTTATTTGAGAAAGTTTGCCACTAGAATGTTTTCTATTTGGGTTCCTCTGTTTTTCTCATTATTTGTTAGCTGCTAACTTATTAAGTGTTATTATTAGGTAAAACTATTCAATAAAAGTGCAACTAATAAATATTTTTTTATTGATGTATTGGAGTTTAGTAAGTATTAAAAACACACTCATAGAAAATTACAAACTCAAATAATTATTAGATAAAAATTACAATAGACACGAAAGTATGGTTGGCGAACAGGAGTAAGTAAATGGAGGAGATGTACCAAAAACATGATCTATTTAACATCCACAAAAAATTATGGAAATCAACCGTGAATCATCACATAGTTCTAGACACACAAGAAATAGAAGAACTATATTTCTAATTTTTTTGACAAAAGAAGTCCCTCCTTTCGTAATTAAAATCAAAGAGAAATGGAGTCAAGCATAATGACGTCAGAAATAGAGAAGGTTCTGAGAAGAATAAAAAATGAGGGTGTTCACAAACGAGGAAATTTTAAACATTTTGGCAACAGTGTAGTTTACAATTTACACTAACAAAAACTTCTCTTCACTGGCTTTACAACTCGGGGTGAGTCTTCGCCGCATCCACTATCGTCCTCTATCCTCTACGATCTTGCGCTTCTATATCCCATTGTCGTACCCCAATTCTAGATAAATCGGCTTCAACATCATCCTTCCATCTTTTTCTCGGTCGGCTTACTGATCTTCTACCATCTGGTCTTTCAAAAAACACTGTCTTTAACACTCTGTCAACCTCTGATCGTACCACGTGACCTGCCCATGATATCGGTTTGCCTTGATATGTTTTGCCTTGATATGTCTAACTAGTTTTCAGTTCCATACAGAGTCACCAATTCAGCATTGCGGCGTCTTTTCCAATCCCCTGTGAATTCATCTCTTTGCGATCCAAATATTATTCTGAGAACCTTTCTTTCAAATACTAGAAGCTTATTGATTTCCCGCTGGTTGAGAGTCCATGTTTCACTGCCATATGTAATAATTGGGCGAATAATCGACTTGTAAAGTCTTAATTTAGATTTTCTTTTTAGCAGCTTCGATCTTAATACTGTTGAAAGGAAGTATAATGCTCTATTTTCCGCAGTTATCCTTGCTGAGACCTCTTTTTCTATGTTGTTGTCAGCTGTGATTATCGCCCCCAGGTATTTAAAATCCTTTGCCACTTCTAAGTTGTGATCATTAATAGTGATGTTCTGCCTAACTCTTGGTCTTGGACTTTTTGTTACAACCATGTACTTTGTCTTTTCTTCATTTATTTGGAGACTCAGACTACCTGTTTCCTCCCCGAGCTGTGAAATCACCTCTCTCACGTCTCTTGTAGAATACGTAACTGCATCTATATCATCAGCAAAGGCCAGTAACAGTTTTGATCCTTGATCAGCAAATCCTCCTGTCAGCTCAGACGATATTTTACTTATTGCATATTGTAAAGCACAATTGAACAGCAACGGTGACAAGGGGCCCCCCTGCCTAAGTCCTGAATTTATACCAAATGGTATCGATGTTCTGCTTCCTATCTGTACTTGCGCATATGAGTGTGTCACGCACATTTGCGTTAATTCAACTAATTTTCTTTCTATTCACATTTCTAACATTGCTATCCACAATTTACTTATTTTTATGGAATCATATGCTTGCAGGAAATCTATGAAAATTTGGTGCACATCGCGGTTGAATTCCTAGTTTTTTTCTAATATTTGTCGGATGGTAAATATGTGATCTATAGTTGACCTTCCAGCACGAAAACCGCATTGGTAGTCGCCTAGAATATCTTCCTAATATGGTGTGAGTCTATTTAGTAAAATAATTGATAGCACTTTATATGATGTGCTAATAAGCGATATGCCTCTATAGTTTCGGAATTGTTCTCTAGGCATTTTCTGTTTCTTCTGCATACTAAGCCCTATGCTATTATATTATTATATAAGTTTACCTAACCTCTGAGGTACCTGTATCTTTAAAAACTGACGGCATATTTTCTAAAGTTGTTATTACATATTGTAGTATCGATTTATATGTGTGATTCATGCTGACCCCTTAAAAATGTCCCATGGGCTTGTAGTCTCACTATAAGAATTTTTTGTCCAGGATTAGGGACGAAGAACACAACTTTGACGATGCAGATGACACATCAGAAAGACATTAATTAATTTAAATTATTTCGCGTTATAATTCTCAATATTTATATTTTTTTATAAGCTTTTCTGCTCCCACAGCTTTTCCAAGGTAGGAATTTTATTTTATTATCTTATTTTGGTGAAATACCCAATACATTTGAAATAAAATAAAAAATTAAGTTAAATAATGACTTATGTTTTAGAAAATTTGCGTGGCATGCAATAACCCAAGACGATGGTGAAATTAAATGTGTTTGCCGAAATGCCACAATATTATTCGTCAAACCTTTACCGAACACTACGTATCAGGACAGACTAGGTACGATGCAGAGGACTTACCAATTAAATACGGAACCAATAATAGCTTCAGCATTTTATTTTGATCTATCTCTTCATTCCTTTATAGCGATTAAGTAAGTAATTTGTAATTCACATTTTTTTGTAATTTATATTCCTATTTATTCATGCATTATCTAGTGCATGGACGTATAAACACAGATAGACTCAGTTATTTACATAAAATTGTGAAGTCAAAATTATTTGAATAGGTCACATTCTCAGCACCTTCAACTGTTGTCACGTTATTTTATTAAAATTTCTTATTCGCGAGTCGCTGAAAATATTACTCCGTATTTTATACTCTACAGGTGCTATCAAACCAAAATAATAATTTATTGGTTATATTAATATATTTAATTGTAATCAAAATATCAAATGTGCAGATAGTGTGCATTATCATTTAATAATAGCGTATAATACATATCAATCAATTATTTTATATGTAGAAGCACTGAAAACTATTTATAAATGGCAACGGTATTTACATTTCTCTGTCTTATGGCTCTACGTCAAACTTCAAATGCTGTGTTGTTTCATGTTTGTTTACTTTTTACAGTAGATAAGGAAAAGTTGGTTTTCGTTATTTTGGCTGTATTTTGAATGATATTTGTGAAAAGTGAAATAAACATATTATAATAATGGTGCTACAGTGTTGTATTTGCAAAAAAACGCAATATTTACATTACGATCTCTCATTTCATTTGTAAGTACTGTCTATTTACATTATTTGAGATGAGGAACTGAGGAAGCGTGTTTGTTTACATTTTAAAACATGTCTTTCATAGACGTACCATTGGGCAGGGGGGTTCAACTTCAATCCATAAAATGTAATCATTGAATTAGTTACAGAACACACCACCAATCGCTATTATCGGTATATTCTGTAGATCACAAAACATTATTAATGTTTTAGCACAAAACATTATTAATGTTTTGTGCTAAAATAGCGATGCCTTCCTAACTGTCGTCTGTCGAATGTTATTGTCATAATTCTCAAATGTCGAATATTAATTGATGTTGATGAAAAATTATTAATTCAATATTTGTTTTTTGTGTTTTAGTTAAAAGTGCTGTTAGATCAAGGAATATCGTATTTAGGAGTAGAATATTAATTGTTTAGTTAAGGTGTGGTATAAGGATATTTGTTTTTTTTTAAGTTAAGTTAGAAGTTAGTGTTACATTAGCCTTTAGTCTGTTGTTTCCCAGATCAAAACCAACTACAGATAGGTTAACGGCAAGGACAATTTAAATCAAACTACCAATATGCCTTTAGATAGTCTTTGCTTTTGCTTACAAATTTTAAAACAGGCTTCTATGATTCCTACTCTTATAGCATATTAATTTAATATTATGTATTAATTACTACATGTTTTGATTTTGATTAAATAAAAATTATTGGTCTAATCTAATGTCTCTGAAAACTTTCAGGACTAATTTGTCACATTTATTCGAATATATAAACAGGATTAGAGTTCTCTTTGTTGATCTAGTTTTGAGCAGTATTTGCTTTCCTCAAATCGCGAGTATAGGGTATTCACCAACTTACGCCTCTAAAGGATTAGTAAATATAAGGACAATAAATCAGGTATACTATGAATAATCCTTTAGAGGCGTCAGTTGGTTGAATACCCTATATATGAAATGAACGTTAGGACGAAATTCAAAATTTCCCGTGCTTTATAGAAATTCAATTTTCGCGCGTTTACAATATTACCAACTACACAAGGCGTTTGTCAATAAGCAAGCTCTCCAACATGATAAAAATATTGATTAGTACCCGAACACTCCAACGTGGCGCTGATGATCACAACATTTTTTTGTACAGAAGTAGGTTATCTATCCCTCCTCTAATCTATGCCATTGGGTTTATTCATGTTCATTAATGTATTAAATAAGATATGAGTTCATGAAATTAGTAGACATTTTTAAATTATAAGTAGACATCATCTGATTAAAAAATATATGTTTTGTACCGTTTTAATGTAATATTTCTACTGGATACAAATAAATTAATGAAATGAATAAAACTCATTTATTTTTCTATGTAGGTTTCCAAATAATATTGACGATCGAACTATTTGGGTAGCAAATTTAGGAGAAAACATAAAGATTTTTTATTGTAACATTATTTTATACTATTACCTATAAAATTACCTATTAAAAAATTAACTCGAATTCAACTATATTTGATTATATTAATTTTAAAGCAAATAAAATTGTATTTTAATTTTTCTATAAAGACGTGATTTGTTAATAGTTAAACTCTCGTTTTTTTTTTAATTCTTTGAACGTGTTTTTATACATTATTACTACTTCCAATTTTTAATGTCTGAATAATTATCCCCGCGAGTAAAAATTCAAGCACGCTTATGCTCATTGATAAAGCATCACATTCTATCCAAGCTTCAAAACATTGTGTGTTAAAGGTATCTTATTGCTGTGTCCATCTGTTTTTATACGTCCATGATCTATTGCGATAAAAAAGAAAAAAATATAATAAAGAAGAATAAAAAGCATATGCATGAAAAAATTACTTTATGAACTTGTTTAATGTCTATCTATGTTAGAATAGAGACCTTCTGTATATCTAAATGTCATTTGTAAATTTTACACTGTAGAGATAAATGGAGCGTTTGGCTTAGTAGACCTTTCTAGGGATTTTATCGGCCGTTAATATTGGCCATTCAATATATCTATTATTCTTAAACTTTCTCGTAGCTGCCTAGCTTATGCTCGCTCCCTGGATATTTTTTCGTTCTTGATGAGCAGATGTATAAAAGAAAAATGACCAAAAGGAATATTTATAAACGAACATCCAGTCAAGTTTACTGACAAATATAAAAGAAGAAAAATCCTGCATAATGCTTCTGCCAGTCGTGTTCTAAACTGAGCCTGTGTGACTTTAGGCTTTGCGCCACTTCTATGTTCAGCTGAATTCTTAGGTTAGATCTAGTTAGATCTAGTAGATGGTAAAATATTATAAAATATAATTTTTTACTCCTTAGAATAATTTTATTCCGTCCCATATTGCTGTCCAACAAATCAACACCGCCCATATGACGGTTGTATTCTTGTATAAGATATGGACAACTTACTTCTTTTGTTCTCTTTTCTTTCTTGTCATATCTCTTGGCAGTAGTTTTAGGAACTTTGCCAGCGAAAGTCGATAGAAATGTGACTAATTTGTTATCTTTCCACACTAAGCTACTTATTTCCACACCATCACAAGTACTAACATACTCTACACTAGTTCCTCTTTCTTAATTTTTCATAGCCTTTTCATCCGGAAGCTTACAATTTGGCTTACGATTCCTAAACTGTGAATACCTTGACTTATTAAACTGTTTATTCGGGCTGTTGGGCCGTTGTCTTCTGTTGAGATTAGTTCTCGACGTTTCGCCAACACTAGGGGTTGGCATCTTCTGGAGATGTTGATGCTTCGCTTGTAAGCAGAAACTGACGACGCGTTGTACTACGGAGGCAATATTTATAATTCCCACTCGCCTCCCCTCCACTGGTTTCGGCTTGAGGGGGCGTGTCGTTGTTTATAGTAGCTTTTCTATCTCCGTGTTTGGCGGGAAGGGCGTTTGTGGATTTTAATACTGGTATCCATGTTTTGTTGATTTTTAGTCCTTCTTCTATCCTATTGAAATTGTTTGGGTGCTTGTATATTTCCACCGCTTCCCGATATAACCGTGGGTAGTACTGTGAAGTTTTGTCCAGCATCTGTGTTTCTTCAAATAGTATTCGATGTTCTCCGCTTCCCAAAGCGTGTTCGGCAACGGCAGATTTGTCGATATGTCCTAAACGACAATGGCTTTTATGTTCATTTATCCTGGTGTTGGTGTGTCTTTTTGTGGTTCCCACATATACCATTCCACATGTGCATGGTATTCGGTATACTCCGGCCGTTGCTAATGGGTCGCGTTTGTCTTTTACCGATCTTAAACAATCCTTGATTTTCTTTGTAGGTCTGAAGATGGTCTTTATGTTGGCTTTCTTGAGTATTCGCCCAATTCTGTCCGTTACCCCCGATCTATAGGGCAAGAACGCTTTCCCTTTACATTCTGTTTCTTCGTCCCTTCTTCTAGATACGTTGTTCATCGCCTTGTGTATTTCTCTTCTGGTGTACCCATTAGAGGTGAGCGCTTTTTCAATATAAAGAAGTTCACTTTGGAGATGTTGTGGTTCACAAATTCTCTTCGCCCTCTCTGCCAAAGTTTTGATGATACCTTGTTTTTGGCTAGGATGATGATTTGAGTTCCTGTTTAGGTATCTGTCTGTGTGTGTAGGTTTTCGATACACTTTATGTCCTAAGTGACCTTCCTTTCGATTTACTAATACATCCAGGAACGCTAGTTGTTGAGCTTTTTCTGTTTCCATCGTAAATTGAATATTTGGGTGTAGTGTATTTATATAAGCCAGGAAATCGTTTAGTTTTTCTGCTCCGTGACCCCAAATCACAAAGGTGTCATCAACGTATCTGAACCATACCCTAGGCTTGTATGCTGAGTCCATTATCTTCTTCTCTAGATGCTCCATGAAAAGGTTGGCTACGACCGGGCTTAGTGGGCTTCCCATTGCTACTCCATCCATCAGTTCATAAATTTGGTCTTCCCATGAAAAGTATGTGGTAGTTAGGCAAATACGGTATAATTCCACCATATCCTTGGATACTAGTCCCTCAATTAAATTCAGAACGTCTTCTAGGGGGACTCTTGTAAATAGGGAAACCACATCAAAACTAACAAGAATGTCAGATTCCTGCAAAGTTATTCCTTTGATCTTCTCAATAAAATGGGCGGAGTCTTTTACAAAGGCATCGTTTTTTCCTATATGTGGTTGTAAAATATCGGCCAGATGTTTTGCAAGGCTGTCAGACGGAGATCCTATGGAGCTCACAATAGGGCGGAGAGGTACATCGTCTTTGTGTATTTTCGGCAAGCCATACAAGCGTGGTGGGACTGCTTCGCTGTTGCATATTCTTGGCTTTATCTCCTCTGGTATGGACGAAGATTTAATAAGTCTGTTGATTTTCCGTAGGGTGACTGCTGTGGGATCTTTTTTAAGTTTCTTATAAACCGCAGGATCTAGAAGATTTTGTATTTTCGTTTTGTAGTCGGCTGTCTTCATTACGATCGTGGCGTTTCCCTTGTCTGCTGGTAAAATTACAACATCTTTGTCTGCGTTTAACGATTTTATGGCACGTATTTCTTGGTGGCTCAAATTATTTTTCGGTGTCTTAGCTTTATGCAAAATTCTTGCTGATTCTGTCCTTATTTCTTCAGCTGCTTCGATTGGTAAGTTACGGATCGCAGACTCTATATTAGCGATGATGTCTTCTTTGGGTATAACTTTAGGCACAATCGTAAAATTTCCCCCTTTGGCTAGCAATGATGTTTCAGCTGAAGTTAAAACTTTATCTGAAAGATTGACCACTGTTCTTTCTGTGTTTTGTTTTGATTCTACCTCCTTATGTTTGGTTAAGCGTTCGTATTTGTTTTTCTGGCGTTCAGTGTTCCTTTCTAGTTCATTTTCCATTTTTCTGTAACAAATGGATTTAATTTTATTCCAATCTTCATATTTCAACCTGCTGCTCAAAACGTAAAACAAATCTAGAAGCTCCTTGTCAACCTTCGCCAAATTTCGTCTGGTGTCATGTATTCGTTCTCGTAATAGTGCTTTTTCCATGCGTGTATATATTCTATTGGCTTGACTTGTTCTGATGGATCGATTTGTTCGTAAGAAGTTCGGTAGTACCCCGTTGTCTCGACATCGTGATAGAAAAGCTAACGACGCAAGAAGTTGAGCTTTCTTCTTCCGTAGACAATCTAGTCTTCTGTAGTATTTCTGTAGTAGTAGTTCTGTAGATTTTATGGCACGTATTTCTTGGTGGCTCAAATTATTTTTCGGTGTCTTAGCTTTATGCAAAATTCTGTGTGTGTAGGTTTTCGAAAACCTACACACACAGACAGATACCTAAACAGGAACTCAAATCATCATCCTAGCCAAAAACAAGGTATCATCAAAACTTTGGCAGAGAGGGCGAAGAGAATTTGTGAACCACAACATCTCCAAAGTGAACTTCTTTATATTGAAAAAGCGCTCACCTCTAATGGGTACACCAGAAGAGAAATACACAAGGCGATGAACAACGTATCTAGAAGAAGGGACGAAGAAACAGAATGTAAAGGGAAAGCGTTCTTGCCCTATAGATCGGGGGTAACGGACAGAATTGGGCGAATACTCAAGAAAGCCAACATAAAGACCATCTTCAGACCTACAAAGAAAATCAAGGATTGTTTAAGATCGGTAAAAGACAAACGCGACCCATTAGCAACGGCCGGAGTATACCGAATACCATGCACATGTGGAATGGTATATGTGGGAACCACAAAAAGACACACCAACACCAGGATAAAATGAACATAAAAGCCATTGTCGTTTAGGACATATCGACAAATCTGCCGTTGCCGAACACGCTTTGGGAAGCGGAGAACATCGAATACTATTTGAAGAAACACAGATGCTGGACAAAACTTCACAGTACTACCCACGGTTATATCGGGAAGCGGTGGAAATATACAAGCACCCAAACAATTTCAATAGGATAGAAGAAGGACTAAAAATCAACAAAACATGGATACCAGTATTAAAATCCACAAACGCCCTTCCCGCCAAACACGGAGATAGAAAAGCTACTATAAACAACGACACGCCCCCTCAAGCCGAAACCAGTGGAGGGGAGGCGAGTGGGAATTATAAATATTGCCTCCGTAGTACAACGCGTCGTCAGTTTCTGCTTACAAGCGAAGCATCAACATCTCCAGAAGATGCCAACCCCTAGTGTTGGCGAAACGTCGAGAACTAATCTCAACAGAAGACAACGGCCCAACAGCCCGAATAAACAGTTTAATAAGTCAGACGATGGCCGTGAAAGCCTAACGCAATTTGTGAATACCTTGTTTGGAAAGATATACAAGGAGAGGTATCGAAGAGTAATAATTGTTAAAATAAAGCCTGTGACTCAGATTCCTAGGAATGATTCTAGCCAATCTCACCACAACATCTGCAGTTGCTACGAGGTCAGGTTCAAAAGCAGGTCTCGTTTTTTGATCATTCTCTTGTCCTGTATATAATTCTATACGATACGCATATCCAGAGTTACTGCATAAGATAAAAAATTTAAAACCCCATTTATGTGGCTTGTTTGGTAGATACTGCTTCATGTAGTGCCTAGCTTTGGTAAAACAAATTTGCTCATCGACGGACAGATATTGTTCTAACGGAATTCCGTTTGAAAATGCTTCATTGAGGTGGTCAATTATTGGTCTAATTTTATAAACTTTATCGTAGTTTGGATTGTCACGGGATAAGGCATTCCCGTTATTATTGAAATGTAAAAATTGTTTGATTTTTTTGTACCTGTTGACTGACATAGCACTTTTTATTTTCTCAGTGACCAATATGCCCTCATATATCCCAATATGGCAAATGAACAAGGGACATATATATTGTAATTCCAATAAACTGATTTATGTCACATCGTGTAATATTCAGTGGTTTGTTAGGATTCTGCTGTATGGCATATAAATTTGACTCCTCCACAATTTTGTCTAAAAGGCTATCTGTGAAGAATAAATTAAAATATTTATAGGGACTTTCTAGTTGTAGGATATGATTTGGAAGACTCTAATTTCCTCTAAATTCCAGTTGCTGTTCGGATAAGCTCATTTTTTTCTCCATATAATGTCTAAAAATAAAAAACATCTAGTATTTTTGATAACAAATTGATTGTAAAATAAGTATATCTTTGCCCTTGGAGTAAACCAAAGTTTCTGGAGGCTCCTCCTCTACAGTGTCTACTATTTTTAATTAATTAGTGTCAATTTGTTCGTCAGGTAAGAAATCTGGATCGACAATATAATCATCATCATCATCAAACCCATCTTCGCTATCCCAAAGCCTATCTATTATATCGGTAAGTTCCTTGTCAGTCAGCGGCCTTTTATCTTTCCAACTCATGATAGTTTATCTAAAAGATAAAATTTACTAGATATGCATGATGTTGTTTGTAAACAACAAAAACAAAAAACATCATTATGTACCGCATTATATACATTATGTATACCGCAAGAAATCATGCATTTTGTTTACCTTATTATAACACTTAAAATATATTTACTCAAATTACTTCGGTAAAACTAACAAAAACAAACTGTGTGAACAAATAAATGTTTATTTTTAGTATGTTGTTTTTAAACAACATGATGCAGTGAAGGGTTAAGAAGATTTAAACTTTAAACCTATTATGCTGATATAAAAAACTAGAGTTATAAAATACTTGAGTTATTAATGTTTATAAACCTTTATACTCACGAATATTTTGCAGAGAACTTATTGCTGATGGAGTTTGGAAAAATGCTGTGACAAATTATATAACGTGTGATGAATATAACGGTAACAACAGCCCAAAAAGAATTGGTTTGGATTTAAAAAAATATTTTAACAAGGTAAGTTCTTTAGTTGCTATTTTCATATTAAGTTCTAACTGTTAGAAACAGTGAATCATAAAGCTGTGAAAAGATATGTTAAGACTAAAACGTACAGACAAGATTGTTTCAAGAGTAAGGTACATATCCAATTTATCCTTGTCAGTTAAAATATATATTTTTTGTATGTAAAAAAATAGAGACTAACACCGCGAAAACGTACTACCTCAAAAAAATTGTTAGGGTAGTAGATGATAGGAGAGATAGAGTATTTACTGGTGAACAACATTTTAATAAAAAATGGACAGACGCGGCGACAGAAGAATAAAGATTCAAAAAGGGTTGAAAAAACAAAAACAACAGAGAAAACTGAATGCCATCTGAGCATGAAATCGTGAGACAAAGTGATCCCAGTTTTTATTTACCTAACAGCCCATATGACTATCTATTTGGTTTTCTTTATATTTACTTTTAAATTAAACATTGAAAAATGTCTTACCTTGGCTGGATTTTTCGACAAGAAAAATACTTCTTAAAAATTAAATTTCATGCGAAATGAGCCTATTTTATTTCAAAATATTTTTCGTAAAGATTAATATACTTTTGCATGCGTTCCAGCCAATTTTGAAAGCACTTTTTTAAATTTCAGTCACATACATACAACAAAGTAAATCCCAGCTTCAGGGGACATACAATTCCCGGAGTAAGGTGCTCTCATGTTCGAAGATCAAAGAGATCACACCTCGTTGAAACGGTACCTCCATAACCTACCAAGCTACCTGCACCCCTTCCATAATCACAGTCATAACTTTAGGGAGGCTTTAGTTGTTTTTTGAAGCATCACTGCCTGTGACTTCTCTAGGTTTACTGCGATTTTCCATTCAATGAACCAATCTTCCAACTGATTAAGTGTATGTTGTAGTAATCTTATCGTTAGGTTTAGATCCACCCTTCTCCCTGAAATTACTACACATGATTCGCGTGGTGTATCCGCGGTATCTATTGTATATAGTAATGGTGACAGTACCCCCACCATTGGTACCCCAGCCTCAATCATTCCGACTTCGGATAAAACATTGCCTTGCTGTATTCAAGTTGGCTCATTTTGTGAATGAGCCTTTCGTGCTGTACTTTGTCCAATGCTTTGCTGACGTTTAGGAATGCGGTAGCAGTGTATTGCTTTTGGTTGAATAATTCGGCCAACCTTAGCACTTGTAGCTCACTGGAGTATTCAGTGTTGAAACCAAATTGTGCTTCTAGTATCGTACCTATCGTTTCAGACTTTTCTTTTAACCTAGCTGATATTATCCTCTCTACAACATTGCTTATTAATGATAGTAGGGTGATTGGTTTATAGTTTTGAGGAAACCTTCCATTTTTTTCCGCTGTTCGAAGCATTATAACTTGTGCTTATTTTCATTTGTTAAGGAATCTGTATAGTCAAAGTATCGCATTTATAATTTGAGTGATGTATACGATCGCCTTCCTTTCCAGATTTTTTAGTACTATGTTCGTGATCTGTACCCGTGCTTTTTTGCTTGTAGGCATTTATTTCTGTAATTTTATTTTAATTTTAATTCTTTTGACTTTTTTTGGGGAGGTGTGAGTCATCCATATTTGTTTTTTTGTTTCTTGTCTTTGTTTTTTTGTTTTTTTGTGGCATTTGTTTCTTGATAATCTTCTGTGGCTACTTTCTACTTTTTCTCTGTAATATATATCTGCAATCTATTGTTGATGTAGTCGGAATTGTCTTTCCAGAAAGTTTTTCATCGCTTCGGATTTTTCTTCTGTCGTCTACTCTATCCATTTTCTCTATGTAATGGTGGAATAGGTTTGTTTTCATTGCTTAGGATCTTTGAGATCTTCCGTATAGCCGGATTGCTTGGTTCTAAATGTTAAACGAACTCATCTATTATTTGGTTTTATGTTTTTGAAGCTGTTTTTTCATCTCCCTGTTTAGATGGTTTGTTTCTTTTCTTACTTCTGTGTTTCTTTTATGTCGTTATTAATCTCATGAAATCTTTCTTTTAAGGTTGATTTTTATTCAGTTATTGTGTTTCTTTCAACTGTATTTAGCAATTCCATTCGAATTCTGCATTCTGCGACTTTTTCTTCCAGTTCTTAGGTACACTTACTCGTTGGAATAATGCCAGTGTTTTCAATGACAATCCTTTTTGTCAATTTGTTTTCTTATTCTGGTATGTCTGGAGTGAATTTTGCTACGACCCTTCAATAGTTCATATGATTGGGTTTTGGTTTCCACTTCCATCTGAGTATCTGATTCTATATCATCTATTCTGATTATATATCATGCACTACTTCTAGGTTGTGCAGAATAGCTATGAACAGATGTGTTGGAAATGCGTCACCTTTGGAGAACAAGGTTGATTTTTCGGTTTTATTACTATTGCCTTCCCTTCGTCTTCCAAGTAGTCACATAGTATTCTCCCGTTCCTATTTGTTGTTCAGTCGTTTCATGCTCAGTAGAAGTAAACCAAAAGTTTAAGAAGCTCACAATACAGGGTATTGTGGAAGGTAAAAGCGTATTCCGTTTCGCTATATTGTGCGGTCTGTTCTTTACTGTTGCTGTTACTGTCTGCTGATCTTTACTGTTGCGAATAACGCCTTGGATTGAGCCATGTTTTAGTATTTACAGGTTGAGGCATGCTTAAATATTTTCGGAATAGGATTATTGAAATTACAACAACGAATATATTTAGAAAATTAGCGAATAACCCCCTCTGTGGCTTAGTGGTAAGAGCGCCTACCTTTGAACCTAAAGGTCGTGAGTTCGAATCTCACCTGGGTGGAGCAATTTTCGTCTATTAAAAATTAATGAATTAAAATAATATCTATCCTTGTGCGATCGGTACTCACCGGAGGGACCGCAGACGTTTGGATACAATTAGCGTCTCTTAGCAAAGACAATGACGTCGACTTTGCTAAGTATCAAGACAATTACTCTACACACACTACACTCTACACTAGGTACCTAACTGTAAAAATTCACTATACCATGCCAATGAACATTAGTTGTCGACGCATTAAACTTAATAAAAAAAAATGAGCGAATCATGTCTGATCCGAACTGAGTTGAATCAATAAATGCCAAAGCGAGTTGAAGGGCGCACTGTTATATAAACTTAATTACAAATCATAAACAATCGAATATATATAAGCAATATCAATCTTTAAGTCCCAGCAAACAATGCAAATAAAGTTCGTTTAACATTAAAAAATTGACATTTCTGTACTGGTAGTATCATATTATATACTTTAACTACCAACTTTGCACTCAACCAACGACGATATTTTCTAACCATTTATAGCTCATTGTCAAGATTATTAATTACACTTCTTCTAGTGCTAACTTCACTAATGGAGGTTTTAAAATTCGTCTCTATCTTCTGCTTTTCTTAAAAACCCGAAAAACTGGACTATGTCCAATCGCGAATATTTTTCAGTCACGATATTTGTCGTCCACCACAACCCCTGTTTTCTTCGATTTCACCCTCTATAATTTGCTGTAACCACTAGTACTATTTCTAAGTATGTGCCCCAATTATGCTGTGATGTGATCAAACGTGTTCTCTCTCTTCCCATTCCTATGCAACATCATTTCGTTCGTAATATGATCGGTACATGGTATTTTTAAAATTGACTTAAAAAGCCACGTCTCAAAACCTTCCAGCTTTTTCATTAGGTCAACATTAAAGTTCAAGATTTGGCACCATATGGAAAAATAGAGTAGATATAACATTTTACCATCCGATATCTGATTTGCAGATTGAGTTTTTGGTTGCTAAGAAAGGTAAACAACCAGTCCTTGCCACTCTACCAATTATTGCCACTGACCCTTAAATTGTAAGAAAATAAGAAAACTATTTAAATTCAAATTATATTTTTTGCAAGTACTAATACCTTATTAAGTTTGGCAACTGTATACTGTTGTACAATACCCAAGCATCAGCGATTTTTGTTGTATACCCCTTAGAGTAGTGTTGTGTAAAATTTCTTCCTATTTTTTGTGATTTCTTATGAAAAAATTAAGGTAAGTACATTTTTTTTTTCTTATTCACTTTTGTAAATGATTGTTTTATAAAATTATTTACACATGTGCTACTCTTAAAATACTATAAACTACATTTGTTTGCTGTTTAAATTCAGTTAAGGATACATATTTCTAAAGAAATGTACCTGGCAATGACTGGTTACAAAATATTTTATGAATACCAGTCATTGCCACAAGTGGCCATCATTGGTTTGGCTTATTTTTAATTCATTATAATGTGTAAATTTACTATTTAAAATTACGGTGTTGCCACTATTTTTTTTATTACAAAAACTTTACTATTTACCAATTATTGCCAGTGGTGGCAATCACTGGTTCTAAAGTGGCAATCATTGGTTACATTAATATTTGATATAACAAGTATTTTATTCATTCCAGAAATGGCACCTAAACGGAATTATTCGAAAGCCGGGTGAAGAAACTTTAAATAGGTTCAAGGTAACTTTAAATGAAAATCAGGATTGAAATGGTTCTATTGAGGATAAATCCCTTTTTAACATATGGAAAGAATGGACAATGGAAACACTACCAAACCAAATTAAATGTACCATCCAAAACAATATTACCATATTTCCAACTCAACTGCACACCAGTAAAAAATTTCCAACCAAATATCTCTGGTACTCATAGCTCAGATACATTGTCTACTCCTGAATCAAGTACATCACATGTACACTTGTACAGTCCATGCAAAGTTCCTACCCCATTTAAGAAAGCACTGTTTGGGCCAGACCCAAAACCTCAGACAAAGAAGATAAAACTAAAGGAAAAGATTCCATCCGAGGTACAATCAGAAGCTTGGCGTGAATATCACTTGAAAAAAGAAAATGAAAAGAAAAAGAAAGAAGAAAAAACCAAAGAAAAATTACAAGAGAGCAAGAATGTCTATTGAAAGAGAAGCCTAAACGGGATATTTCTGATGACGATGGAAAGGATGAAGAGTGGGTTGAGAGTGGTAGCAGCTGTGATGACATAGACTTTTGTGATAACCCTAACAAAGAATTTTGCCCATTAACTCACGGAGAACTTAGTGTGGGAAACTATGTACTTGTGAAATTCCTAGGTGGTAAAAAAAATCCATAACATACAGATATGTTTGTATTATCCAAGGCCTTATGGACAGTAATGATGTACAAGTAATGTCTATGAAATCTGTTAGTGTTGAAAAGAACATTTTTATTTGTGATAATACATCTACTTTGTTAACGAAAATTGTGTTTTAGGCATACTACCGACCCCTATTATTTTATCCACTGGTGAACAGATCCGTTATGAATTTACTTTGCCAGTGGATGTATTTAAGGCCCAAAACCTGTGGAATTTTTATTAATAAACAAGAATTTTCAGTAAAATGTAGAGTTATTTCTGTATGGCAATGACTGGGTGGCAATAATTGGTATTTTGAAAAATTGTGTGGCAATTATTGGTTTTTTGGCTTTATGTGGTTTTTAGCTTTAACTTTCTTATAGTGGCAATGACTGGTCATTTACCTAAATTTCCTCTTCTTTAAAAAGGCTGCTCGTAATTGCTCTATTCTTAATCAAAGTTCTAATTCTAAATCTGTAATATCAAATTCCTAATATCTTCATTAGTTTTCTGGATCCTTATTAAGGCTTTACCCCTCTTACTGATAATCATGATTTTTGTTTTCTTTATGTTTATTGTTAAATCAAACTGTTCCTCAGTAGCCCAAATTGTATTTAGTAGCGTCCATAGGTCTTTCTTATTTTCAGCGATAATGACTTCTGCATATTCAATGTTATTTATATTTTCATTATTTATCTTGATCCATTCTGTACAGTTTTCAAGTACTCGTGCAAATAACTCTTCAGAATATAATGTAATATATATTCTAGTAATGGTAAAAGTACACAGCCTTGTCTCACTCCTTTACTTATCTGTTGGGCATCCATGCTATTTCCATCTAGTGTTACTACAGCCTGTTGGGTCCAATAGAGATTTCTCTACATCACTTTTGTCGACTACTTTTCGCTTTAGACATGCCACGAGAATGTTATGTTTAACTTTGTCGAAAGCTTTCTCATTGTCTCTAAATGCGACGAAAATATATTTTGATGGTGTCGACATTTTTGAGCAAGCATTGTGGAACTATACAGAGCTTCTACTGTTCCGAAGCCATTACAAACTCTCTATTACTCATATTCGCTTCACACTTTCAGAATATTCTTGCATGTATAACCTTTAAAAATGTTTTCAATAATGGTGACATTAAACTGATTATTTAATGATACCTATTTAATTTACATTTTAGGAAAATTCGGAAATGTTTACTTACGGCCCTATTACTGTTGAGTCAAATGGTATGAGTTTTATGGATTTCCAAATGGTGCTATCATCCGTAGGAGTTAGAGAGGGAGCTTCAGATAAATCCATGTCTTTAGGAACTTGGAATGCAGGTTTCGATAATAATTTAACTCTCGTTGATCCAAAAGCCATGGTTAATTTAACGGCAGATGTTGTCTACAGAATTGTAGTAGTTGAGGTAAGATAAATTTAACTTTTTTTTTATTTTTGAATTAGTTTATTTTAGAATTTGTAGAGTTAAAAATTAAGTTTGGTTATAGTGTATTTTTATGTATGAGAGAGTAATAAAACAATAAATTATGTATGCAAATCCCTAAACTGTTGATACGGGTGACTCAATGAAAAACAGATATTTATCAACAAGTTTACAGAAGTATATAGGAAAACAATTTTAAATTGAGTATGACCACCAGGTATAAAGGTTGGAGCAGAATAGAATACAATAGTTGTGAGGGTTACTAATCCCTTAATAAGGTTGCCAGTGTCGAAGTGATGGAGGTTAACAGATACTAATGAATTTGCAAGAAATGTAAGATGTTTATATAATTGGTTATATATAACCAATAAAAGTTTAATAAGTACCTACCTATTTGCAAAATAAAGTTTAATTCTTTAGATAAAATAAAACGTTTTATTTTATCTGAAATGAATGCATTCCACGAAGTAAGGGTTTCAACAATCAAACATTTAATTCTTTAATTCCAGGAATCTACGACAGTAATTGACTAGATAATTACCTTCTAAACTTATTCCACAGAAAATGTGATAGTGGGTTTTTCCATTTTGTAGGAAGGTCCAAGTGGCGTATTCAAAATTCTTAACAGTTCACTAAAAGTAGGTACTTCAGTTGCAAGGTGCAGTTTATTGTGTATACTAGTGTTATGGAAAATTTGGAAGTACCGTGTAAATGCCGAAAAATTGGTCCTTTAACAGTTAATGAAAAAACATTAATATTTAATTGTTTTAAATCATTTACAGACAAACGTTTATGTGAAAGTGTTGATGAGACCGTTGAGTTAGTTGGCAGTACACTTGGTGTTGGGAAATCTACGATTTACAGAGTTATTAAAGAAGAGAAATGTGGTAGTTTTCAAATGCCACGTAATGCTCCAGGGAAACCAAAATTTCAAATAGAATATCATTTTAAAAAAGGACTTCGACGGAAAGTGCATGAATTCTTCTTTAGACAAGAATTTCCAACATTGGATAAAGTTCTTGTCTCAGTTCGAGATGATAAGGATTACCCAGAAATGAGTTGAAGTACGTTATGGAAACTTTTAAAAGAAATAGGCTTCCGCTGGAAAAAGAATCCCAGAAAGTCTATTTTATTAGAAAGAAGCGATATTGTCATATGGAGAAGACATTTTCTAAGAACCATAAAGGAAATGAGAAACCAAATAAATTTTGGCAGGATGAAACTGTTACAAGTCAAAGGCACGCTTTTGTAAATAACTTATCTACTGGTTTAACCCACCATCAGGAAAGGGACGCAGGCTGATAATAGTACACATTGGCAGTTCAGACGGTTTTGTTGAAGGTGGTTTATTAACTTTTGAATCAACTCGTACCGGTGACTACCATGAAGACATGAACGCTGATGTCTTTCAAGAATGGTTCGAACAAATGATAGATCTTCTTCCTAAGAACTGTGTAATAGTAATGGATAATGCAAGTTATCACTCCAGACTTATAGAAGGACTGCCCACAACCAAGTGGTTAAAAAAAGACTTGCAGAATTGGCTGAGTTCAAAAAATATTACGTACCATCCCGGATCTATAAGAAAGGAACTTTATTCGTTGTGTGCCCTTCATAAAGAAAAATTTAAAAAATACGAAATTAATGAAATTAATTAAATTAAAAAATTAATTAAAAAATACCACTTTTAAAATTCATGATGTTAAACAGTTGTTTTTGGAGGCCGTAAATAATGTAAAACCTGAAAACTGGGAAAAGGCAGTAAATCACAATATTAAAGAAGAGGAAAAAATGTGGAAGTTGGACAATATTACTGATAAAATGATCGAGCCAGTTATTATAAATCTTGGTTCTGAAAGTTCATCTTCTGAATCTGATTTGGATTTGTAACAAGTAGCTGTAAGTTTTATATTAATATTTTTTTTCATCTATTTAACATACTTTAGACGGTTTTAAAAACTCTTTTTCTCTTTTGTAATTTTTAAAAATTAAAAAAAATGTGAATTTTTTAAAACCCTTTTTAATGTAGGCCAGTCAGTTCTAATATAGTGTGTGATAAAAGAGGTCACTTTTGTTTACATACACATAACACTTTATAACACTGAAATAATTCACGCCCATGGAGTGGTCGAAGGTACCAGTTAAAATTATGCTAATTACTCTCTCGTTCATAAAAATAAACTATAATTAAATTATTTTAATAACATAAATTTTATGCCTTGACAACAAATTACACATTTATATAAAATTCCTAAACTTTACCTATACGCAAAAGTGCATCCAGAAAAAGATACGAGGTGTAAAAGCTACAAATTAAAACCGTATTTTTGAATATTGCTTCCAAACAGTCTAAAACAATTTATGAAAATTTCATTTATATTACGTGATAGCCTGCGATGGTCAATAAAACCGAAGTACCGAAAATATTTATTTATCGATTTTTTTAGATCTTTAAAGGAGTTCTCCAAAACCATTTCCCTCCAACTTTTTTGTTGTATAATATTGAATTAAAAACGAGACGTCAATGACATGTTCTTCCAGTGTGCCCTGTGATAATACTTTCCTTCGCCATTGTATAATGTTCATGGTTTTAAGCTCTTTCTCTACATCGTCTATCTACCTTTTATGAGGCCTTCCTCTTGTTCTGCCTTGGGGTTTCCATCTCTGCGATGGCAGATCCTATGTAAAGGTATCCTATATAAAGATAGGCTTTCCATCTTTTCCTAAGTTTTGCCGCGATTTCAGTGTGGTCTACATAAGGGCTTATTAGTGTGCCAAATGTTCTTAAAACGCCTGCTGTATGTATATGTTATACAGGAGGGCGACAAGACTACCTCCTTAGGTACTCCAGCTTTCAAGATACCGTGTTCAGATAGAACTGGTCCTATCTGCACCATGAATCGCTTAGGTACGAGAAGGTGAAATTCGTCATGGTCTCACTGTATCCATAATCTCTCATTTGGTATGTCAGTTTTTCATACCACACTCTATCGAAGGCTTTGAGACTGCTTCTGTATATTGCTAGTTGTTATATCCGGCTGCTATGTTTTCTGTAAGAACTAGTAGTTCGCTGGAATGTTGAGCTCTGAATCTGAATTGTGTTTCTGGAATTAACCCTAGAATCTCCGTCTCTGATTGGAGACTGGTTTGGATGACTCGTTCTGCGATCTTACTGACTGCTATAAGTAAGCCAATCGGCCTCTAATTTTGCTGATATATGTGGTTGTTTCCTGGCTTGGGTATTATGCTTCTTCTTATGGTGCCCTATCCAATTAGTTGGCGACAATTCTGGCATACTCCTCTCGATCTTGTGTGGCTCTAAAAAGTGCATAGGCATCGAGGTTTGTCCAATCCCTTATGTTTTTAAGCCACGAGTATTTCTTTCTTCCGATGCCTCGTTTTCCTTCTATCTTCCCTTCCATAATAAGCTTTCAGAACTGGTACTTAGAATTTCGAAATATATGACCCAGATAAGCAGTTTTTCTTCTTTTTATTATTGGCAGCAATTCTCGTTCTCTGCCCATTCGATTAATACCTCGACATTTGTTGTGTGATCTATCCAGGGAATTTTAAGTAGTCTTCTACATACCCACATTTCAAAGGCCTCCAATCGGTTCATCAGATTGGTCTTTATGGTCCAGGTTTCTACACCATATAGCAGTATGGAGTAAATGTAACATTTTACAAAGCGATATCGAAAAGTTGAGGCTGCTGTTGCTTAGCAAGGTTCTCATATTGGTAAATGCTGTTCTGGCTTGCTCAATCCTGCTACGTATCTCTATGTCTGGATCTAGATCTTCAGTTATCCAACTACCGAGATATCTGAACTTTGGGACCTTTTGGATGTTCTTCTTGTTTACTCTTATATTTAATTGTATATTTCGTGTTCTACTAACCACCATTACCTTCGTCTTATCTATATTAATCTTCAAGCCCAGTCGTTCTCCTTCGGTGTTTATTTTTAAGCGGTATTATGCTTACATGAGCTTTCTTTCATCGGTTTGGGAAGAGATTGTATTTTAGTATTGCGTTGGTTATATTTGTCAGATATACAATTGCTTTTAAAGGAAGATACTTTAGAGCTTTGTTAGTGATTTTGTCTGGACCAAGTGCTTTCTTTGGTAAACTTTTTCTGATCAGTTCACTTATTTCTCTTGGCGATGCAGGATTTATTATTTCTTCTTGTTGTTTGGGCGTTTCTAGTTCAGTTTCGTCGACTTCTTCATCCTAATGATAACTCAGTGTACACACCCTCTCTCTCTCTCAAGAGTCCTTCTTATTATCTCAACTTTCTCTTCTCTTCTTATTATCTACAAAGTGGATAATTTCGTTCTCTCCATGTAGTGGAAAATGGGTTTTCTATCGTTTCTTAAAGACTTAATGAGAAAATTGGAAGCTTTTGAGATGTTGCTTTTCAGGAGAATTTTGAAGATACCATGGACCGATCATATTACAAACGAAATGGTGTTGCATAAAATGGGAAGAGACAGAGAACTTTTGACCACCATTAAAAGGCAAAAGACAGCATATTTGGGGCACATACTTAAAAATGATACGTACGAGTTGTTACAGCTGATTATGAAGGGTGAAATCAAAGGAAAAGGTGGTCCTGGTAGACGACAAATATCCTGGCTAAAAAACATTCGCGACTGGACTGAGTTTAACACACAGCTTTGAAGCTTCCATATTTTTTGCATATTTTGACCCCCTTCCCACATTTCTTTAAAGTAATTGACCCACTTTTGACTTCTATGTTCTATTAGTGCGTTTTTATTTGCTGATTGATGTCTCTAAATCTTTCCACGTGAATTTCATATTCTTCTTCAGTAGTGCTATTCCTTAGTGCTTCTTTTATGATGTTTTCAAACTATAGGACGTTTACCTCTATTTCTTGTGGATTGTCAATTATAGGAACGTTTCCAATTCATATGCTTACTAGTCATTTGAAGTTAGACCACTTTGTTTTCTTTATTTTCATGTTGTTTTGTTATCTTCTTCCTATGTGCCTATTTTTAGGAGTATAGGCTTGTGGTCTCCTGATCCTTCGTTTAAGGTTTGGTTGTCTGTTTGTAGACCTAGGATTTAGTTACTACTATATCCAAATGAGTTGGTACAGAATTTCCTGAGAAGTATTTTGGTTCGATGGACCCAATTACCACGGTGTCTACGTTGTTCACTCTTGTTGTTGCTGTATAGTTTATTCATTTTCTCGCCAAGATAGCAGTTCTTCCTGCATTTGCTCTGTAGTAGTTCTTTTTTAAATAATGTAACCCTACTATATTACCCGAATATTTTTTAGCAACAACCATTTATCTTCAGAGATGAAACTGCCCCAAAACAGTTTAATGGCTATTGTATCGACCTGATAAATAAAATAGCAGAAATTTTAAATTTTGATTATGAGCTTATAGCTGTCGATAAATTTGGTACTATGGACGAAAACGGTAAATGGGATGGTATGGTTAAAGAGCTAATTGAAAAGAGAGCAGATGTAGCATTAGGTTCGATGTCAGTTATGGCGGAAAGGGAAAATGTTATCGATTTTACAGTACCTTATTATGATCTGGTAGGAATAACAATTTTAATGAAGTTACCTGAAACACCAACAAGCTTATTCAAATTTTTGACAGTATTGGAAGACGATGTATGGTTATGTATATTAGCAGCATATTTTTTCACAAGGTAAGAACCATCATGTACTTTTGTATTAAATAATTATTTATTTATGTTTATTTCCAAAAGAATAAATATTTCTTTTGGCTTAAGTTGGTAACCATATCCTTCTGGCACAAGTTTTTATAGAAGTCTTTATTTGTGAATTATGATTAATATCATACTAACTTTAGTATTAACTGTTAGATCCATCCATATTTTACTCCTCTATTCCGGCTTCTATATGCATTAAGCCTCGAGCTGGAACCCCACATTACCATGCGTATAGTTCTCCTACCTAACCGGTTATATTTTTAACATATCTTCATTTTAAGATTGCAAAAGATACCAAAAATTAAAACTCTTGTAATTGTTAAGTATAAATATTTTCTTTTAAACTGCGTAATAACTAGACTTAGGCAAATATGCCAAAAAAATTAAAAACTATGCGCATAAATATGCACTAATTTATCCGAAAATATGCATTAAATATGCATTTCCTTTAGAAAATATGCATTAAGTATGCATTTTTTTTAGAAAATATGCATACTGTCAATGGAAACATATATTAAATAATAAGGTGTATTAATTATTGTTTATTTTAATAATTAGAAAACAATATAAATAAATTTAAAAATTAAGTAGGTAATTGCTATGTTCTAATTAATTGTCATGAAAGTAGTAAAAAAGTAAAATACTATTCTTTAGAATTATGGAAGCAATAAATGATCAAATGTTTTTCAAAATTTTCCAATAAAAACTTATGGCTTCTATCTGTGTATACCTATATACTTTTTGTGAATTGAGAAACATTTTGCTTATCGATGGATGTAATAGAGCATATTTTAAATTCGCAAAAATATTTGGTTTTAAATATATTACTTCACCAAAATTCTCAACATGAATTTCAACTACCTCAGTAAGTTTCTGAAAACCCTTTTTTTAAATATTTTTTTAATATATTTTTATTTCAAATTAAAAAAAAATATATTTTCCAATCTCACCTTAAACATTTTGACAAGCTATCCAATATCTTTTTTGTAAAAATATACTTTTTAATAGTAAAAGTAATTCAATATTCATCTACCAGTGTGCATTTTGACAAACAACTAATACTAACTGGGCAATGGTATATATAGCGACCGGTAAAAACAATTACAAAAATAAAAAAAAAATACTTTTTTTTAGGAATATAAAAAAAAACTAAATACAAGGATATTTTAAATTTATTATCTAAGAATTTTCTATCTATTATGGTAAGGTGCAAAGCAGTCTCTGCACAGAGCGACGTTACAAACTTGACAAATTAAATTGCTCCGCGTTTGTTTCTTTTCAGATGAAGCACAAAGGGCACAGCGCCTATAAGTTCCTTTGGTGGGTAAGTGTGAACCAGCAGTCAAAGTTGAGTTTGATGAAGGTCCAGACTTTTTTCTGAAAGTAAAAGTTCTAATCAAACTATTTGCTAGTTCACTGCGGAACTGTAATACAGCCATAGGCTTAGTATTTGAGTTATTATTTTTTTCAGAGTCTCCTTATATAAAATATAGCTGTTTACTATTGCTGCGTCTAAAATATAGAAAAATATTTTTACCCATCTTCTTCTTATGGTGCCCTATCCAATTAGTGGATGTTGGCGACAATTCTGGTATACTCTCCTCGATCTTGTGTGGTTCTAAAAAGTGCATGGGCATCGAGGTTTGTCCAATCTCTTATGTTTTTAAGCCATGAGTATTTCTTTCTTCCAATGCCTCGTTTTCTTTCTATCTTCCCTTGGAATCTTGGAATTTCGAAATATATGACCCAGATAAGCAGTTTTTCTTTTTTTTTTTAATTATTGGCAGCAATTCTTGTTCTCTGCCCATTCGATTTAATACTTCGACATTTGTTGTGTGATCTGTCCAAGGAATTTTAAGTAGTCTTTTAAATATCCACATTTCAAAAGCCTCCAATCGGTTCATCACATTGGTCTTTATGGTCCAGGTTTCTACAAATATAGCAGTATGGAGTAAATGTAACTTTTTACAAAGCGATATCGAAGCGTGAAGTTGAGGCTGCTGTTGCTTAGCAAGGTTCTCATATTGGTAAATGCTCTTCTGGCTTGCTCAATCCTGCTACGTATCTCTATGTCTGGATCTAGATCTTCAGTTATCCAACTACCGATATATCTGAACTTTGGGACCTTTTGGATGTTTCTATTGTTTACTCTTATATTTAATTGCATATTTTGTGTTCTACTAACTACCATTACCTTCGTCTTATCTATATTAATCTTCAAACCCAGTCGTTCTCCTTCAGTGTTTATTTTATCTATTAGTCGTTGTATCGCTTCTTGGCTATCAGCTATTGTGACAGTTATTTTACCCACCAACGTCTTGATTTCCATGCGGAGGAGTAGTTAGCATGACATTGATCGAATAGATCCACTCCACCCTTGTGTTTGTTATAATCGGCGGAATATATAAACCGGAAATAGAGATCCAGTACCATGTCTTCAGGCAATTCTATTGCCTGAAGACATGGTACTGGATCTCTATTTCCGGTTTTGTTTGTTCTCAATACCTGCGTTTTTTCTTGAGAATTCTGTAGATGACTGACAACACTAACACATTTTACGCCTCCACTTATACACAAATATTTTCCCAGAACCAACCGAATCTGACAGATTTTGGGAAAGCTCTTTATCAAAACATAATATTTGTTTTGGAAAATATTTTCTTGTTTTCCGTACAGTGCCACAAGCAAGTTTTCTTTTTCAGTAGTTTCTGCATTAGTGGTAGTGTGGTGAAAAAATTAACAAAGTATACGCAATAACCATGATTTTGATACTTCGACGAAAGTTCCAAAACAACACGTTCTCCTAACATATCGGACGTTGATTAAGTAGCTTTTCCTTGATATATTTGAAAATTCAGAAGGTATACCGTTTTAGCACATGCCAATACCCAAATTTTAAAGCCTCTTTTTATTGGTTTCATTGGCATGTACTGTTTTAGTGATGTACGCCCTTTGAAAGCACGCATGCTTTCGTCAATAGATAAATGTCTATATGACGTAAAAACATTTTGAAAGGTCTCTGAAATATGGTTTATTAGTGGTTTAAGTTTGTAGAGCTTGTTTAGTTTTTGATTGGGGCATACTTTTATTATTGTTTAGATGCAAAAATCTCAAGACTTTAAGGAACCTTTTTAATGTAAATGATTTAGTCATACGTTCAACATAAAAGTTTTCAGTGCTGGATCAGTATGACCTTATTGTTGGAAGACTGTGGAATCACATGACTATAAGTATTCCCAAGAAAGCGTCGAGTTCTTCCATATCCATAAAAAGTTGCGAGTTCTTCTGGGTAGCGTAGAGGTTCGATTCTTTGGAAATTGTTTGACAGATACTCTCACTAAAGAAAACTCTGAAGAAGTCGATTGGCTTACTCGAATTAATGTCAACATTAACGCTTGAAGACTTACTTGTTGTGTTTGAAACCAAATCCATCATCTGGATCAAAGTCAGGATCTTGATCTGAATCATCAAAATCTTCATTTCCGCTAGAATTATTGGTATTTCTTGTAAGAGTACATTGGCGCACTCTTTTCAAGTGCTATACTGAAGAACTGGAGCATGTCGGCTGGCTGTCGATACTAAAGTTTATTTCATTAAGCGATGCAGAGCATATAAACAACGATAAATTTAACAGATAATTGTTAAAGATGTTCCAAATGAGTCTACTCGTTCCGATAAGTAACAGTATAATTCTGACATTTTTTAATTTTTTTCTTTTCTCAACCATTAGTATTTATTGCATAGTAAATAAATTATTGTTATCACTGAATACATAATAAGTGAAAATAATCCGATTTATAAAATTAATGAATATTTTATGCATACATGCAAGTAACATTTCTTCAAGAATATTTAAAAACTAACTGAAATGTCCATCTTTATTTAGTTACTGCCGACCATCGAGCAAAAAGACAAAAGAGGGAAATGAACTATTGGAGTCTTCTGGACTTTATTTCTTTTATGATGTTGGCGTCTGGGTAAAGTTCTTCGAGCCCTTTGTTAGTTCTTATCGTATATTGTCCTGATGCTTCATCCAGCACAGGACCAAAGATCTCTCTTAGGATTTTTCTTTCCCAAACACATAGTCTCTCTTCGTTTGCCTTTGTTATTGTCCACGTTTCGCTTCCATACATCACAACGGGTCGTATGATTGTTTTATAGACCTGTATCGTCGTACGTCGTGTTAGTTGTTTGGATTTTATCAGGTTTTGGAGGGCAAAAAGACATCTGTTACCGGCCTGAATCCTGTTGTTTATTTCTTGTGATCCGTTATTGTCTTCAGTTATTGTTGTTCCAAGATACTTGAATTCTCTAACGCGCTCGAAGTTAAAGTCATCTATGGTGATACTCTAACCGATTCTGTCTCTGCTTTGGTTATTGCGGCTCATATACATATATTTCGTCTTGTTTTCGTTGATTTGGAGCCCCATCTTCTCTGCTTCCTTCTCGAACCTCACGAAAGTCTCCTTCATCCTTAATCGTGTGTTTCCTATTAGATCGATATCGTCTGTAAATGCCAGTAGTAAGTTTGATCCTTCTCGGTGAAATACTGTATTAGGTTTTTCGATTCTTGCACTTCTGATTATGTGCTCCAGAGCTAAGTTGAAGAGTTGTGGTGAAAGTGCATCTTCCCGTTTTAGTCCATTGTTTATTTCAAATGTCTCCCAATATTGTTGTCTAACTCTCACCTTACATCGTAACCGTTCCATACACATCCGTTTTAACCTGACTAGTTTTTTTGGAAAGCCAAGTTACTGCATCGCTGTCCACAGTCTGTCCCTGCATACTGTATCAAATGCTTGTTTAAAATCTATGATCATCTGATGAAGCTCACGATCAAACTCCCAGCATTATGCTTGAGATGCTGAATGTGCTCCTTGGATGCGCGTAAGGTTCAAGCCTCGAAGACCAAAGTGCGCTCAAGTGGCTTATTATCTATTTTTCTATTTTGACATTTTCCTTGTGTGGCTTCCAGTATCTCAATATATCCGAACCATGCCAGACTTAAGGTACAATTCCTTTTTCTTTTCATTGTACATAATACATCCTTAACACCAAGTCATGTTTCGACACGGAATACGAAACATTCTCGGAAGGACTGATCTTCTATATAGAAGTGTAGAAAATAAGTCCGGAGTCCGGAAGTATATGTAAAGCAACAAAAGTTTACATTTTTATACATGTTTCTTTCAGCTCATTATACATCAATACTGCAACATACACTTTTGATTACTTTTGTAGTTTGCTATTCTTTTTGTATGAAACTTACGCCTTAACCTTTGTAGTTTTATTAATACACAGTATTATCTGTATTCTACACCACATTCCATAGGACGTAGTTTTATTATCCAATTTTCTGTGTTATAGAGTAATGTGGAAATGTTTACACGATGGCATAATCTTGGAATATTATATTATGTAATAATATTCTGTATTTTGAGTCTATCCGGCTATTGACTAACGCTTCATCAATTGCCTATAGTTCCACACTATCAAAGACTTTTCGTCACTACCTAAGTGATACTTTTATACTATTTTTTGTAAGCTACAGTTTCTTTGAGTTCTTTTGGTTTAAATTTTTTTAACCATTTTTAGTTCCAATAATTATTTAAATTTTAGTTTTCTAATGTGGGTATTCGATCGATGGTCCCCATACAGCTATCAAAACAACCGCGAGAAGTACAAGGACGATGAAGAAAAAAGAGAATTTAACTTAAAGGAGTGCCTCTGGTTTTGCATGACATCGTTAACACCACAAGGAGGCGGAGAAGCACCGAAAAACTTATCTGGAAGATTAGTAGCGGCGACATGGTGGTTGTTTGGATTCATTATCATTGCTTCGTACACTGCTAATTTAGCCGCCTTCTTGACAGTATCACGATTGGACACTCCAATAGAATCTCTGGATGATCTCTCTAAACAATATAAAATTCAATATGCACCTTTGAATGGATCTGCTGTTCAGACGTATTTTGAAAGAATGGCTAATATTGAGGCAAGATTTTACGAGTAAGTATAAAAAAAATCTTTTTTTCAATCCATAGTGTTGAATGATTAATCACATATACTCGTATTGCTATTTTTTTGAATAGGATTTGGAAAGATATGAGTCTCAACGACAGTTTGACAGAGGTTGAAAGGTCAAAACTCGCCGTTTGGGACTATCCTGTAAGTGACAAATATACTAAAATGTGGCAAGCGATGAAAGAAGCTGGATTACCTAATACCTTGGACGAAGCTGTGGGAAGAGTGAGAAGTTCTAAGTCATCCAGTGAAGGATTTGCCTATCTTGGTGATGCTACTGATATAAGATACCTTGAAATCACGAATTGTGACCTTACTACTGTCGGTGAAGAATTTTCTAGAAAACCATATGCAATTGGTGTTCAACAAGGATCGCCATTAAAGGATCAATTTAACACAGCGTAAGTAAAATATTAATAAAATAAAAATAAAATAAACAATAAAGAGAAAGTGTCATTTTAAGAATTTCTTCATTTTAAGGAATAAGTCCACAGGGCTGAGTGTGGCGGGTAGGGGACAAGAATGAAGATATGTCCCTCACTTTCAGAGCGCTGAATAACTCACAGAATTATGACAATTCTTAGCATATAAATAACAAAGAAATCATTATTTTATTACACCGCAATTGCTAGATTCGTGATCTCTTCGCAGAACTATCTTCATGTTTTCTTTTTATAAAAGTCTTCTTCTTCTTCTTCTTTTTTATAAGCAAAATGCTTGTTCAATGTCGATTAATGCCTCTATTGGAGGTTATCACTCCATCTTTTGCGTGGTCGCCCGATACTTCTTCTACCTTTTGGTGATTTGTCCCTCGCTATTCTTTTATAAACACTTTTTATAAAAGTGATTGGTAAATTTTTTAAAGCCTTTTGTATTCCTCCTAATTACAATTTTTCGCTCTGTTGGCGGTTCTGCGTGCACTAGCCTTTAATTTTGCTAATTCCTTGTTCCTTTTGATGGAATAAGCCTCCTTAATTTTGTATGATTCAACCAACGTGAGGTTGTATAGAGAATTTGTTTCTGTATAAACACCAGTATGTACATCGGTACACGAAAGGATTGGTCTTGCTCACGCTTCCCCTCAACCTTGAAACGCAGGATTCTGTGATCCGACATTGAAAGCCTGTCAGAAACGTGCCTTTGTCAATAATGTTACAAGAAGACAAATATTCAGATAAAACAATAGTTGCTCACCTCATTTGTTTGTGTCTGTGCTACCCCATACAATACATTTGTGTGTATATGGTGATTTGCATCATGTCCAATAATAAGCTGTCTGCTATTTCTGTTGCACTAGCTGATAAGCTTTTTAACGTTTTCTGGTGGACGGTTATTTCTGTTACCAAAATAATAAATAGAGCCTATTAAATTATAATATGCCTAGTAGGCGTGCTCTTGGTATATCAGGCATTTGTGAAAGGATCAAATTTCATGATTTATTTGGCAGCTCTTTAACAAGTTTTTGTAAGCTCAAGGCTTTTAAATTCATTTTACTTTTTCTTTTTTATTTTTCTTTGAACCTTTGTAATTATTGCAACTCTCCCTATTATTTGCGGCTTTGCTAGTGAACTTTGTTGTAGGTCTGACCAAATTTGTAGTTGATATTATAGCCATGTTTCTTTAAGGCCTCTGTAGATATAGAATTCAGTTCTATCAGGGCATTGATCCATTTCTCGTAAAGTTCTCTAGTTCTTAGTATAATATCATCATTCTGTGCCTCTGAAAATCTTGATTGTTGGATTTTTCAGAATTACAGGAAGATAAGGCACAAGAAGTTTGCGTAAGGTAGCGGCTTTCTCCTCTATTTTGTCCAGAATTATTTATTTTATGGATATATATTATCCCACTGAAAGAGAAGTCTCCGAATAGTTTTGAGTCAAAATTTATATCTCTACGGCTTTTACCGCTTGTCTGCAATATGACTGATTGTCTCCAGTGATTATTTTACCAATTCCAACGTCTTCCTCCCTAAGCTGAGCTTTTCGGGTGTTTCGCTCAGAACGGACATTCTTTCATTCTTTGCCTTTCCCTTCAACCCATTCTGATTTTTATGTCTTCTGGATGGGCTTCAGGGTCTGCTGCCGAGGCTTATTTCCATCAATTCCTTATTTATTCACAAACTTAAACCTTCTCCTTGCTATGCTATTGAAGCTCACTCGTTTGGACCTCTTTCGGTACTTGTTGAGCTTTGTTAGAGTTTTTTGATTAGAGAAACTCCGGTTTATCTTTGGTAATATGGCTTGGAATTGATTTCAGTCGAGGTGAGATATTGAAAAATTAAGGTGTTACAGATTCATAATTCATAGTCCAAAAGTAATATTTTACATTGCGTTATTGTTTTAATTACAATTGTTTACAATCAGAATCGGGGACACTTGCAAATAATAAAAGCGTGGCCTTGTTTATTGTTTCCATAACAAAGCTGACTTATTGACCGATTCGTCATAGGTGGTATGATATAAACAGAGTAGATGAGGAATCCAAACATGATGAGTTCGTTAGTAAATCATAATAGTTCGTTAGTAATATCATCGATACGCTATTCCGTATGCATATAAGTAAACAATAAACGAGATACATCACAGTTTAATATATTTAATATCCTCCAATAAGTGAAGTGACATATCACAGCTAAAGGGTATGCAACTAGAGGAATTAAACGATAAAATAACAACAGAACTACTAGAAGCAGGCCTGTAGATTGCTAATAAACAAAAGCGAAAACAACAAAAAATTAGCGCTAAATCACAAGATGTGCTAAAAAAACGACGACAACTACTGAATGATAACAAAAGAAATACAGTGGAGTATACCGAACTGAATAAAACCATAAGAAAACAGATAAAGGAAGATTTAAAGAAATACCAAGAAGACCGCATTAAGAAAATCATAGAGAAGAACAAAAGTTTAAAAACAATGAAGACAAATATAGGAAAAAGAAAACTAATCATACTTAGAGCTGAGAACAATCAAGAAAGAGATCTAGGAGAAATAGTAAAAATCACAGAAAGATATTACACAGACCTATACAGTTCTAAAAATGACCCACCACTATCATCTAAACAGAATCTCACGAGGAAAATACAAAATGTTGGCTCAGAGGTATTACAAGAAATAACTGAAGATGAAATCGAAAAATCCATAAACGACATGAAAAGAAATAAAGCGGCCGGTGAGGACAAAATACTGGCGGAACTGCTAAAAGAAGGAGGAGACACGATAAAAAAAATGCTAAAAATACTGTTCAACAAATGTCTGTTTGAAGGTAAAATACCCAAACAATGGAGAAATGCCAACACAATCTTAATACATAAGAAAGGAGACCGAACAGACCTAAACAACTACCGTCCTATTTCCCTTTTGTCACAACTATATAAAACCTTCACAAGAATAATAAACAACCGACTAACCTATAAACTTGATAACTACCAACCAGTGGAACAGGCCGGATTCAGAAAAGGATACAGCACAATCGACCATCTACATACGCTTAAAATTTTAATTGAGAAAACCAATGAATACAACCTTCCGCTGTACTTAGCATTCGTAGATTATGAAACGGCTTTCGACAGCATTGAACACTGGGCGGTTGAAGAAGCTCTGGTCAATAGTAGAATAGATTCAAGATACCGACAATTGATACATGATATTTACCAAAACGCAACCATGACCGTAATTCTGGACGACAAATTAATAACGGATAATATAAAAGTTAAACGAGGAGTCCGACAAGGCGATATAATTTCACCTAAACTGTTTACCTTGACCCTCGAAGACATATTAAAATCAACAGATTGGGAAAACAGAGGAATATGTATTAACGGAAAATACCTAAATCACCTTAGATATGCGGATGATATACTCCTGATCTCCTCGGAACGACAAGAACTGGAATTAATGCTGAATGAACTTCATGAAAAATCACTGCAAAAAGGCCTAAAAATTAACTTCAACAAAACAAAAGTAATGACAAACACGGAAGACCAAGAGGCAATAAAAATAAAAACAGAAAAAATAGAACAGGTAAATGAGTATATCTAGGACAAGCAATCAGAGCTAATAGAGAAAATCAAACAGCCGAAATATCGAGACGAGTAACAATGGGATGGGCAGCGTTCGGCAAACTTTCTTACGTTCTAAAAAATCAAACAATCCCTCTATACTTACGAAGCAAGGTATATAACTCCTGTATCATACCGGTGCTCACCTACGGAGCACAGACATGTACATTTACACAGGCCAATTTGGATAGGATAAGGAAGGCACAAAGAGCGATGGAGAGACAAATGTTGGGTGTATCACTTAGAGATAGAAAACGTAACCAGTGGATCAGAACCAGAACAAAGACAGTAGACGCGATAGAACAAGCAGCAAAACTGAAGTGGAAATGGGCTGGACACAATGAACGTCTCCAAGACGGACGATGGAACAATGCCATCGGAAAGTGGCGTCCATACAATGCAAAGAGATCAAGAGGTAGACCACAGATGAGGTGGAAAGATGACATCAGGAAACAAGGAGGTCCCACATGGCAGAGAACAGCTCAATATAGGGAAAGATGGAGAGAACTGGGGGAGACCTATATCCAACAATGGAAGGATAGAGAATAGGTTAAAAAAAAATAAGTGAAGATGTGGTTCCATAAATAAGTATCGCCAATCCATTTAGGCAATAATATGGTGCCGACACAAGGCTTACAATACGACAAGAATAGTTCTATATTTTCCTGGTATTTATGAATAAGGCTACAATATCGCTCTTGGTAATTTTTTTATGAGATGCTAGGGAATGGATGAACAGGAGGATTTACCGGGAGGAGGCTAATAAAACCTAAGTTACGCATGATACTCGGAGTCCTCATGGTAGCAACGTCTTAGCCCTGCAGAGTAGTTTTAGCGCTGCGCCAAGCATTCGGCCTGTACTGTTTTACTAATGCCTTTTTTCTGTAGTCCCATCCTCTAGGTCGGCCAATTAAGGCAAGTACTCACATGCTTGTATACAGACTCGGTACTTCGTATGTATTAATATCGTAACTCTTCGTCGCAGGATGTTTAGTTCTTCTCTTTCTTTTTAATTTTTTTTGCTAACCGCCTACAACTAGTTTGTTGTCTCCTAGTTACGTCAGTGTTTGTTGATATTTTGTATTAAACGATTTGATATTTCAATAGGCACCCTTAGGCCTTTAGATCAGGTGCTAGGGTGATTTAAAAATGTTCCTTCTTTATTTATTTATCCTGACTTGTGGACCAACAACAGTAGTCTTGCAATAATGCACCAACAATTATAGTGATTAATTTGTCCAAGTAAGTTTTAGTAAGCGGCAAAAAATTTACAGTTTCAAAACTTTTAATCTGTTGTATTGGTATTCACAAGATTACACGTTAACAAATATTGTGTTCTATTTTTAATAAATCTTGCTTTAGTATTTTGCAGTTACTGAACAGAAGAGAACTAGAACGACTTAAAGAAAAGTGGTGGAATAAACATCCAGAGAAAAAAGATTGCGAAAAAGTTGAAGATCAATCCGATGGTATCAGTATTCAGAATATTGGAGGAGTGTTTATTGTTATTTTTGTTGGCATTGGATTAGCTTGCATTACTCTAGCTTTCGAATATTGGTGGTACAAATACAGGTAAATAGAAAACCCAAAATAATAAAATTATTAATATTATTTTATAATAACTAATAATAATAAGTAGTTTAACACTAAAATTATACAACGACATCTCACCGCCTGTGTTTTTTTTCAATCCTCCTTATTTTCAATGCTCCAATACCAATCTAATGTTTATCGTCCCTACGTCTCATCTCTTCCATAGCATTTTTCTTTCTTGACTGACTTAAACTTCTTTGAATTGGGCATTTATGTGCTTTAAACTCGACTAGCTAGCACTATTGACTTTAGTTATAATACTGCACTCCCTATAAAGCTTACTGAGCTCTCCATTTGTTGTATATGCCATTGTTCTAAATCACTTATCGTCCCTTAGATTCTTCTTCATCACACAGCCCTTTGCGTGATGAAGGCATTGCTGGACATAGGCCTTCCTCATTTTTACCCATTATGCTCTATCTTGAGCACTTTTCATCCAATTTCTTGACATGTTCTTCTTGAATGAGATCCTCTGTCCAACAAATAGGGGTCTTTATCTACTTCTTTTGTTTAACCTCGGCTACCACTCAAACAATCTCTTCTTCCAAAGTTCACCACCTATTCGGGCGAAGTGTCTGACTCAGTTCCATTTCAGTGTGGCAATTCGGAAATTACATCGGTAACTCCTGTTCTTCGTCTGAAGTCTTCATTTCTAACTTGCTCACGAAATATACTCAGCATTGACCTTTCCATTTTACTCTAAGCTATTTTCAGCTTTTTAGAAGTTTTAGCTGTCAATTGTCAAAGTTTCGAGATCATAGGTCATCATAGTTGTTTACGTTCTACTTTTTAAGGAAATTGGTATATCGCTTTTAAAGATGATTTTTACAATTAAAAAAATTACATTAGTCTCGGAACACACCTATACCTAGTCACGTTCAGCTGTCTTACTTAAATTATATTCCTGTCACTTCAGCCAGTTGGTCTGTGTCGTTTTAACTGACAAGTACCCCGTATTAAAAATCGAGCAGGGAGACATGTAGTCCCTACAGGAATAAAAGTTTTATTCATTGTCATCGATCTAGAGTCACCAGATAATTAAGATTTAAAATTTGGAATGATGTAAACCCATACATGGAGGTCAAAGCCGTAACTTTATTGTTAGCTTCAACTACACAAGGCACTGAGGATGATCTGTTCAGATCGAAAACGTTATGCAAGTACATACATTTCTTAAAAAGTTTTAACTATGTGTTTTTATACCAAAATACAAGTCTGAAGTGTTTTAACTTCTGTGTTTTTTTAAAGGATGGTATACAGCCAACTACTGGGATTTTCCCATTAATTTTTATTTTAGATGTCTTTGAGTTTTCCATAGGTTGCCCATGCTAGGTTTATTCTTCTTCGTAGTTCGCATGTTTGGTTTTCTCTTGTGATCTTTATTTCCTGTCCAAGGTATATGCATTTTTTCACCAGCTCTACTTCGTTGTCTTCAATATTAATATTTTCGTTAGGTACCAGGTTGGCCATAAATTTTGTTTTGGAAATGTTTATTTTAAGACCCACACCGGCACACACTAACTAGAGTTCATGTAGCATTGTACATATCTCCTTGAGGATGTCTTTCTCTTCCCAGTTAAGTTTTTTACAAGCGTGTTCTAGTACTGCAGTAAACAGTTATACAAGCGATAAAGTATCACCCTGTCGGACTCCTCTGCCGATTGGGATACGATCCGTGTTTATGTAACCTTGTATATCGGTAGTCAATGCGGTATGCTTGTAGTGCTTCCACGATTTTGTTAAATTCTGCCGTATCAAAGGCTTTATAAGAATCTACAAAAGCCAGAACGAGTGGTCGATTGTATTCGATATTACCGTTTTGATGCTCTGTAGGCGATCATTTGTCCCAAATCCGGTACGAAATACTTCTACTACTGAAAAGTTTTTTCTCAAGTCGATTCGTTAATATTTTTGTAAGAAGTTTGTATGTATATGTGACTAAGAAGACTTACAGGTCTGTAGTTTTCTAATTCATGGAAATCTCCTTTTTTATACAATAGAATTACCTTAGCATTGTGCTATTTGTCGGGTATATTACCATCCAAAAGGCACATGTTAAAAAGGTTTTTTTGTTTTCTTTAATAGGCAAGTGCCTCCTATTTTGATTGCGTCAGTAACTACGCAATCTTTGCTTAGAGATTTGTTATTCTTAGCTTTTCTTAGGACTAGTTTTATTTTGTCTATTGTGATCTCCGCTAGTAGTTCTGATCCTTGGTTGACAATGCCCTTTTTCTTGGTAATATTTCTGGTACTTGATCTTCTCTCCTATTTGCTTTGTGTTGGCTTGTGTACAGCAATTTGTAGAAGTCTTCAACTATTTTAAGGGTTTCCTCTCTGTTGTAATTTCTATCTTGAATCTTTAGTGCCTGCCTTGCCCCCGTTTTTAGTATTTTTCTCAATACTTTCCTACTTCTATTGTTCTCAATGGTATGTACGATTTGTTCTTGATTGTATTTCGAGAGTCTTGTTAATTTGTGACATTTGTCTGAAAGGCATTTGTTAATTTGTGGCACATGTGACCACGGGTCTACTTACTTGTAAACAGAACATAAACATTTAAAACATTTTATTTAAAGTTTATTTATTTTATGTTTCATTTTAAATATAATTTTAAATTTATTTTTCAGAAAGGGTGGTAGAATTCTCGATGTTCAAGAAGCACCACCACCAAACAAAACGACAAATTTTGCGGGTGAGCTGCCATTTACCAAAACGAAGTCATTGGATAAACCGGGCGTTCAACCTAAAAATCCCATGTTTCCGAGGAATAGGTTTTAAATCTATAAGATCTTGTGTATTTGCACATTGAAATGCTGTTTTAAGCAGTTGTTTTTGGTACCACGTCAAGTTTTTTGTGCACTTCAATTTTTATGAAAAATTGCAGTTTTATTTTACAGTGTAGCATTCTGGTGTTATAATCGTTGTGGCAATAAAGATGCGTGATATTATTTTCTGAACATTCTACGTACTTCATTATTTGTTTTAATATACCCATAAGTATTTTATAAAATAGATATGTTAAAATAAAATTATAAGTGAGGAATAGAAGGACTAAATACCGAATCCACAGATACTTATACAGAAGCAGAGTATCAGAGAAGTTTGCTGTGAATGAAATATTAGGAAACGATACGATCAAGAAAAGCTGGGAAAAATTAAAAAATAACATAATTACCGCAGCAATACAGTCACTTGGAGAGACGAAAGTAATGAACACCTCATGGTTTAGAGAGAAAGTGAAGACGAAATGAAAAGAAAGGAAAAAAGCCTTTTTACAATGCAGAACACAACAACTACAACATACATACAACTACTATAAACGAATCAGAAATAAAACTAATACTTTGCTCAGAGAAATTAATAAACAGGGAACACTGGCAGAGCTTCCCAAAACGCATGAAACACGGCTTCTACGAAACACAAAAACAAATTTCGAGAATGATCAGAGGACAAAGAAAAGAGAAGAACAAACTAATAAAAACGAAACGCATCCAGAAGGAAACATAAGCAGACTAACTTCGATTCTTATTTGCTAAAGGTGATATCAATACCAGAATTGACGACAAATTGACGTCAGGAGAGGACAGAATACCGAATGAACTTCTAACGTGCGGAAAACTAGATCTTATCAAACATCTATTAGAACTAATCCAAAAAGTAATAAAACAAAACATAATATCACAAGAATGGAGATCAATCATCGTAAAGCTCTAAAGCAACACAACAAAAGTAAAAGTAGAAGAAGAACTAACTAACCCAATTGATGCTGGCAATGTCTTCTATCCTCTATTGTTCAACCTGCCCACGGATAAAATAATAAAAAAGTAAGAAATAAAAAAGGATACCAAATGGGACAAAAATCTCTTAAAATAATCTACTATGCAGACGACGCACTACTGCTACTCTCTTAAAGTGAAAATGATTGCCTGTGCTGCACCAATTGAATATAACCGCCAGGAAATTTAGCATGTTAATTTCCCCAAAAAAGGCAAACTGCATGGTTATAACAGAAAACTTACTAAGATGGAAATTGGAGCTGGAAGGTCAGATAACAAAGGCAGACATGATTTTTGCTGTTTTGAGTTTGACATGTGTCCTTAGCTAATACGGGTACGCTGATTTTAAATGTTAATTAGGTTTAAGCCTATCACGTCAAAATTTTTCACAAAATTAAAAAAACTTTGTGAAATGTTTGTAGCATCGAGTTTTATTTTATTTTATGAGTGTTTATCGCGCAATAATGTCATTAGGAAAGAAGACGACTGCTACTTTGGCTCCTGCGATATCCAGGGTTTCAATTCAAAAAATAAACACAAATCTCAATATCCTGATTTACCTTCTGCTAAACGACCTGTATCTCATGGACCAGGAATCCCTATTCCTCTACCTTTTCTTCACACCATCCAACAGCAATCATTAGATAAAAGTTCAGACGAAGTAACCGATGAAGACGATATTAATCCTAAACTAGACCAACCTCAAAAGTTTAACCAAGCTGAACTAAATGACTTAGTGAGAGCCTATCGAAGGATGCTGCACAAATCTTAGGATCACGACTAAAAGATAAAAATCTATTGACTCCAGATACCACATTGTTGTGGTATAGGTGATCATATATAAGAGAACTCACTGGTGTATTGTCATAATATTCCTGAAGTAGTCATGAAACTGGGAGATGACAATTACGAGTCCACATCATGACGGTTATTTATTGATTTTTCTAAGAAGGGTATCTTGTTACACAATAGTAATACTTATGCCTCAGTGCCAGTTGCTTACTCCGTGCATCTCAAAGAAACATATGAGAATATTGAGCTGTTGCTAAATAAAATAAAGGTATAGCGACTATTGTTGGAAATATGGGAAGATCTGAAAATAATATCCATGCTTTTGGGCCAGCAGTCTGAATTCACAAAGTATCCATGTTTTTTATGCGAGTGGGACAGTCGAGCACAAAATTTACATTACGTTAAGAAAGAGTTTCCACTCAGAGACTTGTACCAGGACAAAAAAATATGCAACGTGATACATTAGTTAAATCATAGTTAGTTAACAAAAAAAAGTATGGGAAGAAAACTTTTCCATGACCTTAGAACAATATAAGAGCCCACCATTGAAGAAAATTCAGGTCCCGAAATTATACCAGAAGAAATAACGGCAGCCTTCAGACAAATGAAGGATGGAAAGACATCGGGATTTGATGAAATTCCTGCAGAACTGCTGAAGCTATTAGATGCAGAACAAATAAAAATAATAACTGAAATATTTAATGAAATATACAAAGTAGGAAAAATACCAGTAGAGTGGCTCAAATCGGAGTTCGTACCATTGCCCAAAAAACCAGGAGCAAAAGTTTGTGAAGATTATAGGACAATAAGCCTAATGAGCCATCTGCTGAAGCTGTTTTTAAAAGTCATCGACAAAAGAGTTTACCAGAAATGCAAGGAACAAATTGCGTTCCATCAGTTTGAATTTGTGAACGCCGTTGGTACGAGGGAAGCTTTATTTAGCGTGCAGATATTGTTTCAGAAATGTAGAGATGTCAGCTGTAATGTTTTTGCATGCCTGATTGACTACAAGAAGGCTTTCGATAGAGTCAGGCATGAACAAATAATGGAAGTGCTGAAGAGGACAGGGATTGATGGAAGAGACTTAAAAATTATAGCTAATCTGTATTGGAATCAATCAGCAGTACTCCGAATAGATGGAGAATATACAGATCAGGTGAAAATCTTAAGAGGAATGAGACAGGGATGCATAATTTCACCACTGATATTCAATCTGTACTCGGACCACATTTTTGAAGAGAGCCTAAAAGATATTGATGAAGGCATCTCACTAAATGGAGTCAAGCTCAATAACCTGCGGTATGCAGATGATACAATAGTGTTTTCCAATACCATAGAAGGGCTTTAAAACTTAATGAACAGAATAACGGAAACAAGTAGAACATATGGACTGGATATAAACACCAGCAAAACAAGCTAATGATCATCAGCAAGGAAAACATTACTGGAGCAAATCTGTATGTGAACCAAATGAGAATTGAACGTATCTCACAATACAATTACTTGGGAACTATAATCAATGAGTCGTGGGACAATACCCAAGAGATTCAATGTCGCATCAGAAAGGATAAAAGTGCATTCATGACTATTCTGTGTTCCAGAGCCATGACCTCACCCTGAAAACAAAAATAAGGCTCCTTAAATATTACCTGTACTCAGTGTTTCGGTATGGAGTAGAAACGTGGACATTGAAGGTGTAAACTCTATCAAAACTTCAGACTTTTGTGCTATGGTTATACAGAAGCATCCTGAAGATACCATGAATAGACAAAGTCACCAATGAAGAAGTACTGCGGAGGATGAACACAACCGCGGATTTAGTCAACATCGTGAAGATACGTAAGCTGGAGTACTTGGGACATGTAATGAGAAATCAAGGCAGATATGAGCTACTCCAATACATTTTGCAGGGTAAAATTGAAGAAAAAGAGCCCCAGGACGAAGAAGAATATCCTGGCTTGCTAACCGGAGAGCATGGTATAGAAAGACCTTAACACAGCTATTTCATATAGCAACCAACAAAATCATCATAGCCAGAATGATCGCCAACGTTCGGAACGGACAGGCACCCTAAGAAGAATACATTAGTTTTTTCCAAAATTATTTCTTTTGCCTCCTCTTCACAAAAAATTAGGATTGACAAAACAGTTTGTCAAAGCTTTAGATAAACAAGGTGACTGCTTTAAATATCTGTGCGAGAAATTTTCTAAAGCGTTCTGAAGCGAAACTTAAAAAAGGAATTTTTGTAGGCCCTTAAATTCGAATCTTAAAATTGGACAGATTGTTCCAGAATGCAACGACCCAACATGGTCGAAAATTATAAAAAAATGGATACAGTATGAGCGTAAAACTCATTTTCTGGATTCTCTTGACTATTTTCCCGAAAATCTTGAAGCTGTTAGCGAGGAGTAGGAGAGAAGTTCCGTCAAAATATAAAGGAAATGGAGAGACATTACCAAAGAAAATATAAGAATGATGGTTGATTACTGCTGGGTATTGAAGAGAGACTCGATCACAAAAATTCATAAAAAGAAGACCACAAAACAGAGTTTTCATGGAAAAAGAGAACGGTTTTATTGAAAAAACTTAATATTGTCTAACGTAGATTGTGCTGAATTAGTTTGTTAGGAACAACTCAATTTTGAAGTGTAGTGTTGTATTAAATAAAGATTTAATAAATATTACTTCAGTATTTTTTGGCAGTTTCTATGAAAAATTTTAAACAGTTTTCTTGAAAACCTGAAGTGCTGGAAAAAACTAAGTACAGATTCGTGATCAGCACATCTTATTTACTATAGGACACCTATTAAACTTAAGACACTTTTTCATAAAAAAAAATTAGCCTGTATAATAGAACAAGTGATGGATTAAATATCTAGGCATCACACGAACTAGCTACGAAAAGCTCGAACAGAATTGGAAAATCAAATGAGTATAGGAAACAGATCCGCAGGTTGCCTGAATGAAACAATATGGAGAAATAAAAATATAAAGAAAGAAATGAAAGGCACAATTTACAAAATAGTCATCAGACCGACCAATAATGACATGCCCGACAGAAAGACGACCTGACAACAGAGAGGACAAGAATGATGTTAGAAACAGCATACGATGTAATTGCAAGGTGGAGAACATCAAGGACTGACTAGGAAATTGACGAATAGAATAGAACGATCATATAAGCAGAATGAAAACAAATAGAGTAGTAAAGATGGCGAGAGACAGTTCACCAATAGAAAGACGATCAGTAGGAAGACCCCAAAAAAGAAGGAACGACAATTTACTTGGGCCACACTGAAAAACAGATAGAGTCATGTTTACATAAAAAGAAGAAGAAAAAAAAAGATTATCGTCGCTACTTAGTCGGGGACTGCTTATTAAATATATTCGTAGCTAACCATTATATCTGAAGTATGTCCACTATCCGTCACCTACGACCCTGCTGGTAGCTCAAACTCAGCTGAGTTTCTATTCGTCTTTGCTATTCGCTTGTCTCTTCTTAAGGTGCCTTTTCCATTACTGAAGGTTGACTATAACTACAGCAAATTGCTCTCTATCTTGAGCTGTTCTTAGTATCGAAAGTGTGTCCATATCTGTCCAGTCTCTTACATTCTTCAACCAGGAGCATTTTCTTCTTCCTATACCTCTTCTTCCTTTCACTTTCCCTTCCATTAAAATATCGTAGGAAGTTGTATTTTTCTCCTCTGTAAATATGTCCTAGATAACTCGTGTTTTTACAATATTTAGGAGTTCTCTCTCAGTACCCATTCTTCTTAGCACCTCCTTGTTGGTCACGTGCTCTGCCCAAGAGATCTTCAGCATCCTTCAAAAAAACCCACATCTCAAAGGTCAACAGTAAATTGCTGTTTGTATTTTGAGAACGATTTCCGAAGTGGAAATTAAAACGTCACTAAACGTATTTTTATCTTTAATTGTGGCTTATTCCAGTTAAATAGTAATTAATTTCTTAATCTTTTTGTATGCAGTAAAGTAGTCATGCATTTTTAGTAAATCTCCCAGTTCCTCACAGTTGCTGCTCATCCATTCTTCTTTTGCTTTCCTGATTTTGTTTCGGATGATTCTCTGGGTTTCTTTATATTTTTCTTCATTGCGATTTTTGTAAGATCTCCTTATGTCCATCACTTCTTGGACTTCTTCTGTCATCCATGTATTCTTTATTTTTCTGATGTTGTCTTGTAGTTGTTCTCTTTATATAGTTGTGATTGTTGTTTTGAAAGTGTGTCAAATACTTTCTATTGTTTCTTCTGCTTCCGCGGGTGCTTCACTGAACTTTTCTTTGAGTGTATCATTGAGTGTTTTCTCTATTTCGCTTGTATACAGAAATACAATTCTTTGGGTGATATAAATTGTATGCGATTGTGATGGTAATTATTTTTCTTTTTTACCAATCCCGTCTGTGAACATCATTTGTGAAGTATAACTTATTTTAGCGTTCAGTTCTTTTCGCAATTATAATTTTTAGGTTTCTTAATAATACAATAAAACAAAAATGTATTTCTATTTTGTTTATTTTATATACAAAACAGAGAACAATACTACCGAGTACTTAGTATATTTATGGTAAAAAAAGTATACATAAAATGGCTAATAAAAATCTATGTACAAAGCATAAAATAAATAATAAAAGTGAAATCACATAAAAATACAAAGTTTAAATATTAAAAATAAAAACATCTTCATGAAGTTTAAGCCGGAAACGCTTGGGTTATTAAGAAGAATATTTTACAAAAATACAATACTTTTTTCTTATATCTAATGTCACTGATACGATTCTTTATAAATATATGGACACTGTTTAACAATATAGTAGTAGATTTATCAATAATAAAATAGCGACGTTTTTGAATTTTAAAATAATACGTGACCAATTGCTCAATAAACATTTAAACATATTTCTGTATGTAATATTGACCCAGATACAATACAGACTTAGAATATCAGAGAGCAATGAAGCGAATTATTCTGGGTTTTACTATAAAACATAATTATAAACAAACATCAGGAACAGGACTAAAATCACAGATGTAATAAAAGAAGTAACTAAAATGAAATAGTTTTGAGTTACACACATGGACAGAAGACAATTTGATAACAGATAGGTTCATAGAGCTACACAGTGGAGGCTGAGCAAACGAAAATATATAGATGGGCCCCAGAAAGGATAGCTAAATATCCGAACTACGTTAAGTAAACATTGGATACGAAATCACACAGCAGAGATCAAAGGAAGAATTTATGACAGAGCTATGTCCAAAGGTAGATGGGTATAGATTGAAAAGGATAAAATGGAACTGATAGAACAGAATAAACAACAGCAGAGTAATTAGAAAGAAATGATCAATGATCAATCTTCGACGATTCCTAGAGTTAGCGTTGGAATCGGGGAAAAGATTTTTTTCTTTTTAGCAAAATTATTAATGAAGATCTAAGGATTGTTCTTACAAACGCTGAAATTTTATGAGCCAGGATATAAGAAAATGAGTTATAAGCATAATAATAATCACGGGTTTTTAAACATTGCATATATTGCTCCTGAATTCAATTTGGTACTATCGTTGAAAAGTTAGTTTGTGAACTATTTTTACACAGTGAGTTATTTTTAATAAACAAATACGACAAGAGAAATTCTATATCAAATACTGATTCTACACGATTGATATGAATTCGTATGATATAATATATATCGGGACTTGTTTTAACCCTTACAATACGGTGTGGTCACTAGATCTAGATAAAGACGGCTTTAAAATGTATTTAAATGGAATAACTCAGTACTCAGTAGTGTACAGTATTCGCTTGGGTTCTTGGGTATAACCTATAAAAAGTTGTTATTTCGGTCTCAGTCTACACTCAAACTCTGGCTAATTGTAGTTTGCGCATGCGTTCTCAGTATGGTTACGATATTTTTATTAGTTTCTTTCTTTTATTTTGTGGATCATTTGTGTCTATTAAAGGAAGTCTTTTGCAGTTTCGCAACTGTATATAAACATTGCTTAACTATTAACAGAATTTTGGTAGTTTTGATTCTAACCGTATCGTTAGTCAAGATTTCGCTTACAAAAACAAGGTACTATTGAACAGTTAAACTGTTGTTACAATGTTGCAAACAAAAGAATGTTCATTCATAGATTGTTATTAACAATAAAGCATAGGAAAATAGTTGATTCAACTGCCTTTTTTGATAGAAGAGTTCCATCTGCCAAACAAAACAGTCGTGTCTTAGTTTAGGGGAGCAGCCGGCTACTCCCTGGCCGATATTTTTGTGGTTGCTGTATGTCGAAGAAGACGTCGTTTTCGATAGCGGGTACTATCATTACAATGGAATGGAGTACAACCTACACTATTTGTTGCCAAAATTACATTGCTGCTATATCGAATACCTTTTACTTTTACTTAAAAGTTCGTATCATATTATACTCTAGTTTCTGAAAAGTTTTGTATTTACGTTAATTAAATCATTCATTTATTCATTCATTCATTTACTTTTGGTAAAGCATTTGTCACGCGTATTTTAATTGGTATATATAATCTTCTGTATCTATGTAATTTTGTTTATTCTGTTTACTTGCTTTAAATATAGTTTATTTATAGCCCTCTTGCTTTTATTTGTCTATGGTAATATACAAACCCAAAGCGGAATAGTTCTAGATTGACAATAGACATTCTGATACCTTTCTGAGTGTTATAATAGAGGTTATCGTATGTGCGGAAAGCAACAAAGTCATTCTATTTTTTTTTGGAAAGTTTTTTATGTGTGTGAAATATACGCCTTCTGGGACTTATACATCCCAGCACTAATGATTCGGAGAATATATTTATCCCAGCTGTGTTTTCTTTAATAATATTATTTATTACGTTTCAGGAAAAATCGCGCTCTCACGAAAAAAGAATTGAAAGATACAGTCGAAAACTTATCTGATTTGGAGATGACACAATATCCTTTTCACGACAGTAATGACAGCGCCGATTCAGAATATAAAATGCTCTGATACCGACTCAAACTTCTCATTCTCTTCTTACTTGAGCAACCGCAGTTTCAGAATCCGGATAGGACAAGTCCTATCCGAACTCGGGAACCCGGAAGCTGGAGTACCACAGGGAGCGGTACTGTCACCTCTGCTGTACACGATATACACAGCAGACATACCTAGAACACCAGTACATTATTAAGTCTCTATGCTGACGACACAGCGATAGCGGCCAAACACCGAAATGTAGACATAGCAGTCACCAATCTACAGACAGCGTTAGACGACATTGAAGAATGGAGTCTAAAGTGGAAATTAAAATCAATTCAGACAAGACACAAGCTGTACTCTTCCAAAAGAGGCGAGAACAACCAGAAGAACAGGTCACAGTGCAAGAAAATCCCATTGAGTGGAAAAGCGAAGCGAAATACCTCGAGTAATAATGGACAAAGGACTAACTTTCAATAAACACGTAGAAGCCACAGTGCAAAAAGCCAACATGGCAAGGGCCGCAATAAGAGGCCTAGCGGGAAGGAAAAGCAAATTACGAATAAAAACCAAAATAAGGCTAATAAACAGTATAGTCCTTCCTATACTGACATACGCATCACTTGCATGGGGACATATATGCAACACAACGAAAAAGAAAATACAGGCACAACACAACAAAAGCCTAAGAGAAGCGGTAAACGTACCAAGATACGTAGCTGAAAGATTCCTGTTCAGAGAGTTACAGCAAATCAGAGTGACTGATACAATGAAAGAAAAAGCTAGGATAAAATTCGCAGAACTAGAGAACCACCCTAGTCACATCCTACGAGAGATAATGAGGTATGACGCTTTCCACAGATGGAAGCACAAAAGACCAAAACAACAAATATTAGACTAACGCAAAACCAGAGGGAAAAATAAAAAAACCCCCCAATAGGGACAAAATATTACAAAAAGCCCAGAGTGAGAAGAAAATCTAATCAAAACACACACACATAAAGAAGACAGTTCGTAGCTCAAATCACCCAGAATATCGCAAATCGCCTCATTCACAGTGGGCCCTGTTGCTCACACTAGGATGCAGTCTACATTGTGGTAATGTATAATATTTAAATATTTTCTTTATTATAGTGTAGACTATGTACTAATTATGACTTTTCTTTTCACAGGTGACCTACAAAAAAAATCATAAAAAACACAAAAAACGGCTTCGGCCACCAAAAAAATTAAAAAACACTAACAAAAACCGGCTTCGGCCACCAAAAAAACTAACAAAAACCCCAAAACCCGGGCACGTAGGGCCCAACCCCCTTGAGCACCAAGTCGCCGACTGAGCGGGACTCAGAGCGGAGACTTGAGGCCCAAGTAAGCAATTTTAGTTCGCGGATAAGCTACATTAAGATAAACAGGAATAAAGCGGAGATGCGCTGTCCTGAGTTTTCACATACGGTTAGGAAACCATGTTGGGGTTCAATTACCCAGGACCTCCACATGAAGAGCACTTGGCTGATTGTTGTGCCTCTATAGCGAATCAGATTGCTATAGGGGGGAAAGGGATGGTCTAGAGCATTGGAGCACGGTGGGGTGATTCCTGTTTTTAAACACGAATTAAACACCTTGCTCCAATGAATTGTTACACCCGATCGTACTACCTGGGTGAACATGTCTCATAGGCTGGGTTCAACCAAATTGCTTGCTTGCTTGCAAACTTCTCATTAGAAAAACCTTGGCGAACCAGCTGAAGAAAAAGTACATAATCAAATTGAAGCTAAAGAAGATAGTCATTTAACTGACGCACAGCAGCCACATATTCTAGATTTAAGTTTTGATTGGACCAAAAATGTCAACAACATCGTCCCAAAGTATGTTATCCCCTCGCATGACAAACCAACGGTTACAGATAAAATAAATATTCTGTGATTACCTGCTTCTATATAAGGTTTCTGAAATCTTTTAAAATGCGTTTGTAAATATTGGTAGAACTAAAAAACAGAAATATTCAAGAAACATCTCCAAGCGAAATCAAAGTTGTTTTAGGATGTACCCTTATAATATCCTATAATCGCTTGCTGGTAATATACATGTACTGTTCTAAACGCAAGTCTTTAAGCAATAAAGTCATAAAAGATGCAGTATCCAGGGATCGGTTTTTACTACTTATGTGTAAGATATATTTTAATAAACCCAATACACCAAATTATGCATCAAAACTATATTATATAGAAGTTCTTTCCTGTTTTTCTTCTTTTCTAGCTGCAAGAAGTGACAGTACCTTTCAGTTGATAAAGTTCAGTAGATAAATCTATGACTAAATTCAGGTGGAGATCTTCCCTAAAACAATAACTCTCCTTGAAACCGGTAAAAAAGGATAAAGATATGGATCAGGTGAGACTCCAACATAGGCTACCTGTATGATATAAACATCTACAGACGAAAAGAAACGGAACCAACAGAGAGCACAGTTAGTCAACGAGTTGTACTAAAATTAGCAGTCTAAAAGAACTTAGTTGTCCAGACGTAACAATTTTTTATAACCATTATATGGACAACACCGATCACGCTGATCACATGATTACTCTCTACGACTTAGACAGAGGGAGTGCCAAATGGTGGAAAGTGATTTTTTGATTGCTAATGACTGCAATAATGCTTCAACAACTTGTTATCGAGTTGGCATAATCGCTAATTATTAGATGTAAATAAAAATCATCTCATAAAAGAATAAGGAAACAAGTCCGCATTTTAAAGAGAGTTGAGCATTGCACTAATATTAGTAATAATCTTCAATTGGAAAAGATGGAAGGAATAAATGTGTTCGCTGTAAAAACCTACGAAATCGAAAAAAACAACAAAAATTATTTGTCGTCAGTGTCAAGTACTCCTTGTCATACATAGAATGTTTTATAGTTCATAAAAATAATTTTTTTTCTTTAATTGCATCATACTGTTTATTTATTACTATTGAGACCTATTTGCCCCATTATTCTTTACTGCTGGGATAGATATGTCCCAGGACCTTTTGTAAAAGCTATTTTTGTTTATAGTTTATATTTTTTAACTCCATATGTTTAGATCTCTATAATTTAAAATGGAAGATATTAATAAAATCCAAATCTCGTATTGAAAGGGTTAATTTACATCGCCCATATTATTTTCATTGCTTACAGAATATCTGGTTTTTTACGTCAGAACAGTAATTCTTAAAGGCAGATGATCACGTACTAATCTAATATCTACAGTAAACAACAAGGCGCAGCTGTGTTTAACTTAGTTATGCTCGATTTAAGGCTTTGTAGACAAAACTGTACATTTAAAACAATATACGTTTACGTTTGTATAAAACTGGTTTTCATATCATAAAACTAAAAGTAGTTGCTAATTTTCTTATGAACCAAAAATGTTGAAAGCTACATGACTTTTAACTCAGAATGTAGCGTCAAATCTACACGAGAAAAAGTAAGTAACTTCCTTAGCAATTTCATCATAAGTCAATAGTCTGTGATAGTTCTAATTTTTTCTTCAGTCCGCTTTTGTCCATCTCCAGTTCTACAGTTAAATTTTCAATTTCAGCTTCCAGCGCTCTGGTTCTTCTAAACATTTGGACGTAATTCATCTGTAACTGTCGTTGATATCTGAGAACCTTTTCTTTTTCTTGTACCCAGATTCTCCTTTCATTTTCAAATTGCTTGGTTTTAGCCGATATTTCTGCTTTCAGATTTTCTATTTCATTTACGCCCTCTTCCTCTACGTCAATATTTATCTTCTTAATTTCAATGTTGTCGTTACAACCATCCTCGTTGATATAATTTGCTTTATTTCTTCCAGGTTCCACATGAGAATAATCTTTTAAACTCATATCTGAGAGTTCTTCTCTCAGTTCTTTAATTTCCGCCTTTAATTTTTCTGTTTCTTCATAATTTGAATTAACTTTCATGTTTTTTTCATAAACTGGTGATGGCGACGCTTTTAGTTGCTCTATTTGCCTTTTAAGCTCCTCAATTTCTTCATCTTTGGAATTTGTTATTGAATGTAAATTTTCCAGTTCTTGATTTTTTTGTTCCAGTTGATGTCGAAGATCACGTTGGTCTGTTCGGAATAGGATGAACTCCTGGTTTTTATTAGTTTGATCGATCTGAAAAATAGAAAATGATATATTTATAACTAGTCCAGGCTGTGAGGCCGCTCCCGTTGGGAAAATGTTTCTGATTCGGTTTCTTCGCGGATTCCGGTTCAAAAATGTCCCCTTTAAACAAATCTGAAGGGTGCCGGGCGAAATTTTTGGGCAGAAATTGTTTAAACAATTTTTTTAAACAAATTCCAAAAATATTTTTTTTAATCTGGAAAACATTTTTTTAGGTTTTTTGGGCCATTTTAAACAAAAAAGGTCTCTTGTCATTTTTCTCTAAAGTTGATAGTTTTCGAGTTATAAGCGATTTAAAGTCTGAAAAACGCGAAAATACGCATTTTTGAGGCTTGAAAACACATATGTAAATTATTATTTTTGAGGTTACCAAGTGTCTAAATTAAAGTTTAAACATTCAACTTCAAGATTGTGAAGAGTAATCGGGGCTTATTTTAATTTAGACCGTTGTTTTTTAATTGTTAAATATGCGCGTACACTCGATTTTTCAGCCGCCGCGGCGCCGCGCGCTAGAGTGCGCCTCTATCGTACTTATGCATAGTTTACATATACTTACAAATAATTATTATTTATTGAGTATATATTTATTTATATCAATTGAGTTATAATATAAATTTCGTCTAAAGTCTAATAATAGTTACATAAAATAATTGTACAAAAGATTGTTAAATAACACACTAATATTACTCAGTAAAAGTATCTTTGTTTTCACAAAAATCTAAATCACATCCACATAATGGTACACAGTTGACATGATTTTTCTTGCAGTTGCAAGCATTAGTTTTGCAAGTCTTTTTGCATTTGCACGGTTTCCCAACCCACCACTATCAGACATATAATATCCATATTGTGTAAAATCGAGAGTTTGATAGCGGGAATATATGGCATTTCGCCAAATATATGTTTTAGCGAAAGCTCTTAACAAGTGTTGGTAAAGTGCGTCAGAGGTACAAGGTATATTGGCTAGATTAAATTAAATTTTTCAGTCACACTGTCTTTTCGTCGAAGAGCAGCATTTTGTATTGTTATGTAAAAATCTACTTTAGGTTTTTGCACTAACTTAATATTGTTGATGTTATTACAAAAAATACAAACTAAATTTTCTTCGGTAAGTTTTCATTTAAGAAGAGGTACGGAAAAAGACATTTTAAATCCATTCACAATTTTTTTAATAACACATTAATAATATAATACCCTTTTAATGGGCATTAAACAATAGTCTTCCTAATGATCGTTTAAGTAATAACAAATCAAGTATGAGCGCGCGATTGTTAAACAGGTAAAAACTTGCATTTTTGCGATAGTATATTGTTTTTAAACACCGCGCAATTTAAAATTAAGTTTACTAATATTAATATTTACTGCATTGTATTATTTAAATAATAATTTAAAAATATTATTTACAATTGATATAAATAAATTTATACTCAATAAATAATAATTATATTGTTCAAATTTGGAAGAAAAAAAAACTATATACGGTTATTACATTGCGATGATTGATTTATTTAATTAGCCCAATGACAATAATTAATACCTACATAAATAAATTATGGAAAAAACTATGTTAATAAACTTCAAGGATTTGTTCGGGTTTTTTTTGCGTAAGTGTATATGTAAACTATGCATAAGTACGATAGAAGCGCACTCTAGCGCGCGCGCCGCGGCGGCTGAAAAATCGAGTGTACGCGCATATTTAACAATTAAAAAACAACGGTCTAAATTAAAATAAGCCCCGATTACTCTTCACAATCTTGAAGTTGAATGTTTAAACTTCAATTTAGACACTTGGTAACCTCAAAAATAATAATTTACATATGTGTTTTCAAGCCTCAAAAATGCGTATTTTCGCGTTTTTCAGACTTTAAATCGCTTATAACTCGAAAACTATCAACTTTAGAGAAAAATGACAAGAGACCTTTTTTGTTTAAAATGACCCAAAAAACCTAAAAAAAGTTTTCCAGATTAAAAAAAATATTTTTGGAATTTGTTTAAAAAAAATTGTTTAAACAATTTCTGCCCAAAAATTTCGCCCGGCACCCTTCAGATTTGTTTAAAGGGGACATTTTTGAACCGGAATCCGCGAAGAAACCGAATCAGAAACATTTTCCCAACGGGAGCGGCCTCACAGCCTGGACTAAACCAACATACTATTAAAAGCTAGGAAGAGAAAGAAGAAAGGAAGAAAAGTAGAACAGAAAAAAAATATATTGAAAAAGTTGCAAATTACTTTATTCGGCTAGAGTGCCCATGATGGAATAGTTGTTATCGTGGAAAAACGGCTTAAAACATTGTGAACTACAGAGCTACCAAAAGGATCACATATTAAAATCAGTTTACTGTCACTCAAATTAAATAACAAGAAGAAACACAATATGAACATGTTTTCCAAACATTAGGTAATACATTCGTAGCAGGCGGTGACTATAATGCAAAATATACAATCTGGGGCTCGCGAGTATCAGATCGCGAGTGATCAGAGGAAACAACATGAAATTTACATCTACTGGGAGAATCTACGTATTGGCCAATGAACCGTAATAAAATGTTCTCATTCCTTATAGACTTCTCCATATCAAGAGGTATTAACATTAAGCTGTTCAAAGTTGAATCGAACCTAAATGTGTCATCTGATCATAGTCCAGTTATTTTAACTTGTATACGAACATAAACCAAAAGCCTATACCTCCAAGACTTTGCAATCATAACAATATATAAGAAGAATTCCAGGACAGAATTAACGCGGTAACAATCCACAGGTATCATCAAAAACAACAGTTGAGGTGGAGAATGTTCCAAGGAAATTCACAAATAATGTACAAAAATGTGTTCGCCGATCAAAACATACATAATTGTATGAGTATTGTATTGTACAATTATAAATATTACAAAAGATAGGCAAAAAATCCTATAAAGTCAATACCACCAATCAGAAACATTGCTGGACAATGGGCAAAAATAATGCATACAATGCCAAAGCATTGAGTGAACATTTAGCAAAAGTATTTCGAACACACAATTTTGTATCAAGTCCTACAGAAACTCAAGATATAGGAAGGGTCTTGGACGAGCCGATTCAAATGGCGTTGACAATAGGGAAATTTACACCTAGAGAAATATCTACTATCATGGAAGAATTTTCTGCATCAATGGAAAGTAGCGGAAGTCATAATGGTGTCGAGGCCAGGGAAGAAATCTGAAGAAATTACATCCTATACACCAATCAGTCTTTTGCCAATTCTATCCAAAATATTTGGGAAATTGTTAAAAAGACTTCAACCTACCCTAGAAAATAGAAACTTACTAGTAAGACACTAAGAGGAATGCACTGACTTGTACCCAGTTAAATCAGGTTTAACTACTAATACAAATCTAACCACCAAGGTAGTGTTTTTGAACTTGTGCTTTACTTGCTATAGAAAATGGATTTTCTATACCCAAAAACCTACAAAATTGTCTCAAAAAGATCAAACTGGCTCAATAAATGGAAAGTAAAAGCAAATGCAGCCAAATCCAAACACGTAATCTTCACAATAAAAGGGATACCTGCCCATCGCACCGGTCACAAAGAATGGTATACAGCTCCAACAAACTTTCTTCCTTTATTTCTCCCCTTCCTCGTTTTTTATATCAGGGTGTCGGATTTGGGCTAGCTATTTTAATTTCCATTCACCCATCTCTTCCATTCTTTCCTATTTTGTGCAATTATTTTCAATTCCTCTAGTAATTTTTGTTTAACTTTTTCCCATCTCTATTACTTACTGTATTCTCTATTTTTTTCTTGGTCTGTCTCTTTCTCATTTCACTACGTTATTTGCTTCATGGAATTTTCTTGTAATTCTGTTGGGTTAAATCCTTATCAAATGTCCATACCATATCATTCTTTTCTTTGCTATTGTATTTTTACACGAAAACAGTGGAACGACCACTTATTGGAGGTACGTTGAAAAACAGACATAGTCATGTCTCCATAAAAGGAAGAAGAAGAAAAAGATATTTTATTTATTATTGGTTATTGGTTGGCCATTTTCCTAATAGTCTCATTGCTTATTCTATCCCATGTCGTCTTTCCAAATATACTTCTTAGATGTCTCATCTCCATTACATTTATCCTGCTCTTATGGTTTTCCAGACCTGTCCAGTTTTCACTTGCATAGAGCACAGTCGGTATCACTATTGTCTTATATATTTTTATTCTTGTCTCTCGTGTAAGTTTTCTTTTTCGCAGTATTGAGGCTAATGCATAGTATAACTTGTTTGATTTCTTTGCTCTATTTTTACTTCCCAGTCCATTTTTCTGTCTTTAGTAATTATACTGCCTAGGTATTCGTAAGTTGTAACTATATTTTCCATGTCTGAGTTTTTACATTTTATCTTTATTTCATTATTTTCTTTGCCGCTGAATATCATTATCTTACTGTTTACCTCGGTAATTTCCATTTAAAATTTTCTTATTTGTTCTACCCATATATCCATTAGTTTCTGCATTTTATTCTCGGAATCTCCTATTAGTACAATGTCGTCTGCATACATTAAGTGTAATTGTAATTGTAATTAGTGGTATCCTATTATTGTCTGCAGTTGATTAGCTCTTATTCTAGTATTTCTTATCAATTCATTTAATACTATTATAAATAGCAAAGGGCTGAGACTATCGCCTTGTTTAATACCTCTCTTCCAATTAAATTCTTCCGATCTTTCCCCTGTTATTTGTACTGTATTATTTGTAATGTATTAGATACATTTATTTTCCTCAAATATTTCCATATAAATTGTCTTTATGTCATTTCAAATGATGTCCTTAAGTCTATGAATGCTAATACTAGTTCCCTCCCTATGTATATGCTTCTTTTTATTAGGTTCCTAATGATATATATGTTGTCATTTGTCTGTCTTTCTGATCTAAATGCCGCTTGTTGTTCTTCCAGTTCCATTTCTACTTTTTGCCTTAGTCTCTTCTCTATTTTTTTATGTATATTTTGAAGCATACCGATAACAGACATATTGCTCTACAGTTGTCGCAGTTTACATGTTCTCCATTTTTGTATGTGCACATTTTACATGTGTACAATGATGTTGTACTGCGAGTCTTTAGGGATTGTTTGTTTTTCTCACGCCTCTTTATATATTTTCCATAGCCAGTTTTTCCTTTTTCTTCCATGTATTCTACCATTTTCGGTTAAATTTCATCTTCGTCACCTGCTTGTCCATTTTTATGTTTAATAATCCTTTTATTACTTCTTCTCTACTTTTTTGCTCTAGCTCCATGTTTTCTTTACCTTCATGTATTACATTATCTTCCTTCATTACTTGGTTATCAAATTTTTTCTCATAATATTCTTTCCATACCCTAGCTATTTGTTCTGGGTTTATTTCGATTTGCTTTGAAGTACCTCTTAATGAGTTTATTTCCTTTAGTTTTTCTCTCTTTATATGTCGTATTGTCGTCCAAAACTAATAATAAAATATGTTCTCACTGGAGAAAATTCCTACTTAAGTTACTCTGATGTATCCCTGAGTGTGCAAAGTGTCGTGCCTATAAAATTCCGTATAAATGAATAGTAATGTTGTAATGTTTTTATGCAATTACGTGGCTAAATATTCCAAACCAAAGCCAAAAACAAAACAAAAAAAAAACTCCTAAATATCCTTATCAATATTGGCCAAAAATTTTTACTGATTGTGTCAATGCTAAGAACAGATTATAAAGTGGAGACAAAAAAAAATAAAGAGAAAGAAAATCAGAGTTATAAAAAAATGAGGAGGAAGGAATCACAATTAATCAAACCAGTTATTTTTCTATAAATATAGGTTAAGCTATAATACTCACCTGGAGATCTTTAAGTTGACTTTTTAATAAAGAAATTTCGCCAGTTTTCTGGCACAATCCCCATTCAGTTTCTTCTAATCTTCCTTTTAAAACAGTGACTTCTTGACGCAATCTGTCACATTGCATATTAGATCTCTGAATATCAGAACACAACCTCTTTTTCTCTTGTTGCATTTGATACGTTTGCATCATTAACATTTGTTCTAATTTAAGTACTTTTTGGGAGCTGGCCCTGAGTCTATTTTCTTGGGCAGTTTTCAGTCTTTTCAGTTCTCTTTCCCAGACTTTCTCCTTCTCCTGGTATACTCTAAAACATAAAAGAACATTAAAATATAGAACAACGTATATATGCACAACAGCAGTAAATGGCGTAGGAGCACGATTTATCAGTCCTTGCATTTGAACTACTTACAACACACCATATGTTACAAATCGTTAAAAGCCTCCTTGTTGCTTCCTGTCCTTTCTATTTTACAAAAAAAGGAAGAAGAAAATGACAGATGATAGTTATAGATATTGTAAGATGTAGTTTAAAATATTTATATTGTCTGTAATATTAAATAATCCAGTAAAATAAATTGACAATAAGAGAGGAGCTGGTTTTATTGAATATTCAAATTGATAATAAAAGAAAATAAATCCATATACTGTTTTAAATACATATTACAGCGATAGAAAGCTTTTGCTGGAAGATGTTAACTTTTACATATTTCGTATAGCTCAACGGACAGAAAATAATATAAATTATTTTCGTTCGTGGCCGTCAAAGTAGATGGCATCTTTGTAAGCTACCACTAGAGTGGAAAACAGTTAGGAGACGTTTGTTGGTCTCTCGTGTTTAATTTTGTATTTAGCCCCAGCGTCTGATAAGAACACGGGAGGCCGAAATAACTTCATGACGCTGCGTTGTTTATTACACGACGCAGAGATAAATTGTGCTCCTATTACTTTTATAAAAACATCAAAGAGATAGCAAGCTTTATAAAGTCATATGTGGGGCTGTAAACCGGATTGAGACGAATTAACTACTTCTGAATTCTTTAAGTATTTACCAGAACTCTTTCGATTTTAATACCTAGTGAACAAAATAACGGAAACAAGTAGAACATATGGACTGGATATAAACCAGCTTAACCAAGCTAATGATCATCAGCAAGGAAAACATAATTGGAGCAAATCTGTATGTGAACCAAATGAGAATTGAACGTGTCTCATAGTACAACTAATTGGGAACTATAATCAATGAGTCGTGGGACAATAACCAAGAGATTAAATGTCCCATCGAAAAGGCAAAAAAATGCATTCTTTACTATGAGCTCTGTGATCAAGAGCCATAATCTCACCTAGAAACAAAAATAAGGCTTCTTAAATGTTACGTGTACTCAGTGTGTCTGTACGAAGTAGAAACGTGGACATTAAAGTTGGAAACTATCAAAACTTCTCCACTAAAACTAAGCTACTCCAATCCAATACAGCTATACCGAACAGTAACCAACAAAGTCATCATAGCCAGAATGATCGCCAACGTTCGGAACCGACAGGCACCCTAAGAAGAAGAAGTGGTCTCAAAACACAGAATTGTATGCAAAAAAGTATATCTCAATCTTAAGTAGAATGTACAGCTTACACTGTTGTCCCATTAAAGATGTAAATACAATAGAAGTGGAAGAAACCCGTGGAAAAGTGTGGAGAATAAGATGGTCTTGGATGGCCTTGGAATAATTAAATACTAAATTATGAATTCTAAAGTAGTCGAACTGTCATCAAATGAACATTTTTATATATAATTTTTCTGTTTAAATGATTATAACTTTACAATAGGCAACGGGCAACCAATTAAATACAACAAAAAAATAAAAAATAAGCACACACATAACATTTAATATTTTAAAATGATCACAGAAAAGAATCATGAAAAAAAAAGGTTAAGATATTTGGTGGTGGAGAAAACCAAATGGAAATCCATAAAGAAGAGAAGATTTTTTGAAGTTTTGAAGGTGCCATAAATTCTAAGAAATAGTAAAATGACTAGAAATAGTAATAACGATGTAGAAACAAAATGATTGTGTTAATATTGTACAGAACAATATCATGTTTTCAGAAATATAGACATATTAACAATGGTCTTACCGGAGCAAAATTCAAAATGTAAATCTTTTTCAAAAATTGAACAGATAATATTTTTCAAAATTTAATCTTACCTGAAAATGACTTGTTCGTTATGTTCCATTGTTTGCCGTAAATACGCAAGTTCGGAATCTCGATCTCTAAGGGCTGCCTCCAGTTCCGAAATTCCGGAATCAGAAGGTGATGGGGTGAGATCCAACATACTGCTATGGTTTGATGCTGACATTAGGCGATAGGAAAGTTTGTTTCTAAAAGATGTATACATAAAAGTTATAAAATAACCTCAAATATTTATTTTATAGGCTTAAAATCACTACATTGTAATTTTATTAATGAACTATGATATGGTTTCTCAGAACAGACATTGTTCTGATATATGGCGAAACGGGACCTGAATATTCTAAAATGTGAAGTAGAAATGGCACTTATAAATTCCAAAACTGGGGAAGGCAAATGGACCGGATGAGGTTCCTACCGAATTGCTAAAGCTCTTGAATGATCAATCAATAGGTATAATATTGCAACTTATTTAATATACAATACTGGTATTATACCTCAAGAGTGGCTGTTGTCTACATTCGTTACACTGCCAAAGAAATCTAATGCATAAAAAATGTTCAGAACATCGAACAATATCTTTAATGAGCCACCTACTAAAGATATTTCTAAAATCATTCCACAACCGAGTTTATCAAAAGTTTTAGTCAGATATTAGTAATACACAGATGGGGGTTTCAGAAAAGTGCTTGGTGCTCGAGAAGCTCTCTTCGGTTTAAATGTTCTCACACAAAGATGCCTAGACGTTAATCAGGAGGTACATACGTGTTTATCGATTTTGAAAAAGCGTTTGACAGAGTACGCCATGATAAGCTTAGAGAGATTCTTGAAAGGAAGGACATAGATAATAAAGATCTGCGAATTATTCTCAATCTATATTGGAATCAGAAAGCTAACATCAAAATAGAAACTGAAACATCACAAGCAATAGAAATACGTAGAGGAGTACGACAAGGTTGCATTTTGTCACCTCTGTTATTTAATGTATTAGTGAAAGCATCTGTCAGGAAGCCCTTTTACAAGCAAACGGAGGAATCGTAATTAATGGAGAGATTGTAAAATAATATTCGATACGCGGACGACACTGTACTAGTTGCAAGAACAGTAGAAGAATTACAAAGATTACTTACAGACTTAAATATTGCTTGAAACAATTATGGTATAAATATCATATTAAAAAAACCAAGTATTTGGTCTTCAGTAAAAACATGACACAACCAGCGTATATTAGTATAAACAGCACTCAAGTTGAAAAAAAGTATCAAGTTACAAATACTTGGGAACTTTAATAAACGAAAAACTGGAGACCAAAACAGGAAATACAAAGACGTATCGAAATTGCCAGGGCCACTTCATAAAGATGAGAAAATTCTTCTGTAACAGAAATATAAGCATCCCTCTACGATTAAGGAATGCTGAGTGGCTATGTATTTAACACGCTATTATACGGTGTAGAGGCCTGGACTCTCAAACAGAACAACATGAAAAATATTGAAACTTTCGAGATGTGGTGCTACCGTCGAATGCTGAAGATTAGTTGGGGTTGAAAGAATAACAAACTGTGAAGTAATACGAAGAAATAGGAAAAGACCCAGAGATTTTGTTAACGCTTAAGCGAAGAAAACTCGAATATTTTGGTCACCTGATGAGAGGACATAAATACGCATTACTTCAAAATATAATGCAGGGGAAAAATAGAAGGAAACGGAATCCAGCCGTAGAAGAATGTCATGGTTGCGGAATTTGAGAGAGTGGTATGGCTGCACCACTAATGAAACTCTTTAGGTCAGCCGTAAACAAGGTCAGAATAGCCTTGATGATTTCCAATCTCCGATAGGAGCGGCACAAAAGAAGAAGAATGGTTTATCAGATAACTGATGGCCAAATAGGGTTTATGTATAATAAAGAAACAGGAGAACAAATTTTAGATGTCTGACAATTAATAAAAAATTCATATTAAGTTAATGTTGAAACCTATTTATGCTTTGTCGATTACGATAAGGCGTTCGATTGCGTAGAGTAAGGAAGACTTATGTTTTAACAGAAGGACTTTAGAAAGACATTTTGATAAGAATACAAAAAGACAAAAGGCTGTTAACCACAAAAAAAACAGCCAAAATCGAATACTTCGGTCATATAATAAGGAACAGCGAAATATGTGGATTGTTGCAACTAATTTTACAAGAAAAAGTAGCAGGAAACCGATAAACTAGAAAGATGAAGGATGTCCGTAAGTGGTTCAACAAAACAACCACAAATATTTTTCAGAGTAGCAGTGTGCAAAGTACAGATTGTCATGATGGTCACCAACATCCGAAATGGATAGGCACTAGAAGCGTATGGTTAATTTTGGTAAATATGGGGAGTTCCAAAACATATGTACGTTTATACCATAAGAAAACTGTCTACTACATGAAAACTGTTTCGGAAGTAAAGGTCAACAAGGTTATATAAAACAAGTATATATGATCGATAGAAAATCATTCAAATTGGGAAAAAAGTGTTTGGAAAAAGAATAACAGAAGGTACTTTTTCTAGAACTTAACAAAAGCAATTATTACTGGTTGGAAAAGACTATTGTTTAAAATATTATCGAAGTAATACTTTGAGAACTATCAGCATATGGAGCTCAAACCTCATCGATAACTTACTAACCTTAAAGATATCATATTTATGATCGAAAGAAAACATGTGTGCTTGCAAAGTACATTTTAAACTCAAGTACGAATAATAATTGAATGTTGGCCCTTCATAAATATTCTGACTAATCCTGATGTTTGCACGCTGATGACAGTAAATATTTTTAATGATACGTAGGTTTTTTTATCAATACCTACCTTCTAAAGAATATTTAATTTCAGTATGTTTAACTCTTTTCAAAGGGCCTTCTCAAAGTTGATGGAATTCGACCGTTACTTGATGAAAATTCATTTTATGTAACAATAAACACTGAAAACTCTGCCCAAAACTTTACTCGTCAAACTGGTAGAAACTTTGATAAACGAATAGCAGAACATAAAAGGGCTTTCAAGAAAGAAAACAGATTCGACATACCGCACTTCTCTTCTAGATCCATTAATCATTCTTTTAATGACAAATTTAAAATTCTTCACATTCAAAATAAAGGCCTTAAGCTATCTTTGTTAGAAATCTATGGAAATCAACAAATTAAAAACACAGATATAATTCTGAATGACCAACTTGAGACAAACAGTTCTCCATTCCTCAACTATTTCATTAGATACTATATAAATTGTAAACCCAAGCCAAAAATAGATTCACTTGGGTAAGGCTTCAGCCGAAAACAACTGTAGTGATAAGATTTAAAATAAATTTTGTGGAAGTTTGAAAACAAAGTTTTCAGTGTTTTATTGTTACACTTCTCAAAGTGATATAAAATACATACAGAGTGGCCCAAAAGTTTGGAAACGACCAATTATCTCATAAATTGCTACTCATAATTGTACAAAATTTTAAGTACACCTATTTTCGGATACGAAGATTCCATATTTGATATTTGCAATGTTGCGATATTTGTCGTTTCTCTTATATTATTAGTAACTTTGGTTTTTTAAATACATCACCCTGTATATTAAGGCATCATTGGAATCTCCTATTCAAAAAGAGTTCACTCATCTGTAACACTTATGATCTTATGTAGTCTAAAAGTCTTCACTTAATCCTTGGAATAAGGTAATTTTGTATGGTTTAAATTTATTCTTACGTAATACATGTAAAACTGAAGAACGACCTACATTATGTATTTATGCAACCCTGCGTGAGGATGTATGTTGATCTTCAACAAAACTTTTGTTGTCATTCATAACTCTTTTCGGTCTACCTGATCGGTATCTATCTTTTACTTCTCCAGATTCCTCAAATAGCTTTACAAGTTTTTATACCGTCCAACTGTTTTGTAACCGAACAAGTTGGCTACTTCACAATAAGATTTTTTTCTGTGACCGGACCCTCTCACCATTAGAATAGTAATTCGTTCTTTTTCGCCATTTTACAGAAACAATTTTTGTTGCAGAACTTTTCGAAACACAACTACTGTCAGTTTTAGTTAATAATCTAAATGGTGAACAAATGTCAAAATCACAGCATTTTATATTTAAATATATTGAAATCTACATATTTTGCACTGTTTTATATGTTTAAGGCCTTCCAGACTACATAAAATCAATAGTGTTACATATGGTGGAACTCGTATTGAATAGGAGATTCCAATAGTGACTGAATTATACAGGGTGATAAATTTGAAAAACCAAAGTTACTAATAATATAAGAGAAACGAAAAATCTGGCAACACTGTAAATATCAAATATGGAATCTCCGTATCCCAAAATAGGTTTACCTCAAATTTTGTACAATTATTACTAGCAATTTACGAGATAATTGGCCGTTTCCAGACTTTTGGGCCACTCTGTAAAAGCTGGACGGCGAACATATCTGCATCTCTGTACCATAATCTGAATACTAAATAGTACTTCTTTGGTTCTATGGTTATTGCGAAACTCAAACTGCGTGTCACAGTTGTTCTTCTATTTTTTGGTACATCCTTTGTACCAAGGACGCAAGAATTAAGTGTAAGGAGCGCAAAATTCGAAGAAATATTTTTAAAACATGGCTCATCAAGCTGATATTTCGATTTTTTTTTACTTAATTAGATGGCTTTGGTAAAGACCAATTAGCCAGACGATTTTTTTTAACTATAATTAATTTAAAAAGAAAACTTTAAAAGAAAACTCATCCTTCTTCACAATAACAATGCTTTAAAGTATTAGGGGATTTATTATGGGATTTGAATTGACATGATTTATAATTTAACTCCTATTTGTTTGCTGTCATATAGTTCTTGCCATTTAGCCTTAAGTTGAACTTTAAGTGTGGAATTCAAATCTGTATATGGAATACACTGGTTAATAGAATCTCTGTGTAAGTCTGAGGCGGATTTTGCAAACTTATCAGCAATTTCGTTTCCTTGAATACCGAATGCCCTTTGATCCAAACTATTAGCACCTCCCGTTGCGAGCTAAGTATTTCGTGATTGGTCTGTAGTATTTCTACTTCTAGATGACTTAAGTTCTTGGCCGCACTTATATTTTTTAGTCTCTCTATGACACTTTTGCAATCTGTAAATATAATACTTTTGAGTCTATACGTCCTAAGTATATATTTTAGAGCTTCACTTATTGCAAACATTTCTGCTGTATATATCGTTGCCTCATCTGGTAATCTGAACTCTTCATGATATTTTGAGGTGTGATCGTAAAAAGTGGCACCTGTACGAATTTGTTTTGATCCATCGGTGTAAATCTGATAATAGTCAGGCCATCGTTGATTAACCGTTTCGAGGAAGTGGTCGTTTTTGTCAATCTGAAACGTCTTAATTTTTTTAGAGAAAAGGACATGCGGATGTTCTGAAAATATTGGTTGGATTTTTGATGTGTACAGTACCGACCTGAATTGGGAAAGAGTGGTATAACTTTCACAAATTAGCGGAGTTTTCTTTTTTAGCCAATAAGACTGTGTGAGTACTGAAATTGACAGTTCATGGATAGGAATTATATAACTTGCGGATTTAGCAAATGCTTTTGTGATAAACTTGTTACTAATTAGTTGCCTTCTTAGTTGTAACGGTGGTTCTACAGCTTTCTGCTTCCATAATATTTATTGGGGTTGACTTGAGATATCCAAGACATATTCTTAGACTTTTGTTTTTTTGGGTTTCTATTTTGTCTAAATGAATTTGTGCCGCTGATCCATACAAATGACTACCATAATCCAGGATTGATCTTATCATGGTTCTATAAAATAACAAGGCGATATTTGGGTCAGCCCCCATTTTGTATAACAAAAGGCTCTCAGTATGTTAATAGCATTTTCAGACTTTTTTGTTATTTGATGGATACAATCTTTCCATAACAGTTTCCGGTCTAGATATAATCCTAAGTATCTCACAACATTTTTTATTTGAAAATTATAAGGTCCCAGTTTTACATGATCCTGTTCAATGTTTCGTCTTCGGCTAAATAGACACACCTCTGTTTTGTGTTCAGAAAGTGTAAAATAATTTTCATTCAGCCACTCGTTGAAGATGTCATAAGTTTTATTTAATTCATATTCACAAGTTTCAAAGTTTTTTCTTGTACAATAAAAAACAATATCATCTACAAATTGTATTGTTCTTATATTATGAAGTTTAACACTGACATCCATTGTATATAATAAAAACAAAACTGGACTTAAAATACTGCCTTGGGGGAGTCCTAGGTTCGTAGTTCTAGGTCTAGTGGTTACTTGATTTATTTTTATATGGATTTTCCTGTTTGTGTACAACGAAGTTATAAAGTTCGCTAATTGCGTATTAAATCCAATCGAAATCAATTTATTGGTTAAAACATCTAGGTTAACGTTATCAAATGCACCTGTAATATCGTTGAAACCTGCCATAGTCATGAGGTTACTAGTAAATCCAGCTAGAATATCTGTTACAATTACTGTTAATGCTTCCAATGTTGACCTAGATTTTCTGAAGCCATATTGTATATCAGGTAGAATATGTTCTTTCTCTAGCCATTGCTCAAGACGATTTTTGATAAGTCTCTCGAAGGTTTTCAACACACATGAAGCTAATGATATGGGCCTATAAGAGGTTGGAATGCAATCCGGTTTGTCGTGTTTTTTTATGGGATGATAATATACTCCTTCCAACTTTCAGGGATCGATGTTTGTCCTGTCCATATTGCATTGAATATACTTAAGAGAGATTTTTTCTGATTTATTGGTAAGTTATAAAGCATGGAATATGAAATATTATCTATACCAGGGGAGCTGTTGTTGGTATGTTTGATAGATCGTTCCAGTTCCCACATCAAAAATCTTTCGCTAAGATAGGTCGTATTCCTTGGTACTGAAGAAATTTGGAGATCACATTCATCCCGGTTGGTTGGTACCCATGGCGGTGAAATTTTAATATGAAATTCTTCTATCCAGTTTGAATTTGGGTCTATTGGTAATCTGTTTTGGACTTTTCGATTTTTATAATTGTTTACCTTTTTCCAAATTTGTGAAATTGGGGTATGGCTGTTTAAGCTTGTACAGTATTCAACCCATTTTTGCCTTTTTGTAAATTTGAATGTGCGTTTAGCGCAAGCATCCATTTTTTTGTATTCAATTAAATTTTCTCTATTTGGAGTTCTCTTATACTTGGCAAAAGCTAATTTTCTTTGATGAGCAGCATTTTTACATGTTTCATTCCACCAAGGCTTCGGACAGTGATTGCGGTGCTTAGTCCGACCTGAAAATTTTCTTGGGATGGCAATTTCTGCAGCTTCATTAATCATAGAAATGAGTTCATCGTAATTTTGAGCTATATCTCTGTGTTCAAGATTAGTTACATATAGATTCCAATTTGCATTTTTTAACTGCCATATACTGTGCTTCGATGGTTCAGCTACGTCATGATCATCTTTAACATTCAGTGTTATCAATATGGGTAGGTGATTTGATCCATGTGGGTCCTCTATAGTTGTCCATGTAAAAAATTGTACAATATCTTGAGAGCAAAGAGTTAAGTCAATTGCGCTTTTACTACTTAAGGGAACTAATGTTGGATATCCGCTGTTTAGAAAAATAAGATTACAATGGTTTATTGCATCAGATAAAATATTCCCATATGTGTCATTAAAATCGCAACCCCAAGAAACATGATGGGCATTAAAATCACCTGCTATTAGAAAAGGTTTTGGTACATTAGCAAAAAATTCATTCCACTCTTGCAGTGTTATTTTCTTTCTTGGTTCAATATATAACGAAACTATATAAATGGTTTTTTTTATTAGGTAATAGATTAATAGCAATACATTTATGAGAAAAATTTACTTTAGTATTTATTATTATTTCTTTATAGTAAATGCTTGCTTTAATTAATATGGCCACCCCTCCATAACCGTCTGGACGGTCTTTACGACTAATATTGTAATTTTTAAAATTATAATACTTTCCCTCTTTGAACCAAGTTTCAGATAACATCGCAAGAGCTGCATCATTCTCATGAAGAAGGAATTCCAAGTTTTCTTTATTTGAAACTGCTGATCGGCAGTTCCATTGAATGAAATTTATTTTTTGTGTTAAATCTGCGAATTTGATATATTTTCTGATAGATCTATATTTAATTGTTTACTAATTATACATTCTAGTTCTGTTTTGGTAATATTAAAATTATTAGTTCTCTTAATTGTAGAGATAATGTTTGCCACTAATTCTGAAATTATTTTAAGATTCTCTGAAGTTAACCCTGAATTATGAGTTGAAAAATCTGAACTGTTTACATTTTTAACATAACTAGGGTTGGTTAGAATACTATAATTTGGACCTATAGTCCTAGGTTGAGAAATGATTTCTCGATGTGTTATTTCAATTGGGTCTGGACTATTTGGCCTCAGCCTTTTAACTGGCTTATGAAACTCAACTGTTGATTTTTTGTTAAAGACTCTATTGTGAGTTTGTGAATGGTGTGAAGATGACTCTCCGAAGAAATTGAAGTTTGGAGGAGGTTGAGTCGAGCATGAGGGTCGAAGCTCCATACGGGTTGGTTGTGGAATGGAAATCTTTTGAAAGGCAATGCTTTCGTTTGGGTTATTTTTAGTAGTAGTTGAACGATTGGCAGTAATAGAAGCGTAAGAGTTTCTGGGAATTAATTTGTTAGCATCATAATAATTTACATTGGCTGATGACATAGTTTCTTTGATTAATTTTTGTCGGTGAAATTCCGGGCAATCTTTCAAATCAACAGTAAAATGCTCTCCCATGCAACTAAAACATTTTTTTGTTTTTTCTACTTCCGTACACTCTTTCGAGTTGTGATCTTTGTTACATTTATAGCATCTGGGTCGAGATCTACATTGATTTCCTAGATGCCCGTAACGCAAACAATTAAAACAAAGTAGAACTTTTTGTTTGTATAACTCTACCTCTTTTATGACTTTATTAATAACAACATATTTAGGTAATGTTTGTGATTTAAAACTAACAATGCATGATTTTGTTGGAACAAATTCTGGCGATTCCCCTGTTGTATTCTTACGATTAATTCTTTTAACATTTAAAACTTCGAACGGTAAATGGGGTTCGTAAGATTTAATTTTATTTTTAAGGTAATCTTCAGAAAATTCCGTCGAAATATCTCGTATTACGCCTTGTTTGACAACAATAAATTTGGGAACATAAATATCCAAATTATTATCAATAAACACTTTAGCGTTTTTGTTACTGATAGGGTAATTAGCGTTTTTTGAATCCTTCTTTTTTGAATACTATTCTAGTATTCTTTTCATTTGTCTATTTTATCCAAGTTAGTGAATATCAGTTTGCCATCTATATCAACGATGATATTTGTTTGTTTTATGTACTGACTCGTTAGTTTTTTTATTTCTTTTATTTTTACTTTATTTTTATTTTATCGAAATTGTTGTGAGCGCGTATATTCGAGTGTTAGGATTCTTAAATGCGGTCCTGATGTGCCATTTGGGGCAAACCGGCAACGTGGTCGACCATTCTCCCGTAAGATATACATTGCCTTTCTCACATGTACTGCATTCTAACTGTGGCTTCTACTATAGTTTATGAAATAAACAATTCCAATATTGGGTGTAATATTTATTAATTTGTATTACTGCCAAATAAAATATTGGAAATTAATTATCTGTATTAGATGAGTTCTGTACTCAGCCCGGTATTATTAAAGTTGATCTATTTCACTACCAACAAAAATTTCATAAACATAGAGTATCCTACTTTTTACTTGTAATAAAAGTAACTGAGTATAAAAGATCTTAATCTATTTTCAAACTTTCTACTTCTAACCAGAAATTTTATTTAACCTCAAGTGACATCAATTCATCAGTACTTGTTTTTCATTCGGTGCGGCGTGTATTTGCATAGATTTACAATTAAGATAACAAGTTTCTTTCTTGTCTTACAAGTTACCCATTGTGGAAATTGGCGTAAAATTGAAATACCCGTAATTAACTACACAGTTTACTAACGTAAGAAATCAAGAAGTTTAATATATTAAATCGATCTTTTAGAGCCAATAAGATATTAACCGATCTATGACAAATGATAATGTTTAAAAAACATAATGAAGGAAATGAATGTAAAGGACGAAAATAGCTACAGAAATCTTAAAAATGGCAATGGTCTTGAATGGTGCTCATTTGAAGATAAAAAATATCTTTTTTAGATTTTTCCTTATGTTACAAGCTAAGGAGATAAGGGAAAAACTATAAAATAAAAGATATAAAATAGAAAACTTAAACCAATTACTAAAAGAAAAGGACACATCATCACTGTCCTTTTTTGCAATTATTTTTAGTAAAGAGGATAATATCAAAACAAGTTATGAAATTGGCGAAATTTTTCACATAAAAGTGACCATACAAGCTTTCAACAAACCGAAATTGATTTCATAATGTACATGATATCATATACAAGGCAGGAAAAATACCAGTAGAGTGGCTCAAATCGGAGCTCGTACCATTGCCCAAAAAACCAGGAGCAAAAGTTTGTAAAGAATATAGGACCATATCTACTCAAGCTGTGTTTAAAAGTCATCCACAAAAAAATTTTCCGGAAATGCGAGGAACAAATTGCGCCCAATCAGTTTGGATTTGTGAACGCAGTTGGTACGAGGAAAAGCTTTATTTAGCGTGAAGGTATTGTTTCAGACATGTAGAGATGTCAGCTGGGATGTTTTTGCATGCCTGATTGACTACAAGAAGGCTTTCGATAGAGTCAGTCATGAACAAATGATAAAAAGCTGAAGAGGACGGGGATTGATGGAAGAGACCTAAAAAGAATAGTTAACCTGTATTGGAATCAATCAGCGATGCTCCGAATAGATGGAGAATATACAGATCAGGGGAGTGAGACAGGGGTGCATAATTTCACCACTGATATTCAAACTTTACTCGGAGCACATTTTTTAAGAGGCTCTAAAAGATATTCAATCGGACGGGGCCTTCTTCAAGAGTCACAACCTCTCTCTTGATACAAAAGTAAGAATGCTGCGATTGCTACGTCTTCTCTGTCCTTTTATATGGTGTTGAATCGTAGACCTTGAACGAAAATATGAACAAAAAACTGGAAACATTTGAGATATGGCTATATCGGAGAATACTTAAGATCCCGTGGACTGACCGAGTCACAAATGAGGAGGTCCTTGAAAGAATGAATAAGAACCGAGAGGTACTGGCTACCATTAAATCTCGAAAGTTACAATTCTTCGGACATATTATGCGAAATGAATCCAGATATGCTCTCCTTCAAGCCATCCTGCAAGGAAAAATATTTGGAAAGCGAGGTGCAGGAAGAAAAAGAACATCTTGTTTGAAGAACCTCAGAATCTGGTTCAAACACAACATCTGTGCAGCTTTTCCACGCTGCTGCAGATAAGATTAAGATTGTCATGATGATCGCTAACATTCGTAACGGATAGGTACATCAAGAAGAAGAAGAAAAGATATTGATCGTCTTCTTCCTCTGCTTTTTGTATGTAGGCTTTAAAGCCTGTATCTTTTTCTATATTAGTCTCCTAAATTGTTTAAATTATCGTACTATATTTTTCTTGGTCTGCCAATATTTTTTGGTCCATTTGGTGACTTATCTCGTGCTGTTCGTACTATCTATTTTGTGTCTTGTATTACGTGTTTGTTTTTCCAAATTGTGTCATTAAGGGATCCCACCGCTTTACTTGCCTTTAAGTTTTGTTGTCGTACTTCGTCTTAAACATCTCCTTAACTAGATATATCTATTCCCAGATATCTAAACCTTGCTTCCTGCTTTATTATTTTCCCTTCAATTATGATATGACATCGTAGTGGGTATTTAGATGTTGTCATACATTTGATTTTTCTGCTAGTATTATCATATTGCATTTTTGGTTGTTGTATTGAAGATGTGTGTTAAGCTTTGTAACTCGTCTTTTGTCTCGGCGATTAATGCGGCGTCGTCTGCATAACATAATATTTGGATTTCCTTATTCCCCATTCTATAGCCATGACCTTTATGTACTGCTTGTATTACTTCATCCATTATTATATTAAAGAGAAGTGGTCTTAACGAGTCACCGTGTCTGACTCCGCTTTGTACTGGTATACACTGTGTAAGTTTTCCATTTATATTTGGTTGTATTCGATTATGGAAGTAGATCTTTTCGATGGTTTGTATAATATTGATTGATATGTTTCTTTTAGGTGTAAGACGCCTTTGACTTGGATGCAATCGAAAGCCTTTGTCAGGTCTATAAAACACAGATATGCTGGGTTTATTGTACTCGATGGCATTTTCTGTGATTTGTCTTAGTACAAATACGGCGTCTACGCAGGATCTTTTCGATCTGAATCCTTATTGTTCACCTAATAAAGTTGTTAGCTTATTGATGTTATTAGTTAGGACTTTTGTGGTAAGCTTAAGTGCAGTGTTCACTGTATTTATACCTCTAAAATTGTTGAAGTCTTCTTTATCTCCGTTCTTGAATATTGGTATCATTATGCTGTTTCTGGTTATTTCGTCTGGTCCTGGTAACTTTCTATTTTTGAGTGACTTTATAGCTATTTCTACTTCCTGAAAACTGATTTCTATTTCGTGTCCTAATTCAGTTACGTTGTTGTGTTGATTATTATTTTCCTTTCCTTTAAACAGTGCTGTCAGGTATCTTTCCCATTCGTTTGCTGGTATATTATTCTATTCCTTCAATTCTGCCATTTCTTTCCGTTGGTTTCATATGAATCTCCATATTGGTTTTTGTGTATCGTAGGTCGCTTTCCATCCTTTTTGTAAACTGTTCCCAGTGTTCATTTTTTGCTTTTCTTACCAACTGCTTGGTTTCATTTCATATTCTTCTATAGGTGTCTCGGGATTCTGGAGTATTTGATGTTTTGTACTTCGTGTAGGCCTCTCGTTTCTCTTTACATTTATCTTTTATTTCTTTTCTAAACAATGGTATACTGTTGTTGTTTTTTTTGTTCAGTATTACTTTACGTTTTCCTAGAGCTTCTGTAGCTGCTTCTTCAATGTTGTTTTTAATTTTCTCCCAGCTCGCATTTATATAAAGACATTGATAAAGGCAATAAATGGAGTCAAGTTCAATAACCTGTGGTATGCATAGTGTTTTCCAATACAGTAGAAGGGTTGCAAAACATAATGAACAAAAAAACGGAAACAAGTAGAACATATGGACTGGATATAAACATCAGCAAAACCAAGCTTTTGATAATCTGCAAGAAAAACATAACTGGAGAAAATCTGTATATGAACCAGATGATAATTGAACGTGTCTCACAATAAAACTACTTGGGAGCTATAATGAATAAGTCGTGGGACAATACTCAAGATATTAAATGTCGCATTGGAAAGGCAAAAAGTGAATTTTTGACTATGAGCTCCGTGTTCAAGAGCCATGACCTCACATTAAAAACAAAAATAAGGCTCCTTAAATGTAACGTGTACTCAGTGCTTCTGTACGGAGTAGAAAAGTGGACATTGAAGGCGAAAACTCTATCAAAATTTCGGCCTTTGGGCTATGGTTATACAGAAGGATCCTGAAGATAGCATGGACGGACAAAATTACAAATGAAGAAGTACTACGGAGAATGAACACAACTGCGGATATGGTCAACATCGTAAAGGGCCGTAAGCTGCAAAAATTGGAACATATAATGAGAAATCAAGGCAGGTATGAGCTACTCCCATGCATTTTGCAGGTCAAAATTAAAGGGAAAAGGGCCCCAGGATCCTGGCTTGCTAACCTGAGAGCATGGTATAAAAAGACGCCCACACAGCTATTCCGCATAGCAACCAACAAAGTTATCATGCCCAGAATGATTGCCAACGTTCGGAACGGACAGGCACGCTAAGATGAAGAAGTGATATCAAGAGTAAGGATATATAACACAAAATTATTGCTGAAGAGAGTAAATCACAAACATTTAACAAAAGATTGCGAAAAGCCACAAAATAAAAAACCTAAATGTGTATCCTGTGGTGGTACCCACCCACACTAATTAAACATAATTTCAAAATTTGACCTTGTATTATTCATAATAGACTCTACTTGATAGACTAGCTTTTAAAAATATAAAAATATACAGGGTATTTATGGATACACATTTACGACACAGAGAACCTATAGAAATAGACAGCGGAATAAGACAAGGGAACTCGTTGAGCCCCATGCTCTTCAATTCATTTATGGACGAAATTATCGAAAGCATTAACAAATAAAAATGATACAAAATGGGAAACAAAGATAAAAATACTCTGTTACGTAGACGAAACAATATTGATAGCCCAAGATGAACATAGTCTGCAAAGACTGGTCCACAAATTTAGCATAAAAGCAAAAAAATTTAATATGACAATCTCATTTTAGAAAACTAAAACAATAGTAGTCCGCAAAGAACCAACCAAATGTAAAATAGAAATTGATGGCATCAGTATTGAACAAGTAATGGAATAAAATACTTGTGAATTACACTGTCCACTATAGAGCCCTGGACAACGAAGTGAGAGATCAAGTACAAAAAGCAAATAGGCTGGCAGAATGTCTTAATAACACTATATGCTGAAACAGACATATTGACACTGAGATGAAGTCAATAATTTATAAAGCCAATGTAAGACCAATAAATGATAAATCTCTCAGAAATAAGACCCGACACAGACACAACGCAAAGGCTACTGGAAACGGCAGAGATGAGAGTACTGAGAAGAATTACAGGATATACGCTGAGAGATCGAAAAGGAAGTAAAGATATTAGAAGAAAATGTAACATACAGTGTATAAATGAATGGGCACAAAACAGAAAAAAAAGAATGGAATAACCACATAAGCAGAATGGAGGTGGAACCCATGTCGTTCAAATAGCAAAAGATAAGTCACTAATCGGCAAAAAAGTATCGTACGATTGCGCAAAAGATGACAACTTTCCATGGAGGCATTCATCTGCCAATGAATAAGCAGAATTGCTTATAAAGAGGAAGATGAAGAAGAAGAAGACATTTATGTCGAAAAGTACATGGGTTGTGGCGTTTTTGTAATTTTTAACATAAGGGCACAACAATTTTATTTCATAAGTGGTTAACGCACAGTATAAATTATATTGTTTTATTGATTAGTGACAGTTGACAGTTTATTCATTTATCTACATATCTACATATTAAAAAAATAGTACTTACGGTCCGGAACTATCAGCATTAGACATTGGCGATTTTCTTACACTTTCTAAACTATCATAATTAACGAGTTTGTGACTGTGGGGTAATGAAGAGAGTGAACTCATCGCTAAGGGTGGAGAACAAGTCGAAGAAGGACACGAAGACCTTAACTTTCTATCTAGAGAGTAGTTGTTTACATTATTTGGTGGCCGTAAATCGCTGCTACCTAAAAAACCAAACGTTATTATCAGAATCATTAATCACTTTCACAATTAACACTAACGGTAACACCTTTAGTGTTTTTTCAAATTTGTATACCTATCGTTAAATGGAATTACCCTGATTCTTTAAATATGAAAACGGTTGTTAATATGAATTATATTATTTCTAGATTTTATCAGTATACATAAAATGTACTTAAATTGAAAGAAAATACTGAAAAAATATTTAGAAACTCTTTAACAGTAAATTAAAGCAATTAAATTCATGCATAGATATGTTAATTATTAAATAGATACTCATTTTTTTTATTTTTTTTTATTGGCTTTGGCTTGAAACCTTTAGCCACGTAATTACATATAAATATTAGTTTTCATTTATATGTAATTTCAGGATTGTACAAGGAGGACACTTTTCACGCTCAGGGATTCATCAGAGCGGCTTTATTGTAACAAACAAGACATAAACCACGGTTAGGTAGGTGGGCAACATATATGGTAAATATACAAAGGAAATGTTCAAGCATACGATCAATTTTACACTCATACCTTTAATTTAATTTTTACAAGAAATATCATAATTAGTTTAAAGATTTTTATATTGTCTTTACTTAATAGAGATTTACGTTTAATGGTGTATTTAATCCCTCTTTTATCAATTCTTTTATCAGCCACGTGCTTGTATTACGATGTAGTGGGCAATTGAAGAATATGTGATTTAAATCAGCTATACTGGTTCCACACTCACATCGGTCTGTTGGGAGAACTCCTATTTTGTGTAGATGTTTCGGAAAACATCCATGATCTACTTTTAATCTTAAGACGGTTGACACTGTGTTTCTGCTTAGTGTAACATCTTTGTAAAATTGTTTTACATCTACTGTGGGTTGTAATTTGTATAAATTAGTGCCCCTGCTTTCACCAAACTGAATCCATTGTCTGTCCCATTTAAATTTAATATGTTGTTTGATATGGGCAAGTAGGTCACATGTGTTAAATTCTTCTATCACCATATGTGGGTGCTGTAATGGATTTTTAGCTATAGAATCAGCAATAGTATTGCCAACAATATCTGAGTGTCCCTTGACCCATAGAAATTTAGTACCATATGGATCTGTTAGTTTTAGTAACTGTTGAAAAATTTCTTAATATGAATATATTGCTATTGATTGTGAATTTAAAGTTTTGTAAGGAGTGCAATACTGACAGTGAATCACTGCATATGACAATTTTGTTCCACTGGTTTTCACAGCACAATTCAAGGGCTTTGTATATAGCACACGCTTCAGCAGAAAAAATGCTGGATTGATTATTTAAAATAAATGATTTTTTAATCTTCATTTTTGGTACAAAGTAAGCACTAGTTGTACATGTTGGTGATTTTGACCCGTCTGTATAGATCACAATATGATCTGAATAGCCACTTAAGATTTCTTTAAGAGTAGTGTAGCAAAATTCGTTTTGGTATTTTGGGATAATAATATTTGTAGCTAGAACACTTGTTAGATGTGGTATATCCAATGATTCCCAGATAAGATTACAAGGGGAATTTATTAAATTCAGTTCGTTGCAAGTTATAATTGCTCTTGCAAGTGGTAGAGAGTTTTTTTTAACGAAGTATGTAGATGTTAAATCAGCTGTATTTAATTCATTAATTATTTTTGCATTCTAAGTGCCACGATAATGTTGGTTTAGGAACTATTTGCTTGCCAGATATTCTCTGCGCGAATAGAGTGGATTTTCAGATGCTAGAGCTAGGGTGGCTTCATATGGAGTGCTTTTCATCAATCCTAACACAATCCTTAGAGCTTTAAATTGAATTCTATCAAGTTTACGTAAATTGGTTATGCTAGCTGACCCATATACCACACAACAGTAATCTATTATAGATCTTATATTAAATAGATACTCATAAAAAATTAACTAATTTTTGTATGTATTTTACATAAATAACACTCTTCGTTTAATAACGTTGGTAAGTTGCATGAATTTGCCTTCTTGTTATGCGTTATTTGTTATGTTATTTTTTTTAAATCCTACAGCCAAAAATGTCCTACTTATCCTTAAAAGGGAAAGTCTTTAAATAAAGTCTTATTAACATGCATACTTCGGTTGCTGACAAACTAGAGGACGAAAAGGAAGTTCTTCGAAGACAATAATACTTGTTAAAATAGTGTCATGATATTTATCATATGGCACCTGATAAACTCAGCAATAGCACTAAACATAACATTCGTTAGCACCTATGTTAAAAACAAAAATGTACACGACGTACATCGCCAACGTCGGATAGTTCTGATATGGCACGCGAAGAAGAATAACACGACGTACATGGAAGCCTCCTAACGAAAAGATAACAAGTAAGCTTGATCGGATATTAATAGTTCAAATACAAGAAAGACATGATTAACTGCAAAAATTATAGATGCATCAACATGACCCAGATGACATATTAGTGATCGTAACATTGAAGGCTCTGATTTCAAACCCAAAACAAACATAAAAAATAACTACAATACAATACAACTTCAAATTTTGGGTGATTTGGAGTATAATTTGCATGCAATAAATAGTGCAAAGTGTAGTTTATAAAGATTTTTATCTGAGTAAAAACTTAATTAACATTAATGTTGTTTTAGGCGACTGCCCAAAAACTTACATCGGTCAAACTGGTAGAAACTTTAATAAACGAATAGCAGAACATAAAGGGCTTTCAATAATAAAAAAACAGATTCTACATACGCACTTCACCTTCTAGATCACAATCATTCTATAAATGACGAATTTAAAATTCTTCACATTCAAAATAAAGGCCTTAAGCTATCCTTGTTAGAATCTATGGAAATTAACAAATTAAAAAACACAGATATAATTCTGAATGACCAACTTAAGACAAGCAGTTCTCCCCTGAGACTATAAAGTGTAAACGCATGCCAAAAATAGATCACTTGAGAAAGGCAATCAACCGAAACAGCTGTGGTGATAAGAGGTTAAAATAAATTTTGTAGAAGTTTGAAAACAAAGTTTTCAGTGTTTTATTGTTACATAAAATGAATTTCCATCAAGTTACGGTCGAATGCATCAAACTTATCTAAGGTTACATTCAGCAATATTTCACAGTTTTTCAGTTTTCACAAATGATTTTGTAAATTTTTTTGAAGAGTATAAGATTTTCCTTGGTTTTCAAGTGGGGTGAGTTTAAATAAGGGGGTGTTTGCTCATAAATAGAGGTTTAAAACAGCCATACCTCGCTAAATATTCAATGTAAAGAAAATCTATGCTAGTTCTATGCTTTCTCTATACAGAAAAAGTTTAGTTATTATATCATCAAAAGTAGGGAAATAAACTTTGGTCTGGGAATAAAGAATATTAAAATTATATTGGACGAAAGTAGATTCAGCTGGGATTTATAAATAGAAAGAAACATTAGGAAATGGTATAGTTAAAGTTGGAGAATTTTTGTTATTCCACCAATTTTTTTTTTATTTAATAAAACTCCAACAGGAATCTTATGATAATTGCTATGTGATCATTCACTATGATCAATGAGCAAGTTAATTCTATACACGTTAGCTAGAAGTACTATAATGCTATAAAGTAGCCTTTTCACTTTCACTTACTTATAGCACTAACTCAAACGGCTTCGTTCTCTTAAATCTTCTTATCTGGTTGGTGTTGTCTAGGATTTTGATGGCCTCGACATTCATGTGGTTGGAGAGCTTATTTTCATGACTCTCAGCAAACTTACTTATTGTCTGAATAACCGTATCCATCTGGAGGTCTCGATGAAGATCACAGTTTCTGAAGTACCATGGAGCGTTAACGATGTTATTTAATACTTTGTTCTGATATCGTTGTATATGTTGGATGTTACTTTCTTTTGTACAGCCCCATAGCTGTATACCATATGTTCATATCGGTTTAAGGACTTACTTATACAATAACAATTTGTTATGAGTAGACAGAGTGGATTTTTTTTCCATCAACCAGTACATCTTTCTGAACTTAATTTCTAATTGCTCCTTTTTTTTCTTAATATGTGCTTTTCAACGTAGCTTGGAATCGAATGTCATACCCAAATATTTTGCCGTATTTGCACAATGTATTTGGTTTCTATTTATACTAACTGGGATATGTTGTTCTCTTTTGTTAGTAAAATTAACATGAACAGATTTTGTTCATTCAATTTGATACGCCATCGCCTGGTCCAGATGTTAATTTATTCAATAAAGTTCTGTAGCATGGTTGCTGCATCCTCGTGGTTTTGTCCGACTGCTAGAATGCATGTGTCGTCTGCAAATGTCGCAATTGTGTTAGGTTCTAATGATGGAATATCGCTGGAATAGAGCAGGTATAGCACTGGCCTTAGGACACTTCCTTGTGGACCAGCTGGTTCCAGCTTTAACTTCTCTTAATTCTGAATATGCTTCCTCATATTTGACTCGAAAGTATCTGTCGGATATATATGATTCTAGTAGTTCAGAATATTGTTTTGGTAAGTAGCATCTCATTTTATGATATAATCCGTCTTGCTCCACCTTGTCAAAAAGCCTGCGCTATATTGAGGAAAATTGCGGAACAGACTTTTCCTTCTTCTAGAGCTTTTTCTACTATATCTATTATTCTATGCACCTGATCTATCGTTGAGTGGCTTGCTCTAAACCCAAACTGATGATTTTTCCTCTATAATCGGTTTTAGTCTCTTCAAGAGTAATTTTTCGTATAATATAGACATGACAGGTAACAGTGAAATAGGCCTATATGAAGAAGCTTCTTGTGGAGGTTTTCCTGGTTTTAGTGTCATTCTAATTTCTGCCACCTTCCATATCTTTGGTACGTACCTCAGCCTAAAGGAAGTGTTTATAAGATGTGTTAATTTTATTATAGCTTTCCTTGGAAGTTGCTTTAACACTTCCCCAGTAATTAGATCAAATCCAGGAGTTTTCTTTGGATTTATATTTTCTTTTATTTTCAAATATACTTTTTTTGGAGTTACACTGCTAATCTCCATTTCATCTTGATGAGCTCCCAGTGAATTATTTCTTGTTCTTCATTTGGTTGAAAAGTATTTTCTAGGTGGTCAGCAAACCTGTTGGCCTTTTGTATATTGCTTCTTGCCCAGCTACCATTAGTTTTCTAATTGGTGGATTCTGTAAGATTGGCCCTTTTAATCGTTTGGTAGCCTTCCACATGAGTTATCAGTAGCGCTATCAATTGATAGTTCACTTAGGTAGATGCTAACCGATTCGTTTTTAATTTTTTGAATTTCTCTTTTTAATTTTTGTGTGGCATTGTTTAATCTAGTTTTATCAAGTGGTGCTCTAGACTGATGCCACTTGCGTCTCAGTTTTCTTTTTTCGGATATCATTTCTCTGATTTCTTTCGTATACCTATTTTTTTATTCTTTCAACACTGTTCGTACTGTTGTTCCAAGCAGCTTGTTGTACATTTTTAATGAGTAATTCTACTTATGTCTCTAGTTTATCAACGGTTCTTAATGAAACTGATAGGTTAATCTTCAAGGTCTATCTGAAAACTTTTCTAGTCAGTATTTTTGTTAACAAGTCTAGGGGGGCTTTCTTTTTTGATAACAGTGTCACTGAGTGTGAGACTAATTGGAGAATGGTCCGAGTTCATATCCAATGCCTTTCTATTCTTCTATTTGGTCTGGGATTTTTTTTTGTGTCAGTAGACCAGTATGTTGGTTTTCCCGTTGATATTGCGTCGCATTTTATGTATATCATTGCTTCTAAAAATTCTTTCTCTTTAGTGGTAGTCCTTATAATTTAGAACAATTTTTAAATTTAAACTTTGATAATTGTCTTAAAATTTTCTTTATTTATCGAAGTATTACGTGCAAGTTATATAATGAGAATCTTGAATACATAGAATTTTACACGGTATATGTATAACGAGGCTATCCTTATTATTTATCTGTAAACAACTTTAGATATACATTTAACACTTCGTAATAACGTGCATAATTTAATTAACTTACAATTTTCTCAGTCTTTACATCTAGATCGATTAGATACGAACTAGAACAATTTTATGAATCATCCTAGTTCCCGTTACACTTGAACTGAATTGAAATCATTACCGTGCAAATTTAATATCCAATCTTTCATATTACTTAACTCATTTAAAATTCTATTGTGATATTAACATCTTTCACGAAACAACAATTATGCTAATGTGTTTGGAATCGGTCTACCGTAAATTTAAGAAAAACACCGCTTAGTAAAAGTCAGTAAAACATGCTAAACAGAGGAAGATTAATGTAATTCACAATAAGTAGGTATTTTAAGGGAATTTATATTTATGTATGTACCGAAAAGATAGTTAATCTATTTTTAATTCAGATTCTACAATTTTGTGTAAGTATAATACGATTTTTATTAACTGTTTAATTTTTTTTAATGTCGTTTAGTTAAGGTGAATTGCACACACACCGATTTTGGACGGACGGTTTTATTTCCGGTCGTCCAAATTCCATTAGTGAACCATATATGAAAACTGGATCTGGCACACATACCGACCTGCCATTCCAGTCGATTGCTCGGTGAAATTGTAGGTACGAAGGAAATCGACAGCACACACACACACACACACACACACACACACACACACACACACACACACACACACATACGATTAAACTAGTTTTGGTAGTGAGTGTTAAGTACGATTGCAATGAGTAATTTTCATGGAGTTCATCAAATAATGCAAAAGACATTCTGAAGAAGTTAAAAAACCAACACGCCTTAGTCCTTCAAAATAGTGTAGAATGTTCCTGTGTGTTCTTTGCTTTGATTAATAGGATGAATCCACCACTTGCGCTTAATAGGCTAATTGCGCTGAATAGGACGATGCAATAACCAGATAGCAACAACTCGTTTAGGATTCATTATTATTTAATAAACTCGTGTCGCGACAACCAAGCACCTAATTGTTTGATCGCTAAAAATCCGGTTGTAAGTTGTAAGTAACTGTTGGATTAAAAAAAGCAACTACATATAAAATATTTAAAAAATAATCAACATTATGGTTTGCAGTCTTTGACTTTCGTCATGTTGCAGGCATAAAATATCACTCGATTTGGGACACTCAGATTAGGCTCATTTTACTCTCTAGTTCATTTTCTATATTGAATCGTTGTATGCTTTTGATTTTTTAAGGATGAAAATAACCCCTAATTGGTAAAAATTATAAAATAACATTTTAAACTTTAATATGGTCAATATTTGGTTTTTCCTCCTCCTCAGTCCTAATCCCTTTTGGGATATGGTGATACCATCAGACCTTTACAGTTTTTTTCACGATTTCCCTCCATCCTTCCCTGTCCTGGGCTAGTTGTTCATGTAACCCTTGGTTAATCAATATTTTTGTTTGATCGACTCAACGGCTTGGAGATCATCGCCTAGGTCTCTTTCTTTCAACTCTACACTCAAAGTTATATTTTATATTTTTGTTATTAATGTTGAGTGTCATACCTTTATACAAATAATCTCAACGACTAGTAAGTACACTGACATTTTGTGATATATTGTAAATATTTACACATTTTTCTAATTACAGTCTCTTAAAAAAGGAATTAAACAATTCCGAAAGCTAGACTAAAAGTCAAAAGAGTGTTTCTGTAACATCCCGGCCAAACTTCTGTCTGCAGATTTAATAAACTTTGTTGTTTGTATATATATATATATATAATATATATATATATATATATATATATATATATATATATATATAATATATACATATAAAATTTTATTTATTCTAAAAGAATGATTTCGGCTTGCATAGATTTGCATAACAATATGGGATTAGGATCATCTCACCCTGTACTTCATACTCTATATCATGATCAAGGACTTTGATTATTTTTAGGGGTGTAAACTACCCCTTATTGTCAAAAATTGTATAAAAACATTGTAAACCTTAATATGAGTAAAATTTGGTTTTGATTGGTTAAATAATGATTTTTTAATGATTTCTCACCCCGAGATGGAGTGGCAACCACTCCTATGATTTTAGCGTACAGCGGCTTCATATAGAAAATGATCCTTAGTCTAATCCCTACCTTCTGTGAAAATTTCAAGTAAATCCTTTGTGGACAAAAAAATTGCGAGTAAAATGCTTTATTTCCTGGCTTAACAAAGTTTTTGAGCCATTATATGCTTGGTTGATGGACAAATGGTGTACATTTTACGTTTTTTTAGAATAAGTGATCATTATCTTCGTAAAAATTTGACTTTGCTCCATGTCTATACCCATTCTGTAGAACTTGTAGTTATTCACTCTGTGTACTTGTTCTCCCTCGATATCCAGCCTTACCTACTGTATGCTGCTTGGAAATAATCATGTAGTTGGTTTTCTTAACGTTCATTTGTAGTCCATATTTTATACTGACTTGATGTAATCTATTTAGTAAGCGTTGCAGTGCTTCTAGACTGTCTGCAAAAACAACGGTGTCGTTTGCGAATCTTATGTTGTTCAAGATTTTTCCGTTTATTGATATACCCTGTTGGTCCTATGATATTGCTTTCTTAAAAATAGCTTCTAACACCTCTTTTAATTTCTATAGTTTCTGTATCCACATTTTCGATTCTTTGCCTTTGCTTTTTGATTCCAGTATAGATTGAAATAATCCGTAGATCTCGACTATCCACATTCTTTTCTTTTAACAGTTTTACGAGTTTCTGATGTTGTACTCTATCAAAAGCCTTTTGATAATCTATAAAGCAGACATAGAGATCCTGTTTCATATCCAGTCGTCTTTGCGAGAGAACGTTATAAAAGCGAACAGTTGCTCTTTCGTTCCTAGTCCTCCTCTGAATCCAAAATGGGTGTCATCTATATCTTCTTATATTTTTTTGTATAATTTTCCTTGTATTAGTTTGAGAAATATCTTAATTGGGTAGCTTATTAAGGAAATGATTCTGTACTGGGAGCATCCTGTCGCATGTACTGACTTTGGTAGTGTTACAAATATGGACAGCAACCAATATTCGGGTATTATTCCTATTGTATATACTTTGTTGAACAGATCTAAAGGTATATGCAGTGTTTCTTCTTCAATGTATTCAATTAGCTTAGTGGGTATCTGATCTGGGTCTACTAATTTGAAAGTCTTTACATTTCTAATTGCCTGTTCTAATTCGCACATTATTATTTTCGGCCCTGTTTGTTCCTGTGGTTCTTCTTATATCATTATATCATCTTCGAATAGTTTCATTATGTATTCTTGCCAAAATCTTAGTTTTTCTGTGATGTCTGCAATGAGTATCATTATATTATATATCATCATATATATCATATCATTATCATCTTTGAGTATCTCATAGTGTGCTCGCTTTTTGGTATTTGTTAATTCTTTTATTTTTTTTATGCATATTAAAGTTGTTGTATTTTGTTTCATACTCTTCTATTTCTAGGCATTAATCTTTTAACCACTTTTCCTTGGTCTTTTTTATCTCTACTTTAATTCTACTTTGCAGTTCTTGCTATTTTGGCTGATTTCTCCCTTTGGATTTATTTCATTAATGCTAGAATTTCTGAATCCATTCACTTCTGTTTTTTATAGTCTTTTTAGGCTTTAAATGTTTTTCTGCAGCCTTTAGTAATGTCTTCTGAATATTTCTCCACTTTTCATTGATATCTTCTGATGTTAAGATTTGTTCCCCTACTTCTGTTAGATTTGAGTTGACTTGTTGGATCACTTTTTGATGTTTTTCTCTTTTTCCTAATTTTGTATAATCAAACGTAGGTTTATTTGTAGGTATTACAATCTTTTGAGTGTCACGTGCATTCTAGCTATCAGCGAGTTATGGTCTGAGTTGACATCTGGCCTAGGGTATACTTTTACTGTTTTAATTGAGTTTCTGTATCTATTTTTGACTGATATATGTGTATAGTCTATTTGATTTCTGACTATGTGGTCTCTGTTGTCTGCAGGAGGTCTCCAAGTGTATAATCTTCTATCGGATAGTTGGAACATTGTGTTCATTATTGTAAAATGTTAATTTGGACAAAAATCAACAAGTCTATCCCCTCTTTATTTTCTGTCACCTAGTCCAAATTCCCCATCATATTCGTCAACTTTTCCTCTCCCGACTTTAAAATCCCCCATTACTACTGAAATGTCTTCTTTTTTAATGGATTTTAAAATTGTGTCTCACTCCATGTAAAAATGTTATATCTCCTCTTCATCCTTATCCGCTGTTGATGCGTATACTTGAATTAAGTTAACTTGTATGTTTGTCTTCAGATGAACCATTATCACTCTCTCTGAGTCTCTGAACCATTATCACCTATCATCGAAATGTAGGTGTAGGTTTACTGAGTTTATTGACTGCTATAATGCTATAAAGGGTCTTAAAAATAACAAAAGACCAGGCAACGATAACGTATACGGAAAGGTATTGAAAATGCTGTGCGAAACAAACAGTCAATTTCTTGACTCACTCGTCAGACTCTTTAACAATATTTATAACAGCGGGGAGTTTCCTGAAGACTGGCTAGAGTCAACTTTTGTTGCCATACCGAAAAAACCAAAAGCAAAGTCTTGTGATCAACATCGGATGATAAGTCTAATTAACCACATTTCGAAGGCATACACCAAGGTTATTTACAACAGAATAAGCAAAAAATGCAGGATGACATTGGAGATTCGCAGTTTGGGTTTCGGAATTCTCTTGGACAAGATAAGCACTTTTTAGTCTACAGGTACTCATCCAGCGCTGCAGAGATATGAACAAAGACGTGTGCATATGCTTTATAGACTACGCAAAAGCATTGGATAACGTAGAGCACGAAAAGATAATTGAAGTTTCTCCATAAGATCGGAGTCGACTACAGAGACATTCGAACAATAGCGAGTCTCTATTGGGGTCAAACACTAAAGTGAAAGTAGGATCTAAATTGACCAATAAAATTGAGATCAAGAAAGGGGTACGGCATGGCTGTATCTTGTCTCCTATTCTCTTTAATATATACCTACTCAAGAAGTATTTAAGACAGCGCTGGAGGAAAGCACAGAAGGCATAAAGATAAATGGAGAAATAATTAATAACATAAGGTATGCTGATGACACTGTGATTCTAGTAAGTAGCATGAATGAACTGAGTTGCCTAAACCAAATGGATGTTAGTAAGCAAAACCCAACAACCACCACAACAACTGATATTAGACAATGAAAGAATTGAACACGTGGATTTGTACATCTACTTGGGAACAACAGTTAACTCAAATTGGGATCAAGCGAAGGAAATACGTATAAGAGTAGAAAAGGCAAGAGCATCGTTCACTAGCATGAAGCAAATTTTCACCTCTAAAAGCCTCACCCTACCTCACAAAATTCGACTTCTGAAATGTTATGTATTTCCGGTTTTGTTATATAAAATGGAGGCGTGGACAATGACCGCAACATTGATGAAAAAAGTAGAGGCCTTCGAAATGTGGGTTTACCGACGTATATTACGTATATCCTGGATTGAGCATGTGACCAACGAAGAGGTACTACGCCGGATAGGTAAAGACAGAGAGGTAGGAATAAGTAAAAAGAAAAGAAAGTTGGAATACTTGGGTCACGTTATGAGACATAACAAATATAGAGTACTACAGCTGATCGTTCAAGGGAAAATAGACAGCAGAAGGGGTCCAGGGAGGAGAAGACACTCGTGGCTCCCAAACTTGCGGCAATGGTTCGGATTGTCATCTGCTGAACTATTCAGATCTGCCGTAAACAAAGTCAGAATAGCCATGTTGATTGCCAACGTTCGGAATGGACAAGGCACATGAAGAAGAAGAAGATTGACTCAAAACCCGATAAATATGGTCAAAATGGATGGCTGTGGAAAAAGACACAAACTATGTTACGTGTAACAATTTCGTCACGTCACTCTCACTGGATGAATTCATCAAAGCGAATACTAGTCTCCTTGATACTATGAATAAAACTGAATGTGAAATCCCGGCTTGTGTGAAGTACGCGAAAGAAAATTTGTACAGTACTACTTCTAAAAACAGGTGATATCTCATTGACTGTTTACCAGACCAAAAGCAATAAAAATGTGGTCATGCTTAGTACAATGCACTCGGATGTACAAATTATATTCACTGAGAAAAAGAAACCAGAAACAATTGAATTTTATAATGAGACAAAATATGGTGTTAATGTAGTGGACCAAATGGCACGCAAGTATTCAGTAAAGGCATCCTCTAGGTGTTAGCCACTTCACATGTTTTACAATTTACTGGACTTAGCTGGAATAAATACCTGGATCTTATATAAATCCTTGAATAAATCGCAAATAAGTTGCAGACATTATATTCTGAAGCTAGGAGAAAAACTCTCTGAAAAATACGCAGGAACTAGAGTTGCTGTCAAACGAGCTCCCATCCCAGATGAAATCGATGAACCTCAAAAAAAAAACACGTGAAATCAAATCACAGTACTCTGGAAACTAATCATTTGTAAAATGCCAGGCGTATAAAAAACATTTATAAAATAAATATATACGATATTTTGTTTAAAGTTTTTTTTTCCATTTTCAACATAGATCGTATGGGTCAAAAATGATACGTCCGCGGTTATAGGACTGTCCGGGCTTCTGGTGTTAAACCATATCTAAAATAGTTACTCTGAAGTTTGTAACCAAAATATTTAAACTACATACAATTTATTTGTTTCAGATACACCTAGGAAGTTACTATTTCAAATATGAACAGACAACAATCACCTAAAAAAGTATCAACTTGGAGATATTTAAGAGTGGTACAATTAGTACAAATTGCTTCTCAAGTTTTTGGAATTTCAGTACCGAATTTATATGATTATAAAGGCTTGCCGATATATTACATTGTTTACGCTGTAACCTTGTGCCTCTTGATTATATTAGCATCATGTTGTCTTACAAATTTTCATATAATACATATTTTTGCATTAGAGAAATTAAGATTAAAATTTTTGGCAACATCACTGCTACTCTTCATGACACTAACATGTCTAGCGTTAATTCTTTCTGCAATATTTATAAAAAGACGAAAAATAGTCACTATTGTAAAATACCTTAATAATACCGAGAAGCAGCTAGAAGAGAAATTCCAAGAATCTATTTTCTATGATAATAACAAATTAACTCTTCAAACTGTTATGTTTATGTTCTTTAAAGCAGCTATCACTGGCGGCTTGATATACATACATGGATTTAGATTTGAAGGATTTGGGCATTTCTTGTTTCATTTTCTAAATATAATTGTTTCATTGGCTGTACTACAAATTCACTTCTTTTCTTTAAGAATAAGAGGCTTACTCAAAAATCTAAACAATAACATTCTAAAGAATTTACACCCACAAACAAGCAGATTGGAAATCACTTATTTTATATCCAACGATACTGTTTTCTATTTAAGAAAGTATAATGATCTTTGCGACATTATCGATATGTTCAACGATGTATATGGGTATCAAATTCTGATGATAATCTGTTGCACAGTAGTTAATATTTTAGACCACTGTAACCTCCTTTTGGAATTTATAGTGATGCGCCGGGAATGGGCTCGTCCTGAAGCAGCTATGAATGTAATACTTGTACTTCGTGTCTTAGAATATGTTGTAAGTTTTACAATTTTTTTTAATATAATTAGAAACTAGTTATACGATATTTATGAAAATTAGTTTCTGAGGATTACAAGTTATGACAAACTTAACCCTTCTCCGGAAAAGGCGTGTCCATCGGATACACTTATAGATATGTTACTGTATATTTCAAAAATCACAGTTACCAATTATCTTCAAAATTAGGACTTTGTCGACTTCAAAGTAAACTTATTGGTGACAACAACTAAATATTTTGAACTAATCAAAATTAAATATAAAAAAATACAATTATTTTTACCGACGTAATCGGACTGAACAAAGAAAGCACTTAAAGTTGGCCCCTGTGATCAACAGACATATAAAGCTCTTTCCAGAGATATTCAACGAAGATGCCGAAAAGACAAACAAGAATACATCTCTGAAATCTGCCAAGAAATAGAAAATCACGGATATCGAATTGAAACCAAAGACCTCTTCCGGAAAGTGAAAATTCTTGCGAGAGAATTTAAACCCAAGAACTATGCAATAGAGGACAAACATGGTATTATCATAAGTGATATCGACAGAGTGTTGGAAACATAGAAAAAATATTGTTCAGAGCTTTACAGGGAAGAACACGTAATCTAGGCTACACTTCAGCCCTCGAAAACACTGAATACAACCCTGAACCTGAAATTCTGCTGTCCGAGATTGAAGAAGCTGTAACTCACCTCAAGAAGAATAAATCCCCTGGCTGCGATGATATCACGGGAGAGCTCCTTCAGAACATGGGAGACAAAGGATGTTACATAATGTGGAAACTTTGTAATAAAATTTGGAGATGCGGAAAGTGGCCCAGAGAATGGCGCACATCATTGTGCATACCAATCTATAAAAAAGGAACAACTACAAAGTGTAGTAATTATCGTACCATCTCACTGATTTCCCATCCAAACAAAATATTACTAAGAATCATTAAACACCGTTTGCAACAGTACTTAGACAACCAAATTCCTCAAGAACAAGCAGGCTTTGTCAAAGGGAAGGGTACGAGAGAGCAAATCCTTAATATGCGGCAGCTCATAGAAAAGGCCCGCGAATTTAAAATTCCAATAATAATCTGTTTTCTAGACTACCAAAAGGCATTTGATTGTGTAAAGTGGGAAGTTCTCTGGACAGTTCTTCATGAGATGGGAGTTCCAGATCATTTGGCAATATTAATTAAAAACTTATACAAAGATAACTCAGTTAAAATAAGAATTGAAAACCAGCAATCTGATACCTTCAAAACCAGCAGAGGTGTACGACAAGGCTGCATACTATCTCCAAACGGATGGATGGAGAGGCGGCATCTCCATTGCAGGGAAAAAGATCTCAAACTTAAGATTCGCAGACGATACAACACTGATAGCAACATCTGAAGAGGAGATGTCGAGACTGATAAAGAGAGTAGAAACCGAAAGCAACAAGTGTGGGCTCAAGATTAATAATCAGAAAACAAAAATCATGATTGTGGACCACGCGAATATCCTCCAAACAACAGGCGCCCTAAATCAATTCGAGAAAGTAGACGAGTTCACGTATCTAGGATCTTCCTTAAGCAATGCAGCCTCCTGCCATACGGAAATTCGCAGAAGAATAGGAATGGCCAAGAACGCGATGAGTCGACTGTCAAAAATATGGAAGGACCGCTCTTTGTCCAAAAAACTCAAAATGAGACTGGTACGGACACTCGTTTTTTCAATCTTTAGTTACGGTGCCGAAACATGGACAATAAAATCAGAGGATAGGAAAAGGATTGACGCATTCGAAATGTGGTGCTGGAGACGAATGCTACGCGTCTCGTGGACGGAGCACAGATCCAATCAGTCGATTCTCGAAGAGCTAAACATTCAGACCAGACTCTCCTCTCAGTGTCTTGCAAATGTTTTAAAGTTTTTTGGCCACATTGCGAGAAGAGACAATGACAACTTAGAAAGACTAATTGTGTGCGGAAACGTAGAAGGACGTAGAGGCCGAGGACGCTCACCTATCCGATGGTCAGATCAAGTACAGAAAGCCACTGGAGAGACGTTTTCCGAGTCCATGAGAGCAGCCCAAAATCGCAAGAGATGGAGAGAATTGACAGCCCGCATTGTAGGGAATCACGATCCTCAGCAATGAGGAAACGACAAGAGAGAGAATCGGACAGTGTGTGTCCGTCGGACACAATTTGCTTTTCGATGCGGTTACGCCACTGGTCACCAATATTTATCAACTGTCGGTCACGTGAAGTACTAAACAAGCTCTGACTAGTCTGACTAGTAATTCAGTTGCATTTTTGCTAGCCTAGAGTGTAGTTTAGTTTGTTTGCTTTGTTTGATATTTTTCATATTTTCGTAATCCTGTAGTTTCGGGTAAGTTTTTCAATTTAATTTACTGGTGTTTATTTCGTACATAGAAATATCTTCACTATTTAGTTTTTACACATCTACTAAATTGTAAAGAAGTAAATATGAGCAAAGAAAAGTTAACCGTAAAGGAGCTTAAAGAAATAATTTAGAACTTGTCTGATTTTGATGAAGACGAATACTGCGGAGAGAATTTCCACGACGAATCTGAACCAGATGACCATCATTTGTCGGAAGCTAGTGAAGAGGAGGATGAACAAATTACAGAGGAAAATCCATGTAAGTATAAAATGAAACGTAGATTGAGACTAGTATACTTTACAATAAAATTTTAGCTTTATAAAAAAATAACCATTGCACATAGTTCAACTTCCACCCGCATTGAAGAACCAATAGATACATTTCGCTTATATTTGACTGAAAATATTCTGGATGACATTGTCTGTTACACCAATCTAGAGGCTCAGCATGCATTGTAAAATTAACGGGACTATGGAAGTCCTGTGATAGAATTGCAATGTATGCTTTCTTTGGTCTCCTGTTCACTGCCAGGTATCTAAAATCAAACTATGCAAGTTATGAAATTTTATAGAGTTCAGTTTATGGACCACAGATTTTTCGAGACACTATTGGTATAAATCGGTTCATAGATCTTTTGCGTTTTATTCGTTTCGACGACATAACGACAAGATTCGAGAGACATCAAAAAGATAAACTGGCTGCTATACGGGATATATGGTATCAAGTACTACGAAATTTGCAAAAACATTATTTGCCAGGATGAAATATAACAGTCGACGAGCAGTTGAGTACTTATCGTAGAAGATGTCCGTTCAAACAATATATTCCCTCAAAACAAGTATGGAATAAAAATATGGTGGGCATGTGACTTAGAAGCTTTTTATCCTCTAAATGCGATTCCATATCTCGGCAAACAAGGTAACGAAGTAGGTATTGGTTTGGGAAGTAAAGTAGTAGTGTCACTAAGCAAACTTTATCACCGAACCAACAGGAACGTGACATTTGATAACTATTTTACGGACTTAGATATGGCTTATAATATGGTATCTAATGGTTTAACAATTATTGGTACAGTTAGAAAAATAAAATGTTTATTCTTCCTGAGTTTCAACCATGTAAGAACAAGGAGCCATTGTCTTCTATATTTGATTTTACAAAAAAGGCAACATTGGTATCATACGTGCCCAAGCCTATGAAAAGTGTAGTGAGATTAGAAAGGAAATTAATCATAAACCAAGGATTATTCTCGGCTATAATAAAACAAAAGGTGAAGTTGACTCGCTCGATCAGATGGTGCATCAATATATGTGTAAACGTTGAACAAACCGTTGGACTTTAGCATATTTTATGAATATGTTAGATGTATGCTGTCTAGCATCTTATGTTATTTGGATTACCCTGCATACAAACTGGAACATAAAGACACGAAAAAAGACGTCTATTCATAATTGAAACAGCAGAACAACTTATAAAGCCCCATATTATCCGCAGATCGAACGTAGGACTGTCTAAATCAACAAGATCCCGTATGGCGAACTTTGCAGAAAAAGTGATTGCCACAAGTGCCACACCTCAGAACACATCAGAACACCTCAAACATATAAAAAAAGATGTTACTTATGTCTATCAAGAACACAAAAACAAACTTGTAATAGTTACAGCAAGAACGTTTGCAGTGTAAAACGTGAGTGTATTAGTTGACTAAGAAAGTAATAAAATGTCATATCATTGTAGATACTTTAGAATTAGAGGTTAAGATTTACATTGTTTTTTAATTTTTATAGACCAAGCATTCACTAATTATTACTTTATTAGCTAAAAATAAAAATTCAAAGAATTGATACGTTTTTTATTAATTATAACATGAAATACCATAATACTGTTACCGTGTGTCCGACTCTGTCCTACTATCAGAAGAAATCAGTTGTCCGGATGAGGGTTAAAGGAAATATTTTGACAGACATGTCACACATGGTTAAACTGAAAGTGAGCAGCAGATTTCTTATTTTAAATAGAACATCCTGTATATTATTGCATTTTTAAATTTTGCATATATTCTAGATACAATTTTGTATAAGATACCATAGGTCAAAACTTCATATTTTTTGAGTTATTGATCTTTTTTCGAAAATTTTGACAGATATACACCAACTTTTTAAATTTAATAGTTCATCCATTTACAAATATAATCTCTTGAAAACATTTTTACACAAAGAGTAGGTAACATTCTTTCAGGAATTGATATCGAATTTATAAATACAGGATGTTCGCAAATGATAAGCCATTTCTTTAAATTTGGAACCATAATAATTTTAAATGAAATTCCGTGTTTTGATAATTTTAATAAAAATATAAATCAGTTGTCTTTTAAATAGTATCAGGGTAATCTATACCTAAAGTTAATATTTTTAGAGATAATAATTATTCCAAAACACAATACATGACCAACCTGGTACTGGCAAAAAACATTTCCACTAATGGCACGCAAATTGAACAAGTGTATTCCTATAAGTATCTGGGCCACGAGATTAAATTGGGAAGAGACAATCAAACAACAGAGTTAAAAAGGAGAATAGGACTGGCATGGGCAGCTTACGGAAAACTGAGGGAAGTCTTTAAATCAGCTATTCCCATGTGCTTGAAGAGAAAAGTTTTTGATCAGTGTGTACTTCCAGTTCTGACATATGGAGCAGAAACATTGACACTTACCAGAAAAGTAATTAATAAGATACAAGTGGCACAGAGAGCGATGGAGAGGTCAATGTTGGGCGTATCACTCAGGGACAGAGTTTCGAGTCAGATAGTAAGGAGAAAAACTGGTGTGACGGACGCAGTTGAAAGAATTACAACCCTGAAATGGAACTGGGCAGGACATGTTGCTAGGGTCAGAGATGGAAGATGGACAAAGAAAATTTTAGAGTGGAGGCCTAGACACGATGCTTATCGTAGTCGAGGACGTCCTCCAACAAGGTGGTCGGACGATTTCAAGCGCATCCAGTCTAACTGGATTCAAGTTGCTCAAGATCGGATGCAATGGAATTATTTACGGGAGGCCTATGTTCAGCAGTGGACGCAAAATGGCTAATGATGATGATAATGATGATTCTGCATGTATTAAAAGTCAATTTACACATTCTTCATTGTTTAGTTCTGAATAAGCCATTCCTAACATTTTGTAAAAGAGCCAATGACCACCAATAATGACAATAATGACACCTTCATACCCGGCCTGCTAGAATAACACAGTAAATATATTATCTTTAACATTAAACCACAATAATAATTATTGTGGTTTAATGTTAAAGATAATATATTTACTGTGTTATTCTAGCAGGCCGGGTATGAAGGTGTCATTATTGTCATTATTGGTGGTCATTGGCTCTTTTACAAAATGTTAGGAATGGCTTATTCAGAACTAAACAATGAAGAATGTGTAAATTGACTTTTAATACATGCAGAATCATCATTATCATCATCATTAGCCATTTTGCGTCCACTGCTGAACATAGGCCTCCCGTAAATAATTCCATTGCATCCGATCTTGAGCAACTTGAATCCAGTTAGACTGGATGCGCTTTAAATCGTCCGACCACCTTGTTGGAGGACGTCCTCGACTACGATAAGCATCGTGTCTAGGCCTCCACTCTAAAATTTTCTTTGTCCATCTTCCATCTCTGACCCTAGCAACATGTCCTGCCCAGTTCCATTTCAGGGTTGTAATTCTTTCAACTGCGTCCGTCACACCAGTTTTTCTCCTTACTATCTGACTCGAAACTCTGTCCCTGAGTGATACGCCCAACATTGACCTCTCCATCGCTCTCTGTGCCACTTGTATCTTATTAATTACTTTTCTGGTAAGTGTCAATGTTTCTGCTCCATATGTCAGAACTGGAAGTACACACTGATCAAAAACTTTTCTCTTCAAGCACATGGGAATAGCTGATTTAAAGACTTCCCTCAGTTTTCCGTAAGCTGCCCATGCCAGTCCTATTCTCCTTTTTAACTCTGTTGTTTGATTGTCTCTTCCCAATTTAATCTCGTGGCCCAGATACTTATAGGAATACACTTGTTCAATTTGCGTGCCATTAGTGGAAATGTTTTTTGCCAGTACCAGGTTGGTCATGTATTGTGTTTTGGAAAAATTAATTTTAAGGCCAACTCGTGCACAAGAGCTCTGAAGGTCTTGAAGAAGTTGGCATGCATGATCTATCTGATCTGCAATAAGGACTATGTCGTCTGCAAACCTCAAGTTGTTCAAAAATTCCCCATTTATATTTAATCCAATATTTTCCCAATTATTTTTTCTCATAGCACTCTGTAATAGGGCGGTGAATAGTTTAGGAGAGATAGTGTCTCCTTGCCTAATACCTTTCTCTAAGGGAAATGTGTCTGTGTCACCATAGTACATTTTTACAGCAGCTGTTGCGCTATCATATATATTTCGAAGAAGAGTTGTGTACCTATGGTCAATACTGCACTCTGTAAGAGCTCTTAACATGGAGCTATGCTGGACTGAGTCAAATGCTTTCTCAAAGTCTACAAATATTAATATCAATGGGTTGTTGTATTCTATAACTTTCTCTATCAAGGATTTTATTACTTGTAGGTGGTCATTTGTTCCAAAGCCACTCCTAAATCCGGCCTGCTCTAGAGGTTGATGAAAATCTAGTTTAGGTCCCAGTATGTTAGTAATTATTCTCATAAAGAGTTTATATAAATGAGATAATAAGTTGATAGGTCTGTAGTTGCCAATTTCTGTTACATCTCCTTTTTTATGCAATATTATCATAATGGCATTATTCCATTTTTCTGGCGTATTTCCTTCAAAGAGGCAGGCATTATAAAGGGTTTTTAAAGCCTTTATGACGCATTCGCCTCCTAGTTTTATCATTTCACTTACAATGCCATCTTCTCCAGGTGTTTTGTTGTTCTTCATACCTTTTAATGCTGACTTAATTTCCTCTTCGGTTATATCTGGAAGTTCCTCTGACCCTTGATTTAGTATTGCTGGAATTTCTACTTCGGGAATGTGATCATCTCGACTATATAATGTTCTATAGTACTCTTCGATGATTTTTAGTATCTCTTGTTGTTCATGTATGACATGTCCTTGATTATTTTTTAACTTATAAATATTCCTCGTTCCTGTTTTCAACTTTCGTTTTAGAACTTTTAGGCTTTTGTTTTGTTCTACGGTATCAGTTATTTCCTTAGTGTTAAAGTTCCTTGCAGAATATGACAGTGTTATTACTTGAACATGTGCTTCATTTGCTAAAAGATACCCAAATCGACCGCGAACTACCCATAACAATATGATGAGAATACTTAAGAATTTAACACATTTTGGTTACTTTCAACAAAAAGTTAACAAACATATAATTAATGTTCTTGGTTAGTATACTGCTTATCCCGAAGCGTCATTACGTTGTTCAGCGAATTAAAAAAAATAATCCCTACTCTTTCACCACAGTTCAAAGTTTAAAGGAAACAGACTATAATAAAAGCATATTTTTGAATAATATTATATCTCTCTTTCTCTTTGTCAACCATTTTCAATCCACTCCTGAATGTAGGTCTCTCCCAATTGTTTCCATCTTTCTCTATCATGTGCCAATCTAATCCACTGTTTGTCTGCCACTGCTCTTATGTCATCTACTCATCTTTTTTGAGGTCTTCCCATGGCGCTTGTTGTCGTCCTTGGTCTCCATTTTAGAATTCTCCGTGTCCACCTATTGTCATTATATCGGGCTACGTGACCTGCCCAGCGCCATTTCATTATTGTACTTTCTTCCACAATATTTCACAATAATCTTCGTTCTATGTCTTATCTCGGTGTTTCTACTCTTGTCTCTCAATGATATTCCAAATATGATTCGTTCCATTGCTCTTTGCTTTGTTTCTAATTTTTTAGCAGATTTTTTGGTAAAGGCTACTGTCTCCAAGCCGTAGGTACAAACTGGTAGTAGGTATGCATGTGTTATACACCTTTTTCTTTAAGTTTAAGGAATTGGGGTCTTTTTCAAGATACATTAATGCTAGTTTGCTAAAAGCTCCTCATTCCAGTTGTGTTCTTCTTTTAATTTCCTAGTTTGATGACATGACCTATATATACATAATGTTCAACATTTTCTATGGCGTGATTTTGTATTGCTATATTTGTCTGGTCTCGGCTCAGTATTTTTGTTTTACTGTAGTTCATTTTTAAGCCTACCGCTCCTGAAACTGCATTTAATTTTATAACATATTATTTAGTTTTTGGATATTATCGGCTATTAAAACTATGTCATCTTCGAATCTCAAGTGGTTTTAGTATGATTCATCGACGTTGATACCCTTGTTGTTCCATTCTAGTTTCTTAAAAATGTCTTCTAGAGCAAGGGTATATAGTTTGGGAGAGATGGTATCTCCTTGTCTTATTCCCCGTTGTAGTTTTTTTATGGGATTAGTTTTTGTTCTTTCGTCCAGCTTTATCTGCATGGTGGCATTTTCATATATGTTTTTAATTGAGTTAGTGTGCCTTGAACCTATACTTGCATTTTCTAGAGATTGAAGCACTGCTCATAATTCGATGGAATTGAATGCTTTATGGAAATCGGCGAACGCCACATGAATTGGAACATTATACTCGGTGCATTTTTCTATTACTGTTCTTACGGTGTGCAAGTGGTCTATGGAACTAAAATGTTTTCTGAATCCAGCCTGCTTGATAGGTTGATAGAAATCGAGCTTATGTGTTAGGCGGTTGGTTATGATTTAAGTTAGTAAATTATACAAATATGATAGCAAGGATATTGGTCGTTAATTCACGATTTTTGCTTTGTCTGCATTCTTGAATAGTAGAATGACTTCGGAGTTGTACCATTTTTGAAGAATCTTTCCTTCATCGATTACTTTATTAAATAAAATATTTAATACCTGTTCTATTTTTCTGCCTCCAATTTTCATCATTTCAACTGTAATTTTATCCTCTCCCGCCCATTTCAGGTCGGTCAATTATGTCCGGTATTTCTTCTGAGCCGGTGTTAATTATTGTTCGTTTAGTACCTCGTTGTTGTAGTTGTGTATTTATCGAGTGTTACCGAAATTTAGTGTAGAATTTTTCAATGGCTTCGCTTATTTCCTTTCTGTCTTGGACGGTGACGTTTTTCTCATTTTTTATTTCTATGATTTTTGTTATGGCGCTTGAGTTTTTTGCTTTCAGTACTTTCATATTGCAGTTATCTTGTATTATATCTTTTACTAGATTGTTAGTATAATTTCTATGATAGTTCATAATTTCTTTCTTTGCGTTTTTGTTTAAACTTTTGAAGCTGTCCGAAGTTCGATCTGTTCTGTTTCGTCTTTCTTGGAGTAGTTTAATTGTATTAGGTTGCAGTTTAGATGTTTTGGCTCTTTTCGTGTTGGAGTATATTTTCTTAACCGATGTTGTTACAGTTACTTTTATTTTATTGGCTAGACCGTTTATATCCATTTGTTTCAGAGTCTCTATTGATTTTAGTCTTATGCTTAGCTCTTTTTGGTATTCTGTTCCGTTCCAAAATTTATGAAAAATGTAATGTTTAATAGGCACAATTCGCATTACTGGAGCGAAATAAATAATCATTTAACAAGAGTACAAATTTTAAGAATCAACGGGAGTTTAATGTCTTTTATGCGATCAGGAACAACAAGGTTGTAGCTCTCCACTTTTATGATAGTAACTTAAACTACGTTTTTTAGGCGAAATATGTCTTATAATATTTTATAGTAAAGTTACGCAGTCTTCATTGTTTAATTCCAAACGAGTCATTTCCATCACTTTGTAAAAGTAGCAATAATCACAAATAATAACAATTATGACATCTTCATACACGGCCTGCTAAAATAAAACGATAAATATCTTATCTTTACCATTAAACCACAATTATCTCCAAAATTATTAACTTTAGGTATAGGGAACTCAAAGAAACTTAATGAACTCAAGTAACTCAATGAAAAAGGAAGTTTCTTCCATTTTTTTCAATAGTCAAAATAGTTTCTATTTGTGCAGAGATTGTAGAGAAATATGAACCATGTAAAAAGTTATAAGGATATATTATAAGTTAGCCCAAAGCTTCGATATCTCGATTAAAAATTTTTAAATTTTAAAACTATAAACTTTTTATATATAACATAATAGCATTTTTCATGTACTTTTAGCCGTTCTTTACGATGAGACCAGATTTAAATTAAAATATTCAAATTTAAAAATTTATTTAAAACATTTTTTGTTTTAAAAATTGGAACCACTTTTTGAGATGGGGCACTACATAATTCGTTATCAGCGAAAATTTTTACATAAGATAGACTAATTTCCAACTATCCACCTTTCCATGCATACTGAAAGGTACCATGATACTGGAATAATTAGTACTATTATGACGAAAGTCACACTCTAGTTCTAAATGGCAATAATATTGTATGATTTTTTGGATCGACGCGTGTGTTTAAGTCATTTCCTGTATTCATTATCTTCATAGTCTTCACTGTTTCTGAGAAAATTTTAGTATTGTCTGACATTTTTTATATTACGTAATAAGTTGATTATTACCATTGTGATCTAACATTATCTAATTATTTTCTAATATTTTTGTATCTTCATTTTAATATTTCGATAATTTTTGGACAAGAAAGTTTAGTGTTTCACATCCTGACAGTCCTTTACTACCACTAACAGATATGTTTATAAGACACTTTTTATCACAAACGATGATCGGGGATAATTGCACTTTAGCTTCCGCTATTAAAGATGGTCTCAAAAGACGGGATCTCTTGAAGCGTAGAGGGCTTCTCTTCGCCAGTTCACGTAACCGACGAGAAATATTTCCTTTTTAATAACTACCCCAATGGAGCGTGTCCTCTCAAGATCGAAGGTTTAGTTTAATTTGGTTTGCTGTACGCCACCAGTGTTAGCGAAAAAAAATTTTAGAAAATTGGGTAAAATTTATACAAGGGTAAAAATTTCAACGTAACTTCCTTAGACTACTCCATAGTAAAATTAGCACTACACTTACTGTAATAGAACTTAGCTGCGTCGGAAGGGTAGGAGAGGTTAGTACGTGCTATGTATTAGCTTCCAACATTCTTTTGAACCATGTTGATTTACCGAAAAACGACGGGACAGCACGCGCCTAGCACAAATAGACAGTTTTGTCCTATCCCAGGGATAAACCACACCATCCAGTAAACCACAAAAATTGAGGGAAAAAGCGGTATTCCACGTTGAATTAGTTCCCGTATTTAGATTTTGTCTTTTTCTGTTACGTATTTTTTATTTTTTTTTTCGCCGAAAAATATCAGCAAATCTATAGATATATAGCAAATCCCGGCTAAGGGTGACGAATAATTTAGTAGACATCGCATCTGTGGGCAAACTTTGACTGTTTTTATGGCCATGTTTATTTTATATTAAAACTTGTTTAAAAATTTAATTCAAGGTAAAAAGATTCACAATTTTTTTACAGGTTTTGATTTGTATGCGAGTACAGTGAGCCAGTTTAAATATTTATACAATATTAGCATTATTTTTACTTCAACGTATAACACATCTCTACTATTTGTAGGTTTTTTAGCTCAATTTTAAGTTTATCTTGCGGTTACACCGTTCAAGAAGCACGAAAAATATCGACTATCTGCTACAAAGTATTGCTGAGATTTACATCAACTTCAAAATATCCCAGACAATATAAAAACGTAAAAGAAGAACTCGTCCTGCTAGCTGAACACATTCGCAAAAGAAATATACATATCTCGGGAGGTTTATTTCAAGTTGATTATTGTACTATATTTTTAATTATTGGATCTGTATCAACTCATGTGATTATTTTATTGCAATTTGATTAAAATGAGTTTTAAGTTATGTAAGCAGAAAGCACATTAAGATAAAGAGTATTTTGGAAAAAGACCTTACATTTCATTAAAAATAAAAATTAAGAAATACAAAAAAAAATATATTCATCAATCAAAGTGTAATGGTTTAGGTTAGATTAGGATCCCTTGTAAGGGAGCTAATATTATATAGCTAATTACTAAAAAACTTTATTCCCTCAAAAACTGACTTTTCAGCCATAAGTTTTCTACTGCCTACAAGATCGAGGCTAAGTAAGTCAAACATCAATTTTGAAAAACATAACTTACAACAAGTTGTTTCAATTTACTATTTTTGTTGGCAATAATCCACAATTTCATTTACAAATAATCCACGTTCCCAAAATATAAAACATTAATAAATTAAACAAATTTTTTATTTTAAAGTAGATGACTTTAAGATGATATTGTCAATCATTTTGAGTTGCGTTCCTGAGACGACTTTATTGTAAGATAAGTCAGATGTAGATATTTCAGATAGGAAGGAAAAGATAGTTAAGATTTAACTTTGAAGAAGAATTTGGTTTCGAAAATTAGTTTACGGATAGTTCAGATAGTTTATATTGATAATTTTTCGACTGTTCTAACAACCATTCAAATTTTGTCATTTTGTGTCATGTGGAACAATTTCACCCAATCATGTCAACATTAGACTGATAATTGGATTCAGTGCAATTTTCAATCCCTATGACAACACGATCGAGTTTGACAACTTCATCCAAATAAATGTCAAAATGTCACGTTTCGGCAATGAGAATGTTAACTTAAATTTTAATAATTGTACTTTCACTAACTGTACTTTTAATAAATAAATGTTTCGTTATGTTGAGTTATGATTTTTTTTCGAAAAATTATCCGCCGAATATCCTTCGGACATTGATGAATGCCTCATAATTTCATGACAAATTTCTTAAGTTTGTTGCTTGGTAACAGCACGAAGCCGAAGGCTGAGCTTTCGATTGTCATGAAATTATCTCGTCTGTTATCAATGTCCTAGGGATATTACTACTGACAATTATTCAGACGTATATCATACATTTAAAAGTAGATGACTTTAAAATGATATTGAAAATATGTTTTGAGTTGCGTTCCTGGAACGACTTTATTGTAATAGAGTCCATTGGATTACAAGAAATCAGCTTTATCTTAAGAATATCCGTCAAAAAAACCATAGCATGTAATTTATCTTGCGTGTGAAAGATAATCACATGCAACATGGACAGTAAAATTCTACTGTTAGTGATCCTATAGTAAATGATACTATCCCGATGTGGTAAATATTTGGTCTTACATTTATTTTTACTTTCAATATTAACATCAAACTCTGATTTTAAATGTGTTTTATTTGAAAATATAAATGATGTATCCTCGAGATGTTATTGGCTAACTAATAGTGGTATTTTGTTATGTGTTATTCAATACCTGTGCTCTAGTTTCTAATTGCCCTAATAAAAATGAGTAAACAATTTATGTACTGAACAATAAATATTCTTTTGTGATTTTTTCTAAATTAAATAATTATATCAATATCTCATCACATTGTCAAGGAATATAACTACTACCACCAATCCAACGCTCAGAAAAGTTGTATTTAAGTTCTCATTGCTTTCTCTCTAGAATTTGGTGGTGTACCATATTGCATAAATCACATATTTTGGGTTTTCAGTATCTTACAATAGAGAGAAAGTAATACAAGCCAGTATAGAAACTTAAGCAGTGATAGAAGCAGGTACGGGTAGGAACTCCTTTTTAGATAGTCCTATCAGGGAAAGTGAATAAATCCCTGCCGCAGATTCCAGGTGTTTCCTGACACGGGAAACTAGTACCTGCTAAGGGTTTCTTGTCCAGGGACACGGATCAAGTACACAACGACATCCAGGGCAGAGAAGAAGGTCTTCACAACGGTCTGGAGGACGGAAGTGGCAGCCCCCTGATTTTAGGGCTTGTTTAAAATCGAAGGGTAGGTGAGACTCTCTAGCTGTAGTGGAAGCAACTCGCATAGGAGAAGGATACTCTGATGTAAAATCCCTGGCCATCCAGGTTGGGGGTTGAGGCACCGGGCCAAACTTCTCGGTACTCATAAAATACGTACAATGTTAAGAAGCCTAACCAAAGCATCGGAACAAAAGATTGGAAACACAGAAGACGAAAACAGCAAAGAAAACGGTTAATGAATGTTTGTACATGTAATGTGCAAGGTATCTCCCGAAAAACATCAGAAATAATGTCAGAACTTAAAAATGCAGAGGTAGATATCGCGGTGCTTACAGAAACTAAAGAGAAGGATATGGGTTCTGAAAAGTGGGATCACTATGACCTGTTCTATAGTTACTGAAGACCAAAGAGCACAACAAGGTGTTGCTATTGTCATTCGCAAAACTTTAAGAAGACATATTACCTCCTGGGAAGCAATTAATCAGATATTGATAAAAATGAACATCACGGTTAAAAGGAAGCAGAATAGCCATACTAGGTATATATGGAATTAATATGGACGCATTGGTCAACAGTAAAGATGCATTTTTCGAACAATTGAACGATGAAATCATAAAAGTAGGAACATCTAGGGAGATTATACTTCTAGAAGACTTCAACAGCAGAGTTTGGAGGGAAATTCAATAAAAAGTGGTAGGAGCACACGGTGAAAATACAATATACAGAAATGATAATGGAACCAGATTAATAACAGCATGCACACAAAATAACTTAAAAATATTAAATGGATTTTATCCACATCGCGATATACACAAATACACGTGAATACAACAGACCAGAAATTATGAGCATCAACCCAGAGTGCCATCACGTGGCACCGATCATCATCTGCTAAAAGTTAAAACGGTATTCCCAAACAGATACGAAAAAGAAAAAGAGCACATCGAGTCAAATCAGTTAATAAAACAAGTACCGTACAACCTAGACAGTGTAAACCATGAGAGTGTAAAGCTACTATATAAAAAAACGATTAGACCAAAAATTAGAAATGGGTAGTTCTGAAAATACCGAAGTACACTACGAACACATCAAAAGGTCGATTCATTCAGCAGCAGAAGAAATACTGAGGAAATGTGACGAAAACCATAAAGGAATAAAACCGTACTGGTGGGATGAAGAAATAGAGAAGGAAATTAGAGATAAACGTATGAAATGCTAAACATTCTTAACAACAAAAACAAAAAACGATAACACAATTTACAAAGAAGCACAAGCCAAAGGAAGAAAAAAGATAACTCAAAAAAAGAACGAATCATGGGAACAAAACTGCCAAAAGATCAACACCTTGGAGAAGCACAGAGAGTTGGAGATTGATTAAAAGTATGAGAAATAATAAGAAAAAAGACGTTATATCACCAATAACAACAGAAAAATGGGAAGAATATTTCAAAAAATTACTAACAGAACAAAGACCAGATTTTAATAACATGGAAGACAACACGATAGGTATACGTATAAATTCATCACCATCACATATAAGTAAATCAGAGATGGAAGAAATAGCCAAATCCCTGAAAAATGTAAAATACCTGGTCCTGGTGACATCAGTGCAGCATTAGTGAAAGCCGCGGTACAAGACAAACTCAGGAACATTTAAGAAAACTCTTTCAAGAGTGCTTGAATGGGGCCGAAATTACCAAAAGAATGGAAATTATCTATCATGTCAACTATCCACAAAAAGGACAGAAAAAATCAGTATGAAAATTACAGAGAAATTGCAGTAAATTGAGAAAGTAAAGTAAGTAGGATGTATGGGAAACTTATTAAGAACAAAATAGAAATGATTATAGGATTACGAAGCAGAGGAGCAAGCTGGTTTTTAGAGCTGGGAGATCCACAGTAGACCACTTGTACTCTATTACGCAAGTTATTGAGAAAAAAACAGCCATCAATAAAGAAGTTCACCTGGTGTACGTAGACTTACAAAAAGCATATGACCGTGTACCCCTCAGTAAACTATGGTCAACCCTACAGCAAACCAACATTAAGCATGGTCTTATCAAAGCAGTCCAAAGTCTGTATAATGGAAAAGACTGCAAAAATTAAAAACTGGATCAAGGATATCTGAGGGATTTAAGGTCACGAAAGGACTCAAACAGGATTGCTGTATTTCGCCTACCCTTTTCAAAATTTATCCGAAACAAGCATTCAAGTTGTGGAAGAGAAAATGTAATGGCATGGGAATCCCTTTCAATGACGGGACTACACTGTACGCCTTATGTTTCGCTAATGACCAAATAGTGATTGCTCAGGATCCTGACGACTTGAGTTACATGACTCGGAAGCTAATAGAAGAATATAACAAATGGGGTCTCGAAGTCAACATTAAGAAAACTAAAGCCATGTGTATTGGAGGGACAAAGCAGTCCATTATATTAGACGATCGGGTTATAAATTAGACACTATGATGAATACAAGTACATGGGTATAAAGATAACGCAAAATGAAACACTCGATGCTGCTATAAAAGACAGAAACATACAGGGTGGAAAAGCCATATCCACGATGAACGGCATTCTGTGGGACCAAACAATATCTAAAGCGAACAAACAACTCATATACAACACCATACTTAAAAGTGTAATCACGTATGGCAGTGAAGTTTGGCCAATGAAACAAAGTACAGAGAAACTGTTACTAGCAACAGAAATGGACTTCTGGAGAAGAGCAGCAGGCAAAAATCAAGAAGAGATCGGATACCAAATGAGAGAATACGAGAAATGATGGGAGTCAAGCATTACAATAGTTGATGACATAAAAACAAAACAGTTAATATGGTACGGCCATGTACAGAGAATGCAGATGACAGGATTCCGAAACGGATTTTGACGTGGACACCACAAGGAAGAAGGAAAAGAGGAAGGCCGAGAAGAAGCTGGAGAGATTGAATTGAAAAAGAACTAAAGGAAAAAAAAATCCCTCCTTAAATAGAGAAGAATGGCGGTTAGGAGTCGGGAGGCGTCGGAGACGCTGATGGCCATGGGGATGACCATGATGGCCAACGTCTGAATACGAACACAGCACTTAAAGAAGATGAAGAATCTTTTCTTCAATAAGACATTTAGCAGCCATAACAAAGCATTTTGTGATGTTACATTATCATCTTTGAGTTGTTTTAATAATAAACTATTAATTATGCTTATCTATAGGTATTCAGTGCTTTACGGCACAAATATAACAACTAAGAATTATTATGTAGCTGACTTTTTAAAATGCTATTATATCGAAAAAGAATGAGTTTTGGGTTTACTAATAAGTCAATCTTTTCTTTGTAAAAATAATGTATCTTTAATATTTTTTAACACAAATAGAGATAACTTAAAGAACAAAAAAGTTAAGCGCAAATTTATACCACATTTAATTACCACATAAATTATAATTTATTCCTACTCAAAAGCATTCAATTGTAAATTGTTGTCTAAAATATTCACAAACGTAAAAGTTTAGTGAAAAATAAACTTTTAAATTTCCCCTTTAACACCCCGTATCTTTCTTAATAACAATATTTTATTAAAGCAAGTTGACTTAAATCGTAATATTTTAAAGTACAGAATCTACGGTTTCTGTTTGTACAATTACTTAAGGACCACCCTGTATATAATGAATACAATAAAAATTCCGAATAATAAAAATCTGAGGAACCAATTATTAAAGAGGTCTACAAACAATTAAATATTTTATTAGTTTATTTATCCACTCACTGTAACTTTGTAAACATATTGATTTTGATCGACAGTTACTGTCTGTCCACACCCAATTCAATATGGCAAAGAAGTACATCAATAAATTTAATTCAAGTTGGAAAGATTTAAAAATTGTAAAAATACTTCCAAGTAATATTAAAAATATGCGGATTATATACTAACTCTTCTACTAACAAGTATTGGGCTGTTTACTGTATTGCACTGTGTTGCTTACAAATATTTTTCTTTTGTTTCGTCATGTATGCACATGTTGGGAAAGTATGGTTCTCCTTAACGGCAACTTCAAAGTTACTATCAGTAGCTGTTGTGCTTTCTCGAGCTTTTAAAAATATTACTGCAATTATCTCTATTAATTTTTTTAAGAAAAAGCGTTTCCTGCATCTAGAAAAAGCATTAAACACATTAGAACTACAGCTACAAAACAAATATCAAAGTAATATACGATATCAACCCAAAAAACTTGTTTTGCATGCTCTGTGGCTTCTGACGTCTTTTACTATTCGATGTGTTTATGATTATTTTATAGCAGTAAAGATTTTTGATTGGGGAAGCTATGATCATTTCGCTTATTCTTTAAATTATCTTCTTACATTGTTAATAATTGTGTCCACCTTACAAATACATTTTTATTCCTCAAGAATCGAGAGTATGGCACGTTTTATTTATTATATTTTAAAGAAAAGTACAGATGCAACCTCAAATGAAAATTACAATTCCGAAAAACAACCATTTGTTATAGTTACTAAGAAAACATTTATGAAAGAAGACATTTTATTTGTTTTACAAAAATATGATGATATTTGCGATATAGTTAATATGGTTAGTCAAATGTTTGGCTTTGAAATACTGCTCATTGTGGTTACTGTTTTGGTGAACATATTATACAGTTTGAATTTCTTTCTAAAGTCTATTATTAATATGCAACTTGAGGCAAATATTTGCTTGTGTTAAGTGCAGTCTTTAGTTCTCTTGGAAATATTGTAAGTATAACACTTTATTATTTTATTCTCAAGCGTTTCGCTAATCTAATACAAGGTTGTTCAATTTTCTCACATGCGAAAAACCATGTCATTTTTTTCGCTGTATTATTAATTATCCTTAATTCACAATTTTACAATAATTATCTTAGTCCAACCTTGATACCCCTCCTATTACATTTTATCCCCTCTCCATTAGAAATACAGACAGTTAAGATAACAAACAAGAAAGATACTCTTTTGATCATCAGCTGTCGATTAGGACAGAACTGTTAGTTTGGCCTATCAATAGTTGCAGGACGTTCTCTCTCATTTATCTCTCTCTTCGCTTATCAAGAAGAACAGCATCTATTTTGGCTGTTTTTCTACCGCAAATATCTCTCTCTCGCCTTATTTATGCGAGAAATACCGAAAATACTATTTTAAATCGTGTACAGACAAAGTGTGCTCTATCTCGCAAAGTGTAGTACCGCGAAACACGTGTTTAGAAAAACCGCAAGTGTGCCCGGACATATTCCGCATAAGAAAAGAAAAACTGCGAGAGTGTGGAGCAGAAATACTGGTAAGACTTTCTATACACTTCATTTGCTATTGTCTGTATACCTTTTATTACTTATCCTACTTTTATTGAACCAGCCCTATATAATACAGTCCACATACACGGAAATTATATTAATAATTTCCCACATATGTACATCCTTTTTGTACAAAGGTGTTGCTTCCTGATAACACCTCTAGCCACTCTTACTTAATTCCTATCCACATCTCCAAGAAGTGTGGCCTAATCACACGGGTGAACCCCGGCAAACCTGAGCCACCTTACCGGAAATTGGGTAACCAACCCCAGTAGAAAGTAGGATCAGTGCTGACGAGGACGAAAGAAATGGTCCTCCGAAAAGGGGGTTAGGCGATAGGTCAGGAACCTATTCTTGTAAACAAAGTACTACTACGAAACCTTTAGATAGGCTTCGGAATGGACGGATATCAAGACGACGACTTTGGCAACGGAATATGGAATTTATGCTGAGAACATGGAATGTCCGAAAGCTAAATCGACCAGGAGCACAGAGGATACTTCTACACGAACTGAAAAGATATAAAATAAGAATCACTGCAGTACAAGAAACTAAATGGTTGGGAACAGGTATCCGGGATACTAAAACACACACTATACTGTAAAGCAGTAAAGATGAAGGAAATAAATAATTTGGAGTAGCCTTTATCGTAGATAATAAAATGAAGCAACGGATAACAGACTTTCAAGCCATCAATGAAAGAATCTGCAAGCTTAGGATAAAAACGTATTTCTTTAACATAACCCTTATAAATGTACACTGTCTCACAAATAAACAGGAAGACGACACTAAGGTAGCCTTTTATCAAGATCTAGAAAGAATCTATGACTCAATACTAAGAAACGACATGAAAATGGTGATAGGTGACCTAAACGCCAAGATAGGAAAATAAGAAAAGTACATAGGGGTAATAGGGAAACATAGTTTGCATAGAAACACAAATGAGAAGACAAAGAACACAAAGAATATGATTATTTATCAGTTCGACATGCTTCCCACATCGGGACATACATAAGGGCAGCTGGATATCACCTGACGGAAATACAATCAAACAAATAGACCATATACTGGCTGAAAAAAGAAGACCATATACTGGCGCCAGCTGTACTCAGACGATCTACTAGTACAGACATGGTTTAGATGCAAAATCAGTCGACAGGTAAAGGAAAAATATCCAAAACAAGAAAAACTAAACTTAGATAACCTAAAAGTCTCTGAGGTACAAGAAAAATTTGAGAGAACAGTGGATGAAAAATTACTAGAAGAAAACAGAGCAGACTCCACAACAGAAAACCAATGGAACACCATAAGCAGTATCATACTCGACACAGCGAAAGAAGTCCTAGTAACAACGACATAACGGAGAGAAGAAACATGGTTCGATGAAGAATGCAAACAAGTTGTGTGTGTGAGGAGAGAGAGAAAGAGAGAGAGATGACATTAGACAAAGAATCTTTTTGCCACAGAAAATGCAAAAAAGTTATACAGGAAAGAAATTAAGCACATAAAAATTACATACTCAGACGTACTAGAGAGAAAAAAACGAATTTGAGAACAAAAGACGAAGAGCAGATAAAACTGTGCAGTCAGAAAAAGAAAAAGTAAGAAAACCAGCGGATACTAAACACAGAGAGGGAGTTTAAGGAAAAAGAAACACGTAGTGCATACCAATTTATCAAACATTTAAGACAGGGACACAAACCGAAGACTAGCCTCTGCAAAAATAAGAAGAGTGAAATCATTAGCGATATGGACGAAATTAAGAGAACCTGGATGACATATTTTAAGGAATTACTGAACAAAGGGACACAACCACCATTATATCAACAAAGGCAGCAGCAGGCACGGCAGGAGGTACAACAACAAGAGCTGGGGGAAGATGAAGAAAAAAATGAATTAATTAGACCACCAATGTTAGAGGAGGTCCAAACGGCAATCCACATGCAAAAAGCCATTAAGCACCGGGAATAGATAAAATACCGGCAGAACTACTCAAGCAAGGAGAAAGGAATTTGAACACAACAGATGTACCAGCTAATATGAGAGATATGGATAGAAGAAGAAATCCCCAACAATGGAAGAAAAGTATAATCTGCCCTATTCATAAAAAAGAAGACAAACTGTTGTGTCAGAATTATAAAGGCATGTCTTTACCTTATTGGGGATACAAAATACTCACAAACATCATTAATCGAAGACTTCAACCTCTCACGGAAAAAATCATCGGGGCATATCAACCAGGGTTTAGGCAAAATAGATCTACCATTGACCAACTATTTACAGTTAAACAAATACTATCCAAAGCATGGGAATATGACATGGACGTTTACAACCTCGTTGTAGATTTTAAACAAGCCTATGATTCAATAGATAGAACAATTCTACCTTAATGTATTGGAAGAATTTGGCACAACCATCAAATTAATACTAGTGCAAATGACAATGACAGAAACAGAAGTACAGGTATGTATTCAAGGGCAGATCACTGATGCGTTTACGATAACGCAACGACTGAAACAAGGCGATAGACTGGCTTCAACGCTCTTTAATCTTGTTCTTGAATATGTAATTAGACGGTTGACGGAGACCGGAAATAACATACTTACTAACAAATCCACAAAATTAGCAGCATTCGCAGATGATATAAACAAAATGCGTTAGAAACAATAAACGCGGAGGAAGAAACCTACGTTGAGTTGAAAACAGAGTGCAGAAGCAGTAGGGCTAGCAATATAATACAAATAAAACAAAAACTACTCATACAACCAGATCAAATAGACAGGCGCAACAACAACTTTATTGGCGATATAGAATATGTGAATAGATTCACATACCTAGGAATAATCTGGTCGCAAGCAATGAAGAAGAACCGGGAAATAAATAGAAGGCTTGTGTTGGCAAACAAAAGCCTATTTCGCGATGGGTCAATATTAAATTGCGAGACGTACACCGAAAAATAAAACTCCGGGTCTATAAAACAATAATCAGGCCCATAGTAAGTTATGGTTGTGAAACATGGGTGGTGACACAGAAATCTGCCAATGCATTAGATGTGTTTGAAAGAAAATATTACGTAGGATACTGGGCCCAATAAGTGAAAAAAAAGCAACTGGCGAATTAGGTATAATAGAGAAATATACGAGCAATATAGCGAACCAACGCTAGCACAATACAATAAACTGCAGAGATTACGGTGGGCAGGGCACGTGGTCCGCATGCATGAGAATAGAATCCGCAGAAAATTACTAAATGCGATAATGCAGGGAAAAGACCTGTTGGAAGACCTAAAAAGAGATGGGGAGATGAAGGTCAATGATGATGCCAGGAACTGCCTGGGAACGCGTTCATGGAAAAGAACAGCGGTAAATCGAATGATAGGAGAAGCTTGTTGAAGAAGGCCAAGGCTCGATTTGGGCTGTAGTGCCATTGGATGAATGGATGAGTTGTAACAAGTTGGTCTTGTCGATATTCTTCCATTTTTCTCCGATCTTTTATCTTTGATGTTCCATCAGTATTACTCGTTGTGATAGTGGAATGTCAACAGTTGAGACAATGTAATCGGTCTACCTTGTAGGGATCTACCTCTGGTTCTTTTACCTTCCACACCATCCTGAATTGTGAGTTTCTCAAGGCTATTTCTTCGAAAAAATTGTTCAAAATAGGCTATTATTGTCTCTGTTATATATGTCCTTAACACATTAAATGCCACCTGAATTGTATTTAACTCAGACCTTGTTTGGCCCAAGCGTTCTGTGAATTAATATGATTCCTTTTGAAGACTGTTGAGATTTTACGCTCTGTGAAAAGAATTTACTTCACAGTTTATAGGTTATTGATACCGTTAAAAATAAGACTCTCAATTTCTACGATCTTCTTATTCTTAGCCTTCTATCGTCCATGTTTGGACATAGGCCTCTCCCAACTCCTTCCATCGGTTTCTATCCTGAGCAATATATTTCCAATTTGTTCCGGCTATTCTTTTAATGTCAACCCATCTCATCTGTGGTCTTCCTCTTGGTCGTTTACTTTCGTAAGGTCTCCAATGTTGTATTGTAGTATTCCAACGTTGGTTTTTTTTTGTCTAGCAGTGTGGCGAAGTTCCATTTAAGTTTGGCAATTTTTCTTGTTATGTCCTCGACTTTTGTCTTTGATCTTACCCAGTCGTTCCTCTTTCTGTTGTGGCTAGTTTATTCATGTTTGCCTTGGTTAGGGTCCAGGTTTGACATCAATATGCCATGATAGGAAGGATGCATTGGTTGAACACTTTGTTCCTCAAGTATTGGGGCATTTTGCGGTTCTTAAGTATCCAACTAAGTTTTTCAAATACTGCCCATGCTAGTCTTGCTCTTCTAGTAATTTCCGCACTTTGGTTCTCCTTGTCAAATTTCAAGACGGCCTAGGTAGATATATTCCTGGACTTGTTCTATTTCAATGCCATTTATAGTTATACGTCTGGGGACATCTGTGTTTGTTATTATTTTTGTTTTTTTCATATTCATTTTTAGGCCGAAGTATTGGGAGCTGCTTGCTAGTTCCCCCATCATAATTTGCAGTTCCTCGAATGTGCTCGCTCTAATCACTATGTCGTCAGCGAATCTGAGGTGGTCTGACTTGTTGCCATTAACGTTAATGCCATAGGTTGACCAATTTGTAGTTTTGAAGACGCCTTCTAGGGCTAGGTTGAAAAGCTTTGGCGATATTACGTCTCCTCGTCTCACTCCTCTCTTAATGAGGATGGGATTTGTATTTTCGTCTAGTTGTACTATCATGATTGCATTTTCATATATATTTTATGTATTAGTTGTCTATATCTCGAATCTATTCTACAATTATTAATAGCTTAATAGCTTGTTGTTAATTTCCAGTATATCATTATTTATTTAACAATAAAACACTGAAAACTTTGTTTTAAAACTTCTACAAAATTTATTTTAAACTATTATCACTACAGCTGTTTCGGCTGATTGCCTTTCTCAAGTGGTCTATTTTTGGCATGCGTTTACACTTTATAGTCTCTAATGAAATAGGTTGAGGAGGGGAGAACTGTTTGTCTTAAGTTGGTCATTTAGAATTATATCTATATTTTTTAATTTGTTGATTTCCATAGATTCTAACAAAGATAGCTTAAGGCCTTTATTTTGAATGTGAAGAATTTTAAATTCGTCATTAAAAGAATGATTATGATGTAGAAGGTGAAGTGCGTATGTAGAATCTGTTTTTCTATTATTGAAAGCCCTTTTATGTTCTGCTATTCGTTTATTAGTTTCTACCAGTTTGACCGATGTAAGTTTTTGGGCAGTGGCCACATTTAAGTTTGTACACACTACTGTGTAAGTGTTTTTTATTTTGGTTCTTGTTGTTTTTAATATATTTGTCTTGGTTGTTATTTGTTCGGAAAGCTGGTGTTATTCCTTTCTTTTTTATGTGTTTGGCTATTTTTGTTGATATTTTGCCTGTATATGTAATCGAGCAGAAGGTACTGGGTTTTTTCTCTGGTGATAGAAATACTAATTACATGGCTTTCTTGTGTAGTTTTTGATTTAACATTTTATTAATTGTTTGTTCGTTGTATCCGTTGTTTACTGCTATTTGCTTAATGATATTTAATTCTGTCAAAAAAAGTTGTATTTTGACAACAGAATTTCTGTTAATCTATGTAACATACTATGATAAGCTGCCAGTTTATGTTGTGTTGGATGGGATGATGAATTGTGTATAGTCGTGTCAGTATGGGTAGGTTTATGAAATATGGAGAAGTCTGATAATTTTTAAATCTAAAAAATTTTGGATTAATTTTGTTCTGTTTCTATTGTAAATTCAATATGACTGAAGTAAATTAATATACGATAAAAATTAGTCGAGTTGCCTGTTAGTTCCTGTGAAACATACTAGTACGTCGTCTTGCCTGTTAGTTTTAAAATATCAATAAAATGCTTTACAATTATTATAATATAATATAAATTATGCGGTTTTTCTACTAGCGTGTTATTTTTACCCTGAATTTTCACTTTGATTATCTGTGTGTACCGTGCTAAGGATCAAGACATCTCTTTTATCTTTCCACTTCAGGATAACTACTCCAGTGTTACTTTCTCGTGCAATAACTTCATTTCTTTTTAACTTTGGTTTCACAACATCTTTAGGGTATAACTTTCTCTGGGTCTAAGCGTAAATCTAAGCGATCTAACAATATTGGCTAAAAACAATATTTATTAATGTCTATGCTATTAAATCTACTGACTCTAACTGACTTTTCACACTTATTTAAAAATGTTTTAAATTTTTTAGATTATCGCCTTGATCTTAGCATTCTCCTGTGGGAATACAGCAGAAGCAGTGAAACGAATATCCACGATAAGCTTTAAAATATTTTTGAACATTCCAGGTTATTCGACATATCAAACAATGGTTTAAAGAAGAATTGGTATTATTAGCTGATCATAATTGCGGTAGAAATATTTGTTTTTCAACTGGATTTTTTCCTGTTGATTACAGTCTTTTATTTGTAATATTGGGGTGCATTTCAACTTATTTAATGATATTGTTACAATTTTCTTAAGTAGGTAGTAAATCAGCACGTTTAAATGAATATTGTCCAATATTATTATTAATTTTAATCTAAGATTAGATAAGATTAGAATTAGAAACACACATGTGTTTTGTAAATACATAAGCAATTTTGTCTATTAATAGTAGATATATTACACGTGTTGCCTTTTCTCAGAGTTTGTCGACAGGACTATACAATAGCCAAAGAGGTGACTCGAAATTGTGTGACATGTCAGAAGTGTAAAAGTAGGAACTTCAAAAAATGAAAACGTCACAAAACACGTCGTAGCTCGGAAGAAACTGGATATTGTCGCCATTGATATGTTGAGCGATTTGATACCAACAACGCAGAGGAATAAACACATACTAGTTATGATGGATCTTTTCTCAAAATATGTTAAATTGTACGCATGTCGAACCACAAAAGGAATTGAAATACTTCGGAAGATAGACGATTTTATAGAAACATTGGGAAGACGACACAATATTTTATTGAACAATGCGACATATTTAGGAACGAACGCTTTAAAGGGGAGTTAAAAGAGAGGCATCAATACAAAATTTATAAGCATCCGCTATCCACAGAGCAACCCATCGGAGCGTTTTATACATGTAGTCACAAAATGTCTACGAATTGCTGCTGAAGAACATCATCGACATTGGGACAGAGAAGTGTTTGAGATCGAGACGTATTTGAACTGAGCACCAAATACGGTTAATAAAGAGACGCCTTTATATATAATGAAAGGAACAGTGCCTACAAGACCGTGGGAAGACACCGCCCACAGACAATACAAAGAAGTGATCGAGGTGGTTAAAAGAAGATTGAGACGAAGTGGAGAGAAATATCTCCAAAGGCAAAAGAGGACCAGAAGAAGGCCGATCACATTCCAGAAAAGAGATAAAGTCTTAGTGAGGGCACTGAGGGTGTCGAATTTACAAAATGGTATTTGTGCTAAATTGATGCCGGTATTTGAAGGTCCATATAGGGCAATACGGAAAATGGGGTAAATAGTTATGAATTAACGCACATAGAGACAGGCAATATAAGGGGTATTTTTAACAATCACGACATATATCAATATCATGAGTAGATTTTAATAACATGGTGAAATAATTTGATCCTGGAAAACTTATGTCATTTAAAAAAATTAATAAAGAGTTTTCGGCAAATCAAATGGCGGGGAGTTGTTATGCTATGTAAAATTGAAAATAATATTGTTTTGTTTAATATATTTCAAAGTACAAAATATAATAATTCAAATAATTCGACTAATAAGCTATAAAAGATATTTCGAAGAAATGATAGTCCATTATTCTGGATTACCTGTAGTAAACAAAATTTTAAAGATATGCATAAATTATTTTCTTTATAAAGTGACGTGAGTAAAATTAGTGAAACCATGAACAATGCGAGCAGGTTTTCCAAATGGACTTGTACAGTGAATAAGACAATACAATAGAATATTTAGAAAGTATATTTCTCCGTCAGTTCTTAAGAATTCGTAGAAACCGATTAGCCGAAATTAGCGAAAATGCCAGGAGACTGGCATTTCTCTGGCACTTACTAAAAAAAGTTTTGTTTTGTAACAGAGGGAGCTCACATTGGACTTTAGACAGAGTAGCACAGATTGCAGATCAATTGTAAAAACTTCATCATCTGATTATATTTTTTAGTAACCTTTTCTTTACGTGATTCGTTTTTTAGCACATTTTGCGAAATATTCTTTGTTTCCAAAGATACACAAATATCGCACTTATATTTGACTCTTTGACTGCATTATACAGAGGTAGAATATCATTGAGAAAGGAAAATTGAGCATTTGCAACAACTTAAGAAAAGTGTACAACAGGATTTATTTTATGATCAGTTACCTCACAATAAGCCTTGTGTTTATTTCATTTTATATTTTTTGATTTAAAATTTTTTTAAGCATTCATTTATCTGTTACAATTACCGATGTGTAATAGTATATAATATCAATAATAATAATAATAAAAATAATAATAATAAGTACCCAGACGATACCTATTATTCTTTCTACCACTAGAGTCATTCCGAAGAACCTCCTAGAAAACATAAAAAAGCTGGGTCTAATGAACATCTATATAAGGTCATGCAGAAAGCTGTGCTACTTTCGGACGTCCACATGCGTGCGAAAATTTTTAGGAGATACACCGACGTACCAAGTCACCTAGGCCTCGATAACATGGAAAGAGTCCCACCAGAGCTCAATCCTTTTGATACCGTAGGTATCTGGGATGAGTGAATTTTCCCCCCAGGGGGAGTGTGAGCCGTATGGCTAAATCTAATAAAAATAATATAATAGTAAAAATATTAGTTCGCAAAATGCGTATCTCCAATTTTATTTAAAACAAAAACAATATTTCACCTTAAAACCAAAAATAGAACATTTAAATTCTATCTGAGTTGACTAGTAGTCGTAAAAACTAATTTCTTGCCAATCGGTAACAAGTTTATACATTTAAATTAGTTTTTTCGCTCTCCTGTAAAATTTTATAAAATGGAGTTACGCACTATACGAATTACACTGACGTAGCTTATAATTTAACAGAACAGTTATTAATTCTAAGGAGATACGAAGCTTACTGGGTCATCTAGTTATGCATACTTTGGAATAACAAACATTTTACACAATAATTAAAGTTCATCTCCGGATGACTACACATCACCAAAAGGGTTTTGGATGTGTGAGGATGTAATAACTGTCTGGTAAAATTTACATTATTTATTTTTCATTTGTTTGCTCACATCAAATTTTTGTTAACTGTCTGCAAGAAAGATATTTCTTAAAATAACATAATACCACAATTTTAATACCGATATAAATGCTTCACAAAAGTAGGTGTGTCCGTAAGTCATCACTCAGTCAAATACCTATAGAAAAATTGCAAGTATGTTGTTTACATTATTAGTAATGAACAAAACTGTTTGCTGAATATATTTATGATTGTAAAGTTTTTTTCTCGAGCCAGCAACCTTGTATAAAATCAACGGAGAAAAATGCGAAGGCATTTAACAATTAGTTAGCAAAAAACACCCTTTTAGAATTGCAATAAGGACATTTTATGTCGCAGTCGACCCACTCCTTCATAAATACAAAGCATTGATTTATACAAAATAGTTTAAATGTTTGACGAACTATATTGATTGACAGTATTTATTGCACGAACGTTTAGAACATCAAGGACTGAGTTTGCTCTTTGTTGATGATTCAGACTATTGCATTTAGAAAGCAACTTTATTTCCGAATAAGATAATAATTGTCATAAAACGATTACGAAACTGAGACAATTTCGACATAATAAGGAATAGGTACTACAAAAATTTGCAAAAAATAAAACTAAGAATAAAAATGTGAAAATTAAAGAAGAATAACACTACATTAAAAATACAACCCTCCAATATTAGTTGCACATAATTCTTCTTCTGTACGTGCCATCTACGCTTCGGAGGTTGGCAACCATCGTGACTATTCTGATCTTATATGTGGCTGTCCTGAAAATGTTAATAGATGAGCATCTATAAAATTTCCGCAAGTTGCGCAGTAATGATATTCTTCTCATTTCTCCACCCGTCTTCTTTGGATTTTTCCATGCATAACTATTTAAAGATCTCTTTTTTCTTTCATCACGCGTAAGGTGTCGTAAGTACTGCAGCTTCCTGGTTTTGAGGGTTTCTATTATTTTCGTACTCTTCCACTGCGTACCATATACCCACAATTTCAAATGCTTGCAGTTTCTTATTGTCGCCGCGTTCAGGGTCCACGCCTTTGTACAAAATTATCATTCAGTTTTATGAGCAGTAAATCTTCCTTATATTATATCGAAATTTTTCTTGAGATACATTCACTACGAATATGAAACCTAACTTGTATCGCTTATCGTAATTTTTCACTTATCTCCTAAATTTTTGTACCACTGATGATTTCAACTTACCATTTGCTATAAAATTGATTTTTATACCAGAAAAAGTCATTCACAGACATGATATGTAACGTAAATACAATATTACTTAAACATAGAACATGCTTGATTATTGTTTCAAAATTGTATTTTATTAACTATGCACATGTAACAATTTATTATTTGCTTATTGGGGGTTGAAAGGGAGGACTGAACAATTACTGGATAGGGTAAGCAAATAAATTGAAACGTTTGCGAAGGTTACTCGTGTTTTGGTGGAAGAGCTAAGTCGTGTATAAGTATTCCTTTAGTTGGGGGACTGGGATAATCAACTACGAACTACGAAAAAGAAATCAAAAAAATACTTACAGAGATGACCTGAGCAACACTACACAAGAAGATTCCTAAACTATTTAAAATAGGACGGCGTTTCAAAGAATCCTCTTGGTACTTAAAAAGGTTTTTTTTTCCTTGGAATTGAATATAAAATACACTGCCCCACACAAACTTCAAAAGATCTGGATCTGACCCATGGGAGACACAAAATGGAAGCTGGACAAATCTTGGGAAAGATCAAACATCGAATTGGGTTATCCTGGATGATAACAATATATATTTTTTAAAACTTTGTTGCTTGACTTTCACTTAAAACCTCGTGGGTCTCACTTAGCCCTCAGACACTGTTATCAAATTACATGACAAGGAATATAGCAACAAACCGGTGATCATCTCACTGTCTGTTTACAATCTCACTGGTGTTTAAAAATACTGCCACATAACATTTGAGCCTAATCACCTTCTTTTTAACCAAAACTCATTCGAATTAAGCCAAAATTTGTCGGTTTTTGAAACTATCACCAAAAAAGATCTTTGCTTTTTCAGATCCCAATTCGTTCTCTTCAACTGCTACACTAACGAATTTTTGATGACAAAAAATCCGGACTCAAACAACGAAATCGACTGCTCTGATAGGTGGTCCATCGAGCAGTAATATAATCCTTCGATTTATTTATATTTCCTGTAATTCTTCTTAGTACTCTCATCTCTGCCATTTTCGGTATCCTTTGCGTTGTGGCTATGTCGGGTCTTGTTTCTGAGGTATATGTCAATATTATTAGTCTTACACTGGCTTTTTAAATTCTTGATTTCATCTCAGTATTAATGTGTCTGTTTCGCAATATAGTGTTATTAAGGCATCCTGTCAATCTATTTGGTTTTTGTACTTGATCTCTCACTTCTTTGTCCAGGTCTTCATAGCTAGAAAATTTAATTCTCTGCTGATCTATTTCTACTTTTACATCTACTGATGCCATCAATTTCTATTTTACATCTGGTTGGTTCTTTGCTGACTACTATTGTTTTAGTTTGCTGAGATGAGATTGTAATATTAAATTCTTTTGCTTATGTTAAATCTGTGGACCAATCTTTGCAGACTATCTTCATCTTGGGCTATCAATATTGCGTCGTCTGCGTAACAGATTATTTTTATTTCTTTGTTTCCCATATTCCTCTTTCTTTGTTAATGCTTTTGATGATTTCATCTATGATCAAATTAAAGAGCATGGGGCTCAATGAATCCCCTTGTCTTATTCCGCTGCCTATTTCTATAGGTTCTGTAAGTTGTCCATCTATTCTGACTTTCATTTTGTTGTTTTCGTAGAAGTTTTCGATAGTTTTTATAATAGTTAGGGGAGCTTTTCTATTATACAGAAGATGGCTTTCTTTAGGTCAATCAGATACAGAAAGGCTGGTCTATTATACTCTAGTGATTTTTCAGTAATTTGCTTTATAATATCTGTACACGATCTTCCACTACGAAAACCCTGTTGTTTATCTGCTAAACTTATCCTTTGATTTATTAGCACTTGTAAAATTTTAGACGTAAGTTTTAGCGTAGTATTTAACAAGTTTACATAAAGAAGTCACATTCGTGAGTTCAATAAATATTGTTCTAGAATAGTCATATAGTTTCTTTCCCCTTATTGTAACATTCTTTGACAATAAATACAACCCTGCCCTTCATTTATTTCCACTAAACACACCCATAACATTACACTTCATCTTATCATACCAAGGATCATGTCAAGGATCATACCTTGACGCGGTGTGTGGACGACGAATAAATTTGGAGCTTCCTCTTACTAAACTGAACATACTTTCGTTACTGAACATGACTTTTTTTCCATTGTTCAGGTGTTCAATGCTGATACCTTTTACAAAAATACTTTTTTTTTCGTTATTGCTTTTGTAAGGCCTTCTTTGCAGCACGCCGGCTTGTTATTGTTAGATCTTTTTAAAGCCGGTGACGAATCGTTCTTGTGGAAACGTTCTGAATAAGATCAGGAACTTTATTTTTGAGTTCTGTGACAGCTATGAAAGGATTTAACATTACTTCACGCCTGATGATTGTGTCGGTCCTAGATTATGTTTTTTAGGAGCTCCAGAACAGGTTTTCTTTCCGGCACAGTCTCCAAAGGCAATGACGCACCCGAACGTTTCAAATGATAAATTGGCTTTCTTGAAGCACCGATACTACGTGCTTAGGTAATTACAGAGTCCACTTTCTCAAGTAACGTTACAGCACGAACTTTCTACAGTTGTGTGAGTTTGTTCGACCCATATTTTTCAATTCAATTTAAAATTTAACAATCCCAAATTTTACTGAGTAAATAAAAGAAGTTTAACACTGACTACTCGCACAAAACCAACTGTGTACAGTACAAACACGCAGAATAAACTAAAGAAACTAAGCGGTCAGTAAACTACAAACAGTCGCCGTCGCAGGCGTCGCAAGTACGTGATCCCCTCTCCCTTTCATTGCTATGCTAGACAAGTTCAGACAGAACGCATGTAATTTTTCTTCGAATTTAGTGATTTATTTGTCAATTTAAATATTATTTGCCGGAACTGTAGATCACTCACAGTGAAGTGAATGTGATTTGTCCGCCTGGTCCGCTTGACTATAAATGCAGAATCTAACGCATATATTAACAAATGTTATTGAAATACTAAAACTATCTTTCAACGCACATACTCATTAAAATAATTATATCTTCTATACTATTATATACTTAAATACTCCAACAAATAACTAAGCATTATAGATTCCAAGTTTAATAAAGGTGTTAAAGTTATATAAATATCTAATTATTATTGCAGCTCATGTGTAATGAAGAATTAGTTCAATTATATTTGCATAATTACCAATGATAATTATACATAATTCTTTTAAAATCTTACATGGGAGAAATACTACATGAATAAAGAAAATTAAATCATCATTCACTCAATCTATATTTCTAAATATATATTACCATGAGCGAGTGACTTCCTTAATTGTTTCATGTCTTATCACTTCGGATTATCCCTACCAATATTGATGGACATATTTGGGCCCATTATTTATTTTTCGGAGTTTTTCCTCCTGATGCTTTTATAAAATCATGATTATAACCTCGACATTCTTTTCACACCCAGATATACACAAAGCAAACATGGATTATACCTGGGGGAGCAGTTACCAATCAAATTGATCACGCCTTACTAGACCACAAACATTCTAGATGTAAAATGCCGAAGAGGAGCATTTTGAGCACCTGATACTTATTAATACAGTTAAAATATACGTGCAGAATCTCCAGAAACAAAGACAACAAGAAAAAACAACAGGATAGCTAGTTATCGAAAATCTATGGAAACACAATGCTAAAAAGAAGCAAGAAATAGAAATAATTAAAACACTGATAAAAATAGACAAACTAAATAGAACATTAAACATAATTAAAGGTAAAAATATTAAATCCTGTAACAAAAATCATGGACAAAGAAAAAAAAACAAGCTGAATGATATAATAAAGAATGTAAACGGAATATACAACAAATAAATGAATCACACAAACAATTTACGAGAATGAGAATTAAAAAAAAAGAACAAGAAAAATTCGAAAATGATAGTATTCACAAAATAAAACCTAACATTTAAAGTAACGATCTAAGAGAAGATATAAATAACTTCGAAATCTAAGAAAAAGAAATAAACCTCGGATAAGTTTGTACAAAAATCCAGAACAGATATAATTAGCAAACCAAAGAAGTAAACTTATTTGGAAAAACCCACTTCTTAGCTCTGCTATGAACACAAGGCAGTGATTAAACAAAGAAACAACAAGGTAGCAGAACTGTATTTACTAGTAACCCAGATATGGGACTAAGAAAAATACTTGACGATTGCAAAAAAAGTGTGAATATTTGTCCCATCCAGAAAAAGGAGACAAGCTTAGATGTGACAATTTTCGCAACATAATCTTGTCGTGCTTAGCTTACGAAACCTTTAAATCCATCCTCAATAAGCCCGGAACACACCCATCATACATCCTTCCGATCCTACTCCTCTCATACATAGTTCAGCGACTGGGTACCTTTCTGCACACATTCTGAAAATATTATCATAAAACGCACAAGAATCGATAAGCTATGTAACGGAAAACAAATTTTAAATAAATCTTAGATATTGAGCGATAACTCTATAAATCAATAAAGGAAAGTCAATTTGACTAGTAAAAGGAACAATGTACTGTTCGGAAAGAAAATACTAAGAAAAAATTACATATTTTTGTACCTTTAGTTAAGAAAGGGTAATGCTTTTCGAGTGTAGGTATGCATATATGTATATATGTATGTTTGTATATATGTATGCACATTTGAATGAATATACGTACTCGTACGTACAGAAAAGAAATGATCAAAGACATCAAAGTACTTAACAAATTTTGAAACGGAAGCGACCACAGATTAATACGAGCTCTCTCTCTCCCTTCAATCCTGACCCCCCAGGGGGAGTTTAGTGGTTGACGTGATGTCGTGTATTGTCCGTCTCCAGAGATCTCTGTCTCTGGTCATTTCTTTTAATTCATGCATAGGTCTTTGGCATATTCCTGTAATTTGATCTATCCATCTTGTTGGGGATCTTCCTCGTGATCTTCGGCCCTCTACCTTTCCTTGTATTATGAGTCTTTCCATGTTTTCTGTGTTTGCTCTCATAACATGCCCAAAATATTTTAATTGTTGGAGATGGACTTTACTAGAGAGTCGTTGGCTAACTTTTAGCTCTCTTAAAATTGAATTATTTGTTCTGCGGTCGGTCCAAGGAATTCGTAACATTCGTCTCCAACAGAACATTTCAGTGGCGTCTATCTTTCTTCTCTCCGATTGTCTCAGAGTCCAAGATTCACATCCGTAGGTCAGTATTGGGAATATTAAGCAGTTGATCAACCTCATCTTTATCGCTCTTGAAATTTGACAGTCCTTCCATATTTTGGTCATTTTTGCTGTGGCAACTTTTGCTAGATCAGATCTACGTTTAATCTCTTCTTGTAATGACCCTATGTTTGTGATTAATGATCCCAGATATAAGTATGAGCTCACAACCTCGAACCGGTCAATTGTGGTTATGTGTGGATGATTGTTGTGTAGAGTATCCACTATCATGATCTTTGTCTTTGATATGTTTAATTGCAGACCAAATATTTGACTGTCGTTTTCGATCAGTCGTATAAGTTCTACCAGCTCTGCTTGACTATTTGCAAGAAGGGCTGTGTCATCTGCGAAACGTAGGTTGTTTAGTTTATGACCATTTATTGAGATGCCCTTTTCCCATCCTTCAAGTGCTCTTCGCATAATATACTCCCCATATATGTTGAATAATTGTGGAGATAGTATACATCCTTGTCTGAATACGAGCTAAGATACTATTAAATGTCAAATTGGAAAAAGCAAAGATAATCCTAAAAACAAGCAAAAAGAAATTAAAATTACTTCAGAAAACAACGACGTTAGTGTATGAAGATACACTAACCAGACATATACAAGACTTGCAAGATGAAATAGAAGATATGGATTAAGCAAATGATGGCATAATGAACGCTCTAAAAGAAACGGAAAGGGAGTGCTGTCCGACCGTTCTAGCCCATAAACAAAAACTAAGGCAAAATATCAAAGAGCTTATAGGTAAAAGAAGACAACTGACGGAAAAAGTACGGTTCCAACTACACAACAATAAAGAAATTGAATAATAATATCCGATCAATCCAAAAGACGTAAGTAAAAACAATACAAGAGAAATAACTAAAATCATTCAAGAAAACAAAAGTTTAAAAGTTTTGGAAACGGGAGCACCGACGAAAGGCAAGATCTACCCCTGCCCAAAATCCAAACTAGGGATCAGAATGATTACCAGAAATAACTCTATAAAATCAAAACGGCACTTTTAGAAATGAAAAATAACAAATCCCTGGCGATGACGAAGTAGTGATCGAAGCGATCAAACTAGGTGAAAATAAAATTATCCAGGCTTTGGCCAAGCTTTTTACTGAATGCATCGACCAAGAAAAAATTCCTTCTCAATGGAACAGAGCAGTCACTAATTTATTACACAAGCAAGAAGACATAATAGATCTAAAAAACTACTGTCCCAATAGTTTGCTTTCACACATGTATTAACTTTTCACAAAAATTATCAAAAAAAGACTGGACGCTAAATAACGCTTCTATCAGCCTATAGAACAAGCTGTATTTATATCTGGATACAGCACTAACGACCACTTACTAGTAATAAAGAACCTGATAGAGAAGTCTGCAGAATACAACAAACCGTCGACATATATAATATTTAAACTTTGATGGTATCCAAGGCAACTATCGAACACAGTAATTAATTAAATCTTGCCCAAGTACTTTCGATCAATAGATCATCTTCAGGGGCATCTGAAATAAGCCAAGAAACGTTTTTTTATAAAAAAGGAAAATTAATTCACTTGTATAAAGAACTCCAAGTTTATGGTTGAAAAAAGTTTTTATGTGATAAACGTTTATAGACTTACTTCGTCAGTTGTGGCCTATCCGACATGAGCAGAATGTCATACATGTAAATTTGGACATAACAATACAATACACAAAGACAAACAAAACTTTAAAATTTTTAAAAAGGAGAAGCTACATGTTATATAGAAGCCGGAGACAGAATGGGCTCCCGGTCTGGCGGAAATATTGAGATGACATGTGACAAATGACAGCTTGTAAAGGGCAGTTATGTGATCTGCACCTTTCAAAATTCTATGAAACTAAGTATTGACCAAAGGTCCAACTGACACCACTATAGGAAATCAACTGATGAAATATAAATTATATAGTATATTTTTTTATGTAGATTGAATAATCCAAATCTCACACTCAAACCTGTCTATAATAATTAGGATGTTAGTTTGAGAGCAATTGAAGTTGACATAAAGTATGAATGTAAGAAAAGACTAAACAATATATTAGACAGTGGATGGTTGACTACAATAAAATGGTCCACCAAGCGCTATCAGTACTGTAAAAAAGGAAAAATCTGAATATGTAGTTAAATTACTAAAAGTTAAAATCAAAATTGAAAGCAAAATATATAAATGGGTTATAATCCAAGTAGTTCAGTTGAATCCACAGTCAATGGAAGAACTTTAAAATTAATATTGAAATGCTCAGTGCATGAAGTCTAAACAGTCGAGCTGGGTCCTCTACGAGGTGAAGCTGTAATAAAGTTTTTAAATATAGGATTAAATTTAGTACAATTTAAATTAATTTGAGTATTAAGACAGTGAGAGTTTTCATTTGTTTCCCTTGTAATCTCCAAATCTTCCAATAAATCCAACTCAAGATAGTTTTTCTTTCTACTAATGTCATGTAAGATAGATGAACCAGAATTGATGTTAAAATTGTGGTTGCTGGATACTAAGTGTTGACCAAAACTTGAAGAATTTGGTCTTTTCAAATGTTCAGAGACTCTAGTGGATAACTTTCTGATGGTTCTACCTACATAAGAGGCATCACAATCATCACATTTTAATTTGTAAATACCACTTTTATCAAGTGTATTCATCCTATCTTTGGTATTGATTAAGAAGGAACCTAAAGTGTTATGTGATTTAAAGGAAATTTTGATGTTATCAATTGTAGAAGTAAAAAGTTTAGATATTTTATTGGAAATGCTACTAATATAAGTGAAGGAGAAATATCTGATGTTATCTGAAGCATTAGGTTGAAAAAACTGTGATGAATATGCAAGCTTTTCTGCAATTTTTAGTTTAGCTCTATTTAGAAGTTTGTATATAATGTTAGGATCATAGCCATTATTGAAAGCAATCTGCTTAAGAGTATTAAGTTCTGTATTAAAATTATCATCAGAAAGAGGAAATTTAAGAAACCGATGAATGTAACTGTTGAAAGCAGCCATTTTATGTTGAGTTGGGTGATTAGACGTTCCATGTATAACGTGATCTGTTTGGGTGGGTTTTCTATAAATGTTGTACTCTAAAGAATCTTTATTACGGGAAATAGTCATATCCAAGAAGTTCAACTTATTGTCAGATTCTGGTTCAGAGTAAAAGAGATGTTAGGATGGAGGTTATTGAGATCATCCAGAATCTGTAAAGCATCATCTTGGGTTCCCTGTATGAGAGCTATACAATCATCCACATATCTTGACCAAAAAACTATTTTGTTGTTATTATTAACAAACTTCTGTTCTAAGCTGTCTAAGAAAATATCAGCTAGAAAAGGTGATAATGGAAATCCCATTGCTAAACCTGTTGGTTGTTTATATATTTTTTGATTGAATTGGAAGAAGTCCTGATCCAGACAGAATTTAAGCATAGTTAATATAGCATCTTTATCCTTTGCAGATATGTTGCAATTGTCTAAAAGGTTGTGTACTAAAGGTAATGTTTCATCTCTTGGTGCCCCTTCAGATGCCCCTGAAGATGATCTATTGATCGAAAGTACTTGGGCAAGATTTAATTAATTACTGTGTTCGATAGTTGCCTTAGATTCCATCAAAGTTTAATTATTCGAACATTAAACCTTATATTGATATATAATATTTGTCGACTACGATAAAGCATTCGATACCATAAGCCATCAGAGAATGTTAAAAGCATTGACAGAATGCCGAATAGACCATCGCTATACTAACATAATCAAATATATCTACCAAAATGCCACAGCTAGAGTAAGACTATCTGAACAAGAAACAAATAAATTCTGTATACAGCGAGGAGTACGCAAGGAGACACCGTCTCTCCTAAGCTATTCACGACTCTTTTAGAACATACTTCTAAGAAGGCATATCTGAACGAGTATGATATCAACATAAATGGACAGAAGTTCAGTCATTTGAGATTTGTAGATGCCATCATCCATGCAGCCGATCGTATGGATGATACAATAATAATGTTTAAAAAAGAATATCACGCTTCCTTGGAGGTCGGACGAAAGATTAATAAGAACAAGACGCAAATAATGACAAATATGATGCTAAATCGAAATATTGCTGTTGATGGAAGGGATATTGTGCAGACTGCATCGTATAAGTACTTAGAACATGAAATTCGGTTGGGCAGATATAAACAGACATGTGTGACAAGCTATGTATTTAATCGAATCTAACCATATGCTTCAAAAGAAAATCTTTGACCTATGTGTGTTACCTGTACTCACTTATGGAATGGAAACATTAACACTCACATATAAGGTAGTGAAATAAAATTCGCCTGACTCAGCGAGTTATGGCGCGCCAGATGTTGGGTGTCTCTTTGGGAGACCAAATTCCAAACGAAGAAATACTTTGTAAAACAAAAACAACAGACGCCATCGAAAAAAATTGCGTCACTAAAATGGAATTGGACAGAACACGTCGCCAGATTATCAGACAACCAAGGTTGATAATGATGATGTACTCGTATATGGAGGTCGGATTAAACATTTTAATAGTATGCGCTACGTTCCAAAAGTCTTGACTGACTTTAGCAAATGACATGCCGTTAGATTCGTGAATACCATGCGAGTGACATAGACATTTTCATGAGAACAGTTTTTTCATTCAACAGATCATTTTCATGAGAAATCGACAAAGTCAATTTGCTGTCCAAATTTGTTCATTATCTTGTCAGTAAATTCAGTACCAAAAAACTCGAACATCGAAGTAAAAACTTGGGTTGTAAGTGGTATAATATTTAATTGAAAAATTAAATTAAAAAATCCAAATGGATTATAATAAAGTGTTCATCTTTAGTAAAATTTTTTAAGTACTTGTGTTCTTCATCTTCTTAGTCGTTAACCTGATGCAGGTATCGTGATATCATGAAGCTATTAGCTAAATTTCCCAATGTTCCTCCACGTTTTCTATCTTCTGCCATTCTAGCACATTCTGACAATGGAGCGCCAATGGTAGCAATAATATGGTCCGTGTATCGTGTGGGAGATCTACCTCTATTTCTTTTGCCTTCTACTTTTCCCTGGATGGTAAGTTTTTCAAAACCATTTCTTCGAAGCACATGTCCAAAATAGCTTATTATTTGTTCTGATATTTGTGTTCTTAGTCTTTTCTTTATGTTTAGCTGGTCCAGTATGGATTCATTTGTTCTTCGGGCCACCCATGGTATTCTCAGCATTCGTCTCCAGGCTCCAGCTGGAGACGAATGCTGAGAAGTATTTGTTTAACTAACCGCAAAACCAAACAGTAGTTGGGTTTTAATTAAAAATAACATACTTAAAAGTATTAAATTATATGACAAAATGCCGATGCAATTAGATAATTAACCGGAAACCATATGTACCTACTCGAAGTAGAATTTTTACATCAGCACTTGAGTACGGGAGTTTGCCAACTAGTTGTCAAACTAGAGAATGATCGTTCACAGAAAGTGAATAATAGTTTCAGAAACGGCTTGTACATTAAGTCCTTGTACCGGTACAGATCCAAGGAATTATTCACAAACTATAGATTTTTTAGCATGTTTAACATAACGTCGATGTCGAACACCAATCGATAATTGTTCTGTGCCAATAATATCACCAATCTCATTAGATAAAATCGAAAAAGACGAAACATGTTTTACCTGTTCAATTATTTTGCTCGTAAGGACAAAATAATTTTTCAGAATCCCGTCTTCCGAGTTAACTTGAAAATGTAGCAGTCCTGTAAAAACAGGACCCTTGAAAATTTTTCCACGAAGTAAAAAATCATATTCCCGCAAAATAAATATATTGAAATAATATATCGAAGTTGTAGACGATTTTCTTCAACTTCAATGTGATATCCCGCATTTAAAGATTCATAAACGCTAAGTCCATTTCTATCTAAGATTTTTTCAAATGCATTTCACGAAGTCAGTGCGTCACAATGCCATTTACTTGCCGCGTAAGGCTGAACAGCTTTATGAAGCTTTTGATATTTGAGGCAAGCAGAAACTAAACTGCGCTGCATTGGTAGCTGAAATAAAACATATATCCCACACAGCCGTCTTTTTGTTAGAGCTAAGTAAGTTAACCACGGATATGTTGTAAGCAATTCGTGTCGGAAAGATCGTTTAGCATCAAGGTTTACAAATTGTATGTCTTGCTAAGGTCCGACATACAATACTATCGCAACTCTGTTATCAATGTATATGCTATACATGTATAGTTCTATATTTTATATTGGTTAATAGTATGTGTAGATCCAGATGCAGATGCACCTCGCTGAAAATAATCTTGTCGGAGGACATGGATGGACTTTAATGACAGAAATGATCCACATACAGAATGCGCTTGCTAAAAGCTTTCAATAGTTCGAGGTCTATGATACACTATAGCAATGGACTGTCTCTAATATTGTTCAATATGTCATTTCAATATGCTATAAGATAGCTAAACGTCGAAAGAAATAATCTTATAATAAATATATCGCTACAACTTAATTGCCAACACTGATGACGGAAATATATTCACAAATGAAAATAGTGACCAAAGAGATTAGACTTGAAATAATAAACATAGGTACACAATAAAAACACTACCAGACAAAAACGGGAGGAAACAAAAATAAAATTAGGATAAAGGACGATGTTGAAGAGTGAAAAACTTCACATATCTACAAAGTGGACAGTAGAGCAAAAAATTCCATAAAAATTATAATGAAGGTCAACATAAGCTATTTTTCGTTGACTTCCATATTCCGCTTTAACACATAAAGAAAATTATAAGGTTTAGAAAAAAAATTAAGAAAGATCATTGGACTTTGAACAAAAATTTCGATTTAAAAATTGAAACGTAAATTAAGGTTTCATTACTCCTCTTTATGTGGTATTAGTTTCTTGGAAAATTCAATTACCAATATAAATTGTTTCAATCACCTATATACGATACAGTATAGCTTTATATGTACTTACTTCCGTAAAGCGTGAGCCTGGATCCAGGCCTGGTGAGTATCGGTGTGGATCCGTATCGTTCTCCTGCCATTCCAAACCTTGACGAACCGGTCATCGTCATAGTTGATGGTTTAAAGGCGATGGGTCGGATTACCACCTTTCCCTGAAACAATATAAATATAATTTGAGAATGTTTCTGGTGTTGGGTTATATGACAAACGAGTAGAATTTTATTTTATTCATTTTATACATTCCTTTAAGATCTGATTTACCTTATTTGATTTATATATCTGATTTACACCACAACCTTATTTGATTGTATGTTTTACATCGTTTAAAAATTTACACATTTTTAAAAAGAATATAATTTTTAATAAAATAATAGTGGCAGCCAATTTTCGTCAACGTATATTTGGAAGAAATAATTAAGAAAGTCCTTGATAATGAAACAACTGGAATACAGGTAATGGATTTTTCCATTTGCAGTAGCCGACAAACAGATAATGAGATAATATATCACTCATTGCAGAAAATATTCACGATCTTCAGAGTGTGTTAGGCAAAATAATGGAAACGTGTAAAATTTTTTGTCTTTTATTGAATGCAACGATAAGCAACTAGAATAGCCGAGGCGACACCTCTTTTGAATTGCACATTTTCCATAGGAGTCTATTTTTTTGCTGAAATTACTTCAGGATGTACCTTGTAGAAAAAATCACGATATGTGCCAATCGCAAAACCTTGTGATTAATTTTTTATTTAACAAAATCTGAAAAAAAATCGAGAATTTTTGCTTTTTGCGCCCACATTTTCGCCTATCACTCAATAAGTATTGCTCGTACAAAAAATACTTTTACTAGGTAAAACTTTGTTTTTCAATTTTACATAATATATGACTAGCTACAAATTAAAAATTTAATGTTTACTTTTAGAAAAATAGCAATAATTGGAAAAAGAATCCAAACATGGAGTTTTTACTTTAAGTTTTTTAATACCTTAGATATCACTTACAGTCTTTATATTTCGCCAGAAAATACCACATAATACAACTGAAACGTTTGCTAAAGTTTTGTTAGTATCGGTTTACTAGTTTTTGCATATTATATATGTATATTCTCAATATAAATCCCCAATGAAGACCATGGTGTCTACGAGATACCTTATTCCAGTTGCCCACGTTCATACATAGGGCAGACAAACCGATGAATCCGTAACCGTATTTATAAACATTCTATATCTGTAAAACAATCCGATACTACTTCAGCCCTAGCCCATCATATTCAGACAGGCCACAAAATAGATTTCGAAAAATCTAAAACCATCGCTTCATACGCTCCTTAAAATCGAGAATAATTCGTAAAGTCATCGAAATTGAAAGTGTCCAGTGTAGTTTCATTTCCACATTGGAAAAAAATTCTGTTTTGTTGTCATCCAAACCATTTTGACAAATAATATTACAATACATATTAAATATTAGGGTAATATGGTAATATTATTTTCGGATTGTTCAATTACTGTATATTTTATATCTTGAGGTTTTGCATAGGTTAAAACACATTCGTATACAGAACACTCGAGACACTTTGTGAAAAGGACCACCAAGGAGTGCTAACTTAAAACCAAACGTTGCATAAATAATCTTCTTCTTCTTAAGGTACCTTCTCCATTAATGAAGGTTGGCTATAACTACAGCAAATTGCAATCTATCTTGAGCTGTTCTTAGTATTGAATGTGTGTCCATAACTGTCCAGTCTCTTACACTCTTCAACCAGGAGCATTTTCTTCTTCCTGGAATTCTTCTTTCTTCCACTTTCCCTTCCATTATAAGTCGTAGGAAGTTGTATTTTTCTCCTCTGTAAATATGTCCTAGATAACTCGTTTTTCTCTTTTTTACAATATTTAAGAGTTCTCTCTCATACCCATTCTTCTTAGCACCTCTTTGTTGGTCACATGCTCTGTCCAAGAGATCTTCAGCATCCTTCGAAAAACCCACATTTCGAAGGTTTCTATACGCCTCATACTTGTATTTCCGAGAGTCCATGTTTCCACTCCGTATAGCAATATGGAATAAATAAACGTTTTTACCAATTGGTATCGGATATCCAACGATAACGTAGAGTTTATTAGGAATTTTTTCATTCGTTAAAATGCGGACCTAGCATATTCTATACGAGCACGTATTTCTACCTCGTGGTCAAGATCGTTTGTTATCTAGCAACCAAGATACTGGAATCTTTGTACTGGTTCTATATGTTTGTTATAAATACGAATATTAATGTCGACATTTGGTGCACATGTAACAGCGATTACTTTTGTTTTATTTGTGTTTATATTTAGTTCCAAGCTATCTCCCTCTCTGGTTATGACATTCAAAAGTCGTTGTAAACCCTCAGCACTGTCCGCAATAATGACGGTGTCGTCTGCGTATCTTAAGATGTTTACGTATTCTCAGTTGATTTTTATTCCTTCTTCAATATTTTTGACGGCAATTTGAAACATCTTTTCAAATATATATTAAATAACAGTGGAGAAAGTACACAGCCCTGACGAACTCCCCTTTTTATTGGCAATTCTGCTGTCAGACGATTGTCTATTTTGATCGACGCCATTTGATCCCAATATAGTTTTTTAATAAGTGCTACAGTGTTATGGTCTATTCGCTGTAAGCCGATGAGCAGAGGGGATTTGACAGTTTTCACCAACGCTGTTAGTGGCAGTTTTGTGCATTTAACTTGTAAACATTCAAATAATGGCGAATATGGATTTTTCAAAAAGAAAAAGATATGATACATGTAAAAATACTGGGTATAACAGTGATTGTAAATTTTATTCATTTTAAAGGGAAAAATGGATTCTTTTTTTGGTGTAGCTGGTTGAAATAGGATATCATGTGATATAGACTTAAAACCAGTATAATGTTTAATATCCATTTTGATAAAATTAATAAAAATTGATATCTAAGCACTAAGGCCTACGCACACAAAAAATAACTGAGCAAAAACAGAATGAAAATGCAAAATGAAAACAAGAATTACAATGTTACAGAGGTAAAGGCAGTAAAGGCACTAAATAATAAACAATCAGAATGCCCACTCTCCATGGAAAATTAAGTACGCGCATCTCGTACACCTAGACGTTCCGCCATGCTTTAAAGGGAACCAGTGTTGTTTATGTGGTGTGCATAGAAAAATTAACCCGGTTTAATTGACTTGGCAATCATAGACATACTATACAATTATATTGACATTGTTAAATATAATAACATAAATATAATATAATTAAACATAAATATAAACAATTATATAACCTCACAAATCATATGTCTGTGTTATGTGTTTCCTTCTAAAACATGGCGCGCGTGCTGAAAAACTTCAAAGGCGGCATCTGAGAGTGGGCATTCTGATTGTTTATTATTCTGTGGTACTTTTTGCTTGATGGGTAAAGGTAACCTTTATCCATTAAATATTTTCACATAAACTTCTTCTTTTTGTCAATAGAATCTTGCGTAAGTAGTCATCCAGTCGCAGGAACTTACATCTTAAATATTATAGTTAAAATGAATAAAATAAAAAGGCGTAATTACTTTTACTATTAATTCTGTGTATTCGTTCAGTAATCAGTTTACAATAATATTTGAGTTCATAGTTTTGTATTTTTAGATAAATATCTATTTTTCTCGTTTTGTCATATTTAACTTATAGCGATTTTACAAGAAAAGTACAAGTTTCAAACCGCGAGAGAGCGCTACCGGCGAAACTCACAGCGAATACCATGTTGTGTTAGGGTTTCTATGAGTTTTGTGTGTTTTATTCGATCAAACGCTTTTTCGTAGTCGATAAAACAAAGAAAACACCGTCAAATAATGTCTTCCTTGTACCAAGCCCCATACGAAATCCAAATTGATTGTCGCTCAGGTTTCTTTCGCATTCTCTGTAGGTATATTCGTTGATGTACAATTTTGAGTAAAATTTTCAGAAAATGGATTATCAGGCTAATTAATCTGAACTGTGAGCATCTACTTGCTTTATTTTTCTTGGGTATAGGTATAAATGTCGATCTAAGCCAGTCTCCTGGGAAGATTCCAGTGGTATATATTTTGTTAAATATTATTGTTAACGTCTGAAGATTTTCTTCATTGATAAGCTTTATCATAAATAATACATGATTTACACATAAATTGTTAAACTTATTCTAATAAAAGAACATTTACATAGCTAAACAAAATTTCTACTTACATTAGCACGAAAACTCTACACTTTGTTATATTTAACCAATAACTGTATTACTATAAAGCAACACTTTAGTACTATTTACTTTTCGTTATCATAGAAATAACTGATAACGATTCGCACAAGGAAACGACAAATATATCATTGCATTCAGTATTTTCTGACAACTCAGATCATGACTTAAAATATTACCTTATCAACACCCACGTCCCCCATCGATAATAATATTATTGCTTATTGTTTTTCTCATAGTTATACGAAAATAAAAATTTAATAACGCATGAAATGTCTATCATACTAAGTTGTACTTACTAACCCACTTATTGCAGCTGTGATAAGATATCCCTATATATTTTGCATATTGTATCCTAGAATAATGTAAATAAATTTAAGTATTTGACCGCATTACCTATACATACATAATATCATTATTGTACATAGTGGACTTTTTATTAACTTTCTTGTTCTATTTTCTTCATTTATTTGGCATAAGCATGATTTGTCTTTAAATGGGCGTTTAATATATATGAAATGTGGTTTCTCTTTCTTTCTTACTTGATTGATTTCATTTATATATTTCTAAGGGAGTCTGTTTTTCTGCAATTTTCACATATACCTATGATTCTTTTGGTTCGATGTTTTTGGAAAAAATGTTTGTACCCATATTATTTTTTTATTCGTTTTCATTCTTTTGTTTGTTGGACAAATGTCTACATAACACTGTCTAGGTTTGATTGTTTGTGAACTTGTGAATTTGGTAGCTTCACAACCAATATAGATGCTTCCAAGCTCAAAAAAGGTAGAGAATAGAGGAGGAACACATCTACAAAATACCAGGAAACAAACAACCCGCCATATGTGGAGAACAAATCCAGAAATTTATTATAAGTATTCCTTATATCTTTGCATAATTTATTTCTCATTTTTATTCTGTTTCCTTGTTTACCCTTTAGTTCTCGTGCATTTCTTTGTGCGTTTCTGGTTGGGTTTCATATAATTGTATATTGCGTTCGTAGGACACTTTCTTACGCTGCTTTCTTTGATGTATTTAGCATCTCATTTATATAGTTTCTTTTATTTGTTCTGGATTGTTTTTACTTGGGTTTCCTTCTTTTTTTTTATCAGTTAAAGGGTACCTTTAGTTACCCATTTTTTTGTCTCTTTCAATTCCATTGTTTCTTTTGCTGTGTTTATATAATGCTGTATTATGTAATGATAGACATAACTACATTTTAATAAAGAATGTATTACATAAAGCTTAACTTACAATTGATCTAGGTAATAATTAAAGGTTTTTTCTTTACATACAGCCGTTACCACTGTAAATTTATAACCAAGAAGTCAATTACAATCCAAAGATAAGAAATTCCTTATAAATACATGAAATGCTTGCGTTATGCAAATTTGTCACTTAATTATTTATATTGTTCTTTTAAAATTTATAGTTTTTATTAAAAGGTTAATCTGAAATGTAGTTTGCCTTTTTCTAATTAAAATATAAAATATTTATTACTTGTTTATTCTCAGGGTCAAAATTTTGTCATCATTACATCCTGATGACAATATGTTATCATACCGTTTGCTGCAATAAATGTTACACCCCAACTTAGCTAAGACAAGAAACAAAGGACAGAAAGAGGCCGATTTTTAAAATAAATTGCATTTTGCTTTCTATTCTATTCTTAAGTATGTACTATTTTATAGTACCCACTTGATTTAATAGAGTAGTGAAATCCTTTTCGGCTGAAGCACAATAATTTAAGGTTGTTTCAGTCGTTAAATGGCCATAAAGAATTTTAATCCATCAATAAGCAAAATCGGAACACTCATTACTACCTATATCGACTGAACTACGTTGAGTTTAAAAGATTATATTTTCACTTTTAATTTGAATTTAAGAGTTGATAGGTCACTTTAAATCTTCTTCTTCTTCTTCAGATGCAAATCCACTAATGGATGTTAGCGATCACATTTTCCATTAATTCTCTATTTCTTGCAATATGTATCAGATATTGTATGTCGTTAATCCCTGTCCATTGCCTTATGTTTCGGAGCCAGGACATTTTCTTGCGTCCCATTCCACTCTTGCCTTCAATTTTACCCTCGATTATAAGTTGGAGGAACTGGTATTTTTCATTTCGCATGATGTGACCTAAATACGCCGTTTTACTTTTCTTGATGTTTTCGAAGAGTTGGCGTTCTTGGTTTATTCTTTTAAGAACATCTATATTTGTGATTTTCGCTGTCCATGGTATTTTTAGGATACGGCGATAAAGCCACATTTCAAAAGTTTAAAGCCACTTTAAATATTCAGTTAAATATTGCCTGTAAATGTATTCTTCTTATTAAAGTGCCATCTCCCTATGGAGGTTGACAATCATAAAGACTATTTTTATTTTTGAACTTACTGCTATAAACAAAATCGATCTGCATTAGTAGAGGAGAGTAGAGTAGAGTACATTTTTATTTGCATTAAATTTTTTAACATAATTAAATTTATAAATAAAAATAAAATGAGGTTGAATGCTCGAATAAATGAACTTTGAAAATAGGCTATTATCGAGCACAAGTTAATTAAATCTAGCCCAAGTACTTTTGCTTTAAATAGCATCTTCAGGGGCATTTCGTCAAAATGTGAACTATCCGGCAAGCGTTAGAATGTGGAAACATTAAAAATAACATAAAATTGTACAAAACACTACACTAAAACGAGGACAAACAGTTTTAAAATTACTCCTACGCTACATTCTCTGTCAGTTTCTGGAGGGATAATGACTGGATCTGGATCTGGAATTCAAAGTTTATAATTAAATTTAACTATTTCCGTGTTTTCTGATAGAAAATTGATGGTATCTGGGAACTGTTCTCGTGACTGGCTGGTAAAGTAAACAAAAAATGTCTTATCAGTATTAAGCAACAACCGATTTCCACTGAACCACTGTTTAGCCTTGCTTAGAGTTTGCTCTGCCACTGTGAAGAGTGTTTTTAATGTTTTTCTCAGAAAAGCACATTTCAGTCATCAGCAAAATTTACAAGGCTTGAAGAACTACGAACCACCACATTTGGAAGAACGTTTATGTAGACCAGGAAGAGAAAAGATCCCAAGACGCTCCCCTGTAGTATGCCTAATTTTAAATTGATCGGTTCACATCCCTTTTTCTTTAAGCATACTTTTTGCGACCTTTCTGTGAGAAATAATTTTATCCATTTTAATGCCGGTTCCTGTATTCCATAACAATGTAATTTTTGTAATAAAAAAACAGATCTAGACTATCGAAAGCCTTAGATATGTCCAAAAAGCACCTAGTATTTTCATCTTTGCCTCTAGTTCTAAAATTTTTGCTATAAAATCTTAGATAGCTGTCTCACTCCCTGCGAGAAAACTATACTGCGAACTATTAAATAAGTTGTTCTTAGTAAAACAGCAAAAGTTGGTTGATATTTCGTCATAACCAGAGATATGCTTGTTTTTAAAGTTATTTATTGTGTGGTTTCTTTCTTTCTTCAAAACGGGATTAAGAAACATGCAATGATTATTTTGTCCGATAATATTTTGAAAATTTTTTACATGCTTTATTTTCTTTACAGCTTCTGGCGCTGTATTTGACATAAATTAATTTATTTCGTAAGAAAGCACCTGAGGGTCAACCGCTAAACAGAAATTACCTTGATTTTTGGAATTACCCTTAATCTCTTTTACCAATTGCCAAGTCATTTTGATTTTATTTTCGCTATTTTCAATTCCTTCTTTCTAAAAATTTTTTCGAGATGGAGTAAGTAAAGAATTGTATTTGCGTTTTTCCGTCCTATAAATATCTTTGTAATCAGCATTATTACTAGACAGTGTAAACAAAACATCAAGCCTAAATTTAAAATGTTTTATATTATCATTTTTAAAGTACTTTTCTGATTTTTTTTATTTGCTGTAGGTATCTCTCTTTGAGTGGAAAACATTATATACAAGTTTGTTTAATTAAAATTTTACCTTTTGAGCAGTATGATCAGATGTATGAGAATTAAATACAACAGAATCAAATATGTCAAGATTTGTAAAAATTTTATCTATACAGGATTTTTTTTTACCTTGTATACATGTATAGACTTTGATGAAAGGTTTCATATCAAAGGAGCTCAAAAATATCTTTTATGTGTCTGGCCACCTCCCACCCTCAAGTAGCATATGTAAATTAAAATCACGAGCCAGAAAAATGAGGCCAATTGTGTCGCAAATTCCTCGGCAGAATGTAGTAGGATCTGGTTACCAATATTGAAAGAGGAAGATATTAATAAGAAAATACCAGTATTAGTAAGTCAGTAACATATAGAGGATACATCAGTTATGTTTTTTAAATAACGCAACATATAAAATCAGAATTTTGGTGTTTATTTAAGGTAAACTAAATACACGAACAAATACTTACTATGTCGGGATAGTATTATGAGGTTTTTTTCCTGGTTTTTTCCTCATAATTTACTATGGAATCACTAACAGGAGAATTTTACTGTCATCATGTCATGTGTTTCTCTTTTTAAAGAAGAATTACATGCTATGATTTTTTTCTGACGGATATTCTCAAGTTAAAGTTGATTTCATGTAATCGAATGAACTATCTTTTAAGTAAAGTCGTCCCAGGAGCGAAACTCAACGATATTGGCAATATAATTTTAAAGTCGTCTACTTTAAAATGCATAATGTATGTCTGAATTGTCAATATAAATGAGTCAGATAAAATTAAATTATTAGAAGGATTTTTCACTATGTAACAAAAAACAAAATTTGTTTAATTTACTGTTTGTATTTTGAGAACGATTTCCGAAGTGGAAATTGAAACGTCAATAATCGTATTTTTATCTTTAATTGTGGCTTATTCCCAGTTAAATAGTAATTAATTTAAATGCCACAAAAAAAAATAGCTTCAGAACAATAGAAAAATGATGTTCAAATCTCAGAAAGAAATTTAAAGTATGTGAAAGTAACAGGAGACCGGAAAGTTACCATCGAAGGAAAACACGAAGAAAAAGAAGACGACCATGGTCATATTTATAGATACTTCTTCAGAAGATATGTTTTACCCAAAAATTATGATATGGGTAAAATTGAGTCAAAGCTGTCTTCAGAAAGTGCCCTTTTAATTATTGCTCAGAAAGGTGAGAATGGATCCTTACCGCACAAAAGTATTACTGTGGAACAAACTGGAAAACCAGCGAAATCAGTAGGAAATCATAGAAATCAGAAGGAGAAACAGAAACTATTGAGAAAAAATTAAAAATGAACTTTGAAATTTGAAATTTTGTTTCATGTACGTGTTTCATTTATTCTCATTATTGTGAACTTGATCTTTTTATGTTCACTTTATAAATGGTTTTGTTTGTTTTACTTTGATATTTCCTTGTCATTGTCCTTGGGAGTCTGGCTGTTTAATGATAAGAAATAAATCAAAAAATGGCATTTTTACCCTAAATTATTAATAATTAAAAAGACGCCGAAATCTCTGCAGAAAACGTACAGATTTTCTTTATATAGGCCTATAATAAATAAAAACATTGTCAGATACCTGGATTTGTCACAGTTTCGAGATTTCTCTCAGCTATAAATGTAAAAAATTAGACAGAATCTCGATATTTTAAAAGAATCCGAGGAACGATTTATTTATATATATATATTATATATATATATATATATATATATATATATATATATATATATCCATAATATATCCATATATATATATATATATATATATATATATATATATATATATATATACGTATATATCGTCGGCTTACAAGCGAAACACACTAAGTCAATTTTTTTCACTTTTGAGTTATTTGCAGCATTTTATTGTATTTTTTTTACTCTTTAAACTGGTTAAACTCACTAAGTCATACAATAACAAAAACGGTTATTTTTATAATTATCATGTTTTTCACTAAGTCTCAAAAACTATATATGATTCAGGCAAAAACACACTAAGTGACTTAATGTATTTCACTTGACTACGAATGAACCTACCGACTGACTTACGCAGAGCAACTTGTACAATCTTGTAAACAATTAATTATTTGTTTGGGTATATTGCATAGGTTTTGTCAGCTTTATTCCAGTGTTTTGCGTGATTAGGTCGTTAACTGTTTTGAATTTTGTGTTTATTTATTAATTAATTTCTGTAAGAAAAATAAAATTTTCTGTCGACCTACCTACAGCGATAAACAAAGACGTGAGCCTAAATTCTGATAATTTTTGTCAAGATATTCAGTCATGTCCTCCTCAAATAAGTGACCAGGATTCTGATGAATGTATGGAGGATAGCGACTATATTCCTTCAGGTAATGAAAGTGATAATTTAGATACCAGCGAAGGAAACTCTACAGCAGACGAGGAAAAAACAAATTCAAATGAAAGTAGTCAAGTAGGACCTAAAAAAAGCCGATGGAACACCCCAAGACCATCTGTGTGGTCAACATCCCAAGACCATCAACTTTTCTGAAGAGAACCGGAAGTTGCTATGTCAAACTTATGCGATGTTGTCATTTCAAAGACAGAAAGATTTTATATTATTGAATTTGCTTTCTAATGAAGTAAAGAGTCGCAGGCCTAGAGAAGGAGAAAATAGCAAAATGCTAAAGAATAAAGAGCAAAATGAAAGCGGCGAATATAGTGGAATAGACAGAAGGGGCCGTAGGATTCCTGGCAATAAAACTTCAGTGGAAGCAAGAATAAGAGCAAAAAAACATATTGAAAGCTTTCCTGTTGTAGAAAGTCACTACACTAGAAAGTCTTCGAAAAGACCTTATTTAGATTGCAATCTTAATATTTAAAAAATGCACGACCTGTTCGTTAAAAAGTGTAAAGAGGACAATTTGCCAAGCTTAAGTCAGATAACTTATAGGCGAATCTTTTGCAAGGAATTTAATATATCATTTTTCAAACCTAGGAAAGACCAATGTTTGACCTGTAAGGAATACACAAAAGCATCGCAACAAGAAAAGAAGCGATGGAGCTTAATTATAGGAGTCATTTAGACAGAAAAGAGGCTGCAATGAAAGAAAAAGATTCAGACAAAGAAGTATCGAAAAATAATAAAAAATTTAAATCAATTACATGCGATATGCAAAGCGTTTTACAAATTCCATAATCGCAAGTAAGTCTCTTTTATTATCTTAGAAAGCTGAACCTCTATAATTTTACAATTTAGGAATCTGCTCTACCAAATGAGGCATTCTGTTATTTTTGGACCGAAGTCAATGGTAAGCGTGGAAGCTGTGAAATTGGTACTTGGCTTGGAATGTACATTAATTCGTTATCTGATATAGAACATCTAACGATTTTTTCAGATACGTGTAGAGGACAGAACACAAATATTCAAGTATCTGCTCTGCTTTTACATATTGTTAAAAACCATCCGAGTCTTCGGATAATTGAGCAAAAGTTCATGAAAAGTGGACACTCCTATATGGAAGTAGATTCCATGCATAGCGCTATTGAAAGTGCCAAAAAAAATGTGGAGATTTTTAGTGTTCACGAATATGAAAATGTCTTTAAAATGGCCAGAATGGGAATAAAAAATCTTCCTATAATACTCGTGAAGTTAATTATAACGAATTCTTAGATTTGAAAAAACTTGCACAATATACTATTGTTAATAAGAAAGAGGATCAAAAAGGGCAAACGGTCAACTGGTTAAAGGTAAAGTGTTTTAAGTATGAGAAACAGTTTCCTAACATTCTACAGTACAAGTATAATTTTCACGACGAATATGAAAATATTAACGTTAGTTTTGTATGTCGTGCTTCTAACAGAACAGTCAAAGAGGATAATAATAATGAAAATTTGGTTATTCCTCAATTATATTCTAAACAGCTTCCAATTTCGGATGCAAAGAAAAAAGATTTGATAAAGCTCTGTGAAAAAAATATAGTTCCGCAAGCGCTCCATACCTGGTTCAAAAATCTACCAAGTTCCTCTTCTGTTCGAGACCAAACAGAGGAGTCAGCTGAAAAGGACTCTGACGAAGAAGACTTTGAAAATTAGAAGCATATTTTTTTTGTTATACACGTTTTGTTTTGTTATACCTGTTTTTTTTTTAATAATGTTCTTGTTTTGTGAAAATATACATGAAAAAATTAAAAACTTATATAAGCAAAAATTATTGTATTATTTACAATGTAAACGAAGCCTGCAATAATCATATGACAGTAAGTAAATAAAAAAAAATACACGTAAGTCATACTTTCATAGCAAAATTAAACAAGAAAAACACACTAATTTAAATGCTACAGGTAAAAAACATTAAGTCAACGTATTCAAATCGAAAATTAAACAAAAATTAATAATTTAGTAATATATAATTTACTTCTCCTACTCAGTAATCATTATTAATACTTTATGAAACCTTTCGTATAATTACAAAACAACAAATAAAAGTTTTAAATGTGAAAATTGATCAAACTGTTTTTAAAAAAATTTAAAACACGATTATCTCAAAACTATATTTTTTGACTTAGTGTGTTTCGCTTGTAAGCCGACGATATATCCATAATTCGAATTATAGACCTATGTCATAATAAAGCAATTTACGCAAATATCTTAGTAGGTGCTTAGAAACTCTCTGAGTAATTAGTTTATTATTATTTTATAAATCTTTATGTCATATCTGAACAAAAGATCTTCAAGTGTTTTTTTTATTAAGGAGAAGGTAGGAGGCCACGATGAATTTAAGGAGGAAGAATGTTGCAATATTTTGCCAACAAGAAACTTGATTTCACCATATTTTATTCGAATATCCTGCTTGTATCTTGATGTTGCAAGGTGTTCCCGGTAACTGTAGGTGTGGGGCGTCAACATATTCAGATAGCGAAAACTTGCCTTAATCAAGTCTTAAAGCGTTATGACACTATTGATTAAAAGTATTAATACAATTACAGATAGTTTGTACCGTGATGGCAAAAGTTATCGTAGTATTAAATATATAATACACTATCTACTTCATATCAGTAACATTTTAAAACACCGATTTCAAAACAATAATCCATGTATAATAAAATGACTAGAGGCTTTAAGCTATCTTTATTAGAATCTATGAAAATTAACAAATTAAAAAATACATAATTCTGAATGACTAACTTGAGACAAACAGTTCTCCTCTCCTCAACTTATTCAGTTAAATACTATTAAGTGTAAATGCATACCACAAATAGATCACTTGAGAAAGGCACTCTACCGAAACAGCTATAGTGATAAAAAATAAAACATAATAAATTTTGTGGAAGTTTTGAAAGCAAATTTTTCAGTGTTTTAAACAATATAAAATGAATATCCATCAAATAACGGTCGAATCCATTACTTAATTGAAGGGCCAAGTGGAAGAAGGTGTTTTTTGTGATGTAATTTTTTTTAAACTTTGTTTTGTTATGCAATAATGTTTTAAGCACTTATTTATCATAAATCGTTGTTGCTTTAACTCTATCTAGCATTTTACCGGCAATACAGAAACGCATAAGGTGTTAGTGCAGTAAAATTATTAGTAGTATGTACTGGAATAAGGAGCCATTGGCACATAACGCCTTTTCCATTCATAAGCTACCTAGTGTATTACACATTGCAAATGGCAACACTGCTTTCTCCTTCCACCACCTGATGTCTCGAGGTCATAATAAACGTGAAATGAAGTACAACTATTCTCGTCATTCCTCTTGAGTTCAGTCGGCTTTCGAAGAGTAATTTTTAACATAATTTCTTTCGCTCAAAATATTATCTCGCGATAAAGAAGGAACTATTTTGTTGTTAAATAAATATTATGTCTCAACATGGAAAAAGGTTGGTTGAAATGTCTGATGACGATTAGGTTCTACATTTACCTGCGGCATGTCTATTTGAATCAAGTGGCAGTGAATATGTTCCAGGCGAAGAGGAATCCAGTGGAGATGGTGACAGTGTAAAATTGGCAAGTATTGGAGTAAGTAGTCGGGAAAAGGTTCTGAGGTTATAAAAGCCATACTATCATTAAAGATGACAGAGCGACTGGTCCTGATGAAATTCCAACTGAAATACACAAGATTATAAATGATAACAAAGTTTTAGAGGCTATAACTTCGTTTTTCAATACCATTACTCAATACCAGCGGACAACTACCTAATGATTGACCTACTTTACTGTTTATAGCTCTACCTAAGGAGACCCTCTCAAGCCCTGAAAATTAAAAAATATATATTTTTTAAGTGCATACATATAAATGCATATTGCATATCATAAATGCATATTTGGGTACTTTTTAAGTGCATGTTGCATGCATATTTTAACCATTTTTTAGAGCATATGATCCAGTCTCTAATGATAAGTACGAGTAGTTGCAGCTGGTTATGAAGGGTACAATCGAAGGAAAAAAGGGGTCCTGGTAGACGGCAAATATCCTGGCTGAAAAAAATTCGCGACTGGACCGGGTTAAACAAACATACGCTCTTAAGAAAAGCAGAAAATATAGACGAATTTGCAACGAGTATAGCCAACCTTCATTAGTGGAGACGGCACTATGGTCTGTTTTTTAACCAGGAGAAGTAATTTAAATTTTACGCGCCGTAAGGCTCGTTTGTAATTGGTCCAACCGCAGGCAAGTTTACTCCACTAAATTATGACACAATGACACTAATGACATTTGTGAAATTTTAAAATTCAAAATTTATATCGACGATTTTTTGTATTTTCTGAGTTATTTCTTACATTTTTAGATTTTTCGTTTGCATTTATATAAAAAAACAGTTCTTTTCAGAACTATTTAGCGACATATTATTGTTATTAAGATAACAATATGGATTCAATGCTAACTACTAGTGGTAATTATTCTTTTCACCTTAAAAAAGCCGAGTAGATTTGGGTCATTTATCATCAAATGAGAAACAATGTATTATAAACATGTACAAACAAATTATGAAAATTGATAGTTCTGTAATGAAAATACCAGCCACGGTAACAAAAATCAAACAGGCAGCAGGTTAGTTTAGCAGACTAGTTATTGTTAAAATCAAGACTTACTAAAGTAATGTGCTAATTTTAGGGGTTGCGAATTCAACTATTCACCGAACAATTAAAGAATATAAGCAGACTGAAACAGTAAGAATCCTAAAAATATTGACGGTCGACCTTCTATTCTTGCAACATTTGATGAAAGAGTTAAAACATCTGTAAGACAGATAATACACAGCTTCTTTTTCAAGAATGAAATGCCCACTTTAAGTGAAATTAACAACCGTCTCAAAATATGTGTCGTTTATTGCTATATAAATTCTTGAAGCAAATCAATTTGAAGTAAGTACATATGGGTTAGCTACAATTATATAGCAAAATTATCTAAAACATTTTATAGTTTTCATTTTTATAATCGGGTATATTACTGTTACTACTAAAATAGTTTTTGTATTTCTTGTTTGATCAAAATATTTTTGCTATTTATAGACATAAGTACAACAGCCTTTATGTTAAATGTTATTGAAAACATACCAGTGTACAAATATTTTCATTTTAGGTATCATGTACTTACTGTTCTCATTTAAAGATATTATACTTGGTATGTTTGATGATGAGCATATAAAGTAAGATATGATTTTATAAAGTAAGATAATAAAAAAAATAAATTTTAAGTTTTTAATTGTATACTCTACTGTAATGTTGTCAAGTTTTTTGGTTCAACAGATATAAGAACATGGAAAGGGAAGAAAAGGAAAAAAAAGAATATTTTTTACTTTACATATAAGCAGATTCATTGCAGCAAATATTGCATCATAGCATAACTATAGATTGATTATCTTACTGTCTATAGGATGATTGATTTATTGTCTGTATTATGAATGTCTTACCATAGTTATTTTTTAGTTGAAATTATTCAAAGACTGGTTTATACATTGGTCTACTGACTAAAAACAAAACTTTCTTGCTCAAATATCTGAAATAGATTTAGTTTTTGCTAAAAAACTAAATGAACAAATTTTAAATGGTGTAGTTGTTCATGAACCTTACCAAGACATAAATGGAGAGGATATTTTGAAAGACTAATAAAATTATTAAATTTTTATTTTTACATTCATTCCGAATATATATTATGCACAGAATATTATTTTCCTCTAATATATAAATCGATTTCTGACTCTTCAAGTTGTTTGTAATAACTTGGACTTTTTGGTATGCGAATAGTATTTAATGTGATATTTTTCTAGATGATATTTATACTAACTATAGATTAAAGTGTTTATAAATTTATAAACGTATGTTGTTTATATCTAATTATCATAAGAAAAATGGCAACTATCTTTTAAATTTAGTGTGTACTGGTTAAGAAGTATTTTCATTTTGTTTTCATCACAATAAAAGAACATTAGTAAAGTAATGTTTTGGTTTAGTTTGATTGGTTTTGTTCTTCCTGGTTGTAGATCATCACAAGAAAACTGCAAAATTATTCTACAATGTAACAATAGATTGAATTTGTTGATTATCTCACAGAAATCCAGTATTTTTTAGTTAATTTTATTTATTGATAACAAATGGGACAAACTCACTGTTAAAATTAAACAAGAATCTAGCATAAGAAGAAATTGCAAGTAGACACTTATTTATACAAAGTATCTTTTTGCATTTTAGTACTTCAAATAAAACCTAAAGATATTAGTACATAATACATAGTACATAAGTTAAACAAATCTATCTAATGAGGTAACTGATTACCATGCATGAAAGTAGGACTTTACCTATATTTGAACCATAATTTATTCTGTGATGGGAAACACGGAAAAGTGAATTCTAAAGCAGTGAACGGAAAGAAATATGTAAAACAAATTGGCTGAAGCAATTCAGGATATTGGATTATCAAGCTTAAAAATAATGATCAAGTCAAAGTTAACTCTTCTGGCAAGAAAAAACCTAGATTCACTTTGAACTCTTTAACTTTTTGATATATGCATTTGCATAGTTTTGTTGCATATAAGATCTATTTGCAACTTAAAAGAATTTTCTGTGAAAAAACATACTTAGATCTGTAACATTATTGACTCTCTGGATCAAAATATTCTCTAAATTATAATTAAATACCATAGACTTATGAGATCTATCAAACTGGATCACCCAATATTTAAATATATATACATGGGACCAAATGTAAAAACCATCCTTTTTTTACTGTAATAATTATATATAACAAGCGAGTCTTCTACAGCTGGCGCCGCTTCTCGCATCCTAATTTCCAGCGTTTTCTGTCGAAGCAATCTTCAGTTGTTAGATCTCTGGCGGTCATTGCATCGTCGACATCGTCTCTCCAGGATCGTCTTGGTCTACCTCGTTTTCTTCTAGTTGGCGGAGTCCATTGTTCTATTTTTTTTGGCCATCTATTTTCCGGCATTCTCTGAAGGTGTCCATACCAGTTAAGTCTTTTGGCTTCGATTGTGTCTATTATATCTACATCGATTTCCATTTCTCTCCGAATATCTTCGTTTCTCACCCTATCAAGTCTAGTGAGCTGGCAACATCGTCTCCAGTAGTTCATTTCCATGGCCTTAATTTTTGATTTGTTTCTTTGGTTTATTTCCCAGAGTTCGGCGCCATACAGTCCAATACTTTCTATTATTGTTTTAAATTAAATATATAAATAAATCTTCTTTTATTTTCTTTTGTTATTTTTTTATTCCATAATAGTCCGTGTAGCTGTCTGGTGGCTGATCTTGCTTGGCCAATCCATGGAATGTATTTCTTCGCTACTTCCTGCTTTTGATGTTATTTGGACTCCCAAGTACTTAAAATTGTCTGTTGGTTTTATAGTTCCCATTTCTATTTGTAGGCTTTCTGGTTGTTCTCCTACAACTAAGTACTCAGTTTTTTGTATATTAATTGTGAGGCCCCATTTGGTGTACTCATTTTCCAGTTTTCTAAGCATGTAGCTTATATCACTCTCGTCTTCAGCTAGAATGGCTTGGTCATCAGCGAAATGTATCGTGTACAATCTATCATCTCCGATTGGGATGCCCATATTGCAGCACTTTCTTCTCCACAGTGAGAGTGCCTCATTTAGATATATTTTGAAGAGTGTAGGTGCTATGCAGCAGCCTTGCTTTAGGCCCTTACTAATAGGAATTTCTCTAGTTAATCTATTTCCAGTTTTAATGTTTGCCGTCATATTTTTGTAGAGCTGTTGTACTGCTTGTATATTTTTTTTGCTTATTCCTTGTTTTTCCATTGCTACCCAAAGCATTGAAAGTGGTACACTATCGTATACCTTTGTCAGATCTATAAAGACTATATGAGTTGAAGGTTGTGGGCTAATCTTTTTTCGATAACTTGCTTTAGAGAGAATATACTGTCCATGCAGGATCTGCCTGCCCGAAAGCCATTCTGTTCTTCTACATCTGTCATCTCTTACTGTAATAATTATAAGTAATAATATATTGGAACTAAAATTTTACTCGATTACCGCAGGGCCGAGATAATCAACAGAAAAGGAAGATGTATTTGGTGACTTTTCTAGTAATTTTCTTGAGTGTGAATCTGTCTTTGTGGTTTACTCCTCCTGGTTAAAAAACAGTATAGAAGAAGAAGTAAGAGTGAAATATTTCTCCCTATTTCTTTTTTCGCAGTTGCTCTCTTAGATATATTTTTTTGTTGCTTTCAAATTGCATAGCCTTTCACTATAGTATTTGTTCCGACAGTTTAGTGAGAATAATTTTATATAGAAAAAGCACGTTGACGAAAAAGAAGAGGTATTAAAATATCAGAATGTTCGAAGTGTTATCGAAAAATCCCGAGATGTCTAGTAATGTCTGGAACGCCAAAAAATGTATATAAATAAGAGGAAATAACAAGAATTTGGCAGTTTACATAACAGTGTATTTTAAATAGTTGTCATTGTGCACTAATCGCAAAAAATATTGTAATATTGTTGATGTTTGAATGAAGTAATCCAAAGAAGTGTAACGTATTTCTATTTAAGAAAAGATTATTGATATTTTTAGTGAATATATAAAAAAAAATTGTGCTTGATACCCATAAACTAAAAAAACTAATAACAGTTTGCATGCAACATACTGACATTTGAAAATGAATTTAAAAAATGTAAATCCATCGTGAACTGGGACCTTTTAATCACATACTCTCAAAAGCGCTGAGCTTCTTAATAGCCCTTAATAATAGTGCAATCCAATTTTAATTTTCCAAATGAATATTTTATAAATGTACAGTAACACATACTACCTGCTTCCACTGCCCAGATGAATCAGTATTATGCCAGAGTAGGAGCAAGGGACTGGGACATCGCAAAAACTAACTTGATGTATGCACATTATATGTATATTGCTTTATGGAGTTTGTTGAACCATACTATATCGAACATAAAATATTAGTATTTCTTAGGTTTAGGTTCAATACCTAATATTAAATTTGGAACTAGATTTTATTGTGCCAATAAAATCAACGTTTCGGCAGCTAACCCTTGCAATGACAAAAAAGATACACAGGATCTAAAAAAAATATTTCAATCTGACTTAAATAATAATACATACACCATAAAAAACGGTTAAAATTATACAATATCTCCACTTTGCCTTTTCCGAGAATCAATGATACACCCATGTAAAAATAATTAGATATTAATGACAGTAAACCATGAGATATCAGATATAAATTTCTAATTCTGTCAATTCAATAACTCTTTGTTGTCAATCTTGTACATATCAGAATCTTGACAACTGCAAGGGTTACCTGATAAAACATTGACTTCAATGGCACTATAAACTCGATTTTAAGAAGCGGATGGAAGCGATGAATTTTGTTTTTTCAAAATCTATTTTTTGGCATGTCTGAATATGTTGGGCTAGGGCTGAAGTAGTATTAGAATGTTTTACAGATATAGAATGTTCGTAAATACGGTTATGAATTCGCCGGTTTGCCTGTCCTATGTATGTACATGGGCAACTTAAACAAGGTATCTCGTAGACACCATGGTCTTCATTAGGAATTTGGTCTTTTATGGATCTGACGAGATTTGAGAACTTGGAGTGAGTAGTGAAGATGGTTTTGATGTTCAGACGATTAAGAGTTCTACTGATCTTATCAGTGACACCTTTGATAAAAGGTAGAAAGATTTTGGGTTGATCACGCAGCATGGTTTCGTTTTTGGATGGAATGGGGTTGAGATGTTTTGAATGCTCCTATTAATTTGGGTTTTGTGGTAGCCGTTTTGTAAGTGTGTTTGCCTTATTGAATTGATTTCGGATGATCTGTGATTTTTGTCGCTAAGGGCCGGTTGTTCGAACACTAATCAAAACTTAATTGTAATCAAATATTTAATTAAAAGCAATACGTCGTAGCAGCTGTCAAAATTATTAAAAATTGCTTATTATTTATTATTGATTTGTAAATAAAAACATGAAATTAACACCAGAAAGAGTTTAACCCATCATTGTTCGAGTATCAGAAAATGACGCGATTGTTCGTCTATGAGCGCTGCGCTCTAGTCGCCATTTTCTTCTCATTTAATTATATTTTATTAATATATTCCATAATTAACGAAACTTAGTTGGTTGCTGGTTCTTTAAAAATTTTATTAGTGATAAATAATATGAATGTATGTACTTTTTATCAATCAAATAATACATTTAGAAAAAATTGTATATCATAAAAGAAATGTAAATACGTTATTCACTCTCATCGCATTTATTGTGACATATTTGACATATTGTAATTATAATGTTCACCACAAATAGGTTTTGAACAATCTGCACACCTTGAAGTGGTTTTTCTATTTTTTTCTTCGAGGACAGTAAAAACATTTGTCTCTATCTTTAGTTTCTGCACTTGCTGCTGAAGTTTCTTCATCAGGAAGACCGGATTGGCGCCTTATTTGAAGTCGTAATAATATTGGCAATGTTGTTATTGATGAACGACTTATCAGGTGGGGTCTGATGAGATCTGTACTAACTTTCTCTTAGATATTTACAGCGTTTTAATTTAGTATTAATATTGCTATAATAAATTACCTGGCTATTTATTCCTGCAATATTCATCAATGAAAAAAAGACTGTAAGTGGCCATCGGCAACGTATTAGAGAAACAGAGTAATTACATTGCATCTGGTCCACAACATTTACTGTTCGCTTTGTCGTATTGTAAAAGGTTATAACCTGCAGCTTAAAGTTTTCACCCATTTCTTCATCAATTGTGTCATCATCATGAAACGTACATTCGAACATTTTTGTTTTTCTCGGGAACGTATGATAGTATAAGACAGTCTTTACCATAACCAAAAATGCTGCTGTTTAGTGGTCTTCCTTTTGTAGCTACAAAAAGAGGAGGAATTTGTGGTTTATTTTTTCTCAAGATTCCTACTAGAGTTATCCTGTAATTATGTAGCAAGTCAGTAGCCAGTGGAATGGACGTAAACCAGTTGTTGCGTCCAGTATGGGCAATTGGTTCTATCATACGTTTGAACACATTACTAGGATTATTATCTATCTCAAAGGGGCCTTGTGGCTGCTTTCCAGCATATATTTCCAACTTTGCTGTATAAAAAGTTAGCTAATCAACAAGTGCGAACATTTTTGTCCCATATTTTGCCGGCTTACTGGGTATATATTGACGAAAGCTACATTTTTCCCGAAAACCTTCAAAAAAATATATGCAGCAATATATTCTAACTGTATAGCAAGCCATGCACTTTTCTAAAAACTCGTCGAAAACTTTTCTAATGGGTGCAAGTTTGTCATGCTTTCGTCGTTATGCTCTGGACTGGATATCGTCAAAGCGTAGTGCACGAAGGAGAATATAGAATCACTTCTTTGACATAACTGTCTGAAAACATTCAGGAGCTGTTCCATCTGTAGCCCAAAGATCGTACAGATTTACATGGGAAGCTTTAAAAGTACCAGCTAAGTACAACAAGCCAAATAGTGCTCTAATTTCATCACTATTGGTACATATTGCATCATTTTCACGAGAAAACTGGTTGCGCATTTTTATTAAATACGTATTGGTATATTGCACAATTTCGTTTATCATTTCGTCAGAGAAAACAATTTCCAGCATTCAATTGGCGTTAACATATTTTTCGATATTTGTTTTACACCAGGTAGACGAGTAACTATGTTGTACCTTAGTGTTCGACTGGTTTTTCGCTGTGAATGAACAGCCCATTTTGTTATACCATCTTTTCCAAGATAAACTGGATCACTTTTACGACAAACAGAAGCCACATCATTGTCATTAGAAGCTGCTGACAATTAGGAGTCTGTATTATGGCCTTAATTTTCACACTGGTCGATATCACTGTTTTCTTCATCTTTAAACCTGGTTTATTTTCATTTTCTGCTTCAATTTCATCTAACTACGCCAAAACTTATCTCTCTTGGGCTGAATCCATAATAAAAATCGCAAGTAGTACAATTATATCTGCGGGGTGACGTTAAAACAGCACGACTCAAACACAACAAATTCTTTCCACGGTTGTTCCCGTACTGAGCGCGCCGCTCAGCGGGAAAATGACCGAAAAAGAAATAAATATTTAGTGGTGGGTATTTATGCTTCCCGACAATGTTTTTATACGTAAGTGCCTCCTACATACTACCATTAGAGATTACAATAAGTCTGAATGACGGTTGTTTTCTGAATACTTTTGTAGCCTTAAAAATAATTCCAACTGAGGGCTGCGCTCACCACGCGAACAAGGACGGGTTAATTATGATTTATTTTAAATTAAAACTAAACCCCCTCTGTGGCTCAGTGGTAAGAGCGCCTGCCTTTAAACCTAAAGGTCGTGAGTTCGAATCCCATCTGGGTGGAGAAATTTTCGTTTATTAAAAATTAATGAATGAAAATAATTTCTATCCACGTGTGATCGTGTACTCACCGGAGGGACCGCAGACGTTCGGATACAATTAGCGTCTCTTAGCAAAGACAATGATGTCGATTTTTGCGAAGTATCAAGACAATTACTCTACACACACACACACTATACTAGGTACCTGACTGTACCATGCCAACGATCATAGTTGTCGAGGCATTAACTCAAAAAAAAAAAAAAAAATTAAAACGCAAAATAATAAAATTGAATAAAGTAAATCAGTCAACCTAACCTCGAAATGTGACGTATTTGATTTTAATTAAATATTTGATTACAATCAAATTTTGATTAGCGTTCGAACAACCGGCCCTAAGCCTTATGGAACCGGAAACAAGAGTGTTGATAAATGAATTGAGTTGAGCGGGGTGATGATGTGACTGAACATTGAGGTAACAGTTTGTATAGGTAGGTTTCCGGTACACGGAATAGAAAAGACTGTCAGGTGGGTGTTTCTGAATCAAAACATCAAGAAATGGAAAAGACGCTTCAGACTCAATTTCCATCGTGAATTTAATACTGAGATGTATTCCATTCAGGTATGAGAGAAAAGATCTAATATGTCTTTACCATAGAACTAAATGACAAAGGTGTTAGCAACCTACTGAAACCAGCAGGTGATTTTGAGATTTGTTTCGAAATGTTCCGTGTAGATATCAGCTATTATGGGAGAGATGGAGAAATGAACAGAGATACGGCTTGTTGCAACTCATTCTTCAGGGCAAGGTATTTGGAAAGAGAGGACCAGGGAGAAGAAGAATATCTTGGCTTCAAAACCTGAGAAAGTGGTTTAATACATCGACAACCGGACTATTCAGAATAGCAGCAAGCAAAGTTAGGATAGCCATGTTGATCGCCAACATCCGGAACGGATAGGCACCGTAAGAAGAAGAAGATGGGATCCCATTAGTACACCTTTGATTTGATGATAGAAATGATTTTGTACAGAAACAATGTCAAAACTAACTAGTATATTTGAGGGTGAAATAGAAATGTTTTTTAAATCAATGAAATGAAAAGAATTTTTGACAAAGGACGAGGCGTTTTTGGCTAATGGTTCTAAGGATAAGGCGAGATGTTTTACCAATTTCTGAGAGGGCAGTTGTATGCACTGACGATAAGTCTTTGGGCTTATGGATTTTTGGAAGGCTGTATATTCTTGGAATTTGGGATGATTTTTCTCTGGGTGTAAGAGATTTTTTTATTTTTGGAGGTAGAGTAGACGTATGTATGATTAAGTTGGTCGTTTTTTCTCGATAGGTGGTGAAATACTGTGAAATTAAAAAAGTTCGAACATTCTGTCGAAATAATCAGAAGAGTTGAGAATGACGATGGCATTACATTTTATTAGTAGTTATAACAATTTGTCTAGTCATTATAAAATTTTGAACTACAGGAGAAAAAAAAAATGAAGTAAACTAAAAGTTTAAAAAAGTCTCAATAAGGAGTGTTTCCACCTCTATTATGTATAACAGCCTCACATCGTTGGCCAATACTTAAAATTAATTGCCGTTCTAGTTCTCTCCAAATCCGGATTAGCCTTTTCCCAGTTCCTGTAAGTTGTTTGTTTGGATCGGTGTCGCTTTTAATCGCCTACCAAGGATATCATAGAGATTTTCAATCGGATTTAAATTCGGACTATGTGCTAGCCGTTCTATAGTGTTAATTTCCACCTCTTCTAGATAATTTCTGACGATCTGTGCAGCGTAAGGTCCGGCATTATCTTGCATTAGTAAGAAATTTTCACCGATATAAGGATCAAATGGTACTAAATGTTGCACCAGGATGTCCAATATGTACCTTTCAGCTGTAACAGTTCCATTTTGTATGACCACTAGGTCCGTACGTGCGGTCAAAGAAATACCACCCCACACCATAACGGATCCTCCACCAAAAAATGTGGTGTGTGAGAAGTTACACCGAGCATATCGTTCGTTGGATCGTCGCAACACATGAACAGTATGAACACGTCTGCGTTATTGTACAAACAAATCGGGATTCATCAGTAAATAGTACTCTTTTTCCAGTCAGCCTCTAACGAATTAAAGTGTTCTCTGGCAAAATGTAGTCTCCCCCTTCGATGCTCTGCAGTTAATAGAGGACATCGGGCGGCAATCGTAGGTGTTAAGTTGTCTTCCCTAAGTCGCTGGCGACAGTTTCAGTACTTATTTGTATAGCATGCACATTTCGAAGCTAAATTTGTAGACTTCGATATGTTACAAAACGTTGTCGAAGAGCAGAAATTCTTAAAAATCGATCTTGAATAGGGGTAGGTACGCGGTTTCGTCCTTGCCCTGGTCTGCGAGCATGATCCCCTGTTTCGAGGAATCTTTTAAACACCCGTGAGATACAATTCTTCGGTAACTCCAACCTTCTTCCGACAGTATCACTGCTTGGGTACATTCATCTCGGGTTAAATTTTGTGATTGACGCTCTGTAATAAACACACAATACTCAACACAATAATCAACAATTGAACAGTAGCCGAATAAAATTCGTGAACACTTGGAAATTAGTATATTTATAGAATTAGTACATTTTTTGCTTCTTTTTGTTTTGTTTCAAAAAAACTATAGCGATAAACACAGTCAATAAATATATAGTACACGAATAGCATATACAAGGGTTTTGCAAAATTTAACATCACAATGGAAATTTTTATAAAGGCTAATAAAATATTTTAATATTTAAAAGTAAAAAATTTCTTTTAAAAGTATATATATATAATATATATATAATATATATATATATATATATATATATATATATATATATATATATTATATATATATATATATATATATGTGTGGTCTATTTAAATATAAATCTTTGTTTTTTCTAAAGCTCAATATTTCGCCATTTATTTAATAGCTTCATCGGGAGTAACTGTAAAAAAAAACATTTCAAAAAAACGGACGTACACTTAGATTTACAATACTTACAGAAATTAAAAAATTTCACATATAAATAAAATTGACATTAAAATAACATTTTTGTTGATGTATATGTATATCCAATAAAATCCATGTTAAAATATAAATATATTAGAGCCCGTTCGTTAACAATAACTAAGATGGAAACAACTAAAATTTATTTCAAATGCAAAAAATAACAATGTAAGAAAACATTAGGGAATATTATTTCTTTAAATAATCATTAAGGCTAGTTAGTATGATTAATCATTATGGTGAGTGAGTTTTAAATTTTGTTCAATAATATTGCAATATATGTTGCTTAATTGCCCCGTGTCAGTTTTATAATTTAAAGTTTGTTTATGTTTGTTGATGTGGTACATCTCCAAAAATAACCTACGTTTGTAATTTTCAGTCTGTGCCAAGATACGAGCATTATTGTAGTCTAACAGATGACCGGTGTTTTTATAATGCTCGACTACTGCACAAGTATTTTTTCCTAAGCGGCAATCACTTTTATGCTGTGTGATACGTTGGTTTAGCCACTGCGATGTATGGCCAATGTAGCTTTTTTCACATCCTAGACACGGTATTTCACATACCACATTACTTCTATATAAGGTTGGTACTGGGTCTTTAATTTTAGAAAAAAGTTGTTTGCTATTTATGGTATTGTATTTAGCTATATTATGGTATAAATATATATATATATATATATATATATATATATATATATATATATATGCATATACAGCATGACCCATGGAACCTTGGTCAGAATTAGATTCAGAAAATAGTCAGTTATAATCAGTTTCTAGCACTCATATAGGTAGGTACTACTCATGTCATACATGAAAGCATCAGATTTGTTGACCAAATTTAACAAATTGATGAGGTTAGCTGCTATTAAGCTATCCAAGTTCGTTAAAAAATTAATCATCACGAAGCTCACTATATCTCTAAAATTTTTCTAGCCGTCAAATTTTCTTCGATTTAGTTATAAGATAAACTATGCATAATTGAGTTTTGAAATTATACAGTAAAATCCAATTATATCTTATATATTAATTAAAATTTTACTTTTTACTATATGATTTAAAAGAAAATGATTTTAAGTTAGCTGAAAAATGGCGCTCGCCCGTGTTGATCGTAAATTTGAATGACCAAACCTTACCCGGATATTGGAAATTAAATATGTCCATAATATACGGTAAATGCATAAAAGGGAATCAGTTATTGTTGTCTTAATTACAATTTATTTGACAGTAGTGACTCTTTTTGTTCATATAAAATATCCCAAAATGTTTTTGAAGTGCGTTAAATAAATTATACATCCTTTATGGTGTCTTTAACGCCAACACATTATACTTGGTGGCTTAAACGCACCTCTGAAAACTTTTGACGTTTCTGTGGGTAAATATGAGAGAATTATGCAAATGCTGATGATGTCAATTGTTTAGAAAAAATGTGAGAAAATTGTAAAACAGAACGTAAGTTATTTTTTAATTTATTATACAAAGTGTCCGATAGATAAATTTTTGTTTTTTTTTAATAAAAAATTTAAATATAGGCGTTTTGCATAAAACGTTAAATTTAAATTAGGTAGCGAGTAATAAATGATCAAAATTAACAGATATAACTCAGACGGTGGCCAGCATCAGAAAAATTGAATATTAGTGATGCATAAATTTATTTTAGGTAAGGAGGTAGGTGGACCTCAAAAAAAATTAAACTATGATTAAATAGATTAAAAATAATTTAAAAAATATATTTTGAAATATGAACATTTATATTTTACTCTTCTTTTTTTAGTTTCTTATTCAGATAAATTAGGCAATCAACTAATTACATTTTAAATTGCAGTTTTTGGATTGTGTCTTTTTGTGACTGTATATCTTGAAAGTAAGGCTCTCTCTAAAATGGCGCTACAGTCCGAATCAAGCCGTAGCCTCCCCCAAACTATACCTCAAACCTTGCCGATTCCGTGTCGATCATCTCTTTCTCGAAGTAACTTTCTTCTTCTTCGCGTGCCATATTAGAATTGTTCGACGTTGGCGATCACCATTGCGAAGGCTTCTCGATCTTCTGCAATATGAAATAATTATCCTGCATTTGATATCTAAGTCCATACACGAATGTTTTTAACCAAGAAACTTGTTTTCTTCCTACACCTCTACGGCCCTCTATTTTGCCTTTAAGGATCAGCTGTAATATTCTATATCGACTTCTCCTTACTATATGTCCCAGATAAGACATTTTTCGATGTTTAACAGTGTTTAGCAGTTCTCTATCTTTGTTAACGCTCCTAATACTTCTTCATTAGTTTTCCTTGCTGTCCAAGGTATCCTCAGCATTGGTCTATGAACCCACATTTCCAATGCTTCATGATAAATTCTTTTAGCCTCCACACTTCTGCACTATACAAAAGTACGGATGAAAACATAGCACTTAACCGTTCTTTGTCTTAGTTCTAAACTAAGATGATTATTGCAAAGAAATGACTTTATTTTCATAAAAGTAGTTTTAGTCATTGCTATTCTACGTTGTATTTCTATGTCTGAATCTAGTTGGTCCGTTGTCACAGTTGCCAAATATGTCATTTTGTGACCACTGATTTAATTGAAGCATCGGATATGGGTCACGACTGAACAGTAAACATTTGGTTTTGTTTGAGTTTATTTTAATACCCATTTCCTCTACTACCTCGTGCATACGATGAAGCAGAATTTGGAGACCTTCAATATTATCTGACAGAATTACTGTATCGTCTGCATATCTAATCACATTAAGTAGTTCCCCGTTAACTTTTATTCCATATGGTTGTCTCTCAAGTGCCTTTTTAAATAACTGGTCCGAGTAAACATTGAATAATCATCATCATCACCAATTAGCCTATATTTGTCCACTGCTGAACGTAGGCCTCCCGTAAAGTTTTTCACCTATTTCTATTTTGAGCTTCTTGCATCCAGTTTGTGGTGATGCGTTTGATATCATCCGTCCATCTAGTCGGTGGTCGTCCTCTGCTTCAATATGCATCTTGCCTTGGTCGCCATTCCAGAATCTTTCTGGTCCATCTATTATCCGTTAATCTGGCATCATGTCCGGCCCAAGCCCATTTATCCATGGCTATTTTTTCAACTGCATCTGTGACTCCTGTTCTTCTTATTTCTAGGTTTGGTACTTTATCTGTGATGGTAATACCTAATATTGATCTTTCCATAGCGCGTTATGTAACTCTTATTTTATCTATTGTTCGTTTTGTCAAAGTCAGTGTTTCTGCACCATATATAAGAACCGGTAAAACGCACTGGCTAAAAACCTTTCTTTTTAAACAAACTGGGATACTAGACTTGAAAATGTTATTCAATCTACCAAAGGCAGCCCATGTGAGAACAATGAACAATTTTGGCAAAGTAATTTTACGCTTCTTTAACTTTGCGGTAAAAATTTCAGGCTTTTGCCAAATTTCACCAATTGCCACAAATTTACTTAGAGCATAATTGGCTTTACGTCAGTCAACAAATACATCAAAAAATAATTTTATAGGAAATAGCTTATCGTACTGTTTCCGTTCCTCTCTATCATCAAGATCGTCAAAGCGAAGCGCTCGCAACAAAAATTGAAATCGATTAAATTTCATTGTAAGACAAAAAATTTCTATTCAGGTTCCGTCCTGTGCCCGTAGATCTCGCAAATGTACGTGTGATGACTGCACAAACTCCAGCAAAATATAGAAGACCAACAAGTGATTTAATTTTTTCCATATTTGTACTGGTGGCATCTCTTTCTCTCAGACGGAGTCTGAGAACAATAATGGTTTTTGCTTCTCTTCTCTGGCTTTTCCAATTACTCCAGAAGATTGAGTCACTATGTTTCTGCCCCAAGTCTTTTTTCTTTAAACAGCTACGGTAAATTTATTCTACAACGTCTTTGTGTCCCTTCCCCCAAAACACAGATGATTATTTAAATCTTGCTGAGTTTCGTTAAAATCCGGTAGCACTTTTCCTTCTGATGACTCTAAATAAGAGTCGTGATCATTGTTCTCCAAAACGTCATCTTGGTCTTTAGAAGGTCCACCTATCTTATCGTCGCTCTTAATTTCAGCCCATATGGCTAAAATACGCTTTATTTCTTTCTCGTAAGAACACAAAACCTGCAAATGAAAAAATTATTTCCAAAATAACATCCCGGCTAATATATGAGAATTTGTTCAAAAATATTTAGACATATTTGAATAAAGAATTGGACTTATATCAAATTTTGAAGTAAATTTGCAACTACGTAAAAATGCCAAGTTGGTCTACTTTAAAGAATGAGATGTACCGTATGCACTTAGAAAGAAGGTTAAAAAGGAACCTGACAGCTTAGATGCTCAAAAAATTACATCTAAAGTCAACCATAATAATTGGGATACACCACTGGGCGTTATTCCAAAAACAGATGGTGGTGTGAGACTTTGTGTAGATTAAAAAAAATTGGCGTTAATGATGATGTGTCCTCAAACTGTCCAATGAAAAAAAAAAAAAAAAAGATATTTAAACAGCTTAAAAGATTTACGATATTTTTGTCGAGGTGATTTATTCAAAGCATATCTTCATTTAGCAGTAGACGAAGAAATCAGTAGTATCCAAACTATATCAACACATCGAGGAACATATCGAATGCATCGACTTTCTTCTGGAATTAAAACTGCTCCTTCAGAATTTAATCAAGATTAAATTATTGATCAAATTCGATCAGGTCTATCAAAAACTCACTTATACTTTGATGATATAATTATTGTTCATGAATCAAGTAAAGAAGAATGTCAACAAAAGCTCGACGCATGCTCTCAATAACTAAAAATGTTCGATCTACACCTTAATCGTAAAATGTATGCCTTTTTCGAAATTAGTACAGAACATCTTGGTCATCTTATCAAGCACAACAAATTTTAAAATCTCCAAAAAAGATTCAACCTATTCTCGACATGCCACAAACAATAGATGTGGATGGCGTTCGAAGGTTTCTTGATATGGTAATGTATTATAACCGATACATTCCCAATGTTGTATTTAAAACCTATTATACTACGAAAATTTTTACAGAAAAAAACAAAATTTTATTGGAATAATTCACGTAAAACAAGTTTGAACAAATTAAAAGAGAAAATTGCTAGTGATCAAATTTTGATTTCATATGATTCAAGTTTGCTCGTAATATTAGCTTGTGATGCAAGTCCAACCGCTATTATAGGAGTCCTATCTTATATTATTGATGGTATAGAAAGGTTTGTCGCATTTGCTTCAAGATCTCTTAACAAATGTGAACAAAATTATAGTCAATTAGAAAGAGAAGCAGTTGCAATTATTTTTTTGGTTAATAATTTTTTCTTAAAAGCATTCTGACTAGAATCTGACTAGAAAGATATCTTTAATGACTTCTACTAGTCTACTTCGATACTCATTATTTTTATCAGGATTTGATTACTAAGTTGAATACAGCAAAAATTCTGACCTTGCTAACGTCGACTGTTTTTTAGATCTTCTATTAATCAACCTTTATCTTCTTTCGAAAAAATGCTTATTAAAAACGTGGAACGGTAGGCGGTACTGTAGATGAGCACGGAGCTTCATATTATTTTTTCTCTATTTTTTAAATTTAAATAAAATATTTAAAATTAAATGCAGTAACTTTATTATTTATTTATTTCTTATATTTTAAACACATTCTTCTTTTTCTTAACGTGCCCTATCAAGTCCCCTTGACGTTGGCGATTAAAATGGCGAAACTGTCTCTGTCTCGTGCTATTCTAAATAGTTGCTCAGCTTTCTTTATTCCTGTCCACTCCCTGATATTCTTCAACCAAGAGGCCTGCTTTCTACCAATTCCTCTGCGTCCTTCGATTTTACCCATCATAATAAGTTGAAGAATATTATATCGGTCTCCCCTTACTACGTGTCCAAAATAGGCCATCTTTCTACATTTGATGTTATCAAGCAGCTCGCGAGCAGCATTTGCTCTTTCAGGACTGCCACATTTGTCAGCATAGCCGTCCATGGAATTTTTAGTATACGTCTGTGCAGCCAGATCTCAAAGACCTCCAGACGACTAATCGTAGATATTTTTAATGTCCATGCTTCGACACCGTATAAGAGGACTGACCAAATGTAGCATTTAACCATGCGCTTTCGAAGTTGACGTTATCATTACAGAAGAATGACCTCATTTTTAAAAATGTCGTGCGGGATATTTCGATTCTACATTTTATCTCTTGATCTGGATCTAATTGTTCAGTAATATGGCAACCAAGATATTTCAAAACTGGACACTCTTTGAATTATATGACCATCAACATATAATCGTGCATCTTGATGTGCTAAACGGCTAAACACCATGTGTTTTGTTTTTAAACAGTTTATGTTTAGGCCAAAACTCTCTTCCTATTTTATCAATGGCATTTAAAAGGCATTGTAATCCATTCATGTCATCACTTAAAATGACTGTATCGTCTGCATATCTGATTGTATTTATCAGAATTCCATTAACTTTCACGCCCCATTCCAAATTATGCAGCGCTTCTTTAAATATTCTATATGAATATAAATTAAATAACAGTGGGGATAGTATACAACCCTGTCTGACACCTCTTTGTATTTTACATATTTCTGTTGATTTTCCGTTTATGCAAGCTGTCGCTGTTTGACGCCAGTATAACTTTTCTATGAATCGTATGTCTTGACTATCAACTCCTTTATCCTTTAATATTGTAATTAACTTGTGATTCTGTACTCGATCGAAGGCCTTTTCATAGTCAATAAATACAGCAAAGACGTCTTTTTTTTATCTCGACATTTCTGAAGTAATACATTTAGTGAAAAGAGGGGCGTCCCGAGTTCCCAGTCCATTTCTGAAGCCAAATTGTGTTTCATCCTGATCTTCTTCACATTTATCTCTGATTCTACTATGGATGATGCGTAGAAATATTTTCAAAGTGTGGCTCATAAGGCTTATCATTCTATAATCGCTACAGTTTTTCGGACGTTGTTTTTTTGGTAGTGTTGTGAATTTGGACTTTAACCAATCTTTAGGGATATCACCAGTCGAATAAACATCATTGAAAAGTTTGACCAGTATTCCAATGTTCTCCTCATTTATAAGCTTTAACATCTCTGTCGGTATGTTATCAGGGCCAAGGGCTTTCTTGTTCTTTGCTAACTTTATAGCATGCAGTATTTCTGATTTTAGTATTTCTGGTCCTTCACCTTCAACTAAAGTCTCCGGTTCTTCGGGTCTATCATCATTATACAGTTCACTTATATAATTACACCAGGTTTGTTCGAATTTCCTGTTCGTCTATTATCGTTTTTTTCCCGACGAATCGGTTATAGTATGTGGAGTTTTCTTATGATAAAGACCAGCTACTTCTCTAACTTTTTTAAACATATTAAACGTATCGTATTTTTCATTCAACTTTTCTACTTCCTTGCATTTATCCTCCATCCATTTTTCTTTAGCCACCTTTATTTTTTGTTTATTTAGTTTCTGTTTTTCCTTATATTCTGTCTTGTTACCTTTCAGTTTTCCTTCTCTGCTCCATTAATTCCAGGATTTCGTCAGATTTCGTCCAGACAACAATGGAGTCATCCATTGTTGTTTTTTGTACCTGTGTAACGTTGTTGAATATTTTTCTATTACTTTCAAGGTAAGATCTTTAAATGTGTTCCATATTTCTGTGTTGTTTTCATTTATTGATTTCTTTAGCTCATTGTTTAAGTCATTTAGTAAGGGTTATGGTCTGAACCGATATCTGCACAGATGTATTTGCGATTATCATGTCATGTTCTTGACAGAACTGGTATAATCTATCGCCTCTTTCATTGCTCTCCCCTAGTCTATATTCACCCACCAGGTCAGATCTTCGGCCTTGGCCAATTTTTGCGTTAAAATCTCCAATAATATATGTGACTTCGTTATTTTTTAGATTTTTAAGTGTCTGTTTTAATTGGCTATAGAATGATTCGACATCATTGTCATATTTCTTTTCTGCAGTAGGGGCATATATCTGGATAACATTGACATTAAATGGTTTGCTATTTAATTGGAGTATTGCTAGTCTGTCTTTCACTGGTATAAAATTTTTCACATATTTCTTAAATTTGGACGTTATAAATAAGCTAACTCCATTCCTATGATGTGTGTCATCTTCTGCACTTCCAGAATAGTATAGTTTGCCTTCATCTTGTTCACATATTCCGAAATATAACGAAATGAAAATGGAGCGAAATATCAATGATGACATAGAAAGAAAACAATTAATCTGGTTCGGACATGTTAAAAGAATGCCAGAGTACAGATGGCCTAAAAGAGTACTGGAATGGATCCCTCCTGAAAGAAGAAAGAGAAACGACCACAGAGAAGTTGGCGCAACGATATTAATGAAGCAATGGCGGCAAGAGACTTAAAAGAGGCAACTGCGTATGACAGAAAAAGATGGAAATTGGGGGCGGAGAAGCGAGAAGAATATATATTATATATATATATATATATATATATATATAAATATATATATATATATATATATATATATATATATATATATATATATATATATAATTTGCTAAAGATATGTACAAAAAATACAAAATTAACATAATGCTAAAGATGGTTTTAACTTTAAAACCGTTTGTCTTTAAATTATTATTTCTACAATAACTTATGAATAGTAGACAAAGAAACATATGTGATTACATTATATCATAATGCTATATTATGGTATTCACTTTCATAATCAGATCCACTGTCGTCGTTCCTCGAATGATTTAGTCTTCAATCATCAATTCTTAACTCTTCAGTAATTACATCTATGCAGCGCTCATTTTCCAACTACTTTTTTTAGACCTTGATAGCCTGTTTACACACAGTGGCTGATATGGCGAAAGATTTACATAGTTAATATTATGTCCAAATTGTTGCAGTAACTTGTCAAATTTATATTGATTATTATCTTGTTTGGGTGGTTTAATAATTTCATATCATTCATTTTTTTGTCAACCACGATAACATATCAGCTTTTTAAAAATGACTATAAGTACTCTATTAATTTCTACATGGTATGGGGCCTTTTCAGTGACAGTAACAGGTCCTACAGGTAAATCGGGCATTAACTGTTCCTTCAATAATTTTTTGTAATTTTCTGCATTCATGTTATCATGATAATCCCCGAATTCACACTGATATATAAGTCTACATGGCAGTCGGTATGAAACCCATTTGCCCACGATCCTGTATGATGACAATCTACTTACTTTTGAAATATTTTTGAACAATCCTTTACCTTTACCATTGTAATCTGACCAGCTGTTCGGCTTAGTGTGTCCTGCATTTACATAGCTTTCATTAACATATACAATTGACTTACCTATACTATCGGCGAAGTTCGAGCAAAAAAAAAGGTGCGCAGATCAGGTTTTTTCACTTACCACACTTATTAAGGCAGGGTTTCAGAGCAAACTTAAAACTGCAGTTGCATTCATATACCTAACAGCCGCCTATAATACAGTCTGGAGAGAAGGCATGATATACAAGCTCCTCCGTACAATCTCCTGTAAATCTACCGGGTGAATATTCAACAGCATGCTAGCCGACCCATTGATTCTAGTATGGAAACCATTATCAGCTACATCATTATCAGCTACATTTGGTATATCAGTACATCGCTGATATACCAAATACCAGATCAAGGAAGTTTGGTTACACCGATGACTGGGTCCTTGCAACAAGGTGTAAGTCATTTGAAGAAACAAAAGAAATCTTCACGGCAAACTTACACACAGTGAGAAAGTATTTCCGTAAATGGAGGCTCCAACCAAACGCTTTCAAAACAGAGGTTTCCAGTTTCCATCCAAATAACAAGCTTGCAGAAAGAACACTCAACATCAATTCTAAAACACCATACTCGCCTACAATAAAACACCAAAGTACCTTGGAGTAATTCTTGACAAAACCCTATCTTTCAAGGAACATCTGTCAAAAACAGCGGAAAAACTTAAATTCAGAAACAACATGCAGCTTGTTATTATTTCAGGGAGATCCTCTGAGCCCACATTTAAGATATGTTTTGTTGGTATACCGGTGTTCGGAATAGTAGAAGTATACAGCTACTCAAAAAAATTTCGGATTTCTCTAACGATCTCTTCCTTATGCGAGCACAATGTTCCACTGTCGTCTTTAATTTTTATGATTTTATTCCTGCCAATAGACTTATATGTTTTTAGTACTTTAAGCTGTGAAGTCTTTTCAAATATTTTTCTTAACGCTTCTGTTGAGCGCTTTATAGTCCATGTTATCTCTGTTCGTTCTTCTTCTTTTCTTTATCTGTTCTAGAGTCTCGAATTTTAGTTTAGCTTCTTTTTGTTTTCTTGTTCTGCAACAAAGTTTCTTAGTGACTGTTTGTATGTCTTTAGTTATTTTTTCAGCTAGTTCATCTATATTCTTGTATTCAAAGGTATTTGCTACTAGTTTCCGTACTAATTCCTCTTGGTGTTTCTCTTTGTTACTGTCTAGGATCTCTGCCATCGGTAAAGGGTTTGTTGTTAATAGTTTTCGTCTTTCTCTCTTTACGTTAGTACGTATATCGGCGCGATCTAGTCTATGGTCACTGCTGGTGTGTACATACGGGGAGACCGTATGTACCCTAAATTCAAATTTCCCCATTTGTCTGTTAAAAGATTTCCCAGTTAATCAAGGTTATATGAAGCAACGATACAGGCCCTTATGCTTTCTAGGTCTTTCTAGGTAGTCCCAAACATGCTTAATTTGGTTTAGATATGGGGTAACTGCTAGACAATCGAGAACTGAAATACCAACCTCTTGTTGTATGATGTCTTGCTTAACAAAACAAAAGTCACGATACTTTCTTCAGTAACCTCTGTTATAGACCGATCAGAAAACACTGTTAATTCTGTACGACCCGAAAAGCAGATACCTTATGTTACACTAAGCAAATTGCTGACCGGCGCGTCTGAAAATTAAAATACGTCTGTCGGATCCACAAAGTGCAAATCTTAACTCATCAATAAAAAGAATATTAGCCCAGACGTTAATATCCCAATCGACATGTTCTCATGCGAACCTTAAACGTGCCATAGGGTGTGTCATAGTTAAGAGTGGAGCAGTAGCAGGCATTCTAGCTTATAATTCCAAATTTCCTTAATCTGTTGCTAACCGAATTGACACTTAATCGAATATTAAAGATTGTGGAAAGATCATTTCGTAGTTGCCTAGCTGTAGGATGACGTATATGCAAAGTTTTCAGACGTAAATAACGGTCAACTATGGAGTTCATGTACCTGGAACTGGTCTTCTTGTATAACCTCCAGTTTTTCTATACCTTCTTAAAGCTTCTGAAACACTGAATAGGTGGATTCCCATAACATCAGCAACATATTGCTGCTATCGTCCATCAATTTAAGCTACGATTTGTGCTGCTTGTTCTGATGTTAAATTACTCATTTTTTTGTAAAAATATCAACTTTCTTTTTTGGCAAAAATATGTTTCAATCTTGAAATGTTGTGGGTTTGTTGACAATTAAAGGAGACCACAGATAAGTATTGTAATACTTTGCTAAAAATTAAAAATTACTTTTAAACTTTTTTTTGTTTTAAAAATTCTAGAGATAATTATTGTGATTAGTGCATTTTGCAAACTTTAAGCAAGATTCTTATGTGTTTGCTTTTCTTCAAATTATTAGAGGCACTTTGTGATATATAATTCTCGTATTTAACATATAATGAGCTGCCTGGTCTTAAATAATCTTGATTATGGGACTTAATGGGACTCATCTTGATTATTTGGCAGTGTAACTCTAACTAGGGAAATGTTTTTTCTATGTTGTCTGTTTAAAAAACTATGTTAAAGGTTACTTGCAAAAATAAAATAACTGGAATAGTGGCTTCATATTAACCTAGACACGTAAAGTTTTCTTTTTTCTCGTGTAGCTGAAACGTCCTTGCTGACAAAAACAGTGAGTATTTATTTTATTAATGAGTTAATTTATTCAACATTATAGGCCAGTGAAGACCCAGATAAAGTTTGATGAAGAAGGTACCGCTAGATATAATGGTTACATTGCCCGAGGAGGTACCAGATGAATGGTACCTAAATTATAGGTAGGTTAGTGTTCAGACGAAAGTAATGACTGTTAAGAATATGAAAATCTTTTTACAGATAAAGGAGTCTGTTTTATATGTTGTGGGAACGCAATTTTATTGGCGGACTTGAATAAATGAAAAAATTATAATTGATTTTTTTCTAACTGTATATTGTAATGATGTGAAGACTCTTCGCAAAATTACAGATGGTATTTACTATTATACAGTTAAAATCCTTACAATATTTATTACGGAGTAAACAGACTATTACAATTATAAGTGAATAACAATATCTTCAACTTTAATTCTTCTCTTCTCTTTACCTATGCTTGATACTGACAGTTACTATAGATTAAAGTTTTTTATACTCCGTTTGAAAATTGTTGATAGCACAGTTTTATGATAAACCTGACAATCCTCAACGTCATGTCATACACCTGTCGAAAATTTTTAAAATTATTTTAAATTGTCTATTCTGAAATACTGCAGTAATTTTATTAAAACAGTAATATACATTGCTATATAATTTGTGTAGTTCTTCTAACAAATTCTTCAATAAGGATTAAATTTTCAATCGACATATTATTTTTCAGTGTCAATTATTTCAGGTAAGATTTACATCTTACTCTGTTGATACCTTTAAACAGAATGCGACAGTTGTTAACTTAGTTTTAATAGCGATAAAAAGCAATAATATATGATCTCATGCACTTAAAACCGGCTCAAACGTCTAATTTTGCTCCTCTGAAACTAAATTGTCATTTAACAGTGCATTTAAAGATTGTAATGTTAAATGTACATTCTGCTTAAACATTTTTAATGCCTTCTGACCGTGAGGGATCAATGTAAACCGACGGACCAGAAATGACTTAGGACCCCATCGCATAACACTGATGCGATATTTCAATGTAAACTACATGGAAATCTTTTGTAGAGATGTTATGCAAAATGGAAGATCAGTTGGCCATTGTGTAGGTATAAAAAAATTATGAGGGAAGAAATAAATCTAAAACTAAAATTTTAGCAAAAAAATATTTATTTTAATTTAGAAATATGTAAATCAAAACAATGCAAACGAAAGTGTTTTTGACATAGGTTGCATCTAAACTTGGTTTTGGGGATCCTATTTTTGCCAACTTGACGCCCTGATTCCTCTGAAATTTTGGTGTAGCATCCACTACAAGACATCTTCTTCTGACTATCCTCAAGATTGTGACTTGGTTTCTGGTTGTCCTCGAAATTTGGTAGATCTGCAGATTTTAGAAGACCTTTGATAACTTCTTCTCGGAATTTTGTAATACACATTTTGTCATTAGTTATAAGTTGATGGAGCACATAACCGTTTACAACACAGAAACCAGCTATAAATTCGATAGCCAATTTTCTATACCATTTTACTCCACGGTGCAAAGAAGAATTGTAAGCTTTCATTTGGTCGGATATGTCGATATAAGCTTTGTGTTTGTTATACTCGATGATACTTCTTGTCTTGGTTTTTTTGGCAGACCTTCTCGCCTAAGTGACCATTTCAGGAACATATTTAGTTGTCAACACAAGGACGTCTCTCCTGTCTTTCTATTTCTCTATAAATATTCTTCTGTTGCTTTCCTCGACAATATGTTCGCCGTGTCTTGGTTTTTTCTGAAAAACATTTTTTAAGTTGTTCTTTCTGTTGCTTCGTAGAGTACTCAAAATATATGTATTTTTTTTTCAGAAGTTTCGATGCTAATTCAACAGAGGTTGATAGTTGTCCACGACGATAGTGTGACCTTGGTGTAGTAAATTTTCTGTTAACATTTGATGGTACTGATTGCTCCTGATTGGGTTCTCTTTTCTGCCCACAGTAGATAGAAGTATTATAAAGATGATGTACTGTTTAAATTTAAGTTTGCCTTTAAAAGGCACGAGCGTTTTATCAATGCAGATTAATTTTCCTGGATCAATTGGAGATTGAAAATTCTCTAACAGCTTTGTAAAAAGGGGTGTTGTTTTATACAGTCTGTCACCAGCAGGAAAATTATTATTCTCTGCAAAATGCCAATTTTTTAGCAACAACTGAAAACGTTTCCTGGGCATTACTGTTTTTATGAAGTTATGATATAACTTATATGTAGACCTCTAGGATGAAATTGATGGCAACTGAACAAGGCCCATCCACAAAATACACCTCACAAACTTTTCCATTTATGAAAAATCCGTGTCATTTCAGCATTGAATAGGTGCTCTTGGTGTTGTAGTTTGCTCCTTTCTTTGTGCAGCATATCTATTTGTGTCTCTAACAAATTACTCAAATATTTTGTTGGTAACCATTAAATTATAAAAATCGTATGGAGTTTTTTCATAAAAATCATAAATGTTCTCGTGAATTTCAGGATTACCCACTGTGAATTGAAAATTCTTCATGTGCGTACCGGATACTTCAGACCATGAAAATACTTCAGCAGGCTCAGCAGTGAGTTCGTGTGTCACGGTCTCATCATTGTAATTTATGTTCTGCCGAATAACGTGCTTTATAACATTGTTCGACAGAGTGTTGGAAACATGGAAAAACTATTGTTCAGAGCTCTACAGGGAAGAACACGTAAATCTAGGCCACACTTCAGCCCTCGAAAACACTGAATACAACCCTGAACCTGAAATTCTGCTGTCCGAGATTGAAGAAGCTGTAACTCACCTCAAGAAGAATAAATCCCCTGGCTGCGATGATATCACGGTAGAGCTCCTTCAGAACATGGGAGACAAAGGATGTTACATAATGTGGAAACTTTGTAATAAAATTTGGAGATGCGGAAAGTGGCCCAGAGAATGGCGCACATCATTGTGCATACCAATCCATAAAAAAGGAACAACTACAAAGTGTAGTAATTATCATACCATCTCACTGATTTCCCATCCAAGCAAAATATTACTAATAATCATTAAACGCCGTTTGCAACAGTACTTAGACAACCAAATTCCCCAAGAACAAGCAGGCTTTGTCAAAGGGGAGGGTACGAGAGAGCAAATCCTTAATATGCGGCAGCTCATAGAAAAGGCCCGCGAATTTAAAATTCCAATAATAATCTGTTTTCTAGACTACCAAAAGGCATTTGATTGTGTAAAGTGGGAAGTTCTCTGGACAGTTCTTCATGAGATGGGAGTTCCAGATCATTTGGCAATATTAATTAAAAACTTATACTCAGTTAAAATAAGAATTGAAAACCAGCAATCTGATACCTTCAAAACCAGCAGAGGTGTACGACAAGGCTGCATACTATCTCTAGACCTGTTCAATTTATATGGAGAATACATAATGAGGAACGCACTCGATGGATGGAGAGGCGGCATCTCCATTGCAGGAAAAAAGATCTCAAACTTAAGATTCGCAGACGATACAACACTGATAGCAACATCTGAAGAGGAGATGTCGAGACTGATAAAGAGAGTAGAAACCGAAAGCAACAAGTGTGGGCTCAAGATTAATAATCAGAAAACAAAAATCATGATTGTGGACCACGCGAATATCCTCCAAACAACAGGCACCCTAAATCAATTCGAGAAAGTAGACGAGTTCACGTATCTAGGATCTTCCTTAAGCAATGCAGCCTCCTGCCATACGGAAATTCGCAGAAGAATAGGAATGGCCAAGAACGCGAGGAGTCGACTGTCAAAAATATGGAAAGACCGCTCTTTGTCCAAAAAACTCAAAATGAGACTGGTACGGACACTCGTTTTTTCAATCTTTAGTTACGGTGCCGAAACATGGACAATAAAATCAGAGGATAGGAAAAGGATTGACGCATTCGAAATGTGGTGCTGGAGACGAATGCTACGCGTCTCGTGGACAAAGCACAGATCCAATCAGTCGATTCTCGAACAGCTAAACATTCAGACCAGACTCTCCTCTCAGTGTCTTGCAAATGTTTTAAAGTTTTTTGGCCACATTGCGAGAAGAGACAATGACAAATTAGAAAGACTAATTGTGTGCGGAAACGTAGAAGGACGTAGAGGCCGAGGACGCTCACCTATCCGATGGTCAGATCAAGTACAGAAAGCCACTGGGGAGACGTTTTCCGAGTCCATGAGAGCAGCCCAAAATCGCAAGAGATGGAGAGAATTGACAGCCCGCATTGTAGGGAATCACGATCCTCAGCAATGAGGAAACGACAAGAGAGAGAGATAACATTGTCAATGTACTTGGTACTTGGCAAATTTTCTTTGGAAGTGTAGTCAAATTTTTTCTCCGGAGATTGGAGAATCTTGATTTTTTTTCTTTTTTCAACTTTTCTAGGTGTCTCTAGATCCTCGTCTGAATTGGACATGTCAGAGTCTGAAGGCGCATATTCACTCATATCAGGAGACTCATATTATATCGTCACTAACCGGAAACACCTCCATCCACAATTTTTTCAGTTTATTTTGTTCTTTTTCGTAGCTATCCGCCATTTCTAAGTCGAACACAATACCAACAACACCCACTGACTGCAAAGCGCAAACAAACTGAAACGCTGACGACTAGTGCTGGCCGGCGAGAATCACAGAGACCGCTTCCTTCAAGGACGAGCGACGCATGCGTGCGCTCCCCCACTGGCCATAAAGCCATAACACATGCTTTCGGGCCATGGGGAATCAACATAGACCATCACAAAAAAATGTTAGGGACTAGGAACTTAGTTTCCTAGTGAAACTGCAATAATCGTGACAAATTTCTTGGGGGAAGTAGGAATTAATAGTGTAGAGTGGACAGCCTGCAGCCCTAATCTAAATTATCAAATATCTTTGGGATGAACTTCATCGTAGGGTTAAAAGTAACCAGGCTAGCCACAAAGTCTTGCAGAACTTCAAAGCATGCTTCATGAAGAATATGAACGTATTCCTCAAGCTTTTATTTAAAATCGGTTTCTTTTCCTTCCAAATCGTATTCAAACGGTTATTGATGTTTTAGAGCATAATACTTGATATTAAAAAATTTTGTTCAAGTTCAATCGTAATTTTGATTGTTTGTAATTTGTTTCGATATTACACTATTTTCTTTTGAAGTCTTCTAATTAAATAAATTATGCTAAGCAATCAAGCAGTAATGGCAATTTTTTGTTTTAAAAACGAAAGATGTTAAATATATAATATGAAACAGTGCATAAAACTTTCAATGAATTTTTATTTTCGAAAATTTATAGGGTAGCCACTTTTTTGCCGGTCAGTGTAAATATCTTAATATTATTTTGAAGCTATTTCCTTGTGGCATGTTCATGCAATTGACTATTTTTACTAGATATAAGCCACAATTTGACTTTAAAATAAGATTGTATTTTATGAACGAATTTCGAAGCGAAAATCGAAACGTCAAAATAAACCTATTTTAAAGTAAAATTGTGGTTTATTTACAATAAAAATACTTAATAAATTTTGTGTGCTAAAGAGGTGGTATCCATCATGAAAATATGAAGAGTAAGATAGGCAGAACGTTTATGAAACAGCGTGGAAAAAGTAGATGAAGGTAGGCAAAAACTTGGAAGGATGGTATAGCCGAAGATTCTAAAAAATAGGTGCAGTATACTGGCAACGGTTGGCAATGAATTGGGATAACTGGCGAAAGACTTGGTAGGTCGAGGCTCTACTATTGGGACCGTGCAAGTTCGGAACAGCGACACCTGGTGTCGTAAATCAGCAAAATTTACTGCGCTTTCATGTTAGATCGAGGTTACCGGATAACTGTCAAGGACGTAGCCCCAAAAAAGAATAAGAAGAAAAAGTAAGATTGAGGTTATGTCGGTATGTTATTAAAAGGTAAACGTTGTATGTAGTGTAAATACAAATAAATATATTATTAAATTACACCATTACTGGTAATATGGATGCAATAATAAAAACTGGATTTAAGAAAGTAAATCACCAAATAACTTTTCAACCAAGCACTGAGTCAAATGGAAAAGCTTTAGTAGTGGCAAATGTCAAAAAAGAATGGAAGAATTAAGAAAAATAAATTACCATAAATAATGCTAATGCCTAAATTAGCAGGTTAAGCCCATGATATCATCATATTGGTTTGAACAATTAATTCTTTCCCTGTAAACTTTTGGACAGCGAATATATCTTAATGCATCTTCAGAAAAACTTGAACTTTATGCATTTTTGTAAACTTCAAAAAATTAAATTTAAACATTAAACTTGATTTTTGGATTAAAATGAACTTTAAGTGAGTGTTATGAAACTAAAATTTACACTTAAAAGTGAACTTTTATTTATTATTTATTTCAAACTGACTTTAAAATCGGGCGCAAGAATAATGCATAATTTAGGTTATGTTACTTATGCTTTTTTATGATATAAATCCACTTTTCTCTTTGTAGTAATTTGTGCTTCGAAGTTGGAAACGAATAAAACTTAAATTGACTTTTTTGTTGTATTTTTACAATTTATAACACAACATTTCCTAAATCCCATTTTCTTCAGTGACAGAAGGTGTAAATAAACAAACGAATATGAAATATGACAATTGACAATATGAATTTATGAAATCTATGAAATTTGCAGTAAACAATGCAAGATTTCTCCGCTACTCGCGCACGATCGTTTCTCGTATCACATCCAAGTACCTGCACGTCGCCAATATGAGTATAGCATCGTTAATGATGATGATAATGGTGATACCTCTTTCTAAATAATTCTTCTGACATTATTTTGCAATACCTTAGTATGAGCTGATACATATAAAGTTTCTATTATTACCTTTTTTCCCAAAAATCGTACTGATTAAAAAGATAATTATACCGCTGAAAGATATGCCGCAGAATAAATTGGATATATAAGGTAACTTGCTTACACTACAGTTACCCAGTTAAGATCAGCTATAAACAATAGTATCTGAGTTATCTTCCTTATCTACAAATATTTTACTTCATCTATACGATCATCATCACCATTATCATCTGCCGTTTTGAGTCCACTGCTCGACATAGGTCTCCCGTAAATAATTCCAAGGCATTATATCTTGAGCACCCTGAATCCAGTTGTGCTGAATGCGCTTGATATCATCTGATCGCCTTGTTGGAGGACGTCCTCGATTACGAAAAGTATCGTGTCTAGATCTCCATTCCAAAATTTTCTTCGTCCACGTTTCATCTTTTAATGTGGCAACATGCCCCGCCCAGTTCCATTTCAATGTTGTAATGTTTTGAACTGCGTCAGTACCTGCGTGAAAAGTAAGTTTTTCTCCTAATTATTGTATTTGAGACTCTCTCTGTGAGGGATATATTCAGCATTGACTCGCTCTCCATCGCTCTCTTTGCCACTTGTATTTTATTGATTACTTTTCAGGTAAGGGTCAATGTTTCTGCTCCATACGGTAGAATTGGGAGTACACATTAATCAAAGACCTTCCTTTTCAAGCACATGGGAATATCTGATCTAAAGACTGCTCTCAGTTTTCCGTAAGCCACCCATGTCAGTCCTACTCTCCTGTTTAGCCCCGTTGTTTGATTATCTCTTCCTAATTTAATCTCGAGGTCCAGATATTTATAGCTATACACCTGTTCAATTTGCGTGCCGTTAGTTGAGATGTTTTTCGCCAGTACAAGGTTGGTCATATATTGTGTTTTGGAGAAATTAATTTTAAGTCCAACTTGTGTACACGAGCTCTGAAGGTCTTGAAGAAGCTGGCAGGCATGATCTATCCGGTCTGCAATAAGGACTATGTCGTCTGCAAATCTCAATTTGGCAATCTATACGATATGCCAAGAAGAAATAATTTTACAATCAATTATAATTAAATCGTACTTTTTTATACAAATTGTTCACGCTTTTGTTTTTTAGCATCAACTAGCTACTATTTTGTACCATCCTTTTGTTTACACACCATTAATGTTAATAACATATGAATGACACGAAACGTAGTAAATTAAAAGGCAAAAAGTGTACTTTTCAAAACAAAAAATGACAATAACAAAAAAAGTACTGTTCTTTATCTGCCCACCTTGTAGGTTGTTTCTCGACCATTCCGTGGGCTCGTGCTGTCCCAGTCATAGCAAGCCGCGGGCGAAACAGTCGCCGATCGTGGGAACGCGAACATAACTTGCTTCTTGAGCTAAACACAGAATCGGCCTTCAGGGTATATTTGTTTGAGTAAGTAAATATAGCAAATTGCATAAATTGTAAAAAACAAATGAATATAAACTTTATCGCACAATTATAGATATACACCTTTCACACTTTTAATAGAAATACACCTTTGACACTTTTAAATAAAATAGAAACAAATTTTAAAATTGATGTGAGTCATGATACATTGATGCAATTAATCAGAAATAAAAACATTGAAAAAGAGATATGACAATAACAAAAACTTACAAGATCAATAGAGAATATGCCATAAATACCTCTATCAAATAAAATAAAGATAAAAGAGTGGCAGGCAAGACTGGATGATATCCCCAGCATATCTAATTTACTTCAGTCACATAGCTAGAAGAACGGGGACCATGGAACTATTGGTAGTAGAAGAAAAGGTAGGAGGTCGAAGACCAAGAGGAAGATCTTTAACACGATAAGCAGGCCAAATGAAGACTCTGGTGGACAAATCACTACATGAAGCCATCCATATGGCACAGGATCGCAGCCAATGGAGGCAGCAAGCCAATGATATTTAGAGTGTGATCACGCTCTTACAAGGTCTCAAGGAATGAGAAGGAGGATCGGAAATAAATGATAATAAGTAGAGGAATTAGAGTATAGAACGAGAAAATTAAGAATAAATAGAATTTGAATAATAGGCATCTACTTTAATCATGTCATAGTATCTTAAGATTTCTTCGTCTTTGGTGTACATAAGCTGATCTGCCTTATAGTGTTCTAGCATTTAATTGACGACTTATTTTATTCTTCCTTACTTGATTTCGGGTGTATGTTTGATTTTTGCATACTTTTTCAAGCATACTGTTAAGAGATTTTGTGATTTTTGGAAATCTCGAATAAACCCTGTAATATCACAGAAGTTCTAGAAATCCTCTTATTTCCTTTGCTGTTTTCGGAAAAGGATATTTTTCTATCGCTTCTATTTTTCCTGGACTTGGTTTTATTTTTTCTTGTATGACTGTGTGTCCTAGAAAATCAACTTACTTTTTCAACATTCATTAACGCTATAGTCTTCTAACGCATCGTTGCCAATTTAATTTTAAAAGAGAGGGTTACTAACTTTATACTTGTGGGTACATACAGGGTTACGCAATTGATCTGTTACCTATTCAAACGACCATAATTTTTTTGTGTGAAATTATTTTTTATTGATTCAAATGACAAAAATGTGTGAAAATAATCAAAATTTCAGAATCCATTCACTTTAGCTCTATGTGGCGACCTTTTGCCTGGACTATGGCCTTCAAACGATCAAAAAACGAGTTGCATGCTGCACGAATGTGATCTTCCGGTATTTTGGCCGATTCACGTATAATCGTTTTTTTCAGCGCATCCTTACTGGCATACTTTTTAGTCCTCACCTTGCTCTCCAAAATGAACTAGATGGAATAGTCCATCAGATTTACGTCTGGAGAATTCGACAGCCATTGTATGGATGAAATGAAGTATAGAACATGGTTTTTAACCATTCTTGGTTCACACTAGCTTTACGAGACGGTGCCGAGTCTTGTTGGAACGTCCATGGTCTACAACCAAAATGTTTGCGTGCCCACGGCTCTAAAGCAGCTTCTAAAACATTTTCCCGATAATAAGTTGTATTACCTTTGACACACAGATTCAATAAAAACAATTGAAGAGCGTCCATCGGCGGCTACAGCTGCCCATGCCATTACTTGAGATGGGAAATTACTTTGGGTGGCCGTTCGTAAGCTCAAACTTTCGTAGGTGCGTTCGGTCAAGTAAACACGATCATTTTGAGAGTTTATGAACTGCTCAATAGGGAATTTTTTCTCATCAGAGAACATTATGTTCGGAAATTCGCCACGTTCGTGCAGGCGTAACAACTCCTTTGCTCTTTCAAGCCGAACTTTTTTTTGCTATGGTGTAAGAATGTGTGCTTTTTGGAACTTGTAAAGCTTGACCTTGAGCTCCTTTTTCAATATTTGTTGTATGCTTCGCTGGGATATTTACAGTTCTTTGGCCATTTGATTACCGACGAGGATTTAGCTCAAGTCGAGCCTTCAGTTTCCGAATTATTTCAGGTGATGTTGCTGTTTTTTTTCGTACATCACCATAGCGTTTAGCAATGCTACCAGTATAATTATAACGAGTTATGGTGCGATATACAAACATTTTATTCACTTTGCTCTGTTTGAGCTGACGAAAAATAGCTGGTTGTGATTTTCCAGCCAAATATAACGCAATCACATTATTACGTTTAAATTCCATTGCGAATAACTTTTGTTGTATGTATAAAACTTAAGCAAATGCTTTTTACAGCTTATAAACAATAAACTGAAGTGTTATCAGGCCAACTTTGACATAGCTATCATTATCGATTTGCCAGATATATCAATGTGAAGTTGGTAACAGTTCAATTGCGTAACCCTGTACATATTATGTAGGTACGCACAATATTGGTTTATTAAAATTACTTTAATATTTGAGTAAAGAAAATTTTAAACAATTGTGAAATCGTTTGTCACTAGTTTATCACATATCGTTGGGGATTATCAGGTGTATCATAGAAACTATGTTATGGGTGTTATAAAATTTCGTGAACTTGAGTCACTTATTTGGTGACGTCAATCTACGAACGAAAATATGAAATTCGACATTACGGAAAACATTTAATTATTTACAGTGCGTTTTCATAGCAAAACAGCGTCAAAATTGTTTTTACATTAGTAAAATAAATGGAATATTTAAATATTTAATGTTTTTAGGGTTTATTTCTTTTCGGGCATTATTATTTTCATTTTTGTAAAGAAACGCCTTCAGTCAACGCATTCGTAACTTATCTATCTATAATTTGGCGATGCATTAGAGAAACACCAAAAGTCCATAAAAAAGGCCTCCTTTGCAGCGCGCATGTCGTTATAATTTTTCACATTAATGCCACTAATTTTCAGTCAACTTTAATCATGTGTTGTGAATGCAAGTAGTACATAAATAAATGTGTAGAGAATACGAATATAGTAGTAATAATATCGTGATTTACTTATTTGTATTATATCTTGACAAAAATATTTTAAAATAAAAGGTCTTAGAAAATAAATACATCAATTGGAAGGGGAATATTGGTCCTGTAATTCCTTCTCCATCTTCCAAAGATTGTAAGTGATTTAGTTGATAATTTGTTCTTTTCTGATAAACAGTTTTCATTGAAAACAATTTTTTGTTGATCAATCTAAATTTGTTAACATATACTTAATTTTTAGTCAATGACTTAGGAAAAAGTACTTTTTATTGATGAGTAGCTACGAAAAAATGCAGATTTTCTACAAAAAATGAGCAAGATTGTAACTTACGAAGCCTAATTTCCGCAACTGAAGTTAACCACCGAAAAAGAAGAAAAGAACATAGTTGATCTTCAAAACCTAATAGAAGTAGTAGCTACGTATACTCCATATCAACCTTTAATAGAAAAATTACCGTTTGTAAATTAGCCTTCTGTCTTCTTCACGAAGTAACAATTGACCGAGTGAGGCGGCATATACTTCTAAGTATATACAAGAAACTCACTATTCGACAAACGGGGAAAAGTATCAGAATAAATGCAATTTCTGGTATTGTTACAGATACTATTCGTGAACAGATTAAATCATAACCCCCAAAGTTAACTCACTATACTAGCAAGGAAAAGTATTATTTAAATCATAAACTAGATAACACTCTTATGTACAAATGTTTACAGAAAAATTTCCGGAATATGCCACTGTTAAGTTTTCATACTACAGAAAAGTATTTAAAGAAGATTTTGAATTATCATTTGGAAGATCTCAGGTAGACACATGTGTGTGTGTGTATGAGGAGCTTGCAATGAAAATAAATAGTACGCATTTGAACGACAATGCAAGGAGAGTTGAAGTCGCCGAAAAAATTATTCATCTACGTCGAGCTAAGAAATTTTCAACTAAAATGAAATTTGTTAAAGAAATGGCAGAGTGCAACCAGGAAATTGGGGTTATTTCTATAGATTTTATACAGAACCTTAAACAGAAAAACAGGAAAAGCAAAAAACGTTACTTTTCTTGTATCATGAGGCTAACGGTACAAAAGGGCTGAATGAAGTTTGCTTATTTGTAATAAGGTATTTTATAGAGAATATGCCGTTAGTGAAATATCTTCATGTTTCTTCATGACGGTTGTGGAGCGCAAAATAAAAACCACACTGTGTTAAGGTTTTTTCCGCTTTGATTTCACTTTAAAAAATTTAAGATCATTAACCATTATTTTCCTATTAGGGGTCATTCGTTCCTACCCTGTGGTAGAAATTTTGCGGTGATTAAAAGAAAAATTAGAAAAGTAGACCATATACACATCATGAAAATATTAACAGCGAATAAACACGTAAAAATAAGTACTTTAATATGGTATTGGTCAATGCTACAGACGTAATTGATTACAAAAGTTGGTGGCTCTAGTACTACAAAAAAACATGTTATCCGTGGAATTCATTGGCAAAAATATTCCAAGAAATGAAAAGGTTCCACTAAAAATAAGCTAATTCATACATTTTCACCACTTCTGGGAGAACTCAAACTTGGTTGTAGCATATCCTTTTATTAACGAATTAGCCAATCACATCTTCAGACTTAACAATAATAAAAACATACACTAATATTGCCTGAAGTATTGGCATATCCCATTGGAAAGATTCCGATTAAGTATAAGAAGATTTTTGATATACAAAAACTACAACGTTATATACCGGATGTAAAAAGTATCAAGGATTATTATAACGAATTGTTCAACTGACCCAACACGACCAATACTATACCTGAAGAAGATAAATGATCACATTTTTCCAAAATTCCAATTTAACTCAGCTTATTTAAACTTATCGACCTGAATACAATCCTGCCTAAACAGAGTACCAAAACAAAAACCAATGATGTGTACCTCTTCTTTTTACTGCCGCCGATTCCTCTTTTGCTTGCTCCATTCAATAGCTGAATGTCGATAGCCATTTGTTTTATTTCGTCGTCTTACTATCGCGACCAGATACTGTTTTTTTCTTTTGTTAATTAAAAAGGAGTTATAACCCAGTTGGCCATTTTATTTTGTTAAATGCCTTTAATTAAATTCAACACTTAAACACGCACAGGCGAAAAGTGTTAACTATACAGGATTCGATTAAATAGTGTAGGTTCATTTTTACCTTCAATTATTAATGACCTAAGTTGGAGCTTAGGACGAGATTTTCACTACATTACTTTGAAATATTATTTGTAAGATATATTGTCTATCGAAATTATCGACATTTTCCATGGTTTATCGTCATTTTACTTTGTATTTTTACTTTATAATTTTTACAATTTTAATCCGTGAATTGTTATTCTCCATAATAGTAAAATATAAAGTAGAAAAACTAAAAGAAATTAAGGAAAAGCAACAAGGATTCACAAAAATTAGATTTTATAATAAAACAAATCGATAGAATTCGACAAAACCGCGTGTATGTGCTGCATAGATCTAACCTTTTGATTGCCGTGGTGACATATATGTCATGTCCCAGTGGATTTAAAAAAATATGCTGGCATATGTTTCTCCCCAAAGCCCGTGTTATTTGAACGCATCCGTATTTTTAGACATTCCTTACTCATGATCTAGTAGTATGCAACCCACATATTACGTCTGTAACATATAAATTGATCTTAACTAAACACCTCCCTCAACAACTCGTAAATAATACAATTTACGTAAAGAAAAAGTGGCTGCTCTGTTTTTAAACCGATTAAATATAATTTAGTTGCTAATCAACACAGATTAGTGATACATATTGTTTATTTTTGATATTATTTTCATCGATTTACCATCATTTTTAAACGGGACTCTAGTGTCCCAGTGGTAGTTTATACCAGGTCGTATTTATCCCATTCGTATTATTTTTGGTTGCAGACTTACTATGGTACGTTGACCTTTTCTAACACAAAAAGTGCTTTAAGAAGAAATTGAAAACCTATCAAATATTTCTGAAAATGAGTTAGAGGAAGAACTTTATGCTGCATCACAGTCTGAGTATGTACCTGGTGACGATTCTGCCTTAGATTCTGATGAAGTATCTGAGAATACTCCTGACCGTGTGGATGTAAACATCACTGCTTCCGCCGAAGAAAGTTCTGATAACGCGGAAATATCTGAAGATAAGTCTGAAGGGAATGAATTGACTGCACAATGGAATATACCAAATACAAAGTTTTGTTCGAAAAAAGAAATTTCTACCCAGGGAAATGGGAAACGGGATAAAGGTTCTCGTCCTGTTGATATTTTTCTAATGCTTCCTCAAGCAGAATGGAGAAGACCTGTGTCGTCAAAATCTTTTATAGAGGTATTAATACGCCAATGATCAAGCAGAATTGCTTATAAAGAGAAAGCAGAAAAAGAAGAAGAAGAACTTATCCAGAAGTACAAAACCAAAAACATACAGAGTTTCAATGACACCAGCAGTCATATACGTAGCTAAGACAATGTGCCTCACAGTTAAAGATAAAGAAACATTTAGAATATTTGAGAGGAAAATACTGAGAAATATTATTTTCTATAGAAGGATGAGCCAAAATACTGAGAAACATTAATTATTTTCTATAGAAGGCTGAGCCATAAAATAAGTGATATAATGAAGGGAGAAGACATAGAATTATTAAAACCCAGAGACTGAGATGGCTGGGGAACATAGACTGGAGGAAAAACCTACTTATTCAGAAGTAAGATGGAAGTCAGAAACTGAAAAACTAAGGGAAAGATCTAGAGAGAGATGAGAGAACCAGGTGATAAAAGACATGAAAATCCTGAGAGTTATAAATTAAAGTAGCCAATACACATATCTAAATGTGTCAAATAAAAATTCTAAGGTAAGCCAAGTCATACAACAAACTTTGACAGTACACACGAGGAATGTGGAGTGATTCATCTCAATAAGAGAATCAAAGAACGTTAACTAAGAGTAGCAAGCATTCCACCAGGAATGAAAGACCTAGATTACGATGATGGTGGTCGATAATGTCGATTGTGGTGGTTTGACACAATATAGGACGATAAGATGATAACATAATTTTCATCATCATCATCACTGGCTCGACAACCCTTTCTGGGTCTTGGCCTGTTCAAGGATTCTTCTCCATTCTGACCTGTTTAGTGCTTTGTTTTCCAGTTTTTAATTTTTAATGTTGTTATATCATTTTCTATTTGTTCTACGTATCTCAGCTTCGGTCTTCCTCTTGTTCTTTTTCCTACTGGCACTTGTTTGAATATTTTGTTTGGTATTTCGCCTTCTTCCATTCTTTCCACATGTCCAATCCAACGTAGCCTTCCTATTTTAATGAATGTTATGATATCCGGATCCTGGTATATGTTGTATAGTTCAAAGTTATACCTTCTCCGCCAAATCCCGTTTTCCTTTGTGCCCTTATATATGTGTCGCAAGATTTTTCTTTCAAAGGTGGCCAATAACGTTTCCTCCCTTTTAGAGAGTGTCCAGGTTTCTGAACCGTATGTGAGTACCGGTCTTATTAAGGTTTTGTATATTTGGCATTTTGTTTTTCTGGAGACGTTATCTGATCTTAGTTGCCTAATTAAGCCATGGTAACATTTATTGGCAATAAATATTTTCCTCTTCACTTCCTCTGCAACGTTGTTATCAGACGTAACTAGGGATCCTAAGTATGTAAAGTTTTTTACCGCCTCAATGTTGTATTCTCCTATTGTTAAATTTGGCAGCTGCTTTATTTGTGCGTTTTTATTTGCAGGCATATATTTTGTTTTTGTCTGATTGATTTTAAGACCACTATTTTTTGCAGCTCGTTCTATTTGAGTGAATGCCTCTATCATTTCTCTTCTTGATCTTGCGATTATGTCAACATCATCTGCAAATGCTAATACTTGCACCCTTTTATTAATTATTGTTCCTCGGGTATTAACTGTTGTGTCTCTTATTATTTTTTCAAGTATGATGTTGAATAATATGCATGATAGAGCGTCTCCCTGGCGTAGTCCCTTCTTCACATCTATTGTTTCCGTTAATTCGTTTTGTATCCGGATTTTACTTTCTACTTTTAGTGTTTCTTTTATCAATTCTATTAGCTGTGTTGGTATATTAAATTCTTTCATTGCTTTTATTAGGAATTCTCGGTTTATATTGTCATATGCGCTTTCGAAGTCTATGAAGAGATGATGTGTGTCGATGTTATATTCACTTGTTTTTTCAAGGATCTGTCGCAGAACAAATATCTGGTCTATTGTTGACTTCTGTCTACAGAAGCCACATTGGTATGTGCCAACTATTTTTTCAGCATATGGTCTAAGTCTTTCATACATTACGTTGGACATTATTTTGTATGCCGCATTCAACAGCGTGATTCCACGGTAGTTTTCACATTCTAACTGGTTTCCTTTTTTATGTAGTGGTACAATAATGCCGCTATTCCACTCCTTTGGTAGCTGTTTATTCAACCATATCTTTCTTATCAGCTCATGTGTGGCTTTAAGTAATGCGTCTCCTCCTTCTTTCAGTAGCTCCGATGATATTTGATCCGATCCCGGTGATTTATTGTTCTTTAATTTGTCCACTGCTGTTCTAATCTCTGCTATTGTTGGTGGACTCTTTTCTCTGTTGTCTGCTTGGTCTAATGGTATATCAGTGTTCATCTCCGTCCTATTCACCCCAAGCTTTTTCTTAAAATGTTCTGTCCATCTTCTAAGTATCTCTTGCTGTTCTGTCAATATATTACCCTCCTTATCTTTACACATCGTTGTTCTCGGTTTGAACTCTTTTCTGCTTTTGTTGACTTTCTGGTAAAATTTTCTTGTCTCTATTGGTTTACTTAATTCTTGTAGTTCTTGAAGTTCTTTGTTGCTATATTCTCTCTTCTTTCTTCGGTGAATTTTCTTTTCTTCTTTACGTAGTTGTTTATATTCTTCCTCTGCTTGTCGGGTTCTGTGCCTCTGTTGCATCTGTAGATATGCTCTGTTTTTTCTTTCTGTTATAGTTTGACATTCTTCGTCAAACCAGTGATTCGTTCTTGTTCTTCTTTCTTTACCTTCCATGCCCAACACCTCTTTAGCTGTTTCTTTTATGATTTCTCTGCACTCTTCCCACTCCTTATTTAGGTTTTCATGTTTTGGTCTGTTTTCTAGTTTGATGCTTATATTTTCTTTGTACTCTCTATTTTTTTTTTCTTTTAGTCCTTCTATATTGTATCGTTCATGTTTAGAGCCTCTTTCCTTTTTGATGTTTAAAATTCTAGCCCTTATCCTACTTTCGACCAGTAGTGATCAGAATCTGCATTTGCCCCTCTTCTGGTACGGACGTTTATTATATTCGATTGGTGTCTTGAGTCTACAATAACATGATCTATCATATTCACTGTAAGTCCGTCTGGTGATTTCCAGATGCCTTTGTGTATATCTTTTCGAGCGAAGTATGTGCTGGCAATCACCATGTTAAGTGATCTTGCTAGGTTTACCAACCTATTGCCATTGTCATTTGATTGCTCATGGAGACTGTGCTTACCTATTGTGGGTTGGAATTGCTGCTCTCTTCCAACTTTTGCGTTTAAGTCTCCATAAAATATTTTTATATCACTTTTTGGGCATGACTGGTATGCGGACTCTAATAACATAATTTTACCACGAATAAATATCTTATGTGTAAGTTGAAATGACTTTGAATATTGTATGACATCGGTAGTAACAAGACACCTATGAATTGATTAGTTAAAAAGGCAAGACTATCAAAAAGCAGCAAGTACATTAACAACTACTTCCAAATAGATGACAAGTAGTGGATTAGACCACAAGACAGAGAAGATATCCATCATTAGATGAACGGAGGTTAAAAAAGGAAACGATAATGAAAATAAAAGTAATTCGTTGCAGAACGTTTTATTACTTTTGAAATAATTGCATAATTTACTACTGAAAAATCAATAAAAACCTTATATAATACACTTACACACATTTAACACATGTTACATGGAATTTATATAAATTAATAGCAAATTTATTAAATGTGTTGAACGACTAGACAATCCATTATACTAGTTAATATTAGCCATAAAATAATTAAAAAGTAATAAAACGCCGTTCTAGTTCCGTTAAAAAAATGTTTTAATTAGAAGAGCCATTAGTTATTTGCAAATTGGTATATAAAAATTAACATAACATTTATATTGCAAAAATAATCCGATTAGTTGACTATAATGTTTAATATTAGTTCGATCGATTTCTTAAATTTATGCGAGAGTCGCTACTGAATTTTTAAGAGAGGTAATACATTCGTGTAATAGTAGTTATTTAGTATCAAGTCAGTATACCCCAGTCAATGAAGAAAATATCTTCTACAGATATTTGAAGATTCTAAAACGTATAGAGCTGATAAAAAAAATGAAAATGTTTAAAATAAAAGTTGTACATCATAAAAAAGTTCTTTATTTTGAGAGCTCCCAAAATAAAATACATAGGGGAAGGACGTCGAAGATGACGCACCTAAGCAAAATACATTTTATTTAAGGGTAAAAAATACTTAAGCTAACTTTGAATGCTACGAGCCTGTAATTTGGACATTTCTATAACCAATTTCTAGGATTATTTTTAAATTCAATAAAAGGAAGTATTTTTTATGCGGCTTTTTTAAAAAACGCTTTTGCGCCATCTTACCTTCCACCGAGGGAAAGATGACGCACAGTGATGGTGAAGATGGCGCATGTAGGTATCTATATTAAAAGCGCAAGTGATATGAAAAGAAAATTTATTTTTTAATACGAAAAGTAAGAAAATGTAAACAAAGCTTTTTTAACATATTAACAAAAGTCACAAATGTAGTTTTCGGGACTTTTGGCTCCACTGCATTCTTTATGCACCCATTGTCCACAACTTGTGCATCTGAACCATGTTTCCGTCTTTTTGCCGAAGTCTCCACATAATATGCAGATATCAGTTTCACCTCCCTCGTTGATTATGTCATCCAACTCATCGTCATTGCAAAGACCTTCTTCATCAAAATCGCTTTCTTCAGTATCGCTATCCTCCAAGATTTTTTTGTTTATTTTTTGTTTGATTATTTTTTGTACTTTGGCTTTCCCTTTATTTTTATTTAGTTTTAATACTGCATCATTAACCAATACTTGTCTGGTTACTTTTTTCTTTCCTTCTTCCGACTTCGCCAATTTTTCTTTTTTTTATTCTCTTTTTCTTTTAAGAATTCTTTTAAAGGGGTGCTTGTTAAAATTTCAGAATGTTGCTTTTGTCGTCCATATTTTCTTTTAATTTTTTTATTGGGCAAAGGAACTGGAGAAATAAGTGAAAGAGAAATATGTGGACGTTTGGTTATTTCATTTTGTTTTGTGGGGGTTGTGTGACGACTTTCAGGAGACTGTCGGCTGGTTGATGGACGTGGTAATTCTGGTTCTCTTATAAATGGTATTGTTATTAGTGGAGGTGTTCCCTGAGGTGCAGGTTCAGGAGAAACATCTCTATCCAAGCTATCATTGTTTAAATTATCAGCAGGAAAAAAGTCATCTTCTGTGAACTTATCAGAGTTTAACGGAAAAATTCCGCACGTTCCGAAACCAGAAACGGCCTTATCAATATTTGCCACCTGATCATATGCTAACTTAAAAATCTCGGCGACATCATATGAAGTAATTTTATCTTCAAACTCTGAGTTGCTGATCTTAGATTTTAGAAAGGAATTTCTAAAATCATCATTCAATCAGAAAAAAATGACACATCAAGAGGTTGTAATTTGTGGGATGTGTGGGGTGGAATACTAACCATTATAATCCCATTCTCTTTGCAGTAATTATAAATATCCAGTGAAATATGGCTCGAGTAATTATCTAATACTAACAGCACGGGATTATCTGGACTAGACAGGACTTTTTTTGGAAATGCTTCAGCCATAATAAAAACATAGACGTATTACTCCATCCATTATCCATGCAGTTGTAAATCGCACCGCTTGGTCCATTTTTCTGAAGCTGTGGGCTCATCCTCTTCCTGGGAAATATAAATAATGGAGGTATGTAGTTACCGGAGGCACTGAACGCCATTATTACCGTGATATTCTTCCCTCGTTTCCACGAAGAAATGATTCCAAACTCCTTTGGGTCCAAGTCTTTTACATGATTCTTTAGGAACCGTAGATATACCGGTTTCATCAACATTGTAAATGCGATCTGGCAGAAATTTATATTTTTCTTGCACTGTTTCCAAATTTTTAAAAAAGCAGTCTACTTTTATTTTATTGAAGGCTGTTATTCTATTAATGCTTGTAGCTTCTGGCTTTCTCAAGGAAATTTGAGGATTTCGTTTTATAAATCCTAGATACCAGTCTTTTCCAGCCATTATTCTTATTAAAATTGTGTTTAATTTCATTGCGTTCTGCATAAGCAAATGCCATGGTTCTCAGCTCTATGCAAGTGATACCAAAAAATAAATTGGCCAGCTTGAGAACATGATCTAGTATCTCCTTTTCATGATGTTCCGAAAACAATGGGGCTCTACCAAGAGACTCTGATTTGACTTCCTTTAATAAATTTTTAACCTTAAGTTTTCTCCTCAATGTAGCTTCTGGTATTGAAAATGCCCTTGCCACTTCCCGAATTTTACGACCATCTCTACAAATTGCATTCAATGCTGCATTAAAAGCTGCTGCAGAAAATGATCCTCTCTGTGTTTTTCGTATATATTTTCCCATTTCTAAAAAAGAAAAAGATGCCTCAAAATGCCAAATAGACACTAAATAATAAATATTCTATACTCCATTGTTATTTAAGGTAATGAACTGAAAAGGCAAAGATGACGCACTATAACAGCAAAGATGACGCAATCTGCGTCAACTTAGCCTGTTCAGCATAACCTACAAAAAATGGTTATCAAAATTATCCATCATCAAATATTTAACAGATAAATCCTCGCTAACTGAAAATAAATATCACCTACTCCCATGAATATGAAGAAAATCCAATGGAACCATTTTTAAACAACTTACCATTAATATTCGCAGTGTCAAAAATAACAAGAAATCAACGTGTATCGCGTTACTCTGCCTCACAGATACTAAACAGTACGAAAGCTGACCGATGAAGTTTTAAAGTAATAGTAGTTTCTAAAGGAGGGCGCCACGGGTATAAAAACTAAATTTAGTGAAGTACTTGATAAAATACAGAGGTGTGTCATCTTAGACGCTGCGTCATCTTCCCCGTCCTTCCCCTAAACAATTGACCAAGATAATTATAAAAAATTCTTATTTTTATAGTAATTTATAAATGTTAATAACTACTATGTAATATAAATACCTAAAATTGTGGTAGTCAATAAATTATTATTACCATTAAGTATCCCAAATTTCAAACAGATCGACCAAATTGTATAAGTTTATTCAATTTGTTTTTTGCTGAGAGCGTTAAACAACCGTGCTTGCCCAAACAGTAAATCTAGAGGTATTTTACAAATCACAATCGATTTTTTAAGGCTTCATTTATAGGGTTTCTAAAAAAACTTCAACATTTTATAAATTTGTCATTAAAAAACAGTTTGAAAAAGGGCTGACTATTAGTTTCTAAACATTTATAATAACTTTGATATTTTTAGGACAAATATCTAAAAAAAAAACTCAGCGGTCAACGACCTCTAAGTTGTGTAGACAATATCCGGTCCAAAAATAGCTCAAGGACAAATATCTAAAAATAGGTCAAGATTCAATGACCTCTGGTGTGTCTAGACAATATCCGGTCTAAACATAACTCACAGACAAATATCTAAAAATATCTCAAAAGTTAACGACCCCTAGTTGTCTAGATAATATCCAGTCTGAAAATAGCTTAAGGACAAATATCTAAATATATCTCAGGAGTCAACGACCTCTGGTTTGTCTAGACAATCTATTCTTCGTGTGCCATATCAGAATTATCCGACGTTGGCGATCACCATTGCGAAGGCTCCTCGATCTTCTGCAATATGGAATAATTGTGCTGCATTTGGTATCTTAGTCCATTCACGAATGTTTTTTAACCAATAAACTTGTTTTCTTCCTACACCTCCACCGCCCTATATTTTGCCTTTAAGGATCAATTGTAATATTTTATATCGACTTTCCCTTACTATATGCCCAGATATAAGGATATATAGGATATTATATATAGGATATTTTTCGATGTTTAACAGTCTTTAGCAGTTCTCTATCTTTGTTGACGCTCTTTGGTACTTCTTCATTAGTTTTCCTTACTGTCCAAGGTATCTTCAGCATTCGTCTATGAACCCACATTTCCAATGCTTCAATTTTATTCATGATCGATACTTTTAGCTTCCACACTTCTGCACTATACCAAAGTATGGACCAAACATAGCACTTAACCATTCTAGACAAGAATCTAGTCTAGAGAATATCCGGTTTAAAAATAACTCAGGGACAAATATCTAAAAATAGTCCAAGGGTCAATGAGCTCTGGTTTGTCTAGACAATATCCGGTATTAAAATAAATTAAGGACACATATCTAAAAATAGCTCAGGGATCTTCTTCTCATAGCCCCGTCTCCTTCCGAAGGTTGGCGATCCAAATGGTAATTGTAGTTTTGGAAGCTGCGTGAAAGATTTCTGCGGATGAGCGGTCGAACCATCTCCTCAGGTCTTTCAGCCACAAGATCTATGGATCAACGACCTCTGTTTATTCAGACAATATCTAATCTAAAAATTGCATTCGATCAACACGGTCTGAAAATAGCGTAGGAGCCTCATAACATCTTTATCCCATTTAAGGAAAATAAGCAGAGGTCCTCATTAGGTTATCGTGATCGTTATAATTTATTTTTGCTTATTTGGGGGAAACGTCTTTCTTAATTTACTTAATGTCCAGCCCAATATGATTAACGGCGGCTGGTCATTGTCCAACCAGAGATAATTATCGTAAATATAATATAAAATTATTTTGTGTTCCATTGCATGTGGTGTGACTTATTACCAAGATTGGTTCATTTTACAACCAATTAATTGGGTTTTTTTATATTTTTGGATATTTTGTTTTTATCAATTTATCGTGTAATATCAATTTATGGGGTGTAGGGTTGTGTTCTAGATGTAGTAGCTTTTATTGGAACGACCACATCGATCGTCATAGACGGGAGATGGTTCTTGATAACTGGTCCTCATAAGACACCTAACTCTCACCTATGGCTCCACGTGCCACACCCCGGGCAACTGAATTGGTCTGCAGGCTAAACTAAGTGAGTGTAGCCATACCTTCTAGAGTGGGAGAATTACTACAGAAGCTTTATAATGATCCCTAAATCACAAAGAGCGACAAAATACAAAGACCACAGACTGATAAGTTTAGTGACCCATCTGCGGTGTTTCTTCGCATCCTTCACACAAGAATGTTCAGAAAGTTGGAAGATCTAAGCGGTGAGACACAATTTGGTTTCAAGAGCGGACTAGGTACACGTGAAGCAGCTTTCTGCTTGAATACGCTTGTACAAAACTGCATGGATCAACGAAAGGATGTAGTCATAACATTCCTCGATTATGAAAAAGCGTTTGATACCGTAAAACATGACGCAATGATAAAAATGCTACACAACGCTAACATTGACGAGAAAGATAAGTTATCCAGAATCTCTATTGGAATCAAAAAGCACGAGTGAGACTGAACAAATCAACCAACATAGAAGAATTTGAAATTTTTAAGAGGGGTGCGACAAGGGTGTATTTTGTCTCCTATGCTCTTCAATCTCTATGTAGAGAACCTTTTTGCAGAGGCACTGGAAGGCTCTGAGTGTGGAATAAAGGTCAACGGGTTCCCGATAAATAACATTCGTTACGCCGACGACACCGCGATAATAACAGACAACGAACATGATATGCAGTTAATGTTAAATAAAATAAACACCGTAGGAAAAACATATGGCTTGAAGAGAAATGCTGGAAAAACTAAATGCATGGCAATAAGAAAAAACGCACTTTTAAGAATACAACTGCAAGTAGATGGTGCTCTAATCGATCAAGTGGAAACAATTAAATACTTGGGAATGATGATAAATGACCAATGGGATCCTCAACAAGAAATAAAATGCCGTACCGAACAAGCAAGACAAGCTTTTATCAACTTTAAACCGCTACCATGTAACCGCAATCTTTCCTTCAATCTCCGCTACAGGATGGTTAAATGCTATGTATGGTCTATATTGTTATACGGCATGGAAACATGGACGTTAAGAGTACCTTCCATTATTAAGTTGGAGGCCTTCGAAACGTGGACGTTGCGAATAATGTTCCGCATACCATGGACAGACAGGGCGAGAAACGAGGAAACGAGGAAAAGGAGCACTTTCAAATGCTCTTACAACACACACTTTATTTTTAATAGGCAAAGCCTTCCTTTCAGTACTTCAACTTGCCATATTAACAAATAACAAGTTAATTACTAAATTAAAATCTAAAAACAAAACGAGCCGAACACAATTTGACAGTAGGGAAAAACTGAATGAAAAAAAGATGGAAGGATCATGCTGAAGCCGATTTATCTAAAATTGGGGTACAACAATGGCAAATAGAAGAGCAAGATCCTAAAGGATGGAGGACGATAGTGGATGTGGCGAAGATTCACCCCGAGTTGTAAAGCCAGTGAAGAAAAAGAAAAAGAAGAAAAACTGAATGTTTTCTGTCTGAAACAGAAAATTTGACTGTTGGGATGGCGCTGATAAGTGAGAAATCATAGAACTGGTAAGATTACATAACTCTACACAGAAGGGATGATCAGGCTTTCTCACATTGGAAGGAACAATGCCGCAAAGCCGGAAACGCATTGCATTTTATTCTTCATAAAATAAAAAACAACAACCTACTGTAAAATTTTATGATGCTATAGACAAGGCTTACTTTATTTTTAGACTATTAAACCGGGTTTTAATAATGTTATAGAATAGTTTTTGGCCGGATCTATTAAAAATTGACGTTACAACCGAGATGACGTAACTACCGAGGACGTAATATCCAAGGTCCACTGTGTACATACCTAAGGCAAAAGAACGCAACCAGCGGATTCTAGATTGAACGTATATATTTATACTCTCTTTCTGGTGGCTGCACCTGTTATATAGAGGTCATCTTATGTGCAGAAAGCAAAAGTACATTATCAGTTTCTTACGTAAAATGTTCCATTTGCTCACATAATGAATAGGTCGCATAAACATGACTTCAAAGTAGAAACCAAATCTATTTTTTTAATACTTCTTGCTTTGACACATGTAAGGTAAAAATAAAACAAGCAACAAATAACCTACAATACGATGAAAAAGTGGGCACGATGATTTCTTAGAAAAGCTAATTTGGTGGAATAACCAGTTTCGTTGTAGCCGAAGCATCTTAAGCACCATTCTTCAAAATCAATATAATGGTTTAATAGGTTTTTTATCACAACAACAGCTCTAAAACAACAAGTGCGATTTTTATCACTGTTCAGCTAATGACAATCATCATAAGAATTTGCATAAAATATTCTTCAGAAACTCATCGCTGCCGTTACCATTAGGTAACTGGTGCCTTGAACATCGAAGTATAATGTGAATGTGAAGGTGAATTGTTGACATTATTCGATATTTCAATGAATTACGTTACTTCACGCTCGTGGTAAATAGCATGTAATTGTTTAGTGATTGTTTGATGTTCATGTAAATTTTTAGCATAACAGTAAATAATATTGGATTTTATTAGTCTTGATTCGCTTAACTGCATTTTGATGGTGGCATTTGTATTTTGTACATACTTTTAATTACTCTGAGCAGAAAACATGTTTATAAGAAAATTGATGTACATCAAAGACGTCTATAATTGAAATTATTTTTGATTATATAGGGTCACTCAGACCAACGGAATAAATCAAAGTTTTGTTCTTTTTTACAGTAACGAAAAGGAGAAAAATGTTCCATTTTTCTAATTCTTTTTCCTGAAATAATAAATGCATTTCATAATACGAATAAAAATATCATTTTAATAGGAGCAGGCGATTTTAACGTTGAACTTGACCCAAATATTCAGGGTGTAAAGATTTTAGAACCTTGTTTAGAATATATAGTCTCATGAATAATTATTTGGAATACTCCATTAAGTCTGGATCCTGTACTCACTAATATACATTTGAAAAAGCCGATTGATTGTTGATGTCTACGACCCACTTGTTTTGGGCCAAGGTAGCATCTACCTCTTTTGTAACATTGGACCGGAAAATAAGGCCATTAGATACGAAGCGCAAAACATATGCCATCAATTAGACACTGTGATGAAGCACAAGCAGCAGAGATTGTAATTTTGTACAAGGAAAGATATAAACACAAAAAATATCGCACGGCGTCTCAGGAGAAGTCAATCTAGAGTTTCGAATATGTATTTTAAAAAGGTACCATGAGACAGGCAATTTTGTACGAAGGCCTGTTCAAGGACGTCCAAGGTGCACAACCGCAATTGATGACCATTTTTTGGTTCTTAATTCTACAAGAGATCGCTCTTTGACATCGATGCACCTCAGAACTGAGCTACTAAATGCCAGACAAGTTAATGTGAGCTCAAAAACAGTTAAACAAAGATTAAAAGAAGCAGACTTAAAGCCCAGATGTCCTGCAAAAGTTCCACGTCTTTATTAAAATCATAAAGCTCGTTGTTTAGAATTAGCAAGAAGACATTGGAATATCAACAAATGAAAAAATGTTCTGTTCACTGATGAGACCAGAATCCTACTATATAAGCCAGATGGTAAAAACCACATCTACAGAGGAGTTGGAGAACGATTCGCCACCTGCCATCTTACCCAGACCGTTAGTTTTGGAGGTGGTGACATAATGCTTTGGGGAGGTATTAGTTGGAAGGGACGCACTGCACTTGTGGAAGTGATTGGACGAATGACGAATTGACACTTACGTTCAAAATATTCTGCAAGATCATGTTTTGTCAATGTTGGTTACATTGGATATGACAGATTTATGTTAATGCACGATAATGCTCGATCACATGCTGCTGCCATAGTAAGTAATTATCTCGCTAAGATTCAAATTCAAAGATTGGATTGGCCACCATTTAGCCGGATTTAAATCCAATTGAGCACATGTGGGATCAGCTAAAATGCCGCATACGACAAAGAAATCCCGTTTTAAATACGATAAAGCAGCTTCGGCTTGCTGCACAAGATGAATGGAATGCTATTTCCCAAGAGTATGTCCAAATTTACTTGCAAGCATGCCAAGAAGGATGCAAGTAGTAATAAAAGCTAGAGTGGGGAATACTGAACGTGTACTTGTTTCAATTAAAAAGACTTTAAGCGATTTAAGTTAGCATTTAAGTTTAGAGTAAAAAAAACATTAATATTGTTCTGAAGCTATTTTATTGTGGCATTTTCAAGAAATTACTATTTAAATGGGAATAAGCCACACGTACGTTTATTGACGTTTCAATTTCCACTTCGGAAATCGCTCTCAAAATACAAACATTATTTATCTAGCATTAAGCATTATTTTTTTCTTCTCAATTTTCTCTGCATAAAAATTTAAAATTGTCAAAATAAACTCTTTTTCACAATAAACGACTTGATTGACCAGATTTATTTTCAAAAAAAAAATTGAAAATATCAAAATATTCGATATTTTTGTCCATGACATGGGTGTATAACATCGAGCAAAAAGACAAAAGAGGGAATCTAATCGTTATGACAAGGAGACCAAAAAAGTGGCCTCTGATGGCGGACATATCCGGAAATGCGAATGCGCCAAATTTAAATTTTCCGACACTTATTAACAGTAGCTATAAATTAGTTTTCAGAATGTGTCTTAGACGAGAAAGTTTTATTAAATATTAACGATAACAGTCTAAAATGTGAAACAATTGTTAAAAAACTTCAATAGAAAATAGGTACAAATAATCTTTCAAGTGATAGTTGGGACAAACAATAACATCAACAATAACATAACCCAACTCTTTCCTTGTTTAATTTGGCCTCTCAAGATGGCACTTGCTGTCTAACAATATTTTTGCTCCCACTACCTTTACATTCCCTCTTTTGTCTTTTTGCTCGATGGTGTATAATTAACATATATATATATATATATATATATATATATTATATATATATATATATATATATATATATATATATATATATATATATACACTATATATCGACGGCTCCTAAGTATACTGAGTCAACTAACAAATTAAGGTTTTTTGCGTTTTTTGTTGTTATGTACATAACAGTCCATTGCCTATAGACAGGTATAAAAAAAAATCGAAAACTGCAAAAAATAGCCGAAATAAAGTGGTGTCAATTGGTATAACTGCAGCTTCATTGATTATTTTACGCCGTATACCGAGTCAAGTACAGTAGTATCTGTATACGCCGCATCCGGAGGGATTCATTCTGGTACAAGTGTCTTCTGACTCAGTGTACGATGAACGAGGGTTCGATACGTTGTGTATTTAGTTATTCCTTACTAAAACTATAGATAGTGTTGTGCTGTTTTTTATTATTAACTGTAAGTTTAAATAGTAAAATGCAGGGTGAAAGGAGTCGAAAAATATTGACTTTACTTAAAAATGATTTTAACAGTATCGATGGAAAACCTAAAAATGTCACCGATATGAACGAAAAACAAAAAAGTGTCACCGATATCAACGGAAAACCTGAAAATATCACCGATATCAATGTTCAGATTATGGATGACAACGGTAAGTTATTTGTATTTTTTGTAAGCTCATTTAAAGGTACTTTACTTCGTATACTGGTGTAATTTAAGATACACCAGTATACGAGGGAAGTATTTTTCATAGATTGTAGTTGAATCAGTTGAAATAACTAAGTGGGTATATTTGCAGAAGTTTCCTTAATGACTTTTTAAAATTAGGGGAAAGCTGTAAAAGGAAATTTGTCCAAGTAGTACCTACAGAAAGCGCTGAATGACAAACTAGACGTTGTGAACATCTTAAAACTTTGTGATAGAATTGTTTCAAAATATTTTGTGTAGCCTGTTACTGCCGAACCAAAAAAGAAGTTTATCTCTTTTGTTGAATGGTTCCTACAAATAAAGAAAAGTTTTTATTTCCTTTTTTTTTATGGAACACCTTAACATTTTTAAATTTAAAATTTTTAATGCGTATTGAAATTAAGGGAAAATTTCTGCAAGCTGATTCTATTATTTTATATTATTTTTCATCATTATGATAACTGACGTTTTTTGTTAAAACCGCTACTTAATTGAATCTATTAAAGTTACTTAAAATTAAACGCGAAAATAAAAATAATAATAAAAATTCCATAAATTTGACGCATTTGCTAATTTTTGGCAGTATGTTCTGAATCTGCTGTAAGGGAAAAATATTTCCTTACCGTTAGGAAATATAAGTATAAGGAAATATTGAACGTTTCTTTCAAAAATGTTGTCAATAATGTCTAAATTCCTGACCGATTTTCGAAAAATATAGATTATTTTAAAAATATAATGGACATTTTTACATTATTTATAAAAGATTTCCTTTTCCAGATCCAGAGTCTCCTTGGTCTGCTGGTGCACATTTCACGCGAGAGGAGTTATCAATACTAGAAGATATTAATCTAAGTGATCCTGAATCATTACTAGAAATTTTACCATATCACTCTGATACTTTTCCGGACGATAACGTTCCTGATTACTTACAGATACTGGAAAATCATGACGTCCCTCACAATGAAGCTAATGATCGTTTAATAAATTCCTCACTATTGTCGGTAATAAAGCAGACTTCAGTTAGTGCACATACCCCACAATACTCACAATCACCAAATAAAGACATTGAAGGCACTACAACTGTTAATGGACTGCTTAATGAGGAACAAACTAGATGCTCCAAAACACCTGAAAATTGTGACACTACGCCAATGCCATCACCCTATGATTCATTTTCATCTTCACCTGTTAATGTCGATTTATTGTATAATAATAGTCCTGTGGCATCTTCTTCGGTATCTAACTTTGATAACAGAGACTCAGCAGTTAGCACTCCTACCTTAACACGTCGTAAGCGATCATCAATGGTCAAAAGAGATAAAGGCAGGTTAAGAGAGCGTTTTGAAAAACAATGGAAGGATGAACAACGAAAATATAAGGTTAACAGAGGTCTTGAATATGTTAGTCGCAATGGGAAAGTACATAGTAAAAAAACGCTGAAATCACCTTGTGCTCAAACTTGTCGCAAAAAATGCAGCCAAAAGATTTTAGAAGAAGCTCGAGAAAAAATTTTTACAATGTTCTGGAATATTGGTAACCATTCAAGACAGTGAGATTTTTTAACCAAATATGCTAAAAGGGTACCAAAGAAGAGATTGACTGTGGACCGAGAGAATTTAAAAAGAATTTATACTATCTACTATTACCTACCAAGCGGTGAAGACGAAAGCACTGCAATTGTTAAAATACCAGTCTGCAAAACAATGTTTTTGAGAACTCTTTCGATAAGTTTTAATTTTGTTTACACCGCATTAGAAAAAATAGAAAAAGGAGAAGGATTTGTTGAAATTGATCAACGTGGAAGGCACAGCAGTCATCCAAAAATAATTACAGATGATATGAAACGCAGTGTGATTGATCATGTTGGGGTTTTTGCTCCTGTTGAATCCCACTACGTTCGCAAAGAGTCAAATAAAAAGTATCTTGACGCTTCTCTATCTTTTCCAAAAATGTTCAAACTATACAAAGAATGGTATGATCCTAATGTCTATTCTTCTAAAGTTAATAACGTAAGACAATATCGAGACATTGTTAACAAAAACTTAAATATTGGTTTTCATAAACCAAAAAAGGATGTTTGTGAAGAATGTCATATTTTTGAAAACAACAAAAACATTACAGAAAACGACAAAGCGAACCACGACCATCACCTGACAGAGAAAGATAAGGCTAGAAAATTAAAAGCTAAAGATAAAGAATCAGCGGAGCAGGATGGACACATCCTTTCAGCAGCTTATGATCTCCAGAAATGCTTAAACGTGCCTCATGGCAACGTAAGTACCTTTTACTATAAGAGAAAACTTACTTTATACAACTTTACTGTATTTGATCTGGCATCACGACAGGGTCACTGCTTCTCATGGCACCAGCAAACAGCGAAAAGAGGAGCGAATGAGATTGCTAGCTGTATATATAAATTGATAGAAGACACAGTCGGTACAGGTATCAAGGATTATCGATTCTGGTCCGATAACTGTGGAGGTCAGAACAGGAACAGGATCGTTTTCTTAATGTACATGATGGCTTGCTCTAAGTTTAATATCGACATCAGGCATCGCTTTTTGATAGTTGGTCATACTCAAAATGAAGGTGACAGTATGCATGCGTTAATAGAAAGACAGACCAAGAACAAAGTATTATATACTCCTGACCAATGGTACACGGCTTTCAGATTTGCTAAAACAGATGATAAGCCGTACAAAGTCACAGAGATATCACAAGATTTAATTAAAAACTTTAAAGCAGAACTGAAAGGAATTAATAACTGGACAACTACAGGTGATGGATCTAAAATGCAATGGAATAAAATTTGTCAAATAAAAATTGAAGCTGCAAATCCTTTTAAGATTTTATTCAAAACAAGTTATCAAGATAATACTTACAAATGGATAGATTGCGTGAACAACACCAAAGCTACACGAAGAAGAAAAGAGTTTAATTTTGATGTTAATGACATAAAAACCTGTTACGACAAACCCATTCCCATTGACAAAAATAAACATAAAGATCTATTGGATCTTTGTAAAAATTTGGTAATTCCTAAAGAATACCATTTATTTTTTAACCATTTATTAGTAACAAATTCTAACAGAGAGGAAAGTGATGAAGACTAATTAAGTTCTGAGGTTGATACTTTGTAGATGTTACATTGTTTATCTTATGCTAAAGAATTATTTTTAATTGTTTTTATTATACCAACTTGTTGCAATAAACCAAGTTCCTACTTAACCTAAAAATAATAATTAGTTTATGTTGCTTTTTTGTCAAAAATTGTTGATTTTTGTTTATAACTGCATTTAGACTTTATTGTTTATTGTAAAGAAATATTGTAATAAACTTTTAAGTTTTTATTAAAGCTAAAAGTAATACTATTTTTTTATTTTTGCTATTAGACCAGTATACAAATTTTAACATTGTAACATTATTCACCTCGTATAGTAAGTCAAGTTTTAAACAAAATCGTATAAATAATTTAGCAACAGCCCTACTTATTTTAAAATATTATGAAAAGGTAAGACAATTTCTAGCTAGTGTAAAATAATTATCTTATTAATTTAAACCACATTTACTAGAAACGGCGTATATAAATGTAACTGGTAGTTGATCCAATATTCATTATAATATTACGACGTATACTGGTGTATATGCATTATCTTTTTATTAAGTAAATAATTTAAAATAATTTTACACACATAAAAAAGTCTTATATCATTATATTTACACAGAAAAAAATCTATATTTTTGCGTAAAAACACATCAAAATATCGTAATTGTTATTAAAATTGCTCCTCACCATCAATTACTATTCTAGCAGTTGACTCAGTATACTTAGGAGCCGTCGATATGTAGTATCTATGTAGTAAAAAAAGAATTGCTAACAACAGTTGACAAGAGCTGAAAAAATATAACATTAATGAAGCTAAGAAAAACGTGATAGTTTTTACATTATGGAACATTGTAAATAGCACTAGATGTGGAAAATCACCCGAAATTATGTAAAAGCTACTCCAGAAGAATTCAGTAATTTCTTTGTCTCTAGATTAGATTATTACAGAGACGCTGCTATGTACAAAGCTTCGAAGCTATGTGACTTTCAGCTCCAACCATTAAAACATTTTTGAAGCCGAGCTTCTATACTGGCGTTGTATTTTACTTTTAGTTCTATAGTGAAATGACAAAGCGAGCATCACGGAACTGGCGCGACAAGGTGGCGTCGTCACGAGTAGCGTCATAGAAAAACAACGGGTTATCACATCGATTCACTACTTTCGATCAATTCGTTTCTAGACATGATATATTTACTCTAAGTAGGTTTAAATTAAAAACTACATGAAAAATACAGGCATTAAAAAAAAAACTAAAAGTATATATGTCATCGTTCAGAAAAAGAATTTTTGCATTAAATATTTAAAAGATCAGTGATTTGTTTAAAAATTAGAAATATGATGGCAAAATGGCTGGGTTACAGTTTAAAGTCATATTTGATAACAGAACTGATAGAACATAAGCAGAGAATCTTTATTATGAATCTTAAATACTAACTAAAAATGTTGTGGAACGGCAATAAAAGATATGGAAACGACAATTTTCAATTTTTAAAACTCGAATGAGATTAAATTTTAAAGTAACTATGAATTCAATAGTAGCCACAGCAGTATTTCATATCATCACCATAGAAATTAGAGTATTGTTTCCTGTGTTAATCTAAGTTAATCTCAAGTTAATCTCAAATTGATCTAGCTAGATCAACAAGAAAACCATTTAATTAAGTTAATAAAAAGAAAAAATGGAAGACAAATTCTCTTAATTTCAGGAACATTATTGTGAATTATGTATTAGACAACATTTGGCAGAACTAAACTAACAATTTCTAAAAAAATATTTTCTATTAAAACAATTGTTTTGTTTCTGAAGTAATTTACCATGTATAGGTTTAACATAAGTTTTACACTTACTTTCACCTTTGTCAAGAAAATTTTTATAGAATATTATGATGCTAATACAGGCTGTTTCAAAAAGGTATGTCATAAATTAAATCACGCATAAAAATAAATTGATTGAATCCAACTTTACTCACGTTACTTTCTTGTTCTGATAGCATTTTTCATACAAAAGAAACAACAAAATCTAAGCACACAGAAAAATTTTAAGGGGGGTGTGCAGCCCTAAATCCCCCCAAACTTTTGAGTACGTTAAAATCAAATGAATTTTGTGGAATCATTAGTTTAACACATAATTTTTAAAACTTTTTTGCCTCCTACCACTTTTTCGAAAAACTAGTTTTTTCCTAGTTGGCCATAAAATTGCAATTAGTTTCTACGGGTACAATAATTACAAACAGTTCCATCAATAATAGTCAATAATTTAAAGCTATCATTGATTGTGTGAATACGATTAATATTAAAAATTTTGATATTACAATGGCCTACACATTTCAGGAAATGACAGATATGCATTTAACTTTGGGTAAGTTGGATCAGATTAAATTATGATTTCAATAGACTATTGAAAATATCGTAAGTGAATGTCAAGGAAATAGTGCAGCAGCCCCAAAGCGTTATGCAGTAAAATACCCCAATCGAAATACACTCGATAGACGAGTATTTTTAACCATTGATCGTCGTTAATGGGAAATGGGTACATTCCAACTGCAAGTTGCTGGCAATAGTGGTCGTCCAATAATGGACGCAACTGATGAAGACATTTTAGAAATCATTAAAGAAATCCCTGGAACAAGTACAAGGGTAATAGCTGCTCAACTAAATGTTTCTCACATAAGGATTTGGAGGCGTTTGAAGAATCAGCTGCTTAAAACCTATCACTTAACAAGGATTCAAGAGTTATTAAACAATTTAAATGGTGATAATTATTTGCAGTTCTTGGCGAACGATTTACAAGAGTATTTGTAAGAAGTTAATATTCCAATAAGGCAAAATATGTGGTTTCTACAAAATGGCGCTCCACCGCATTACAGTAATGAAGTCTGGGAATACCTTTGCAGGCAGTATCCTGGTCGGTGGATTGGAAGGGGTTGTGACGTACCTATTTCTTGGCCACCCAGAAGTCCAGGTCTTAACCTAATGGACTTTTGCTTTTGGGGGTTTATGAAAAAGAAAGTGTATTTTGTAACAATGGAGGACAAACAACAATTGAGGGTTAGAATAATTGAAGCTGCAAATCAATTTCGTCAGAAAAATATGAGTTTTCAGCGCATTCACTTTTCCTTATTAAAACGATACGGAATGTATCGTTGCTACATGTAATGATGCCACAAAATTCATTTGATTTGATCGTACTCAAAAGTTTGGGGGGATTTAGGGCTGCACATCCCCCTTAAAATTTTTCTGTGCATTTACATTTTGTTGTTTTTATTTTTATAAAAAATGCTTTCAGAACAAGAAAGTAACGTGTCCATTTTTATTAAAAAATGTCAGTAGTTTGGGAGATAATGCAAAGAAAAAATTTTTATTTTGTAACTTCAAAGGGCTGTAACTTTTTTTGTGTACACTTTTTGTACTACGGTAAGTTGGATTCAATCAATTTATTTTTCTCCCCGGAATGCGTGATTTAATTTATGACATACCTTTTTGAAACACCCCGTATATGTCGTCAATAACGGGGCAACAATCTCACTCATTGCAAGAATTTATTTTTAAAATATAAAATATTTCCATTGTCTTCTACAAAAATAAATGGAATCCATATTAATAATTTACAATAATTTACATACGTTTCCAGAATATGAGGATTTTCATGGCGCTGGCACGAGATACGCAGCAATTTAATTACACTGTTCTCGATTATCTTTTTATCTATCATTTATGTGTTGTTTCGTTTCATCTTTTATTTCATCTAGGTTTGTTAAAGATCATTCCCATAGGTTCCTCTCGGACTCCATGTTCGTAGTTTTTATAGTTATAAATTTCACATCAATCGTTCAATCAATATCGTTCCTCTCCATAATATAAATATCACACACTAATGCACACAATGTATATAACACTTTGCAGACTAACTTATATTGGTCACCCTGTAAACCGTAATTCAATTAACTGATTTATCAACTAATACGGATTACTGCAATAACAGTACACGCGTAACGTAATCAAACTGAATTATGCGATTCAGCTTGGTTTCTTGGTTTCTAATTGGATTTATGGGTGATTTTAATAAAATTCGAAAATAATTACAATTGGAAATAAAATTCGTTTTATAATGTTAACGAACGGTGGATGAGTAAAAGTATAAATAATTTAATGCGATTTAATTTTGTTTACTTATTAAACGGTTTGGTGACATTATGTGATAGGAAATTTCTGTTTTAAAATATATTTGGGTTTGTGCTAGTGTTTTAAATAGAAAATTTGAGAGATACGTGTACATCTAATACGTCATCATTCATCATCATATCTTATTTTCACATTTTTGCAATCGATTTTGAAAAGGCTTTTGACAAAGTCCGACATAACAAAATGCTAGAAATATTGGAAATAGCTGGATTGACGATAAATATCTACGAATAATTACAAATCTATACTAACATCAAGTGGCAAGAATAAAGGTTGAACAAGAACTGTCGGATGAAATAAATATAAAAAGAGGAGTAAGGCAAGACTGTAGTATATTGTCGCCTTTACTTTTTAACTTATATTCGGAGGAAATATTTAAGGAAGCCTTAATGGAGACAACCGAAGGAATTATTGTAAATGGAGTAACCGTCAATAATATTAGATATGCCGACGATACCTTCGTGTTGTTCTGAAGCTATTTCTTGTGGCATTGTAAATTAATTACTATGTAACTGGAATAAACCACAATAAAGATAAGAACGTTTATTGACGTTTCATTTCCACTTCGGAAATCGTTCTCAAAATCAAACAGTAATTAAACAAATTGTTTTTTGTTACAGTGAAAAATTCTTCTAATAATTAATTTTATCTGACTCATTATATTGACAATTAAGACTTATTCCCAGTTAAATAGTAATTAAGAGACTTGTGATCAGTATGGATTAAAACTCAAGGTTAACAAAATTAAATATACGATAGTTAGATAGATCCAACCGCAGAAATTAAAAGCCGAATAGAACAAGCCCGAGCTGCCTTTGTAAAAATGAGAAAAGTACTTTGCAGTCACGATCTTAGCATTGACCTTAGAGTTCGAATAATATCCTGCTACATCTTTCCTCTTCTGCTGTATGTAGTGGAAGCGTGGACTCTAACTGAGTCTATCCTTAAACGCTTGACAGCCTTTGAGATGTGTGTATACAGACGACTACTGAAAATAAGCTGGGTCGACAGAGTTAGAAATGAGGAGGTCCTTAGTCGGCTGAACCAAACAACACAACTGGTCAATATAATAAAGAAACGCAAGCTGGAATACTTCGGTCACATTATGAGACACCCTGAAAAATATGATCTTTTACATCTGATCATTCAGGGAAAGATCCAAGGTAATCGTGGTCCTGATAGAAGAAGAACATCATGGCTGAAAAATCTAAGGCAATGGTATGGAAAATCAACTACATCGTTATTTAGAGCTGCTGTCAATAAAGTCACCATAGCGAATTTGGTAGCCAACATGATATCCAACGATCGATAACGGTCATGAAACTAAAGAAGATCTTATTTTATTTATCGTATCACACTTGACACATTAACATTTAAATGTACATATAGTTTGTATAAAACATAACATAATACATATGTTTACAAACGAACATCTAACTTATTTATATAGTCTATTGACTCTGGAGTCTCCATCAGGAAATCCTCTGACCTGCCATGATAGGATCTGATGGGACACTGTTCTGTAATGTGACATATGATTTGTGGCTATCCATAGTCACAGAGTGGAAATAGTCGTTTACTCCATTTGTGCATCATGTAACCGCATCTGCGCGTTGGGTTCTGATTCGGTTAAGCATCGTCCATGTGTTGCGTGGTAAAAACCTGGTGGTATTTGTGTAATGCAGGGTAAGCTGCTATTTTGTTGTTCCATCCATTCTTGAGTCCAAGCGTTCGTGAAATTGAACTCATCTTCCACAGCAGTCTATGCTGTTTTTATTGGCGGTCGTCTGGAGCGTAAACGGTTACCGTTGGCAGCATCTATATCTTGATGGATTGGCAGATCTCGTTACTAGTATCTTTTTGTACCTACTCACTAGTGTGGGGGTATACCCGCGGGTGTGTAGTTTGGGTGGTGGAATTTAGCTCAGTACTGGGAGCAATTGCGTAGGGGTGGATTTGATGACGCCAGCAATTATCCACAAGAGCAGTATTCGGAGTTGAGAACATATTCATAGAAAAATAAAGAATATAAACAACGGAATACTTAGAATGACACTAATAAAAATAAGAAGGTCTAACAACTCGTGTTATATTTAGCCAAACTAGTAAAAAAATAAGCACGTTTATGCGAATAATTGCAAAACAATCCAAACATAAAATAATTATTATCGGATACATGAATGAAAGAATAGCAAACAAACCCTTGCTATGTAGTAAAAAGAAGGCAATGAATAGGAAAAATCGATTTAGGTGAAATTCTAGTGGAACTAGAACTGGTATGTTGTCATCATGAGTATGGCTTCTGTGTTTGTCCTATTTTCTGCTTCTTTAGGGATTGTTGTTTCTTGTCCTTCTGTGTTTAGGTTCTTAGAGTACTTTGCTGCAGTATCTATAGTTATCCGAGCCTTCGCCGTTTGCACACTTCCCTGGTTGGTCTCAAGAAATTGTGCACGGTATGGCTCTTTGGGCTACTTGTATGTTAAAAGTACTGGAAATAGCATTGCAAAGATTTTGTCAGTCTATGCAGGTTTTCGACCACCACCTGTAGGTGCATTAGTTTGTTCACTTTTCTTATTGCCTCTTTTTCTTTTCTTGATACTTGTACTTTGTGGATGGCTAGAGTTTTTTGCCGAATCTTGATTTCATCTTTTTAAGGCCGGTTAATAAATGTCTTGGTCTTCTAGTATTTTATATTTTTAAATTTACTTTTGGACGCAATCTTTTCATAACTACCATATACGGCTTGTTGTTTTATTTTAATCTTATCCTAACTTCATCTTACTTTTAACTTTGGCTTCTCATCCACCTTTGATGTTGAGTGCTCATAATTGCCCATATTTTTTCAATATATTTAGAAGTCAGAGTTGAAAGTCTAAGAAATTTTAGTAAGTTTATGGCTGCTTCAATAAATTTAGATTTGATATGAGTTGTTCTGCATATGCTATTAACGATTGCTTGCGTCTTTTTTATCATGGTTTGCATTTAGTTTTGTTTATTGCTTGTCTTCGTTTTTAAAGTTTAGTATCGCTACCTCTTTCATCTTGTTTTTAATTCAAAACTCATCAAAAACATTGGATTAATTAAAACAATAAAAAACACCAACTTCTTTGAATTAGTAAAAGTGTAAGTGTATAAATGAAGGAAAGTGCTGTGTGTATATATTGAATACGTGTATATATTGATTACAATACGTTTAAAATGACTAGAAGATTAGATAGCTAGTGGAGACGTTTACTCCTAATTCATCGTTGGCCTCTGAACTCTAAACTCTTTACCAAGAAAATATCATTTTATTTTATAGTTTACACTGTCTTGTGTGATGTTTTGACATACAGCATGATCTCGTTTACATCGTCATGTCCGTCGCCATCACCCACAAGGGGACGATTGGCACCCCCTAATCTATTTACTATATACCCTTATACTTGTTTTGTCACTTTGTGGCTTATAAATACACTATTTGTCACTAATTTTTTTATTTTTGAAAGAACACTTGCCTATAGTTCCATTATAGCCACACTATCTCGTGAAACAGCATACATGCATTTTTTTAATACTCCATTAAATATAGGCTATCTTATAATAACTAATAAGTAACATACAAAAATATAGACTGAAAGAGAAAGTAAAATATAATATACTCAAGGATATATGGAATAAACTATTAAGATGAATCACTAGATGAAACATATAAAATGAATTACTCTTAGAAATACATTACATTATATTAAAGAAGCAATATGATGTTTATCAAACATTGACTCACCTTTTCTAGGACACCGCTGTAGGGTTGTATATTAGGAGGCCCCAACCTGCTGTTGATGGATCGAGTGTCCTCCATTTGAACCTCGGTTTCATCTCCAGAGCATATACTAGGGGATCGCACTAATTCACAAGAGGATTCGTCGGAAAATAGTGTCTCTGTTCCGCTGTCGATGGTCCCCATTTTTATTTACATGTTTGAAATCTGAAACAGATATTTACAAATGAATACAATTTAAATTGATCTTACTGTTGATAATTACATTAAACAAGTGTACAAGTACCGGTAATTAGAAAGTCCAAGTCAAATATCCAAATGGCTGAAATTACTCCCAAATGACAATATAAAAACTGAATGTACTGTTCAATCAAATATATGATACCAGTGAAATTCAATTAGACTGGTTAAAATTATTTTTCCAAATTACTATTCCCATATACTAACCATTAACCAAACTTTTATAAATGTAGCGATTGTAGACTAATTAGTTTAATAAGTCCAAGCCCAAGAGCACTTTCGGTTCAGAAGATGAATTGGAACTACAGAAGTACTTTTTCTATAGAAACACTTCTTCTAGGTGTGAGAAGAAAGAAAACCCAGTTACATGTGCTTTACTGATTTTGAAAAGGCATTTGATCACGTAGAGTGTACCAAATTAATAACTGCCTTGCAGAGAATCGAACTAGATGACAAAGACATCAAACCTATTGCCAAATTTTACTGAAATCAAACAGTTATTATTAGTACAAACAACAAAAAATCGAAGGTAATCAGTATTAAACGAGGCATAAGACAGGATTGTATACTTTCTCCCAACCTTTTTAACGTGTACTTCAAAATATACTTTATATATAAACTTTGACCGATTAAGATCTGCGATTTCGGTTTAGAACCTGGCATCCGCTTCAAATCCAGCGTTTCCAGTCCTCTAGCGATACCTCAGTTAACACCTGTGCGTAGTACTGAATTTATGGCTCCAGATGCATTTTAAAGACTTTTTCTGGAAGCGAGCCGATAATTGCAACGCCTGCCAGGAACTTTTGTTCCAGAGCATCCAGGAAGGAAGATACAATTTCTTGAAGCACTGTGGACGATATGGAAGCAGCGAGATTCATTCGTGTCTAGTGTGAGAACGCACCGAGCATCAACCGGAAAACTGATAGAGAACGTGGAACCTTCACGTTGGCTCTTTACTCGAAGTGCGTTGCTTGTGGGGATTGTCTGCCGGTCGATTTTTAGTCCTCCGAACTTGTACACATTCAGAAGGAAACATGGGTAGACTACTTTCTATCCCTATTTGCTAAAGGTGACGGTAATGAACCATCAACATCAAGGGTAACGGCATATGAAGAAATAAATATTGAGGAGAAAGAGGTGAACATTGTCGGAGATTTTTCAACCACGAGATACGACGGCGTCCCGGTCCCCTTCTGCCAAATACTTTACCCTGCATAACGAGTTGAAGAATTCGATATTTTTATTCGTTCCGCATCACGTGACTGAGGTACTCAAGCTTACGTTGTTTAATTAAATTAAGCACTTCTTTTTCTTTTGTCATGCGCTGTAGGATCTCAACGTTGGTGACATGGTCCACATAAGATATTTTTAGTATCCTTCTGTATATCCACATCTCGAAGGCTTCGATTCGTTTTTCTGTGGCTTGCGTCAGCGTCCAGGCTTCAATTCCATATAGTAACACTGAAAGAACGTAGCACCTCACTATCCGCATCTTGGTTCCCAAACTGAGATCACTGCAGCACAGCAAGGATCTCAACTTAATAAATGTAGACCGTGCCATTTCAATTCTGGATCTAATCTCTTGAGCGTAGTCCCATTGTACGTTGAGGGTAGTTCCGAGGTAAGTGAATCTCTCGACTCTCTGGATCTCTTCGCTACCTGCCATTAGTGCTCCGGGATCTAAATTTGTACGGTTGACAACCATGAATTTAGTTTTATTAATATTGAGATTCAGTCCGTATGTTACGCTCACAGTTCGCTCTCAGTCTTCTTCCCGGCAAAATTGTATGAGTCGGTCTCCCCTTTCGTTTTTCTTGCCTAAGCCGTGTTGTCCGACGATGTCTTCTACACTGCTTTTGCCAACTTTGGCATTGAAATCACCCATGATGATGGTTAGCTCGTTCTTCTTGGTGTATTTTAGTGCTTTTTGTGCAATTGCGTAGAACTCCTCGGTATCCTCTTCTGGTTTTTCTGATGTTGGAGCGTAAATTTGACTGATGTTCGTATTAACGGGTCTGCTTTTCAGCTTCATCAGAATGACCCTGTCAGAGAGAGAGAGAGAGATTCCAGTATTGTGGTTTGTCGTTTCCCGCATAGTATACCATATGCTCATCCACACAGCACTGTCCCGAGCCTGGCCATCTTATCTCGCTGATTCCTATCACGTCGATATTTAGTCTTTTTTTTCTTGAATGGTGTTGTGTATCTTTCCCCCTTCAAATATACTTCGAACATTCCAAGTCCAGATTTTTTGAACGTTCCACGTGCACACTTTATCTTTATTAGTGTTTAAATATTGGTAAGGATTTCGTGGGTTGACGACCTGGAAAGCCTTACTTTTTTGTGTTCTTCCTCCCTGCCGGATCTTGGTATCCGAAGTCCATGATCAGTATCTTCTCCAAATTGGTTTACATTAACCATGATGAATGAACTAGGGACTATTTATGGAGTGGTTTCCCGTTGCCTTCCCCATCGCAGTGTCACAACCGATTGACTCATAATGTGAGTGGCGCCTGTGAGTATCTAGAATTAAGCCTGCAGGATTTTTTTTTTATTTTCCCACAGCTTTATTCCAGTAATGACATTACTGCTGCCTAATGTCATGTCCTCAGTTTATCCGCGGGATACACTACGAATATAAAAAATAGATTTGTTGTATTATGTGCAATTTTCTATGAGAATTTTAATTTTAACATTAAAAATCTGATACAAAGATTTTAAGAAAATTGGGCATCACAAACTTAAGAACTAAGGCAACAAACAAGAACAAACAAAGTCAGATGATTTCACAGGTCATGAAAATATTATAATAACTACTAAAGTCCACTTAGATCGATAGATGAAATAATATAATGCAGTGAGCAACTTAGATACTCTCAATAGAAAAGTAATGATCCAATTAAACACATACTTACGGAAGAGCTTATCATGGAATTTCAAGGGCCTCATTTTAAGTATAAGAACATCAAGATAGATCCACATGGTCTATAGTGCTAATTTACATACACATATAATTTTCGCACATTTAAAATCCGTGGCGATCCCAGCGGGATCACCACAAGACGAATATTGTAGAAATAAAAATGTGAATAAGAAATGTGAAATACTAGTTGCTTTCCTAATTGAGTCGTCTAATATCAAAGGCGGCAATCTCCTCACAAAGACATTTTCCACAGTGAGGTAAAAATCATATTGTCAACTTATCACTTACTGCTATTAAAAATTTCTTGACAGGTCGTAACATTGGATTTGCTGTAACAATTTTCGTTATTTGTAACTTGTTTTGGTTAAAATTAAATCAAAAATTCGTGAAAATAGAATGGAGATTTCCGAGTTTGATAGTCAAGTTTGGAGTTTTCCTGTTATGAAACCAAACGTAGTGGAGATTGCTGTTTTTGATATCAAGTATTGTATATATCTGATCATGGAATATTGTATTAAACAATTATTATTATACAATTATTTATAATTATGTATGTGTATATAGAATAAAGATAAAATTAAAGACAGTTGTAAATTGACAAAAATGCTTTATTCTCTACAAGTTATATAAAAAATTCTTCACTATTGTCTAAGGCACAGTAACTGTTCTCATTTGGAGTATTGTTCTCAGAAGTTTGAGATTTGATGGGTGTATGATATTTCCAAAATAACATAATCTTTTATCTTCCTTCCAGTTTTCCCCGTAAATGTTTTTTTAACAAATTATCGACATCCTTTAATTTTAAAGGATTCGGAGTCACTAATCGGGGTTGGATTACTGTTGGTTTAATATTAGCAGGTGTTACGCCTTTTTATAGAACTCCTTTGGGTTTACCGACTTCTATTCTGTAAGATACTTCTCCTTGCACTAATATATTTTCTCGCTGAGATTTAGTAAATATGAAACGTTTTTCTGGATTAAATTGAAAATGCCATGCACTAGGACGTTTGGTACAAGTTTCCGTGACATTTTTCCAGTCGTATACAGGCACATCTTTTTCAACATTAATTACGCTGGCAATTGTTTAAAAACACTGGTATATTCCGCAGGTGAAATAATAGTATTTTTTTTTCTTATATCTCTCTCAATTAATCCTGCTACCCGATCAGGAGGCATAAAAGAGTGACCAACCACAGGGAATATTAATTCCACTTTTTCGATAGATGACCTAGTCTCATGGAACCATTTGTTAATCATAGTAACAACAATCGTGTTTTTATTTTGGCCTCCACATCCATCCGCTATCAACCTTAATATCTTTGCATCTCCAAAATTTGTCGCATTAAGTCTGTGGTAAACTGCTGAGCTTACTTCATTGGATCCCTTGCTATGCACATCCTCAGTCCAATAATATGAAAATACATTTTGTTGACTCAGTTGGTCTTTGGAGGAACCTTGAACCATTAAAAAGTTGTAAATATAAAGTTGCCTGCTGTAATATGCTGTTTGATCCGCCACTTTTGGAAGTACTAGGTTTTTTTGAAAATCAAAACTGAAAATAATAACATTCTCGTCTTTTTCTTTAAGATATCTGTAAAAAGCTTGTGCTTTTAACGAGTGAACTCGTTTCTCTGTAATAAGCTCTTGTTTTTTAGCACCATCACATTCTTGTTTAATTTTTTTCTGTCAAGCTTATACAGGTGGAGCAGGCATCCTTTTGGGTGTACCAAATCCAATATTAAAGTTGGTATTAAATATTTTTCTAAAATATGATGCCTTTACACGTAACTCAACATTTTCTGATAGAGATTCTTGGTACATTTTATATAACTTTTTCACATTTAAATCACACGGCAAATATTGTCTTTGCTGAGTTGTACCTCTACAGTAGTGCGACTCTATGCATTTAAAAGAAATAATAAAATTTATGATTGAATCTTTTTGGCCTGAAAAAGTGTTGATTTTCTGTCGCCGCCTCTGTTCTCCCGAGGAGTTCCTCCAGACTTGACAAACGTATTCATAACATACGATAATCTATGTTTAGTAATTCCTAAAATTTCCAAAAATGCTTTTTGACAAACTCTTATTACAGCATTAGATTCTCGGCGTATAAAGCATTTGATTGTATGTTGTTTTTGCGTATTATTTTGATTTTTTGGTCTATGTCTACGAACATTTTCAATTGCACAATATTTCATAATTAGGGCATCTTGTTTAAGCTTATCTTTAAACTCATAAAAGGACTGATGAAATGCCATTATGTCTCTCATTGATAATGTTGCACATTGGTAAATATTATTGTGGCCACATGTTGGAAACACTGGTAGATTTTTGGACGAATATCTAAAAAAAAATTACGTTATAAAACTCATATCACTACGTGACTCATATTAGTTACCTTAATTTTTTCTGCTTATTTACTTTCCAGTTTTCAGGCTCTCTAGAACGTTTTCTACAATTAGTTGGTGGTAATTTAACAGCTTGTTGTTCCATTATTATTTGTGATAATTTATTATACAAATATAAATTGACAAAACCAAACACCGTTTGTTTTAGTTATTTAAATAACTAAAAAGTATGGTTATAAAATAACATCATGTGAATCACAGCGAGCCGTCTGATTGGCTAAGAGGGAGATTGCCATGTTTGAAAGTAATATTCATATTTTATGTCCGTTTTTGAAACTGAATGATATTTTGTTTATGTAATTACACTTATTTATAGTCGACTATGATAATGACAGAAATGTTTTTCTGAAAGGACTTAAGTTAACCTGTACATTCCGTAATTTAACTCAGTTTGACAAAAAAATGGAGATTGCCGCCTTTGATAATAGACGACTCAATTATTTCTTACAGTATAGTAGTCAATCGAATCAACAAGATTATCATATCGTGATCAGGCTTTGGCACAGTTGCCGTATCGTCAAATCTTAACTACTGATAATTATTTATTCACTCATTCATTAATGAATACATAATTGTCCTAACATTTATTTATTATTTATTCAAATTACTACACTCATAACCGGCGCAGTAGCAACTTTTGAGCGTCCCCTAGGGGGTTCATAAATTATGCTTTTTTGATTCGCCTAACTTGAAAAACTGCTTTAAAACCATTGAAAAGAAAGAAGCGCATTTTAGTGACTTATAATTGATATCTATTGGATTTTAGTTGTTACAACTTAGTTTCTTTTATTTTGTTTAAAAAATACAAAATTCTCACAGTTTTTAGACCCCTTGATCCATACTGGATCAAGAAATTTAAATGGAGAACTCCTAAACAACATTCGCTGTGAAGATGACACCGTTATTTTTGCAGACAGTTTAAACAATTTACAGCAACTAGTAAACAAAATATATGAAGTAAGTGAAAGATTTGGACTACAAGTAAACATATCAAAAACTATATTTATGCTCATCAGCAAAAATAAAATTAAAGACGTCCAACTGCTAATCAAGAATACACCAGTGGACCGAGTAAAACAGTTTACCTATCTTGAAACAATAGTAAATGAACAATGGAATCACTCACACGAAGTGAAATGTAGAATAGAGAAGGCTAGAATTGCATTCAACAACATGGCCAAACTTTTTGAAAGCCACAACCTAAATCTGGATATAAAAGTAAGGCTCCTACGATATTATAACTTCTCGATATTATACTACGAAGTTGAATCCTGGACAATCACTAAAGCAATGGAGAAAAAACTTGAAACCTTCGAGGCGTGGCTATATAGAAGAAGGATATCATGGACGGACATAATAACCAACGAGACTGTACTACGAAGAATGGGGAAAGAAAGAGAAGTGATGTATATGATTAAAAGGAGAAAGTTAGAATATCTCGGACACATAATGAGAAACGGCACTAAATACAGATTACTGAAAATAATCCTTTTTTCTAAGGATTCCTTTAATCCAAGGCAAAGTATTCGAAAAGCGAGGAATTGAAGAAGAATATCATGGTTTAAAAACCTGAGGAAATGGTTGTCCACAACAACAAAACTATTTAAAGCATGAGTTAATAAAATAATGATAGCCAGAATGATCGCCAATATTCGAAACGAATGGGCTCCAAAAGAAGAAGAAGATCCATACTGGTTTGGAAGAATGTGAATCTGAGCTCTAAAATGCTCGACGCAGAACAATTTTGATGGAAAAAGTTACATAGGACATAGCACCTATGTCAGCTGTATATTTGAATAGATAACTGCAGAAAGGCATCATGTTCAATATGTACGAATTTTGTGTATTTATTAAAATTGTTTCCAGTAGCAAAACGCAACTGTTTCTACAAAAAGGAAACATGTCCGCATATTAGTATTGGCATGGCAACGCTTTCAATATTCTATTTACTGAGGAAAGAGAACTTGTCCTGGACTAGTTTTCTGCCAAGTTCTCTTTCTGTGGTAAACAGTTGCGACACTAGAACTACGTGGCAAATATTCGAACTATACTCACAGCTGAGTTTAGTCAGACAATATTGTGCTTTATTTATTGATGATTGTTGTCGTCTTTACTGTGGTTAATTATTAGATTAAAATGAGTGGTTCAGATGAGGAATGGCGTGTAAACAGGAAAAGAAAAGGTTTTTCGAATAATGACAAATATAAAAGAAACTAACATAATAATTAAGTGACTGGACAAGAACACGTAAACTGGGTTGGCAAAACTGTACCAGCTAAAAAACCAGACTCAAATTTTTGCAGGTAAATATTGTTTTATTCATTGTTGTTAATTTGTACATTTTGGTTTAAATACAATTTTACTGATAATTTAATCTTGTATGTATTTCGAAGTAATATCAGGCTACTAAAACCTAACCTCAAAGTCATTTCCAATATCTTTTTCACTGAATTACTGTTACAATAAAGTCTTTTGTGGTTTCTGTTGCAAATCCAATCGACTTGGAGTTTTCACTGAAAAAGATATGATTGAATTATCTGCCAAAACTACATAACATGACAACAAAAATGGAACAGGACATTTACATCCAATCTATTATGGAAATTAGTCAGATTGCAAGGGAAAGATCCAGGTCTAGTTTCTCAAACCGCGAAACCCAAGGCTTTCAGTTTGATTTATTATGTAGTACACAATGGAAATCGTACAAAAGTATATAAAAATGTATTTATGAAATCCTATTGATACACTGCAAAGCAGTGTTACCGTTTGTCCCATCTATTGCAACTAAATAAAACACCAACTGAAAACAGAGGAAAAAACTTTTCAGGAAATGCATTACCCGGATCCATACTCTTTAAATTAAGGGTCCACGTAGAATCTAATCATTTCCCACCAAAGTACATCACTATACAGGAAAAGAAAGAAAGTATTTTTCAGCTAATATGAATTTAAAAATCATGTACGACATGAAAAGAACATAGTTTCCTTTTTAACATTTGGAACTGAAAAAGGCTCTCCTACAAGTTTTTTGGACATATTTCAAGAAAAACTACCCTTCTATTGGCTTTGCCCAACCAGTTAAACATGCATGTATTACATGTGAGGAACTAAATTTAAAAATAAAGTCCTGTTTTGAATGAGGATGCACAGCGAACAGCTATCACTGTGGCTAACAGTACACAAGCGTAAATCTAAAAAGTTCTAAGCATCACTGAAAGAAGTGACCAACATATCCCTACCTGATATTCCTATCCAAGATACCTATTACCTTAAACAGCTCACTGTAAACGTCTTTGGTGTACATAATGTCGCGACACGGGAATGTTCAATTTTTATCTATCATTAAGTTGAAGGAAGTAAAGGCTCAAACGAATTTGTACTATATTAGATTGGTACATAAAAAACAAAATTTGCAGTGGTGTATCTATTTGGTCAAAATAAAAATAATACTGTGATTCGTATGATGATGTACTTGTGTGAGATAAAAAAGTTTAATGAAGTCAAACTAACCTTTCCTGTTAGGGGCCACTCTTTTATGCCAAATTACAGAGATTTTGGCATAATCAGAAGAAAATTAAAGCAAGAAGAACGATATTACACTATTACTGAGGTTGAAGAACTTATAATAAAATCATCAAAAATTGACGGCAAATTTTCTGTTATTAAAATGACTGTTGATGATTTCATTGACTTCAGTTCATGGTGGGCCCAGTTTTATAAAAAAACTTGTGTAAGTGATGATTCGTATGGCAAAAATGTCCCACGAAACCAAAAAAGGGCTTTTGCCATATCACAATACAGAGAAATGACTTTTTCATAAAAGAATCCTAACAAGGTTTACTATAAAATGAATATCGGCGGCTTTATAATGGATAAATTCAAACTACGGAATGCAGTACAGTCAATTCAGGCTCATACTAGAAGAACATATTCAACTGTACTTTCAATTAACAACAAGAAAATGGAAGACATGAGGAAAATATTGGTATACATCCCGGAAGAAAAAATGAATTTTTGGAATCCGATTTTGTCAAAGTCAATTACACCGGCATTTACAGAAGAAAACTAATAACTTGAACTGAAATTTACTTTAAAGTTTCAGTTTATGATTTAATTGCTTTATTTTATGTATAGGACATTGTTTTATTATGTTAAAATTAATTCTCATAAAATATTCTGTTTGTATATTAATTGTTTTCCTTAGAACTTCGTAAAGTTTCTTGTTTACGGCAGAAAGGGAACCTTGTCCTTAACACAAAAAATTCTCTACCCTCTCCCCTGAAAATATTTTATAAGTAATAAGTATAAGTATTTTATAAGTATGCAGAAGTCCAGTACTAAACAAATTCTATACCGGGAGTGACCATAGATTGGTTATAGCGAAAATTAAAGTAGAGACGAGAGTAGAACGAAACAAACTTATTAAACGAGAACGATACCCAACCACCGATGTCCTGTTTCAAAAACAAACGGAATACCAAAAAAAGCTATGCACAAGACTAAAATCAATAGAGACACTGAAACAAATGTATATAAACGGACTAGCCAATAAAATAAAAGTAACAGTAACAACATCGGTTAAGAAAATATGCTCAAACACGAAAACAGCCAAAACATCTAAACTCCAACCTAATACAATTAAACTACTCCAAGAAAGACGAAACAGAACAGATCGAACTTCGGACAGCTTCAAAAGTTGAAACAAAAACGCGAAGAAAGAAATTAGAAACGATCATAGAAACTATAATAACAATCTAATAAAAAATATAATACAAGATAACTGCAACATGAAAGTACTCAAAGCAAAAAACTCAAGCGGCACAACAAAAATAATAGAAATAAAAAATGAGAAAAACGTCACCGTCCAAGACAGAAAGGAAATAAGCGAGGTCATTGAAAAATTCTACACTAAATCACAGTAAAAAGAGGTTCCTCTTCTCTGGAATCTCTGGAACCTCTTTATACTGTGACTAAATTATACTCGGTAAATTCACAACCACAACAATGACGTACTGGAAGAACAATAATTAACATTCGGCTCAGAAGAAATACCGGACATCACCGACTATGAAATAAGAATGGCCCTAAATCAACTAAAAACGAATAAATGTCCGGGAGAGGATAATATTACAGTTGGAATGTTGAAAATTGGTGGCAGAAAAATGGAACAGGTAATTAATATTTTATTTAATAAAGTAATTGGTGAAAACATTCCTCAAGAATGGTACAACTCCGAAGTCATTTTACTATTCAAGAAAGGAGACAAAGCAAACATCGAGAATTACCGACCAATATCCTTGCTATCACAACTGTATAAATTACTAACTAAAATCATAACCAACCGCCTAACACATAAGCTCGATTTCTATTAACCTATCGAGCAGGCTGAATTCAGAAAACATTTTAATACCATAGACCACTTGCACACCATAAGAACACTGGTAGAAAAATGCACCGATTATAATGTTCCAATTCATATGGCGTTCGTCGATTTCCATAAAGCATTCGATTCCATCGAATTATGGGCAGTGCTGGAATCTCTAGAAAATCCACCCATATATTCAAAATACACTAACATAATTAAAAACATATATGAAAATGCCACCATGCAGATAAAGCTGGACGAAAGCGCAAAAACTAATCTCATAAGACTACAACGGGGAGTAAGACAAGGAGACGACACCTACTCTCTCAAACTATTTAGCCTTGCTCTAGAAGATATTTTTAAGAAACTGAAATGGAACAATAAAGGTATCAAAGTTGACGGATCATACTTAAACCACTTGAGATTTGCAGATGACATAGTTTTAATAGCCGATAATATCCAAGAACTAAATGATATGTTACAACAATTAAATGCAGTTTCAGGAGCGGTAGGCTTAAAAATGAACTACAGCAAAACAAAAATACTGAGCCAAGACCTGACAAATGTAACAATACAAAATCATACCATAGAAAATGTTGAACATTATGTATATCTAGGCCATGCTAACAAACTAGGAAAACCAAATCAAGATGCTGAAATTAAAAGAAGAACACAACTGGCATGGGGCGCTTTCGGCAAACTAGCATATATCTTGAAAAACATCCCCATTTCTGTAAACTTAAAGTAAAAGGTGTATAACACATGCATGCTACCAGTTTTGTACCTACGGCTTGGAGACAGTAGCCTTTACGAAAAAATCTGCTAAAAAATTAGAAACACCGCAAAGAACGAATCATGCTTGGAATATCACTAAGATACAAGATAAGAAACACCGAGATAAGACGTAGAACGAAGATTAGGGATATTGTGGAAGAAATTTAAAAAATTAAATGGCGCTGGACAGATCATGTAGCTCGATATAATGACAACATGTGGACACAGAGAATTCTAGAATGGTGACCAAGGACGACAACAAGAACCATGGAAAGACCTCAAAAAAGATGGGTAGATGAGATAAGAGCAATGGCAGGCAAACAGTGGATTAGATTGGCGCAAGACAGAGAAAGATGGAAGCAATTGGGAGAGACCTAAATTCAGGAGTGAATGGAAAATAGTTGACAAAGAAGAAAAAGAAGTAGTCCAGGATGCCCAATCACATAAACCTTAAATGCAAAAAAATTAATATCAGTAGTGTGTTTTAGTTTACCGAGTTTTTTGTCTCTCCTGAAAAATTGGCAAAACTGGACTTGTTGCCTTTCTGCAGTTAGCGATTCATTTGTTGATCGGACACGGTATATACATATATATATATATATATATATATATATATATATATTATATATATATATATATATATATATATATATATATATATATAAATATTAAAATAAAAATATTAAAATAAAAATACACATACACACATGCACAACTCCATGAGCATTCGGTAAATCAGCAAAAAAGTCGTACAACTGACTCATCTTAGGGTAAGAGTTCGTTGTCAATTTCTTTTGTGGTAACTTTTTTATTTAGTAAATATCGACATGCAAGTAAACTCTTTAAGCAGAATATAGTTTCGTTACCATTAAAGTACTTTTCAGAGCTTGAGTTAAAAAAGCAAAGTATAATATAAGAATTATAAGAGGAAGAACTATCCATTAAAGATTTATGATAAACTACTTTCAGCGAACTCTGCACATTTTAATAGGTTACGTTCAAACCCACGCCCACAATTTTTCACAAAAGATCCAATCATGGCTATATAGATTGACGCATTGTTCCTACAAGACTTATCAATTTAACTTTATCGACTTCATAAGGATGATAATTGAAATCAATTCGAACAAAAGTTGCAATTATACCAACTAAACGATCTGTCGTGTATAAGTAACAAGCAATCAGACGTAATGAGTTGTATTCGTAATAACGAGTGAATGACAGCAAAAAAGGTATGTTATTGATGAATGCAAGTGTATCGCTTTACATTTTATACAGATAGGATCTTAAAATGAAAAAAGGAAAACTTTTAGTTGTGCAATAATTATATGGTCGCTTTAGATTGTGTATTTACTAGTTACTACTAGTAGTAAGTTATTAAAAAAATATATAAAGATTATATAAGCTGTGTTTACGAAATTTGCAGATTTGACGTATGCTCTAAGTATTATGTATCTTTCTACATTTATAGACTCTTTTCAAAAAATACCACGTCCTTAGCAGCTTAAAACTGTAAACAATCCTTTAAGAAAGCAAATGACAAAGTCCACAAGGAAATTTAAACTCCTGTAGCTGGCTGTATACCATGTATCACAAAAAAATTTATTTAAAAATTTCTTTATAAAAGGTATATTTATTAAAAAAACCTTATCGAGCTACATCACGACACGATTTCGGAATTAATATTTCATCATAAGTGCTATTCTAAAAGTATAACCACTTTGATTAAAACAAACATGACATTTGAAATGTTGACCAAAGTTAATACAAACATGTGGTTAATACTTACTGGATGTACATACTTGTTTTATTTCAATTCATCTCGAACTTCTTAAGTCTATTACGCCAGGCAGTCCTATCCATTGCCAACCGTTGCCAGTTTGCTGCGCCTATCTTTCTACCATCCTCATCTACACCATCTTTCCATCTGAGTTTTGGCCTACCCCCTTTTCTACTTCCCACGGGTTGTGACATAAGGATTCTTCTAGGAGGTTTGTTCTGCTGTAATCTTGCCTGCTTGCCTGATGTCCTGCCCATCTTAGTCTTCCTATTCTTATAAGAGATACTACATCTTTACCACCAAATATTTGTTTATATCTGTGGTATACGTCGTAGTTGTATCTCCTCCTCCAAACACCATTTTCACAGATGCAACCAAATATTCCTCTCAGGATCCTTTGTTCAAATATAAGCAGAAGGTCTTCGTCTGCCTTGGAGATGTTCTATGTCTCCGATCCATATGTCAACACTGGCTGTGTAAGGGTTTTGTATATAGTTATTTTTGTTTTTTGGCTTAAGTTTTTACTTCTCATATGTCTACTCAGTCCAAAATAGCATCTGTTTGCCATTAGTATTCTTCGCTTGATTTCTTCCTTTATGGCGTTCTCTTTGGTGATCAGGGAGCCTAAGTATGTGAATTTGTCCACCACTTCAAAGGTAGAGTTATCAACCGTCAATTGGGGACCGATGTTCCTAATTCTATTGTTGGGTGTTGATGCCTTCATCGTAGTTTTCTCCTCATTTACTTGCAGGCCCATAGATTTTGAGGCATTTCAGAAGGTAATATACATTTCTTTTAGCTTGTGTGTTGTGCGGGCAACTAGGTCCACATCATCTGCATATGCCAAAATTTGGGATGATTTATTAAAAATATTTCCTCTGTTGTCTATTCGGGCATCTCTAATCACCTTTTCCAGTGCTATGTTGAAAAGGAGACACGCCAGCGCGTCTCCCTGTCGCAGCCCAACATGCGTTCCAAACGCCTGTGATTGTTCGCCCTGTATTTCGACTTTGCAAACCACATGGGCAGATTTGGAGTCTACAAAAAGATGGTATGTATCGATATTGAATTCATTGGTTTTTCCAGTATTTGGCTTAGCATAAAGAACTAATCTGTTGTTGATCGACCAGGCCTAAAGCCACTTTAATATTCCCCGAGAAGTTCCTCTGAATATGCACTTAGGCGACCATATAAGATCCTCGAAAATATTTTGTATGCTGTATTAAGGAGGGTTATTCCCCTATAGTTTCTTACAATCCAATTGGTCACCCTTTTTGTGTAGCGGGCAAACGATTCCAATACACTACTCTTCCGGGATTTGTTCCTCATTTCCGGGTCTCGGTTTATTTTATATATTTTATTAGTCACAGTAGCACCTCCACATTTAATAAGTTCTGCGGGTATACCATCACTTCCTGGAGATTTATTGTTTTTTAGGTGTTTTATTGCATCTCGTACTTCTTGAATTGACGGAGGCTCTAATGGTGAATTGTTGCTTGCTCCTGCGGGTGGTTGATTTGGATCTGGATCTTCTACTTCTATAGTAAGTAGTTCTTTAAAGTGTTCCACCCACCTTTTCAGTACTTCTTTTGTATTTAGTATATGCCCCTCCTTATCCTTACATAATCTGAGCCTTGATTTGAATTCATTTTTTGCGTTATTCAGAGTTTTGTATAATTTTCCTCTTTGGTTTTCCTTTTTTAAATACTTTAAGTTCTTCCAATATTCTATTTTTCGCGAGTTCGCTTTTTTCTTCTATGAATGCACTTCTCTTCTTTTCTGAGATCTTTATATTTTTGCTGTTTTTCTCGGGTTCTTCTTTGCTGTATCAGCTTATATGCATAGTTTTATTTAACTTATTGTTTGAATTTTATGTTATTTTCATAAAAGTAGACTTGAGAAAGGCAATCAGCCGAAACAGCTGTAGTGATAAGATTTAAAATAAATTTTGTGGAAGTTTGAAAACAAAGTTTTCAGTGTTTTATTGTTACAGAAAATGTTTAGTTCACATACAACTGTCAATTACAAACTTGTAAATTATTCTTGTGTTGAACAAGTAAATTGTTGGTAGCTGACAAGTAACTTACTTGTAAAATTGTAAAATTCACTAGTGGTTACAAGTGAATACTTGTGCATTCGTAAAACACTAATAACGAGATATTTTGCCAAACTAGTAAGAATTTAATTGTAACTGACAAACGTGTAGTTTTGTGAAACGGGCCCTAGGAAGAGCATTTAAAAGAAGACAAGAATAAAACTACGGTCTAAACAAAGGACAATAACAGGCATTATCATCATCTAGATACTACAGCCCTTAGAGGACCTCGACCTTCTCAAGGTTTATACGCCATTCTGTTCTGTCTCTTGCTTGCATTTTCCAGTTGCATATCCAATCTTCTCGGCATCTTGTGTTACCCCCGTCCATCCACCTCAGCATTGGTCTACCCCCTCTTCTCATTCACACGGGCTGCGCTGTTAGAATCGAAGAATCGAAGAATGTTAGAATAGAAGAAGACAAGAATAAAACTGCGGTCTAAACAAAGGACAATAACAGGCATTATCATCATCTAGGTGCTACAGCCCTTAGAGGACCTCGACCTTCTCAAGCTTTCTACGCCATTCTGTTCTGTCTCTTGCTTGCATTTTCCAATTGCCAACTCCAATCTTCTCGGCCTCTTGTGTTACCCCCGTCAATCCACCTCAGCATTGGTCTACCCCCTCTTTTCTTTCACACGGGCTGCGCTGTTAGAATCTTTTTTATCATGTTCGATTCAGGGTCCTGCCCACTGCAGGCGGTTTTGCTTAATTATAGTGGTAATATCTTTACCACCAAACGTATACTTGTAGATATTCTGCAGTTCAACGTTATATCTACGCCTTCATATTCCGTTCTCACAGACCGCTACGAATATATTGCGTAGCACTTTTCTCTCAAAAATCGATAGAGCGGATTCATCTGTTTTAGTTAGCGTCCATGCCTCTCATCCAGATGTGAGAACGGGGACTATCAGTGTTCTATACAGCCTTATACGAGTTTTTTGAGACAGACGTTTGTTAGCTAAGTAGTTTGATAGACCATGATAACACCTGTTTGCAATTTGCCTTTTTATTTCCTCAGATGTATTATTATTGGGATTAACCGATGTCCCTAGATATATGAACTCTTTGACTGCTTCGAAGTTTTGGTCATTGATGATTAAATCTGCGTCAACATTTCCAGCTCGTGTGTTTGTGTTAGTCGCCAAGAATTTGGTTTTATTTTGATTTATATGGAACCTTATTCATTCTGATGCTGCTACTAGCTCGGTTAGGAATTCCGCAGTTCTCGCCCTGGTTCTTGTTATAATGTTCATGTCGTCTGAATATGCTAAAATTTGAACTGATCTATTAAATATTGTTTCCCTGCTATCTAAATTAGTGTCTCGTACTTTTTCTAAGACGGCATTAAATGTATTTCAAATGGGGTTGATGAGTCGTTTTGAATTTTTATTGCTGATAGCATCTTTACCATTGTCACTTTTATCAAACATATGAGTTTTTTTTGGAATTCCTAACTCATTCATAGCGTTGTAAAGACTTGGTCTTAAGATACTGTCATATGTCTGTCATATGATACATATCTGTTAAATGTTAAACATATGTTAAACTCTTGCGCTTTTTCGAGGATCTGTCGTAGTGTAAAGATCTGGTTAATGGTTGAATGTCCACGCCTGAATCCTGCTTGACATTCTCCTAGAAACGTTTCGTTATAAGGCTTTATTAAGCCTAAGCTCCATTCTTTAGGCATTTGCTCCTTAGACCAAATTTTTTAAAGAATTTCTCGCACCTTGGTGAGCTGCTCTCACCATTGTGCTTAAATAACTGTACTGGGATGCCATCGCTGTCTGGGGATTTGTGGTTCCTTAGTTATTCTATAGATATTTTAACTTCATCTACCGAGGGGGGTTCCACGAGTTCCTCATTTCGGTATTCCAGCTCTATATTGTTAGTAGGTTCACCTTCTAGCAACTCTCGAAAGTGATGTACCCATCGTAACAGGTTATCCTCTTTGTTGTTAAGTTACCTTACTTATCGTTACAATAGATGATTCTCGGTTTGAATTATTTTCTAATAATGTTTATTTGATGATAATAATGTTATTATATATATTTCTAATATGTCATTTTCCGAGTGTCGCTTCTTTTTTCGGTGTATGCGTTTTTCCTCTCTCCTTAAGTTTTTGTATCTATCTATTGTTAAATTAGTTTTCCGTTGTTGCATGGTTCTAAATGCCTCGTTCTTCTCATCTGTTATTTTTTTGCAGTCTTGGTCGAACCAATCGACAATAACAGGCCCAAGGCCTTATATAAGAATAAGGTGTTTACATACTTGCCAAGTAATTAGAAAATTAACAAAAAATAAGTAGCTGGAATCCAACTATGTATGCAAAGTTTAATGCAAATTATTTTCACGTATTACGTATTTTTGTACGCAAATGACGTATTTTCTGTATAAAAAATCTCACTATCCGCTTTGCAAGTCAAGGGAATTAACCAGCCGCATGAATATTCACCACTTAGTTGTATCTTTGATCAACAGCCGAGTAAACGATATTTCCGCGAGAGATTATCCCATTCGCTGCATTATATTTTAACGAGACAAACCTAATATCCGCTACGTTATCGATCAAATCAAAGATCCTAAAGATGTTATCGACAAGAAGATTGCATAGTGGTAAGCAAAGAGTACATTTTCGTGACATAACGGATCTCGAGAAACTTTGTCAGGGTCGAGAAATACTTACCAACATCAGAAAATTATGTAAATAGTGAAAGAGTTCGAAAGGTCAATGAATATTTGCAGTGGCGTCACAATAATTGTACTCACTTTTTATACTGGACATTCAATAAATATGTGTTTAGTTGATTAACAAAAAACTATATTATTATAAAAAACATATATCGACATTGTTTATAGTGCACTAAAATTTTAAATTATTATGCTTTAATGTAACTCCTCAAGTAGTTACTAAAGTTCATGCTTAAGTCCATAACACCTATTTGAGAAATTACTTAAAACAAATAATAAGTAATAATATTTCAGTGTACTATGGACAATCCCAATGTATTGCAATAAATTATTTTCTACCAAACGCTTTCTTTATATTAATTAATTAATTAATATTTATATTAATTTATTTAATTATATTCACGGGACATTATTTTTCTTATTTTTCAATAATTAAGAGTTTCCCTTGTTTTTATCTAATTTTCGGACCACCGCTGAAGTTTTATATAGTGTAGTATAGTTCTCAGTCCTCTAAGAAAAGGGAAATGAAATCAAGAACGACTATATTCATTTATACAGTGGAGTTGAAAAATCATTAAGAGCCAAAAAAAGGTGTGTCTATAGCCGTGCGCCAAAAAACTCAAAAACAATATCAAGAGTTGGGAAGAGATAAACGAGCAGATCATTATGATGGATCTTGAGAAACATGGAGAGACGATAGTTATAATATTCGTCTACCGAACAGACGGAGTAATAAAAATGCGTGATCTGCACGTGATTGTTGAAAAGCGACAGTCAAATTACTTACTTCGCAGAAGTTGTATCGGTCAGTTATCGGTATTGCATACAAGGGCGTACGTTAAGGTATTTTGAAGAAATATTGTGCTGTGTATTGTGTTATTGTGTTAATTGTATTTATTTTATATGTTAAGACTTATATTGTGTATTGTACATTTTTGTGTTTTGTAAAGAAATTAGGTAAGTACATATACTAATACAGATATTGGTCAAAAAACTATTGTGGATGTAATCACGCAGTATAAAAATGTATAAATTATTTCTGAACCTGAGAATATATATTAAAAAACAAGTTAGTCAAAGCGTAAAAATAATTTGTAAAATAAATATCTATATCACTGCCTTATTTTAGATATGGATAACCAACAGCAAAATAATGCGCAAGTTGAACAATTCGTTCCAGAATCTCCACCCAGAAAACGAAGACGAACACATTTATCGGTGTCAGAGAAAGAAACAATTTTAAATATTTTTAAAACTGATAGACAAACTCGTCCAAACACGAATCAGACAGAATCTGTGAATTTTGTTTCAAGTGCAGCGGGTAAGATGTTAAGTTTTTTTATTTTTTTTTTATTATATTGTATTTATTTTCATATATACTATTTCATATATTGTTATACTATATTGCGTATTTGTTCTAGGGTAGCAGTGAGCACAGTTTTTAAAGTGTTGGCGGAATATAGACAAACTCGTGTTTTTTCTCCTCCAAAAAAATATCATAGGACAAGAAAAATATTAGATAATATTTCAGATGCTACTAAAACATCAATTCGGAGGAAAATTCATGAGTTTTTTTTCAGAAATGAACTTCCAACACTAAATAAAATGTTGACTGAAATTAATAACGACGACAATTTGCCAAATTTCAAACGAGCAACATTTGCTAAATTGGTTAAGGAAATTAACTTTCAGTAAGTAAAAATGTGTTACAAATGAATTACAATATCAATTACATAACGTTTTTTGTTTTAGTTTTATAACCAGAAAAAAGAATAGCATCTTAACAGAAAAAGATGAAATAATCTCCTGGAGACGTAGGTATCTACGCGAAATCAAAAAGTTGAGAGAGGAAGGGCGGAAGATTTATTATCTAGACGAAACCTGGGTAAATGCAGGTCAAACTACCAGCAAAATATGGGTGGATGAAAATATTAAAAATCCCAGACAAGCCTTTTTGGAGGGTCTGTCAACTGGGTTAAAATCTCCCTCTGGTAAAGGTAAACGTCTAATTATATTACATATTGGATCAGAGGATGGATTTGTAGCAAATAATGGTTTGTTGGTCTTTGAATCAAAAAAGGATGGCGATTACCATGCAGATATGAATGCTGAGGTGTTCGAAAACTGGTTCAGAAATATTTTGCCACAATTAGCAAAAAACTCTGTAATAGTTATGGACAACGCTTCGTACCACAGTAGACGTATTGATAAATCCCCTACATCAGCTACAAAAAAGGCAGAAATACAAGCATGGTTGAATAGACACGGCATAGCCTTTACGGAAGATATGGTTAAAGCCGAATTGCTAACATTAGTAAAGGCCAATAAACCAGCTGACCGATATGTTACAGACGAAATGGCTGCAAGAAAAGAACATTATGTTTTACGTTTGCCACCTTACCATTGTGAGTTTAACCCAATTGAGTTGATCTGGGCCCAAATCAAGGGAGAAGTGGCAAGAAACAACACCTCTTTTAAAATTGCTGATGTCAAACAGTGTTTTTATGAAGCAGTGCAAAATGTAACAGCACATAATTGGCAGAAGGCAATTGAGCACGTTAAAAAAGAGGAATCAAAAATGTGGGAAACTGATAGAATAATGGAAATCACCGTCGAACCATTAATTATTAATCTTAATGATGATTCCGAAACTTCCACTTCCGACAGCGAATAAAATTCCTTAAAATCGCAATCAATTGAGACCAAACATTCTTGCCCTTTGACAAGTGAAGAAATGGAGATCGCACTTAAAGACGTTTCACCGGAAAAAGACCTAGGTTTCGACGGCATCCACCCCGAATGCATACTCAATTGCATTCAGAATCCCACGGGAATTTAAACGTTCAAAATTCATAGCAATACTAGAACCAGATAAACCAGTTGATCACCCAAAAAACTATCGACCAATTTCTTATAATATAAATCTTATAGTATAAACTACTTGAAAGATTAATGTTTAAAAGAATCAGCCCAATGATCTGCAGCTTTCAACACAGTCTGACCAGAAGGAATGATTTATAGACTCTTACGTACTCTGCCTTGCAAATTCACCGCTAGACTAATAGAACATCACCGTCAAAGTATTTCAAGTAACTATGGGATCCGAAATAAGCACCCCCAGAAAACTCAAAAATAGTCTACCGCAAGGCTCGTTACTCGCAATATTGCTTTATAGCCTTTATATCGCAGACATACCGATAACATCAACAAAGTTTAGCTATGCTGATGACTGGGCTTTATTAACACCAACAAAATCACAAAAGAAGCTGAAGAGATTCTGACGGAAGACCTAGCGATTATAGGACATTACTTTCAAAAATGGAGACTTCGCCCCAATGACTCTAAAACTGAAGTAACTTACTTTCACCTAAACAACAATCTGGAGTCAAGAACACTACTTAACGTTCTTTTGATAACACATGACTCAACCACAATAAACATCCAAAATACCTAGACGTAGTTTTGGACAGAACGGTAAGCTTTAGAGAACATTTAAGTATAGTTGCTAAGAAGCTAAAAACCAAAAATAACATAATTCAGAAGCTCTGCGGCACAAAATGGAGGCATCGGTATCTAGACTCAGGTCTTCAGGCTTAGCTATTGTTTATTCTCTAGCTGAATATTGCATACCAATATGGATCAACAGTACTGATGTTCAAAGGATTGATATCCAGCTCACCCAAACCTACACCAACCCATTTAGTACCAATGCTGAGCGACATTACACCATTACACCTTCGCCGACTCAATCTGCTGACCAAAGTATATAACAAGATCCTTAGCAACACGGCGCTGCCGATTCACAACTATATAAAAGATGCAAACCAAGGTCGACTGCCCTCCAGAAAATCTCCAATACAAACCGCAGAATTAGCTGCAGCTACCGAGTTCAACATGACCACCAAATGAATCTATGAATGGTCGGAACCTGAACCAAATACAGTTATACCTTTCATCACAGAGACACCTCCTGAATTTGACCTATCACGTAAGACCTGGTGCACACTTTAAAGCATCAGTGGGGTAAGCTACCATTACGTACACATTTAAGTTTACATGTGTATAATGTCCACATTGCCTAAAGTTAGCCTATAGTATTTTGATTGCCATTTCTCCCCATTTGTTAAAGACACTTCCAGGTTTTATTGTTTACTTTTTAAGGAACTTCTATTATTTTTGTATTGCATTAAAAATTTTTAAGTTATAGTGTCAGATTGAGGTTATATTTTAAAGTTATATTTTAAAATTGTATTGTCCACTTCTACGCCAAATGCTAGAAATTGTTTAAAATTAACACTATATATATTTCCCGTACAGTCAAGCTTGCGTTATTTACATTTTAGCGGTATCTCAAGCTTTTATAACGCTCCCAAATCATCCTATTGAAATTTACGGTTTTTTTTTCATTACAATGTACATAACATGTTGTTATAAAATCGTTTATTTCAATTTTTGTCTGTATAATAACTTTTTATTTTATTTTTTCTGGTACGTCACTGGTTCAATGCGAACGTATTCGTATAATAGGTTTCTTCCCAACAAGTGGCCGAACCGTCCAAAACTATGAACGAATAGTCGACCAGCGCAGTAAGGAGGATAGCACTAATGACAGTATTATTGTTCTCTCACTGACCAACTGTTTGCCACGAATTCTGACTAGTTTGACAGATTGTAGGAATGATTTTAATATTTTATAAGTTCACATGGTATTCACGTGATAACTCCGTCTGTTGGGTAGACAGGGTAGTGACGATTCTGATACAAAAGTTAAGGATGAATTCTATGACAAATTGCTTGACGTGTTGACCCATATAAACCGATCCAAAGAAATACGCCTAGTAGGAACTTTTAATGTTCGGGTAGGCAAAAAATTACAAGACAATGTTGTAGGAAGATATGGTGAAGACAAAATAAACAACAACGGAGAGCGACTTATTGATCTTTGTGAAACATTACAGCTTAAAATAATGAACGGATTTTATCAGCACAAAGATATACATAAATTTACCTGGGAACAACCAAAGAAAAAGATAAAATTTATAATCGACTATCTCATTCAACCAGAAAACAAAAGGCTCCAAACAAATGACGTAAGGGTGTATCGTGGTGCCAAATGCGGATCTAACCACTATATGGTGGTCGCAAAAATAACCATACACTACAGGAAAGTAAACAAGAACAAAATTGAACAGGAGAAGGTAGCATCTTCCACAAAGATAAGATATAATATTGATAGCCTAAAACAAGAATCAGTACAATTCCTCTACAAACTTAGACTAGCCTCAAAACTAACTCACTTAAATCGAAGAGAAACAACCGAAAAAGAATATCAAGATATAAAAAATTGCATTCATCAGGCGGCCAAAGAGGCATTGGGGTACAAAAAAGCTGACAAAGAAAAAATCCTGAGTGGTGGAACGAAGAAGTAGGAAAATTAATTAAAGACAAAAAAAAGCTGATCAAGCATGGCTATCCACGAAAGACTCAGAAGACCGTAGAATTTAGAGCAGACTCAACAGGGAAGCAAAAAAGGAAGTCGCTAAAAGAAAAAACGAAATGTGGGAAGAGAAATGCAAAGAGATGGACCGATGCTTAGGAGGAACCAAAGTGACACAAGCTTGGAAATTCATAAAAAGTATTAGAAAAGAAAGAAAAGATGAGGTGAAAGGAAATATAAACCTGATTCTAAATAAAAAGTGGGAAAAATATTACAAAACGCTATTAACAGAAAGTAGGCACGAATTTATGGAAAGACCTGACCATATCTCAATGACAGAAAACTCAGAGGTGCATAAGATAAACAAAGAAGAACTGAAAAAAGAATTGAAACAAATGAAAAATGGAAAAACACCCGGCCTGGAGACATTCCCATCGAGTTGGTGAAACATGGACCGGATGCTCTTTTGGAAAGCTTAGTGAATATTTTTAATAAATGCAAAGTACTCATAAAATCATGATGCAAAGTACTCATAAGAATATTATTTTTATTCTTTTAAGGAATATAGTTAACAACAGTGGTATCTTGCGTGAAGTTAAAAGACGAACTATGAACTTCTTTATTCGTTATTTGTGTTGGAAGCTCTGGCTTATCTTTTCTTATAGTCTCCGGCGTTGTATTTTTTCTTTTTGAAGAAGTTTTCCCAAATTGTATGATGTAAAAAAGTTATCATATTTCGCTGTTTGCTTGGAATGTACTGTTGAAGTGACAGCGGCCTTTAAAGGCAACTAATTGCTCGTCGACTATAACATTTTCATCAGGGTTAAAAAATTTTGGTACATTTTTTACCCATTTTTTTCCCACATTTTACGTATTGCAGCAAGTTTATCAGTACGTCTCCTATCCTGTCTAGTAGTCTTGTCATCAAAACGTATTACTTGCGAACTTTTTGTAAATTCTTCCAGGGACATTATTTGTCGAAATACACTACGACCCGTTTCTTCATTCCACAAACTTTTAGTTGACTCGCCATGGAACTTGCGAAAACTCCAGCTAACAATAAAAGACCAATGTATGCTTAAAAACCAATTTCATCCAAGTCTTTCCAGTTGGTTTCAAAAACACGCTGTCCTTCCTTGTTGGTCATATTTATAATTTGGTTTGCTATGTCAGAAAATTTGTTAACTATGTCAGAAAAGAGTGCGCCAAAAGAATTTTTCATATCGAAAATTCATACACATGCGTACCTCGTAACTCCTAGAGCATTATTTATAACATTGGCCGTCGAAAAACGACCGCGTTGATAAGGAGGATCGAGAGACCATTGTATATTCCCGTCTTTTGTAGAACTGTTACAGAAGGTTCTACAGGATGTTGTACGTAAAATGAAACAGCAGAATCATCACTACTTTCTTCCTCAATCTCACTACTTGTATTGTTTTTTTGTTTCTGATATACATTCATTACTCTCTGACACGTTCGCAAGCTCGCGAAGCTCATCTTTGGTTACCGTTCTTCGGCGCGACATTATCAACATGTAAACATAGACTGAAATTTGAAATGTAAATAAATGTGCTTGGCATATCAGTGTCTTCTTACCAGCTTATCACTTGTCTATCACCCCCACTTCCTTCTACGTAACATGCCTTTCTAAATGACATCGTCCAGCTACACTACACATTTTTTACAAGTTCTAGAAATACCTCATATTATGTAATAAAGTCACGAAACACCAAGACGTTTCGCCTCGTAATAATTAGCAAAATTTAATTAGAAATAAATTTTTTTGGGGCAAATAGACCCAAACATTCCCGCAAATATTATGAAAAATCGGAAACAGACATATCGTACGTATTACTCTTATGGAACTGTGAACGACTGTTCAATCACAAATTAAATGTTTAATTTGTAATCTTACATTAATCTTAACATACCTTCCGATTATTTACCTTCCGGTAGATTGGATAATTCTTTGCAATAATGTTATTGTTTTAATTATATTTGTGTTAGCAGCTAGGTGTAAAGGTACAAGTTACAAGTTGCAAGGTAATGGCATTTTTGATGAATTGTAGTTTTATATGTGAGCTTATAAATCGGGGCTGAACTTTTTAGTATGGAGTCTATTAGAATATTTCTATTTCCAAACTCTCATAGGGACGCATAGATAGAGATAAAACAAGCCATATGAACAAAAAAAGAAGTTATTCATATATATATATATATATATATATATATATATATATAATATAACAAGGCTCCAGGTATTGACAACGTTCCCTCTGAACTATATATAATTTAGGTAACGAACACCTAGTAGGACAAATGCATATAAACAAGAATTGGAATGATGAAAAAATCCTTAACTGCTGGAAAATCGGGATTTTATGTCCAAATTATAGGACAAACTGAAATACGAAAGCTATCACGGCATAACCCTCTTGTGCAAGCGCACAAAGTTTTTACTTACATACTAAACAAAGGACTCCAACAAATAACTGAAAATATTGTTGTGTAATATCAAACTGGTTTCCGACAAGGAAGATCTACAACTGATCAGTTACCAGGCTGTACGATTAAATTAATACACAAAAGTTATACCAAATTTTGTAAGCTTTAACATCTCCCAAAAATATGTCCGACTAGTGGAAGCAACAATGAACTTGTCAACAGCAACTCTCAGAGCACAAAATCAGCTCACTGAGAACTTAACAATAGTCAAAGGATTAAAGCACGAAGACGGGTTGGTACCGATTCTATTCAATCTGACTGTCGAATATGTGATAAAACAGCTGAATATAGGAAGTAACCTTCTTACAAATAAATCAATACATATTTAGACCTGTGCTGATGACATTAGCATTATGTCTCGCAGAACAGAAGAGGCAGCAGAAATATATTCATAATTAAAACTAGGGGGCAGAAGAAACCGGATTAGAAATAAATATTCAAAAGACAAAAAAGCTAAATAAGAGGACGGCATTGAAACTCTAGAAAGTTTCTTAACTACTTTTTTTCTACCTCCCCAAGTTTTTGATATACCCTGCGACAGATGCCAATTTGGGACACCCTGTACAATAATACTTTTATTTTTTATTTTAAATATAGAAATAGGTGCTAAATTGAATCATAATGATATTGAAGTCAAATATTACAAAAAAATTTTATAATAGCAGTATATTTTGCTGTTAAATAATTTAGAAATGTTAATATGTTAAAACCTTTGACCACCCTGTTAGTTGGTTTAATGTAATAAATGTTCCAGTAAATGTTGTTTTGTTGTCCTAGATTCTTACATTGTTACACACTCATCAATCATAATAACTATGCACCTAAAAATACCATTCACAAACATCTTAAAGATAGCTGTAAATTGTTTGAAAGCTGGGAAATTATCAATGGGCGACATAAGTGTAGCTATTCCCAGACTCTATTTTACTGCCAGTTGTCAGAATAATGTGATTAAAATATGATAAAACGATTATGACTTGTACGTTGAATTGGAACGAAATGGTTTGGTACAGTATTTTTGAATATGCTTTGATGACTTAGCCGAGTTTATATTAAAGTTAAAGGAGACTTCAAATTTAAAATCGCCTTTAACTATAAATTTTCATTACACAATATTGATTTAAAGAACTCTTTTTATCAAAAGACCTCTTTAACTTTAAACTGAGAATTTAGGACCTGTAAGTTGCCAAAGTTTCCTTGAAAGAGAACATAACCTAGTGTTGAAAATATTTTTAATATTGTTGTAGGTTGAGTTTACCAAAAGTACAAGCTGATTATAGCCGCAAATGTCCAACATAGAACAAAAATTTCGGTTTAGCAATTTTGGCATATTTTCATAATGTGTATGCTGTACACTATGCGTACAATCAAACTGGATCCTTATTTTACTGGACCCATTTCAGTGGCAAAACCGAATGTCAAATTAAAATGGATTGTTTTTTTGCTGGATACCGTAAACAGGATGCTTGTGTGATTGCAAGTATCAAGTACGTATACTACTCAACAGGACCCTACAAAATACTGTACCTGCAAAAAACGGGATGTTGCCGTGTGAAAGGGCTCTAAAACATACTTTTGCTGTAGATAGAATGTGGATATTAAAGGCATAGACGTTCAGCTGACTCTTATAGTAAACATCGTTTGTTGTTATGTTTGGGATACTTTTTTCCAAAGTCGAGACAAATAGCTTCGTGAGTCACAGATGTTTGACTTTTTTTCTTCGCAGCCGTTTTTCTACTGTAAAGTATCTCAGCCTTTCTTTTGTGTACATCATTTTGTATTGTAGGCTGGCGTATTTCCTTTTGCAAGCGTTTATTTTGAGCAAGATCGAAAATGTTTAAAACATCAGACTGAAGAGATTTTATTTTGAAGAATGGCACCAGATGGCACCACTAGATCTATTTATGAAAAATTGCGACTTATCCCCTTTTGGACCTGTACCCTTCATATGTTATGCCCAATTTATAGTAAACATCAACACGAGCTAAAGATTTATATAAGAACTAATAATTAAAAGGACACTAAAGAAAGTAGAACTGCAATATGGGTTGTGGAAAAAAAGATATTCTATGCTTAGGATTGAGATTTAAATTAGGTCACCATGGTTACGATTTTTGCAACTGGAGTGCCTCATAATATTGTCATTGATATGGATGATAATTTTTCTGAGAATGAAACTAAAGATGAAGCAAATGATTTACAATGAAGATGGGTTAAAAATTAAGGCAATTTTAAGTTATATACGAATTTATATTCTTTTATTGTTTTTAGATTTATTCCCTTTAACGATGCGATGGACGTTTTAAAACAACTTTTTTTGAAGTACAGCTAAACAGCTTATTTCAATATATTGTAAGCATAGACAAAATAGCATTTGACCTAACCAAAGATAAATTTGTCAGAATTTCCACATTGATTTAATAACGATAAAAAAACTGGTAGACATTTTGTAGAATGGTTTAGGTATAAATATAATGAGTTATTTAGATGACCTGATCTTCTGTTATTACGTCTGTCGCACGATTAATGGCATTTAACCGAGAAAATGTACAAAAAACACATTTTTGAAGCGCTTAGGGAATTAAAGGAGTTTTATTTCAAACCAAAAGACAAAAAACCTAATACACGCAAGAGCTAGTGGAAGCAGACGCACAGTTGAATTAGAGGGCAATACTGAAAACGTAGAAAGTTTTACACTTACTTGACACAACCGGAGATCGAAAATCAGGATCTACAAAACCATTATCAGACCAATAGTGGATCAGACCAATAACGAATACGAGACATGGGTGTCGACAGAAGACACAAAACGAAAGCTAAAAGTCTTCGAACGAAAAGTACTATAGTTTATTTTTATGAACGAGAGAGTAATTAGCCTCCATGGGCGTGCTCAAGATTAATTGAAAAATTAATTTGAATAATTGTAAAAAATAAATGAATTATTTCAGTGTTTAAAGTGTTATGTGTATGTAAACAAAAGTGACCTCTTTTAATCACACACTATATTAGAACTGACTGGCCTACGTTAAAAAGGGTTTTAAAAAATTCACATTTTTTTTTATTTTTAAAAAATTACAAAAGAGAAAGAGTTTTTAAAACCGTCTAAGGTATGTTAAATAGATGAATAAAAATATTAATATAAAACTTACAGCTACTTGTTACAAATCCAAATCAGATTCAGAAGATGAACTTTCAGAACCAAGATTTATAATAACTGGCTCGATCATTTTATCAGTAATATTGTCCAGCTTCCACATTTTTTCCTCTTCTTTAATAGTGTGATTTACTGCCTTTTCCCAGTTTTCAGGTTTTACATTAATTACGGCCTCCAAAAACAACTGTTTAACATCATGAATTTTAAAAGTGGTATTTTTTCTTGAAACTTCACTCTTTATCTGTGCCCATACCAGTTCAATCGGGTTTAATTCACAATGATATGGTGGGGATCTAAGTACTGTCATTCCACGATTTTTGGCAATTTCATCAATTTCGTATTTTTTAAATTTTTCTTTATGAAGGGCACACAACGAATAAGTTCCTTTCTTATAGATCCGGGATAGTACGTAATATTTTTTGAACTCAGCCAATTCTGCAAGTCTTTTTTTAACCACTTGGTTGTGGGCAGTCCTTCTATAAGTCTGGAGTGATAACTTGCATTATCCATTACTATTACACAGTTCTTAGGAAGAAGATCTATCATTTGTTCGAACCATTCTTGAAAGACATCAGCGTTCATATCTTCATGGTAGTCACCGGTACGAGTTGATTCAAAAGTTAATAAACCACCTTCAACAAAACCGTCTGAACTGCCAATGTGTACTATTATCAGCCTGCGTCCCTTTCCTGACGGTGGGTTTAAACCAGTAGATAAGTTATTTACAAAAGCGTGCCTTTGACTTGTAACAGTTTCATCCTGCCAAAATTTATTTGGTGTATGACCCTCGTTGATCCATGTTTCATCAAGATAAAATATTTTTCTTTGTTGGTTTCTCATTTCCTTTATGGTTCTTAGAAAATGTCTTCTCCATATGACAATATCGCTTCTTTCCAATAAAATAGACTTTCTGGGATTCTTTTTCCAGCGGAAGCCTATTTCTTTTAAAAGTTTCCATAACGTACTTCGACTCATTTCTGGGTAATCCTTATCATCTCGAACTAAGACAAGAACTTTATCCAATGTTGGAAATTCTTGTCTAAAGAAGAATTCATGCACTTTCCGTCGAAGTCCTTCTTTAAAATGATATTCTATTTGAAATTTTGGTTTCCCTGGAGAATTACGTGGCATTTGAAAACTACCACATTTCTCTTCTTTAATAACTCTGTAAATCGTAGATTTCCCAACACCAAGTGTACTGCTAACTAACTCAACGGTCTCATCAACACTTTCACATAAACGTTTGTCTGTAAATGATTTAAAACAATTAAATATTAATGTTTTTTCATTAACTGTTAAAGGACCCAATTTTTCGGCGTTTACACGGCACTTCCAAATTTTCCATAACACTAGTATACACAATAAACTGCACCTTGCAACTGAAGTACCTACTTTTAGTGAACTGTTAAGAATTTTGAATACGCCACTTGGACCTTATTACAAAATGGAAAAACCCACTATCACATTTTCTGTGGAATAAGTTTAGAAGGTAATTATCTAGTCAATTACTGTCGTAGATTCCTGGAATTAAAGAATTAAATGTTTGATTGTTGAAACCCTTACTTCGTGAAATGCACTCATTTCAGATAAAATAAAAACGTTTTATTTTGTCTAAAGAATTAAACTTTATTTTCCAAATAGGTAGGTACTTATTAAACTTTTATTGGTTATATATAACCAATAAAATAAACATCTTACATTTCTTGCAAATTCATTAGTACCTGTTAAGCTCCATCACTCCGACACTGGCAACCTTATTTAGGGATTAGTAACCCTCACAACTATTGTATTCTATTCTGCTCCAACCTTTATACCTGGTGTTCATACTCAATTTAAAATTGTTTTCCTATATACTTCTGTAAACTTGTTGACAAATATCTGTTTTTCATTGAGTCCCCCGTATCAACAGTTTAGGGATTTGCATACATAATTTATTGTTTTATTATTCTCATACATATAAATACACTATAAGTAATATATTTTGACCTATTAACGAAACCGGAGTATGGAGATCCAGGTACTGTGGTGAATCATCTTCCATATTGCCTGTATTTCCAGGATGATTTTCAGCCGTCGCTCTTAAGAAGGAAATAAGGTTTTTTGATTTCATCCTCTAATTAACCGAGAAGTAACGTATATTCGAGTTACACTTGACGAGAGGTTGGCCGAAGGCTCTGTTGTCAGCAAGATGCCACTGGCAATGTAGAGTACTTTATCAGTTCGAATTTGTTACACTTGAATATATATTTATCTTACATGAAATGTTTACTCTGCTCGATCTATAAGACTATCGGCAGAGTGTCGAGTCTGACTAGACCCGGGCTGTGGAATAATTGTGAGTCTCTGAGACTAGCTAGAAGAACTAGCTTCATTTTCCGGTCGAAAGGTACGCTACTTTTATGCATTTCTTGGTTACATGTGCGCAGAGATCTTCCATCAGAGGGCCAATACAATTGATAGTAATAAGAACCCTTGAAATTGGCCGACCCGAGTGACAATCTTCGCTGTATATTTGGTCCACTCTGGCGACAGTACAACCATGAACCCTATGAACCTCGCATGAAAAGGTCCGAGGATGAAGTGGCGGCGGACGCGCAAAATTTGCTAGACGTGAGAATCTAGAGAAAATCAGCGCGGGACCGGCAAAGTTCGAGGCATAGTTTGGAGGAAACCAAGGCTTGATTTAAGAAAGAGAGAGAGAGAGAGGGAGAGAGAGAGAGAGAAAGAGAGAGAGAGAGGGGGAGAAGGTGAGATATACTATTTTAAACACCAGCAAATATATAATTTGGATGAGACAGGCGTTTCGACATTCGCCACGAAAACTACAAAAATAATGACTCCTAAAGAAAGCATAGCAAAAAAAATCATAATGACTCGTAAAGATATAGCAAAAAAGGATCTAAAAAAGAACAACTATATATTAACAGAAACAAAGAAGCTTATGGATAAAAGAAGGAAGCTGAATGAAGGAGGCAAAAGGAAATCTATAGAATATGTAGAAATCAATAAAACAATAAGCAGAATGATAAAAGAAAATAAGAGAAAAGAACGAGAAATAAAAATAGAAGAAGTAATACAGAACAACAAAAATACGAAATGCTTAAGGCCGAAATTAGCTAAGTTTGAAATAAACAAAATAAAAGATGTAAATGGAGTAGAAACAAACGTTAAAGATGACATCATAAATATAATCCACCATTTCTACTCATAATTATATAAAACAAAAAAGGAACCACCAGAAGAAATTAAAAACCAACTTAAGATTAAAATAAAAAATGTCAACTCAGAGCTACAGCCAGAAATAAGCAAATCAGAAATAAAGAAGGCATTGAAAGAAATGAAAAACAACTAATCGCCTGGAAAAGATGAAATAACTGCAGAGATGCTGAAATATGGTGGAAAAGTGGTAATTAATACTCTACATCCCCTTTTTAACAAGATATTAAAAGAAAAAAGAATCCGAAACAACTGGAAGGATTCAGTAACCATTATCCTACACAAGAAAGGGGATAAAGTAGATATAAAAAACTACCGTCCTATAACACTCCTTAATGTAATTTATAAACTCTAACAAAAATTTTCACCAATAGATTGACGACAAAATTCGATGGATACCAGTCGAAAGAACAAGCTGGTTTTAGAAAGGGATTCAGCACAAGTGACCATTTACTAAGTATGAAAATACTTATAGAACGAGCAAATGAATACCACATTCCTCTATATATGGGTTCATAAATTTGGAAAAGGCTTTCGACAGAGTCGAACATTGGTCGGTGAAAAGTTTTTGATTAACGCAGAATTGACCACGATATACGTAACTAATAGCCAATATATATATATATATATATATATAATATATATATATATATATATATAATATATATATATATATATAAGGAAGCCAAAAACAACAATTAAAGCATATGAAGAAACAAAATCAATACAAATAAATGGAGGCGTGAGACAGGGTGATACAATATCACCAAAGCTTTCAATCAGGCTCTTGAAGATACCTTTAAAATATTAGAATGGAAGAAAAAGGTATAAAAATTTGTGGACAACGCTTCAACCATCTAAGGTACGTTGATGATATCGTATTGATAACTGATAAAAAAGAAGAATTATTTGAAATGATGAAAGAACTGGACGTAGAAGCTGGAAAGATAGGCAAAAAGCAAAATTTACAAAAGCAAAAATGGACAAAATCATAAAAACCCAAAGAGCAATGGAAAGACAAATGTTGCACATAAGACTAATGGATAAAAAGAGAAACGAGTGGATAAGAGAGAAAACAAAAATGAGGGATGTTAGACAAGAAGTTGCAAAATTGAAATGGAGATTTGCCGGACACAATATAAGACAAAAAGAAGACCGATAAAACAAAATTCTTATAAGTTAGAGACCGTGGGAATATAAACGAAGCAGAGGAAGGCCCCAAATGAGATGAGCAGATGATATCAAGAAGCACGTGGGCTTTAGTGGATGACTGTAGCGACAGACAGAGAAGAATGGAAAAGGATTGGGGAGGCCTATGTCCAAAGATGGACCGAAGAAGGCTAATTAGATAGATAGAAAGAAAGCATAGGGGGGTAAAAGTCCCATCGGTTGAAAGAAGCATCAATGTTACTGCTCTTTGTTGTATAAATGCAAATGGGTCGATTGTTCTACCCTTTTTAATACCTCCCAGAATTCGAATGCAGTCTTTTTTTTTTAAATAACACTCCTACTGGATTTGTTGATGAGAGGTCAACAAATTTATAGTTATAGACAAATCCATAATTAATGAGTTTTAACATTTTTGAGTAAAAGTCAAAGAAGTTAACAGGTTTTATACATATGACATCTAGTGGAGCAATTTTGTTGATTGTTGCATCTCCGCGCTTACAGATATTAAGTACTCATGTGAACTGTTACATAACTTATGCTGATTTCATAAAGACACATTTTTTATAATGAATAGGGAGCGGAATCTTTAATGAATCTAAAGCGGACAATATTTTCATGGACTACTTGGTGCGCAACATTAACCAAAGGTCAATTTCTTTATGTACGCGACGGTGCACTCATTTAAATCGTACGGTAGAAGAAACTCATTAGTTTTATACAATAGATACAAATCAAAGGAACGAGAACCCATTGAATATTTCTTCAGTAATTATTACACAATTATTTATCTATATTAAGTACTACCAGTGGCTTAGTCTGCTAGTTTTATAAAGATAATATTTGCGAACAGCTTTTATCGAGGAAATGTACTCCACTATTGAAAAGAAAATAATAAAAATGTACAAAGTGGACTCATTTGAAGGATACATAAATATTTTTATAAAAACCTCAAATGAGCCAACTCACGTTTAGTTTCAAGAGAATTTTTCACCCTCACACTACAGTATATTTAGTTGTCAACTAGTCAAAGGTATAAAACTAGCGGAAAAAAATGTGGCAGCCGTAGCTCCATGGCTATGTTACTGACATAACAAGCTGGACGGCCCGGGTTCGTATCCCGGCACCAACAAAAATTTTCAGTTTTTAATTTAACTGAGTTGCGACCGTGCTTCGGAGGGCACGTAAAGCCGTCGGTCCCGGCTACAAAAGTAGTCGTTAAGTCATGTTGGGGGCGCTTGCGCGACCTGAAAACCCTAACACTAGACATTAGCCAGAAGGTTACACAAACTTTACTTTACTTAATTTAGCGGAAGATCAATAAAGTATCAATACCCAATAACAGTGTTTGCCTCCACAGTTTAATAATATACAGGGTGAGATGTGAATTTTTTTTACTGATATTTGTTTTGGTCATAACTTTTGAGCAATAATTTTGATTTGTTTCATACTTTAGTATAATACCATTCCCACTTTAATATGTTTTTTAAATAAAATCCACAAGGAAAATAGTTCCTGCAGCTGGCTATATACCACGTATCACAAAAAAGAGGTTAAATCTTTTTAAATGGGTATATTTAAAAAACTCTTAAAAGGGCTACATCAAATAACACGAACGTTTTCGGAATAATAATTCCATCATCAGGTTAAAAATGCCTAAAATAAGTATAAACCATTTAATTAAAGCAAACGTGGTTTAAAATTTTGACTAAGGTTAAAAAAGCAAAATGGTTATACTTACAGGTTAACATGCCTGAGCCACCAAAATATTAGGGTAAAACCCTTTAAAATATATAAGGTTAACAAAGATTGTACATAATGTTGTTATTAATATTTGATGTTAAATATTTAATTAAATTTTACTTTAGGTAACATACACCCATGTCTTAGATGAGTTCCAGTGGCCAGAGAGTAAACCTCTTCAAACTTTAGCTGGTAACTGATTGACAAGATACCTATGAACGGTGTCGAAAACAAAATGTCAATGTACCATGAAACAATATTCGTTATGCATAGTATTACTACAGCCAAAAGATTCAAAAACTTTGATGATGTTAAAAATGGTAACAGCAATCCAGGTGTTGGGATTTAAAATTTTTTAATTATTTAATTTTAGATATAAAAGATGTAAAATTACCGTTGTTGTTAAAGGTCATGTTTAAGAGAATGACGTATGCATTAGGCAGCCTAGACCACACTCCATACGGCAAAGAGTAACATAGGCATAAAGAATCAAGTCTATCACCCAGATAGGTTAAAAACAAACTATGGTCCTACAAATTAATAAACACAACAGAGTCAGAAACATCGGTCTTAAATTTATTGTTATTAACTCTAACTCTGAAGTCGTGGACAAATTCATATACTTACGCTCACTGATCACCAATGGCAACTCCATTACGGAAGAAATCAAACGGACAAGTATTCTGGCAAACAAGTGTTATTTTAGGCTGAGTAAACACATAAAAGCAGAAACTCAAGCAGAAAACAAAAATAACAATACACAAAACTCTCATACTCTTATACGACTAAGATGGGCAAAAGGTAGCAAGGTGGCTACGGTTGAAAATGACTAAAGGACTGGCAAAATAAATTTGGGAAGGTGGAGGTTCTACAATAGGGCTGTAGCGCCATTGATGATGATAAAACTTTAAATTAAAAAAAGAAACACTGTTCAAACTATCCGCATGCATCTAGATGTTAGTTATAAATACATAAATGAGAACACCAAAAGAATTATTTAACTGTTTGTAAAAATATCGACAGGGAAATAGTATTTTAATAAGATCTACTTTTTTATAGGTACTACACATAAAAACGTTTTTATGTTATAAATTTTTAACGTTTTTAAAAATACGTCAGGATATCTTAATAAAATGATATAACTGCCTGGAAATAATATTGGTTACGTCCCTGAATATTACAATAACCTTTAATGTATATAGAATAGACAGGATCTTCCGGTTGTGCCTTGAAAGAATACGAAAACATTTTTTCTAGACCACAATGTGCACGCTAATATTGACCTCATTTTGATTTATGCAACATGCATTCTAAACAGTAATAATTATGATTAAATCGATTCTCACACCAAAGGAAGACAATATTTTATATAGAAACGGAAAAACGAGTAGATACAAATAATCACATTCTTCGTCTTTAGAATAGTAAAAACTGAACAAAACTGAACACTTTTTTATATCTGAATATATAATTTTTTATAACTGAAGAACAAAAGAATAGTAAAAACTGAACACTTTTTTATATCCGGCAGGTCAAAAAATTATTACAATTATTGGTTAGTTCTCATTCTGTCTTGCTGTGGATTTTTATTTTTTGTCATCATCCGTGTTTCACAGGATATGTCACGTATAGGCCTTACATAAATATCGTCTATATACTTGGTGTAGAAGTAGTATACTTAAAAGTCCGCCTCTGGATTTACTTCTTAGTCAATGTGATTTATCAATTATCGTTGCAATTACAAAAATATGCGCTAGATGAATAATGACATGAACTTGGAATTATATCCTTCTTGTTCTGGTGCTGTGTATTCTTGATAAGTTGTCTGTCATTATGTCTGATCCAGTAATAGTTATTTAATGAGGGTCAATATTTATCTTTCTATTATTTACAATAATATTATTTCTCATCTGTGGATTATGCCGGTAATATTATTTTATATTTTCTGCTACTAGTACATATACACCAGTCCTCTCTACGATTTTGTTGATTCCTTAATTAATCTGTCATATTATATATTTTTTGAATGTTCGGTAAATAAATTTTCCGCACAAAAATCAAATGGTCATCGAAATTGTACTACCCGTGCTAGCTTTAATTTTATTAAAAAGGAACTTTGAACTGAGTAGAAACTCCACAAAAGACAAATTCCCCTTTCTACAAGTCTAACCAAAAATAAGAGAACATGTCTTGCTTGAAGACTTTAATGCTAAAATGAGTCCAGGAGTTGTTGACCGGGAATAAGAAAAGATATAAAAAATCGTTATTCGTTTCTTGCAGAAGTGGACAGTGTTTCTTTAGATACTTTATTCATGTGAGTATCTTCTAAAAATTATTTTATCAAGATATCATAAGATTGACTATATTATCATAAACTTATGATTTCAAGAACTGTAGAATTAAGCGTAGATTAGAAAAGAACTCATGGAAGATCGATGAAGGAAGGTATAAAGAAATAAACAGAATTATCTATAAAAACGCCAAAAAAGCAAGAGAATTATGGCTGTAGAACCAATGTATAGAATCAAAATCCTAGAACAGAAACATTTTAAACCACTTTAATCTATATGTGCCCAAGGTCCATGATCCATAAAGGCGAGTTAACACGTAGCATCCAGTGTTCTTATTTGGAGCCTTAGATTGAGGCTGCTACAAGCCTACAAGATGGAAGAACCAAGGTAGGTACACTTTCTAAGGCTCATATTTTGTACGTCAGTTAAGACGGTTGAAATCACCGTCTTTATTCTTCGTGTGAAGCGTGCGATTAAATCCAAATCATTAGTTTTTAAAAGTGAAACTGGAACAAACCATGAAGTGGAGATATCCAGGAGTGGCTAGTATACCTGTTGAATACAAAGCACGTGGTGTTCGTGTGTATTAAGGTATAAAAACGCTTTTTTATATACCTTATAGCGTTTTTTATACCTTAATACACACGAACACCACGTGCTTTCCAAATCATTAGCATAAGCCATCTTCATTGACTTTTTAAAAATTGTCCCCCTATTGTGTAATTCGACATCTCTTATAGTCTTTTCTAATGTTTTATTGCATAGAAGACACGCCAGCGTGCCTTCCTACCGAAACCCCGAATCAGTTTACTAATAGTTGGTTTTACAAGTCTCATTCGTTTATGGAGAATGTTAAGTTTATTCATGGCTTCGTATTTATCTCTTAACGTACTATCCAAATACATAAATTTGGTCAATTACTCATCTATCTGTATTCAATCATGATCTATCTGAGTTCATCATTCAATATTTGCTTGTCCACTGCAGATCATAGATCTCTTTGTCGGTAGACATCATCTCTTGGTGTCCATTCAGTATCTGCTTTGTTCATCTGTTGTCTGTCATTCAGCCTCGTGACCTGCCTATTTCCACTTCAGTGTTGCTATTTTTTGTACAGCAGCAGTCGTTGCTGTTGGCGAAGCTGGCATTTGGGATCTTGGCTTGCAGTGAAACGCCCAACATAGCACGCTCCATCGCCCTTTGAGCCACAAGGATCTTTTTCACTGTTCTGCTTGCCATAGCCAATGTTTTCGCTTCGTAAGTCAACACTACCAAAAACAGAGGAGTTGTAGCCCTGTAATTTTTACATTCCTACAAATCTCTCTTCTTGTGCAGTGAACATGTACTTTTAGTGCACAATTTGCCGTGCATTTGTTCTTTTTACCAGACCTTTTTATGTAATTTGAATATATAGTGGTGTTACTTCTATGTTTGATAAGCCCTACGGAAATGCAATCGATTTCTAGGGGTTGTTTTGGAGAGATGGAGATGGATTTAAGTTAAAACTTTTCGTGAGTTTTAGCCGACTTGACAACATAGCTTTAAGGTCTACTGCTATATTATCTCGCCAAAGGAATGACGGTCGTCTACGTGGTCCTTCCAGTTGGGGCTTCTTTCCGTACCAGCCTTCTTATTCTTTCGTTAGAATGTCTTTCAAGGTGTCCTGCCCACTTGAGCCTTCTGTACTTTATTTCTTTTATTATGTTAGCGTCAAGATATAGTTCTTCGTTAGTTAGATAGTATCACATATTGTCCCGCTGCTCCATCAAGCACAGACCCAAAGATCTTCCTTAGGATTTTTCTTTCCCAAACACGTATGTCATTCTTCGTTTGTTCTTATCTTCCACGTTTCACTATCATATATCACTACTGGTCGTATGACTGTTTTATATAGTTGTATCTTTGTATGTCTTGTTATTTGCCGGCTTGTATTCTATTATTTATTCCTTAAGATCCGTTATTGTCTTCGGTTATTGTTGTTTCAAGAAACATAAATGTTTGTAGTTTGAGAACGGTTTGCGAAGTGAAAATTAAAACCTCAATAAACTTATTTTTACCTTTAAAAGGTCCTTAAATTCTCTGACGCGTTCAAAGTTAAAGTTATCGATGATGATATTCTGTTTGATTCTATCACTGTTTCGGTTATTGCTGCTCGTATGCATGTTTTCATTGATTAGGAGCCCCATCTTCTATGCTTTTTTCTCGAACCTGACGAAAGTCTCTTTCATCCTTCACCCAAGTATTAATCAACATTATTTTATGCTAATGTGGCCGCTAACAAAGTAATATAATCATAAAAATAAGTATGCCATAAATAATTGGTGATATACACGTTGATATAAATTCAAACTAGCATAAAAAAATGTAAAAAAATGTTCGTTTTTGTTTGTGCTCCGTTAAAATATTAAAACCATGAAATAATGTTTCAATACTTTTCGATAACAATTTGTTTTTAAACGCATAAGTACCTATATAATAAAAAGCACCAACTATACAAGCAAAATACATTCTGTTCAAACAGACGTCTCATGAGTAAAAATGGGAAAAACCGTTTCTTTTGATAGCTCGACTCTTTGTGATTGACTGTCTGCTCAGAATAGCTATTCATTTTCAAACAAAAAACAATGAATAAAAACATGAAATCAAAAAGTAAAAAATATTTCTAAATTTATTCGAAAAAAAAGGAAATGAATATATAAATATATATATATATATATATATATATATATATTATATATATATATATATATATATATATATATATATATATATATAAGATAGAGAACATTTATAACTCGTAAATTAGAACACATGAGAACATTCAAGAAAAGAAAAAAAGAATAAATTAGGAAGGTACCGGTTTGTAGGGAAGAATTCTAGAAGAAAAACTTCTCTTCGCTGGAAAAACGCAACAAGATATAAGAGGAAAAACAGAAGTGGTAATAAAATAGGTAAAAGTAAAACTGCCAGGGTACACATTACACAATCAAGCCACATTTGACGATGGCAATAACCCTGAGTCTTCAAGAAATCAAATAGACTATATACTTGTAAATGAGTAGAATACAGCGACAAAAACCAAAAACCAATGTACTTAACTTTGACGATATAAACATAAAACATAACATTAAAAAAGAAATGGGTAATATATTTAAAAAACGAGTTCCCTCTGTACTTGTTGATACTAATAACACAATTATTGTAAATGGGCAACAAATAAGAAAAGAATGGCAGCTGTATATATCAGAGTTGTATGAAGATGACAGGAATAATATTGTCGAATTCTACCAAAACCGTACTGACGGCCCAGAAATTATGAAATGCAAAATAGAACATGCTATAAATAATGCTAAAATTAGAAAAGCTTATGGTCCAGATGATAAACCAACTGAGTTGCTGAAACTAATAGAGAATAATAACATAAAAGTAGTAGTAAGACTTTTTAATTCAAGTATAATACCGGAGTGATTCCCGCAGATTGGCTCAAATTCATCCTTATCGCAATACCTACAAAACACAATGCGAGAAAATACTCAGAATATCGATTAATTAGCCTAATGAGCCACACTTAAAATTTTCCTCAGAGTACTTCACAACAGAATTAGACGCAAATGCGAGGAAGATCTTGAAGATACCCAATTTGGTTTTAGAAATGCTAAGGGAACCAGAGAGGCACTTTTGTGCTAAACATCCTATTACAAAAATGCCGTGACCAAAGAAAAGATATATTTGCACGTTTCGTGGACTTCGAAAAGGCATTCGATAAAGTACAGCATGTAAAATTAATGCAAATAGTGAAAAATATCGGAATAAATGACAAGATATTCGTGCCATTAAAAATTTGTACTGGAATCAAACTGCTATCGTAAAAATTGGAGATAACTACACCTATGAAATCCCCATATAACGAGGAGTCAGACAAGGTTGCATTTTGTCGAACATTGTTCAATATTTACTCGGACCAGCTATTTAAAAAGTCACTTGAGAGACAATCATATCGAATAAAAATCAACGGGGACTACTTAATGTTATTAGATATGCAGACGATACAGTAATTCTATCAGATAATATTGAAGGTCTTCAAATTCTGCTTGATCATATTCACGAGGTAGGAGAGAAAATGGGCATTAAAATAAACTCAAACAAAACCAAATTTTTAGTGTTTAGTCGTGAACCACATCCCGATGCAAAGCTTCAATTAAACGGAGTCCAAGTTGAGAAACTTCACAAAATGACATATTTGGGAACTGTGATAACGGACCAACTAGATCCATACATAAATAAAACGTAGAATCGCAATGACTAAAACTACTTTTATGAAAATAAAGTCATTTCTTTGCAATAACCATCTCAGTTAAGAACTAAGGCAAAGAATTGTTAAGTGTTATGTTTGGTCTGTACTTTTGTATAGTGCAGAAGTGTGGACGCTAAACGTATCGATCATGAACAAAATTGAAGCATTGGAAATGTGGGTTCATAGACGAATGCTGAAGATACCTTGGACAGCAAGAAAAACTAATGAAGAAGTACTAAGGAGCGTCAACAAAGACAGAGAACTGCTAAAGACATCGAAAAATGTCTTTAGGGGCATTATAAAGATGTGTCGTACCTAAGTGAATGTTTGAAACTTTGTTTGAAACAGTGAAACTTATTCTGAAAGTAATATTAAGTATAGTTTTTATCATAAGTACGTTAAGAAAAACTTTAATTTTAGATTTGGCCGGCCTCCTAGTGATACATGTAACGTTTGTGAGAAAAGAAAATGAATCAAATTGAATTTATTTCTTATCCTTTTAAGTTTTTCTGATAATCCTTTTATGTACGGTATTGTTATTTTCCTCGTATTAATAACCTTTCAATTTCCAAAGTTGAAAGTGAAACGTCAATAAACTTACTTTAACCTCTCATTTAAATAGTAATTAATTGAAAATGCCACAAGAAAATAGCTTCAGAACAATAGTAGAAATTTATCTAAGTACAAAGTTAGTTAAATGACTCGAGTCCCTTTCTGAAATAAGGTGTTCATAGGTATATTCAAAATATGTATTATTCTTTTTTTACTATTGTAATATACTTTTTTTATATTACTATATATTTTTTTAAGATATTAAAATATGTATATGTATATACAAAAATATTTATAACAGTATTATGGTTTTTTTACTATTACACAACACACATGAACCGACACTACTCAATACGTAAACAAACTTCAGTTTTTATAAGTTGACAGATAAACTATTTAGAACATGGCGGATCTCCCAGAAATTTGGATTGCGAAAAAGCTCTTCGTTTAGCTCCTTGTTGGGTGATGTATTCTGTGGTACAGGGCTTTCGAATTAAAACGAAATCCTACCGATTATATCGTCAGCACTACTTCCACAATAATGCCATTTAATAATTTGAATTTTATGTTCAGTTGTAAAGGCATTTTCCTAACTTGAAATATCAATTTCTTTATTCTGTTTTTTTTGCGAATAAAAACAGAATTATTATTAATAAAAAAATATACGCATAAAAATATACGTTTATTAACGGTTTTGTTAGTAAAATTAAATGTCACTTTGACAAAACTAGTCTTCAATCTAATAAGTGTTAAAAACAAATTCGTATGTCGGTACTAATTTCAAACTATATTCGGTCCCTCTCTGTTAGCAGAACAATCTTATACTGTCCTTTTCGCACTAATTATGCGACCTACATGCAGATTTCAGATATATTTTTTATTCCTCTTCCATTTTTTATGACCCTATTCTATTTTTTTTATCTTCAACACGGTTAAATATTGCTAATTAGAGAATTATAAATTGAAGACAATCCGAACCGACTTTCTCGGATCATTCCTATGTAACCTATTTCGCCAACTCACCTCTATTCAAGATCGCTTTGGTCTTTACTTTTGAAAAACAAATGCCGCCCAGGCTTGCTGAATGAAGCTTTATTGTAATTTTATGCGAACTTGTTTTATGATTTTTTGTTAACTTGTTCTGTCGGTATTATAAAGCAAACTGTTACATGGAAACAGACATTTAATGTTTCTAAATCGTTCCAGCTGTAAGCCGTTTTAAGAAAAAAACTGTTTGCGACATATTGAAAACAAATCAAAAGTTTTTCATGAGTGTATGTATCTTTCTTTGAAGAAATAACTAGAATGTTTAACAATCATAAATTGATATACTTAAAGAGGAAAAAGTTTTACGCTAAAAATTATTAGATTTATTAATAGCATAATAAAACCAATGGAATCAGACAATGAGGATCATAAAGTGTGCTAAAAACATCATATAACAGGGTTACAGAAATAGAGAAATGGCACCAGGATGAATATATATATATATATATATATATATATATATATATATATATATATATGATTTCAGTTGTTTTCCGGGTTGGACTCCGCGTTAAGTAACCCATACTGACAGGTACTTACACGCAGACTCACACCATCATCCTGCACAATTAAATTCGGTAATAAAAACCCTAATAAAAAGATCTGAGAAACTGGCAGATAAGGAACATAAGAACGAAGAAATGCAAAAAGTCAAAACAGCTCTAAGAAAAAATGGCTTCTGCATGTATACGATTGAAAAGGCACAGAAATCCCGAAACAAAATCTAAGATCCAGAATAAGAGGAAAAACCAGTCGGAAAAACTATCCTGCCCTATATAAAGGGCACGACAGACAAAATCAGCAGAGTGCTACGTAAAAACAACATAGAAACTATTTTTAACACCGACAAAAAAATCGCAACCATATTACCATCGACAAAAACAAAAGTTGCATTGGAAAATCAAGGTGTATACAGAATCCCGTGTGAGGACTGCGATAAATCGTACATCGGACAGACAAATCGAAGGATACAAGTTAGACGCAAAGAACATCGAAACTCCATCGAAAGAAATCAGAAAACTTTATCTCTAGCACAACATGCCATTAACACAGGACACAAAATCGACTTAAATGGAACAACAATGCTAGCCAATATCGAAAATAAGGAAAAACGTGTAATCAGGGAAGCCATAGAGATTGAAAAACATCCAAAAAATTTAAATACCAGAGACGATGCCCAAAGACTCCCAAATACGTGGAAACCAATTCTACAAGCAATTTGATTGAACCCAGAATATGAGAAATGTTCACCCAGGTAGTACGATCGGGTGTAACAATTCATTGGAGCAAGGTGTTTTAACTCGAGTTTAAAAACAGGAGTCACCCCACCATGCTCCAATGCTCTAGAGCATCCCTTTCACCCCTATAGCAATCTGATTCGCTATAGAGGCACAACAATCAGCAAAGTGCTCTTTAGCAAATTCTACAGAAAAACGTAGAAATTAAAATAGCGAAGAAGATCCCGCCCACTCTGCGCACAGGACCAATAACAAGAAGCGCTTCAAGGTATTTAAACTTAGCTAGCAGCGACCGAGAAATCAGTTCTCCTGAAACATCAAGACGAAGCAGAACTAATCTGACTTGACAATGGCAAGTGTGACCTTGCCGAAACGTCGTCAAAACAATGGTTTTTCTAAAAACCAAAATTACTTAACGCGGAGTCAAACCCGAAAAACAACTTGCCAATTTAGCACAAATAAATGACATACTATACAATGCTCAAATACTTTTCAAAAACATATTATTCTTATGTGTACCGTCCCATGTTGGGATAAGGAGTAATGAAGCAGCTGATAAAGCAGCAACAGAAACTGGCAATAACCTATCAATTCGTATAATGCACAGCATACCATTTTCAGACCAAAAACCATTAATACAAACATACATTAACAAAACCTGGCAATTAAAATGGAGACAAACAGAATCAAAACTAAAAATTATCAAACCAGATGTTACTTCTGCTTTACTACCGCTCCCAACTCAAAGACATGATCAAGTAGTCCTCAACAGACTAGATCATACAAAATTTACACATAGATACATCATCTCTAAGGACCCTCAACCGATTTGCCACAACCACAGCCACCTTTACTTCCAAGCCATGAAGTAGAAATTTGGCAACAACGCGTAGTAGTCCGACCGTGGTTTGTTTTGTTTAACATTTCATATAGGAAGCCTTGTTAAGTTTGTTGAATTTAGTGTTTTTTTTAACTTTATTCGAATGTTTTATTTGTAAATTGTGTTTAAATCAATTAGAAAATATTAATATAAGTGAAATTTCATAAAATTTAGAACTTTTAGAAGATTCTTAACGACAATTTAAAAGGCAAGTATATATATATATCTATATATATATATATATTATATATTATATATATATATATATATATATATAACACTGTTTTTGATGGGTTGGAGTCAATAAAAGGGGCTATTTGTTGACTATTTTTTACTCGAGCTTTCAATTGTGATTACAATTTTTATCAAGAGCTTCTAAAAAATACAAAATGTCTTACAAAGTTGAACTAGAAATAAAAAATTTTTTGTTAACTCACCAAATAAAATTAGTTTTTTATATAAAACTACTGCTTACATAATAAATACAAAAAATATTAATAAAAAAATGTCTTATTCTAACAAATGTTTCTCTGAAAAATTTAGATGAAGTTTCTTAAGAAAAAAAAATTGAAATTATAAACAAATATAGAATAGCTACAACCAGCCTAAAACGTCATAAATACTAACTTAAAAATTTTTATTTTTGACATATTGTCAAAAATAAAATTTTGTTTAAAAAATTCTTCTTTGTTTAGTAACAAAAAAGAAGAAGATTTATTCACCATTGATAGATGCCCGGAAAAAATGTAACAAATACATGGAAAATTCAAAATGTGATATTTTACTGACTGCATAAATTAAATAGAAATTATATAATTATAAATTTTGCTTAAATTTTGAATTTCTGACCTTTTGTTTTAAATTATTATCACTTTTGCTAATACAAACCATTTCCAAAAAAGTTCTTTTAAATTTATTACTTTCATTACATAAAATTTTAATATTATCAAAATCCATTTCTTACTCTTATATATATATATATATATATATATATATATATATATATATATATATATATATATATATATATATATATATAACCTACAAAACAAACTGAAAATAATAATACTTTGGCTTCTTGTTACAAAATATGTCAACTAAAAACAACAATAATAATACTTTTGTTTTTTGTTACAGATGCTCTGGCAATGTTGTGTACCTGGTTGCAAAACCAATTATGACAGTACTTTAAAAACGAAACAGGCAGAAAATACGTTTTCGTTTCCCAAAGATCTCCAAAGAAGGTATACTGGGTTATGCTCTATTCATAGAGAATGCTATACAATTACCAAATCTTTCGTAGTATGTGCCAAACATTTTCATGAAGATGATATTCAGCGGACTGAACAATGAGAAGATGGAAATGTACACATTGAAAAGTTAATATTTCCCAAATTAAAAGGCAATGCAGTTCCTAATATATTTCCTGAAGTACCATCATATGTAACGGTTCATCGTACTAAAGAAAGAAGGAATTCCGAAGACAGAAGAAACTTTTTGCATAAGAAGATGGAACAAGAGATAACATAATTATGACAATTAGACTTAGACAATAATATTCCATTGAAAAACTGGACAAGTAAAATAACAAGTGACTGTGTACATTTCTATGTATTAAACATTAATCAGTTGACACACAAGTGTGATAATATTTGTGTAATAGGTAGTGTAATAGTTAGCAGTAATTTTAGTGTAATCGTCAATGTAGGTAAGAATAGATTAAGTAGTAATGATTTGAAATGGATTTTACAATATAGTAAATTAACAAGATGGTCACATTTTTCATGTATACCTCTTTTAACTTGGTCTATATGACAAAAAAACCTATTCATATTTAAAATTGCTACTTTCGTATACCTAAGTATGAAAATTTAACAAAAGTTATAAGTAAATAGTAAAATATTTAATTTTCAATTAGATTAATTTAGAACCATATTTATATTGTGTCTGATTTCTTAGGATGAATTTTTTAATCATAATAGTTACACTAAGTTTTTACTTAGCACAAATTTTATATCTTTTGTATTTTTAATAATCTTTTTAAATGTCGTGTTAATGTATTGGGTTATTTATATGATTAAGTATTTAATATTTAAAATTTCTAGAGATTCTTGACTGCATTTGATTGTAAGATTAACTGTTTGACACTGTATTTTAAGTGCAATAAATTTTACTCTATATAGTGATTATTTTATTGATAATATAACCTAAATAATAATAAAACTTTATATATATTTATTAAGTAAATATAAGGTTTTATTAATTTAATTTCCCTAAAAATATTTCTGTAATGAATTGAAGTTTTCAAAATATCAGTTTCCTAAAATTCAAATTAGTTTAATTTTCTGGTAGACCTTACAGCTGATTATCGGACTACCGACGTCATACAATGCAATGTTGACTTTTTTACTTCATGGCTTGGAAGTAAATATGGCTGTGCCACAACTGTTAATTATCAATTTCAGTGCAAAATATAATGATATACTGTCCAGTTTACTCAACATCAAGATTGACAGAGAAAATACCACACAATCTGAAAGAAGCTCTAATGTCGTCTAAAAGAAAAATAAACCACCCCGCTAATAACCCTAGGGATTGATGCGGTAAAAAAAAACTGTCATAATTTTGAAGCTCAGTTTTTCACAAATATCGTGCAATCAGCACTGCAGCATTAAAGGTTTTATTACCATTTGAGACTCCGTATTTGTGCGAAACAGGCTTTTCAGCAGTTGTAGTAATAAAGAATAAGTACAGGTCCAAAAAAGAGGTAGGAAAAGAAATGAGAGAGGCAATTTCCAAACTGGGGCCCTGGTTTCAGAAACTATACTTAGATAAGCACGCTCATCCTTCTCATTATCCGACCAGATAGATAAATAATTCTTTTTATTTTTATGCTTCTGTTATGATTTTGATTTTATTTTCTAATAAAAAATATAAATGTCCAAATAATGTTAGTCAAAAGGGCGTCATAGTACAAATAAGTTCGGGAAGCCCGGGTGTAAGTAAAAGTTTTCGACAAAAAAAACAAGACTGTTGGGAATTTACTTTCAAAAGCAAAATGTTAAAGAATACCATTATGTGGTATCATTAACAAAATAGATTTTAAAAAGTTAATCCTTACTGATGTAATTAGTTTACTTTAACCACACATAATTGTCTGCGACCACAAACGCCTCATAAATTAACAATTTTATTTCATAAAATACGCATTATGTAGGTACGTTAACCGCACGAAACAATTTCCTTGCAATATTCTACAAAAAGGAATACTTGTTTACCTAAATCTCACTCGTGCAAAAATATATAACTACAAAAACTTGACAATAATGTTTAATTATGGTGCTACAAACCGTTACAGAAATTACAACGTGGTTGGAAATTGAAATTTCGCAAAAACTAAAAGTATAATCTAACCTAAGTAGCTCACAGTATGGTTTCAGGAAAGGTTCTTTGGAATTTGATCTTAATGTTCACATTAATATATAATTCAAAACAGCAAAAACAGAAAGTAAACATATATAAAAAAATCTAAGTGAGACAATAAGAAAATCTGCAGCTTACAAAGTTAATTGTGACATTTGTTTTAAGTTTTTTATTAAAATTTGTAAAATTAGAATCTACAGTAACAATTCTAGGAAAATTTTAGTTTTTCAAATCAAATGTACAATAAATAAAAAAAATCGATTTTAAAAAAACCAAGTTTTTTAAAATTATGTATAATACACAAAAATGGTTTACGTTCTTCTTCTTATATCCTTTTACCCTCATAGGCATCGGATTAAATTGTCCCTTTATTCTTTCCTATTTCTTGGATCCTGTCTATCCATTTCCATTTGAGTTTACCCCTTCTCTTTTTCCGTCTACTTCCCAATTCTAATCTTTGCCTTGTAATTCTGTTTAACATACTCAGTAACAGGTTTCTGCTCTGTCATTCGTCTCTTTATTTCTTATTCTGTCCCATTTTCCGGTAAATTTTCAATGTTTGAACTTGAGTAATAAATTAACCAAACTTTCAAATAGGTCGGCAACATTAATAAAAAATTAAAATATTTAAAAATTACTTAAAACATCCATATTTTTTTTCTGCTTTTCTTGCTTATAATTTTAAAATAATTCATTTTGGAGCAAAGTCGTACAAAAATAAAACAGCGATAATAAATTTTATGTAAGATATGGCTGGTTAAAAATGTTTTAATTTATTACCCTTGCTGCAAAATGGCAATAATACAAAAAAGGGGGAGAAATAAGCCTTATCTTAATCAATGTTTTTTAACCACTTAGATTGCATTTAGGACTTTCATAATTCGTCTAAAAAATTTGTATAACACCGCTTCTCCGGAGCAACATCGATGAAAGTACACATTACTAAAATGGTGGAAAATTGACTTTTAAACATATTTTTACAGGAAAGTAAACAAGTAAAAGTTTAAGTGAAAATTTTTAAAACTGAAATAACTTTTTTTAATAGTAAATTTAGTCTTCTTTTAAATAACTCTTAGTGTTTTGATAATATTAACTTTTTAAGTCTACAACTCAGAACATTGCAGCCTCCCAGTTGCGTCATTGTTTTTCCAATATTTTTAAAATAATAAACATTAAAAAAAACTTTACGTATATAAAAAAAAGCTTAAGTATATAATTTTGTCAGTAAAAAATACAAACTACTCAAAATGGTAAAAAATAACAAAAACACTACTAATAATGACGAAAAAGTCACATTTGTTTTTTGAATACCTTTAAACAATTAACAAAACATTCACAATTCAAAACAAGCCATTAAAAAAAGGTTTGTAATATTTGGGAAAATAACGAAACAAGCATAATACCAAATGACTGGCTGATATCGGTGTTTATACCACTACCAAAGAAGAGAAACTCCAAGAAATGTGAAGACCATAGGATTATTAGCCTGATGAATCACATGTCGAAGCTTTTTCTACGAGTAATACATAATAGAGTATACAGTAAACTAGACGAACACACTGGTCAAACTCAGTTTGTTTTTAAGAATGGGTTTGGAACAAGAGAAGCACTTTTTTCAATACGTGTGCAAGTTGAAAGATGTAGAGATGTCTATTCTGATGTATACTTGTGTTTTATAGACTTTCAGAAGGCGTTTGACCTGGTGAAACATGATAAACTAATAGATATTTTAAGGTCATGTAATATCGACGATAAAGACTTAAGGATCATGTCAAACCTCTACCAAGAACAACAGGCTAAAATCAGAATAAAAAGCGAAACATCTGGAAAAATCAATATCGAGAAGGAAGTAAGACAGGGATGTCTTACTATCACCTTTGCTGTTCAATGTTTACTCTGAGAAGATATTTTAGAAAGCTTTGGAAGACACCTCGGATGGTATAATTATAAACGTGCAATGTATAAATAACCTGCGATATGCTGATGACACTGTCATACTGGCAGATAATGCTGAAGTCCTGCAACGCTTAATGGACCTAGTAACGATAGTCTGTAGAGAATTTGGAATGAAATTGAATACAAAAAAGACAAAAACGATGGTCATCAGCAAACACCAAAATAGAAGGGTGAAGGTCAATGTCGACGGAACAGATCTGGAAAGAGTAACAAGAACCAACGTACCTTGGAAGTAATCTTGATGAAACTTGGGACCACTCACTAGAGATAAGAATACGCCTGGAAAAGGCACGTACAAAGTGCTATGTTTTATCCACCTTGCTCTATGGTGTTGAAGACTGGATAATGACAAAAGCAACACAAAAAAGAATCCAAGCATTCGAACTCTGGTGTTACCGTAAAATGCTCAGAATATCCTACATGAGCCATACGACAAATGCGGAGGATGAATAAGGAAAGAGAGCTTATGCTTATAATAAAAGAACGGAAAACACAATATTTTGGTCACATAGAACTATTCAGTGCTGCTACAAATAAGATTAAATGGGCAAATGTAATGGCCAACGTCCTTAAGGATAAGGCACCGTAAGAAGAAGAAAAAGAATATTTGGGACTTTCATACTTGATAATAAATTTTTTAAGTCCCTTTTCTTATTTTCAGAGATCGGAATTTTTGAAATATATGCAGATCTTTAATATCTTTTACATTTTTTGTTCCTGTCACTCGTCTACTTTTTACGGTTATAGCATAGGCCTGATTCCAATCCACCTGTTTGTAGCTGGTTTTGTAAAATATAATTTATCACTTTCCTTCTCAAATCGAATTATTTTAATATCTGACAATTTAATTTGTTCGCCGTGTATATTTTTCTGGCAGTTGAAGCCGATGTCGTTAGCAAGCGTTTTCAAATCGATGAAGTCATTGTAAATTAATCCTTTTTAATAATTTCTTCAATTTCGACTGCGATTTCTTCAAGAAATGTCAGGACACATGAACCAATTTCAACTGCTCCTCTTTGTCCCAGACCTCCATGCCAGAAGTAACAGGATATCTGGTCTTAGCTTATTTCTGATATCGTAAAATTATAACAATTTAATCTTGATTTATAGTAAAAAGCTGATGTTTGTCCCATAGGTACTGACAGGAGAGCTTGTAGGTCGTACATTACCAAAACTGTATTTGACCCTTCTTCTTTTGCTTTTTATTGTCTGGAGCATTCTTAGTTCTACTTAGTTTTCTCCCCTTGATGTGACTTATATTGATATTGCATTTTTTCTTTTTCTTTATCAATCGCGTTTTTAAATGATTCACACAAGTCGCATTGGTCTTTCTTTGAGAAAAAGAAACCAATATTAAATTGTATATTAAATATGTGGGCGTAGGCGTCATAGTTTGTAGCAAGCTGGACCAAATCGTCTTGTTTCTTTTTATAGTGTCAATGCATTTCTGAAATAGATAAACAGCCATCTATAAACTCTCTTGGTGCGATAACCTTAGTTAGTTTCAAACCGTGTTTTAGACAGTATAAACAGAAAAGCAAGATCTGCATTTCAAAAAATGGCTAAGTTATTCAAATGTCATGATTTATCAATGCCCATAAAAATCAGGTTACTACGATGTTACATCTTTCCTATACTGTTGCACGGAGTTGAGTCATGGACTCTCACAGTCGCCACCTGCAAGAAAATTGAGGATTTTGAAATGTGGCTTTATCGTCGCATCCTGAAGATATCGTATACCGACCACGTTACTAATAAGGGTGTTCTGTTGAGAATGAAAAAAGAAAAAGAGCTGTTAACCACAATAAAAACAGCCAAAGTCAAATACCTCGGTCACATCATGAGGAACAGCGAAAGATATGGACTGCTGCAACTAATCTTGCAGAGAAAAGTAGAAGGAAAACGGGGACAAGGAAGGCGAAGAATTTCCTGGCTGAAAAATCTACGAACATGATTCAACACAACAACCACAGATCTTTTTAGAGCAGCAGTGTGCAAAGTGCAGATTGCCATGATGGTCGCCAACATCCGAAACGGATAGGCACTACAAGAAGAAGAAGTTTCAAACCCAAAAGCTTTTAATTGGATAATTATTCTAATTGTTCTCTCCTTAATGCCAAAAGTGGTAATCAGAGATGTTTTGCATACACGCATTCGTTTTTTATTGTGAAGCAGATAGAAAGCACAGTTCTTCTAGGTGTTTGGATAGTTGTTATGTTCTATACAAGAAGACAAATAATCACTTTGTCTCTGCAGTGATCTTAGATTCCAATACTGCTGAAAAAAATCAGCTCTATGGTCTTCGCTAAACTTCTCTAAACACTTCTGAATGCAATGATTAGAGCAAATAGGTCCCATTGTTTCTTATTCACTTTTCAGATCTTAAAATTTAACTTTTTCCTGAATTCTTAAGGAATTTAGCTTTATTTTTTCGCCATTCTTCTGGTTTTCTTACTCTCTTCTTAGCTTTTTTGATGAGCGTATAATTTTCTGCAATATTCAGAGGACTTATTTTATTAACAGAAAATGGACTTCTGGGTCTCCTTTTCTCTTTTATGGCAGGGTTCGAATTTGTTTCACTTTCCGACTATATTTAATTCTCTGATGGTACATTGTTGTCACTATCTTCTCCAAATAAGCTGTTCTCATCATCTGAGGACTGTTCTAGACATTTTTCTTAAAGTGATCTTGGTTGATGAATGGGTTTTAACAGAATATGATGTACCGGGTTGTGTTTCACAATTGTTTTAAATACGTAGATTGTTTAAAAGTAATTACTAATCAATTAAAGTAATTTTGATTAAAAAACGAAAGTACCTACCTGGGCCGCAAGGCTTATGTAGGACTATAGGGTCTAAACTCGAGGAATTTAGATTTAAATTCACTGGCTGCAATTCTGTTAAAATGACTCAAATCATTGAGTGTTTCTGAAACAATATTGTGTTCCAATACTGATAGTTCCTCTGGAGTCTTGTTCTCTTCTTGTAAAATTGTAAGTGGCTAAATGAAGTATCAGCTCAGCCTTTTTCATTATTCAAGATAATACTCGCGTTTTATTTCTTCACTGAAATACAAATCTTTTATATTGACTGTTTTTACACACAATATTTCACACAACCGTTCAATGTTATTTAAGTTAACAATCACATAAATACTGGTTAAGTGACTAAAAACTACTATTCAAAAACCATCCAGCAATTCGCCAGAGATATTAAATTTTCTTGGCGAACAATGACACACCTGTCCGTTACGCCAATGTTCATTTGAAATTACACCAAAACTTTATTTTATTTTGTCCATGGACGTATAAACACAGATGGACACAGCAATAAGATACCTTTAACATACAATGTTTCGAAGCTTCGATAGAATGTGATGCTTCCTCAATGAGCATAAGCGTGCTTGAATTTTTACTCGCAGGAATAATTATTCAGACTTTAAAAATTGGAAGTAGTAATAATGTATAAAAACACGTTCAAAGAATTACAAAAAAAAAGAGAGTTTAACTATTAACAAATCACGTCTTTATAGAAAAATTAAAATACAATTTTATTTGCTTTAAAATTAATACAATGAAATATAGTTGAATTCAATTTAATCTTTTAACAGGTATCAAAATAATGCTGCAATAAAAAATCTTTATCTTTTCTTCTAAATATGCTACCCAAATAGTTCGATCGTCAATATTATTTGGAAACCTACATAGAAAAATAAATGAGTTTTATTCATTTTCCTAATTTATTAGCATCCATGAGAAATATTAAATTAAAAAGGTACTAAACCGATATTTTTTAATCAAATGTCTACTTACAATTTAAAAATGTCTACTAATTTCATGAACTAATATCTTATTTTTAATACATTAATGAACATGAATAAACCCAATGGTACGCCAGTTCCTCATCTTAAATAATGTAAATAGTATAGTACTTACAAATGAAATGAGATTGGGATGTAAATATTTCGTACCTATTTTGCAAATGCAAAACTTTAGCACTATTATTATACTCTCAAAATTTTATCACTCAAAATACAGCCAAAATATCTAAAAACAACTTTTCCTCATCAACTGTAAAAAGTAAACAAACATGCATTTGAAGTTTGACGTAGAGTCATAAGACAGATAAATGTAAACCCCGTTGCCATTTATAAATAGTTTTCAGTGCTTCTACATATAAAATAATTGATTGATATCTATTATACGCTATTATTAAAATGGATAATGCACACTATGTGCACACTTGATATTTGGATTACAATTAAATATATTAATATAACAATAAATTATTATTTTGGTTCGATAGCACCTGGAGAGTATAAAACACGGAGTAATATTTTCAGTGACTGGTGAATAAGAAATTTTAATAAAAAAACGTGACAATAGTTGAAAGTGCTGAAAATGTGACCTATTCAAATAATTTTGACTTCACAATTTTAAGTAAATAACTTAGTCCATATGTGTTTATACGTCCATAATTTTGTCACAATCTGCACTTATGTCGTTGTAGAAATATAAACGAAGTGTTCTGTTCGACAGTCTATGAACAACTGACATTTGCAGTTGCAGCGATTTCGTTTCAACAATATGGCTGAAACCTGAAAGTACATAATTTTGACAATGACGCAACTGCTTCCAGCGGCCAATAAATGTACTACCTTTATGGTATTGTTCCATTCGATAGAATGGTACTTTTTTGACACATTTAACTCAAAACTGCAAAAAAATTGCACTTACGTCATTGTTGTTCCGGAGAAACGATATAATAATACAGTCCACCAAATTTCATTAAAATCGATATCATAGACTTTACAATCTAAATATTTCCAAAAAAAAATAAAATTTTTAAAAATCTTCCACAATAAAAACTAGACCATATAAAAGTTTGCCAATTTTTTTATGCATAAAAAAGCACTTTGCATATCTATAGTACATTGTTTACCGGGTAGGAAAAGCTTAACATTCCTGGACGACTGTGAAGATTGCTAAGTCGAGGCGCAAGCCGAGACTTAGCAACACAGAGTCCAGGAATGTGGCTTTTCCTACGAGGTAAACATACTATTTTTCCGCAAATCGTTTAAAATTCGACAGATATTGATTGATTTAAAAAAAACGCGATAATTTTATTCCCAAATAAATGGTGCTTTGAAATTCCTAATAAAATTACTTGGGTTACTATGGAAACGTATTGAGGTTGAATTGTCACACTTGACGCTTATAAATTTAATTGCTGGTGTTCTCGAAAGTAAAATGATAAGTGATGATGAAATTTCCATTCCTGGGACTCCTCCAGAGCTGCTTGAGGCAGTGAATACTGCTTCATTAGAATTGTTGCCAAAGAAATCAAGAGAAAATTACGAAAATGCATACAGACGTTTTATGGATTATCGCATGAGTAAAAATACGAGTTCTTTCTCAGAAAATGCTGTAATGGCATACTTCCTAGACCTTTGTTTAAAGATGAAATCTTCAACATTATGGGCCAATTATTCAATGCTGAAGTCAACCCTTGCACTTAAACACAATGTAGATATATCTACATACTCAAAACTTCGTTCTTTATTGAAACGGCAAGCTCAAGGCTATAGGGCAAAGAAATCTAAGATTTTAACGAAGAAGAAATTGAAAAATTTATCCAGGAAGCTCCAGATAAAGAAAATTTAATGATTAAGGTAATTTACAAGGTTTTAATTTCTATTTAGATTATAGTTTTATTTATTTTTTAGGTGGCTGTAATATTTGGTATTTCTGGGGCCTGTAGAATGGATGAGTTAGTCCGAATGACTGTACACGATATAGAAGACTTAGAATCTAAGCTTTTAATCAGCATACCTGATTCGAAAACCAACAAACCAAGATCATTTGTAATTAATCAGATCTACTTGAATGTTTATCGAAAGTATGTTTCGTTAAGACCAGAAAATATGAACAGTGACCGATTTTTGCTTACTGGTCACTGCTTTCGTCGGTCTTCTGCAACAATATTGGTTGACTCTGGTGCCGACATAACTAGTTTAAAGAGGCATGGCGGATGGAAGTCATCAAACTGTTAGTGTTCTACAGGATACAGTAACAAGCTGAAGGATATATCGAAGAATCGCTTAACAATAAGGTTGAGGTGGCAAATAAAATTTTCACAGTACAAAATATTCAACAAAATGACACTTCCACCCTGCATGTTGTCCAAAATGTTTCTCATGGTTCTAAGAGTGTTCCTCCAATGTTCAATAATTGTACTAACTGTCAAATTACTGTAAATATAACAAATTGATCTTAAAAATGTATTCAGCAATGACTTGATGTTTTCAAAATATAAATTAATTCCTTATAAGCAATGTGTTTTCTATCATTTATGTAGAACACTAACAACTGTACGGAAATATCATTTCCTTACAGTAACTTACAGTAAGGAAGTCCTGACTTTTTCTTCAAGAAATTTTGACAGGAATGTCAAAATTTCCTGGCGATTTGCGGAAATAGTACATTGTTTACCGGGTAGGAAAAGCTTAACATTCCTGGACGACTGTGAAGATTGCTAAGTCGAGGCGCAAGCCGAGACTTAGCAACACAGAGTCCAGGAATGTGACTTTTCCTACGAGGTAAACATACTATTTTTCCGCAAATCGTTTAAAATTCGACAGATATTGATTGATTTAAAAAAAACGCGATAATTTTATTCCCAAATAAATGGTGCTTTGAAATTCCTAATAAAATTACTTGGGTTACTATGGAAACGTATTGAGGTTGAATTGTCAAACTTCTATCATTTATGTAGAACACTAACAACTGTACGGAAATATCATTTCCTTACAGTAAGGAAATGACATTTCCTTACAGTAAGGAAGTCCTGACTTTTTCTTCAAGAAATTTTGACAGGAATGTCAAAATTTCCTGGCGATTTGCGGAAAAAGTATTTTATGGAATTAAAATCGGATTATTTGGACGGTCTCAGGAATGTTTTACAAATATAAATAATTTTTGGCTTATAAACAAATAGAATCTCGGTAACAATTACCTAAAATTAATGTTAGGATGGAAAGAAGGCAATACTTATCTGGAAGACCGTAAGTGAAGATTAAGTGAAGATGATGAAACAAACATTATTTTTTTTACACCAAAAAAATTCTTACAAAACCCTTTAATAATAATTGTTTGTTTTCGCCCGAAAGATAAACAGCAGATTTTGTCTATGCGTTAATTAATTTTAATTTCTATATATTTATTGTGGTATAATATTATTTTTTATTTTTGTGCTGGTATATCGGCAAAATGACGAATCAATAAAAATAAAAGTCGACTAAAACCAGTTAAGCACAAAAGAAGGCACAAAACTTGTCACCGCGGTTGAACAATACGCTTCGCACAATCTCGCGGCCTCTTTGAGCTGACTTCTTGATTATTTCAATCATACATGAATAGGGGTGGTCGAATTTAGAGAGATTCGTTCTCCGTATTGATCGCCCGAGATTTAATCGACTTGGTTTGCGGAGTGATTTGTAGTTACACGAGGTTAAAGGAATTACTGAAAGGCCACATATTATTTAGAATTAGTGTCAAGGAATTTTATGTATGCAAGGGTAATGTACTCGTAAAAGCTCCGAAAGTAGTGTCGCTCAGGAAACCTCAACAATAATTCAAAGCGAAATTGCTATTGTAATTTCATTTTGGAATACTGGAAAGAGTTTCCCCAGAGCTCAATCACTTTGATACCGTATAATTTGATATCCTATGTATCTGGGATGAGTAAATATTACGCTTAGAGGGAATGAGAGTCACATGGTATAAATCTGGAAAAAAATCTATCTCCAACGTTCAGTGGCGTACGTAATAACTGATGTTATCTTCTTCTTCAGGTGCCATCTCCGCTACGGAGCAATCATCATAGCTATCTTAATTTTTGAGGCAGTAGCTCTAAATAGTTGTTTTGAGCTGCATCCAAACCATTCTCTCAGGTTCTTCAGCCATGAAATTCGTCTTCTTCCGATGCTTCTTCTGCCATCTATTTTTCCTTGCATTATGAGTCGCAGGATGCCATACTTATCGCCCCGCATCACATGTCCGAGATACTGTAGCTTTTTTCTTTAATTGTAAGTTCAATTTCCTTCTCTTTGCCTATTCTTCTCAGTATTTCATTGTTTGTAACTCTATCTACCCAGGAAACCCTCATAATTCTTCTATAGGTCCACATTTCAAAGGCGTTAAGTCGTCTCATGGTATCTAGATTTAACGTCCATGATTCCACTCCATAATATAGTACACTGTATACGTAACATTTTGTTAGGCGTACTTTAAGAGCTAATGTTAGATCTTTGCCACATAGGACCTTTTTCATTTTTATAAAATTAGAACGTGCTTTTTCGATTCTGACTTTGATTTCTGCCGTGTAGTCATTATTTTCTGTTATAAGTGTTCCTAGGTAAGTGTACTTTTTTACTCTTTCGATCTGCTGGCCCTCTACTATTAAGATTTCGTTAGTATTATAGTTGTTTTTTACAAATTTTCATAAACTTCGTCTTTTTGACATTAAGAGAGAGTCCGTACTCCCTACTACACATGACTATTTTATTCATGAGTCTTTCCAGGTCTTGTAAACTATCGGCTATTATTACTGTATCATCTGCATATCTGATATTGTTAATTAAGACTCCATTTACTCTTATGCCGACTGTTTCATCTTCCAGCGTTTCTCGAACTACCTCTTCAGAATAGGCGTTAAATAATAGAGGTGATAGAATGCAGCCTTGCCTGACTCCTCTCTTTATTTCCATTTCTTCAGATGTTTCTTTTTCGATTCTTACTATTGCTCGCTGATTGTAATAGAGGTGTGTTATTAGCCTTAAATCTCTTTCATCTAGGTTTTTATTTTTTAGAATTTCCAGGAGTCGATCATGTTTTACTTTATCAAACGCTTTATTGTAGTCTATAAAACAGACGTAAAGAGGACGGTTAACATCCAAACATCTCTGTGTCAGCACATTGAAGGAGAATAATGCCTCTCTGGTACCCATACCATTGCGGAACCCATATTGAGTGTCACTAATATCCAGCTCCAGTTTAGAGTGTATTCTGGCGTGGATAATTTTCAAGAGAATTTTTAAGGTATGTGACATTAAGCTTATGGTTCGATAGTCACTACACTCTTTGGCATTCACCTTCTTTGGCAAACACACAAATGCTGATGTCAACATTTCTCTAGGAATGATTCCCGTAGTATAGATAGCGTTGAACAGTTCTACTATTATGTCCAGGTTTTTCTCGTTGACCAACTTTAGTAGCTCGCTTGGTAATTCATCTGGACCAGCAGATTTATTGGTTTTCATTGAGTTTAATGCCTGACTAACCTCTGATTTGGTTATCTCTGGACCTACATCTCCCGTTTGGCTATCTACAGATGTACTAGCTTCTCTCTGGTCATAAAATAATTCTTCGATGTACTCTTTCCATCGTCGTAGTTTTTGTTCTGTTTCCAATATAATATTTCCATTTTTGTCGAGCAATATATTTGAGGTTCTTCTATTTCCTACTCCGGCTAGTTCTTTGACTTTTTTATGTAGGTTGAAGTTGTCATATCTGTTTGAAGTTCTTCTATTTCTTTACATTTTTCAGAGAAGTAGGTCTCTTTAGCCTCCCTAATTTTTCTTCTTATTTGGTTTTGAAGCTGTTTATAGCGCGTCTTATTGATGGTTTTGTTTTTTCTCCTTTCATTCATTAACTCTAGAATTTCCTCTGTCATCCATTCTTCTTTCTTATATTTAGTTGTTGTAAGTAGTTTCTTACTTGGCTCCAATATAGAGGTTTTGAAGAATTGCCACTGCTGCTCTACGTTGCAGTTATTTCCTGGGTTTCTGTCTAGATTTGTGTTGATTTCGTGTTTCAGATTTTCTTCTGTTTCTTCTGACTTAAGTTTCTGTATGTTAAGTTTATTGTTATTGCGGCTTTTTTGTGTCTTTTTTAGTTGAAGTTGAAATCTAGCAATAAGAAGACTATGATCAGAAAATACGTCCGCTCCTGGATATGCTTGGAATTATTTAAAATGGCCATAACTGATGTTATGGCCATTTTAAATAATTTTCCTTTCATTTTCATTGGAATCTTTCACTCGCCTGCTTCCATTTAATATATTTTGCTCTAATTCTACTGTTCGCATCTACATTTATTTCTCCATTTCTTTGTAATGCCGATCCTAGATATATCAGAGTATTCCTGGTTACGTTTATCTTTAATATATTTCAGGTTTGTTGATAACTATTTACTATTTTCATTGGAAATAAGTCACAATTTTATTTGAAATAGGTTTATCTTGACGATTAGATTTTCACTTCGGAAATCGTTACCAAAATATAAAATAATAATAATTTAAAATGATATATGTTGAGATAAAAAATATGGAGTAATACATATCTTTTTGTAATTTAGATATATCATTTCCACAGTTGTATATTTTAACATCTCCCAATGTTGGTCAGTTGGTCTTGAGTAATGCTATGACAATTTTATGCTAATGCTATGGCAATCATATTTATGATTTCCTACTGACTATAGGTTTGACTGAACGAGTGAAATTATACTCCAGTTTGCATACTTTGTTTTCAACTTAGATTTTTAATTCTATTTCAATTTCATATTTTAATTTCTTCTTTTGTACAGTATCGGTAGAGCCTGGTAGACCTTTTTAGTACAGTCAACCAACTACTATATAACAGATAATCTAGTTCTTACATTCACACTCTATGTTTACTTTATTTGACCCCAAATTAACACCTAAATTATCACTGACAGGTTTAAGTGTAACATCTGGATTATGCAGTCTATATAGGAGGCGTTGAGTGCAATAGTGGCCCATCTCACAAATTTTTAGAATTTCACTTTTCTCCAGAAACGACCTAAAAATTTTTGCACAATAACAGCCCAACCCTAATTTAGTTATCCAGCCGAGAGATGTCAGTGGTGAAAACTTAAATCAACGTGGCAACATAGTATTCCAGCCAACCATACGCAGTCAACTTTAACAAGTCGCCCTCTTAGCTAGCGACCATCAAACAAGCCACTTCGAAATTATACAGTCCATTTCATTTCATTTTATTTAATGTTTCAAATGTTAATTTAATTGTAGTTCAGTTAAATAAAAAGTGTGTAACGTATGCAATTCATTTCTACATAAAGTTTGGTCCGTACGATCCAGATGGAAAGAAGATTACAATAATTTTGATGCAAAAACAAGTGAGTCCTATTTCATTATTCAATTTCCTAACCTCATAAATTTACAAAACGTGTTTCTTTACCTATCTAAAACCCTACCAGTAGCCGAAATTAGTTGTTTAACGGGTTTTCAATACGGTTAAAATCTCAGTTCATATAAGTATATTTTTACAGCGTTGCCGATTAGTTTAACATATCCGATTTTAAAATATTTATGCAGGATTCAAAAAATTAATTATTATTTTCATTACGGACTAATAACTAATTTAAAAACTTGGTTCTTTTCATTGTTTTAATAAAGCTTTTTTATTTAATGATTGCAAGTGTTTATTAAAAGCTTTACAATATATGTATGTACGTTCATTTTAACGTAAAAACAAGTTTTTTATTACTTTGAAAGTGTGAAATTTATGTTTTCATTTATGCATTTAATGTTAGAAATCTCACAGTAGATTTTATTTCAATTTATTTTACATAATGGCTGATCTTAAAAAACTAAGACGTAAACGAGGTTCGATTAAACAGCAATTGACATGTTTTATTTCATTTTTCAACAAAATTCAAAAACTATACGATGATAGTGAACATATAGAACAGACAATCATTTTTGATTTACAACAAAGATCTGCAAAATTAGGTTCATTATATGATGAGTTTAATGATTTACAAACCGACATTGAACAAGAATGTGATGATGATCAATTAGAAAATGAATATGATGAACGAATTAACTTTACAAACGACCATGCAACTTACACAGCAAGTGCTTTATGTCTGGTATCCAAATTAAATGTAATAATTAGTTCTCAAACAAATAATACAACTCACAGCGAGTTATTTGAAAATAAAGTAGAATTTGTCAAGCTTCCTCCAGTCACAATTCCTTCCTTTAATGGAGAGTTTTGCAAATGGATAGAATTTAAAGAAACATTTGAGTTATTAGTTCATCAAAACTCTTCATTGAATGACATTCAAAAATTCCATTACTTACGAACTTCTTTAGGCACAGAAGTGCAACAAATTGTTAAGCATTTAGAATTTTCTAAACAAAATTATATTTTAGCATGGCAGGCTTTATGCAAACGGTTTGACAATCCTCATTTGCTTGTCAATTCGCTGTGAGCCGATGAGTAGAGGGGATTTGACAGTTTTCACCAACGCTGTTAGTGGCAGTTTTGTGCATTTAACTTGTAAACATTCAAATAATGGCGAATATGGATTTTTCAAAAAGAAAAATATATGATACATGTAAAAATACTGGGTACAACAGTCATTGTAAATTTTATTCATTTCCTGTTGCCAAGCATAAAATAGTTCAAAGAGAAAAATGGATTATTGCTATCAACGAGAAAAATAAGTAAATAACCTATAATGCAAACATGATATTTGTATGGTGTAAAATTAAAAAGCTATTATATTCCGAAACATTGCGTACATGCCCTGCATCAACTAAACCTTTTTTCTTTTTTGGTGTAGCTGATTGAAATGGGATATCATGTGATACAGACTTAAAACCAGTATAATGTTTAATATCCATTTTGATAAAATTAAAACAAATTTAAGAGGTGGAGGCCATAAAACGAAAGAAGAAGAAGAAGAATTAAAACAAATTGATATCTAAGCACTAAGACCTACGCACACAAAAAATAACTGAGCAAAAATAGAATAAAAATGTAAAATAAAAACAAGAATTACAACGTTACAGAGGTAAAGGTAACCAGAATATAGACGTTTTAAGCGTCTATAACCTTAAATATTTGCTTTAACCATTAAATATTTTCATATAAACTTCTTCTTTTTCTCAATGACCTCTTGCGTAAGTAGTCATCCAGTCGCAAGAACTTATATCTTAAATATTATAATTATAATGAATAAAATAACAAGGCGTAATTACTTTTACTATTAATTCTGTGTATTCGTTCATTAATCAGTTTACCATAATATTTCAGTTCATTATTTTGTATTTTTAAATAAATATCTATTTTTCTCGTTTTGTCATATTTCATTTACACTGATTTTACCAGAAAAGTACAAGTTTCAAACCGCGAGAGAGCGCTACCGGCGAAACTCACAGCGAATAGTCATATTAAATCGTTATTTAATTTAAAATCAGTCACACAAGAAAGTGCTAGTGCTGTAAGAGAATTAGTAGATACAGTTAATCAACATTTGCTTGTTTTAAAGAATTTAAACTTGTCTTATGAAAATCCATTATCTAGTGCTATGTTGATTCATATTATTTCAGACAAATTAGACAAAGTTACTTTAAAAGAATGGGAGCAAAAATACGATAAAGATACTTTACCAGAAGTCAATGATTTATTTAAATTTCTAGATAACAAAGCAAATCAATTAGAAAAGCTTGAAGAGAGGGGAATAAATGTCAACTCTCAAGTTCAACAAAGTTCTCAACAGAGAAAACCATTTAAAAAACATGTATCTTTAGTGTCAAATAATCTTTCTAATGCAAAGAAAATATGTCATTTATGTCAAAGTGATCATCTTATTTACTATTGTCCTCAATTTTTACAATTAAGTGTTTCTCAAAGATGGACAAGGATTAAAGGTATGAAATTATGCACAAATTGCCTATGCAAGGGACATTTTAGTAAAGATTGTAGTCATGGGTCCTGTAAAGTTTGTAAAGGTAAACATAATACCCTGTTGCATCAGTATCAGGATCAAGGAACTTATTCAATTAATCACATTACAAATTCAAATATGCGACCAGCTCAAGCTCAGTCATTACAAGTAACAAATAATGGCACCAATTGTCATGAATCAAATAACGCGACAGAGCTAGCTGTGTCTAATTTCTCAAAAACTAATAATACATATGTTTTACTGTCTACTGCCATCATTAATATATGGGATGATAATGGTCAAGTTCATCAGGTAAGAACTGTTCTTGACAGTGGTAGCCAGACTTCATTTCTAACAGAAAAATTATGCAAAAAACTTAACCTAAAGCAAATAGATGCAAATCTTTCAATTGTGGGGATCAATCGTGTCACTTCCACCCTACGTTATAAATGCAATGTTTCTATTGGATCTACTTATGATTCAGATATCTTCAATTTAACATGTTTTGTCCTACCTAAAATTACAGAAAATTTACCTATTTATAACATTGAAGGTTCTAAATTAAATATTCCTAAAAACATTTCTTTGGCAGATCCTTCGTTTCATAGATCACAATCAGTTGATATGCTTATTGGTTCCGATTTATTCTGGGATATACTTCGAAATGGAAAAATTTCTCTGGGTAAAAATCTTCCTGTCTTACAAAACACATGTTTTGGTTATGTAGTTGCCGGGTTGTGGTCACAAAATGTCGATAAGGTCCAATGTTTTTTTGTACAGAATGATCAAGTACAGAAGGATCTTGAAAAATTTTGGTCAATAGAAGAAGTTTCAAATACAAAGTTAATTTCTCAAGAGGACAACATATGTGAAGAACATTTCAAGAATACATATTCTAAAGATTCAACTGGTAAATTTATTGTCAAGATTCCATTAAAAGAAAGTAGAGAACAGTTAGGAGATTCAAAAGACTTAGCTGTGAGGAGATTTCTAAATCTTGAAAGACAATTTGAAAAAGATCTTCAATTAAAGAATCTTTATGTTTCATTTATGCAAGAATACCAGGCACTTAACCATATGTCAATTGACACATATTTCGATGACAACATTTGTTCATATTTTCTACCTCATCACGGGGTGCTCCGCAATGAAAGCCTTAGTACACGATTAAGGGTTGTTTTCAATGGTTCTGCTAATACAACAACTGGTAAGTCTCTTAATTCTATTCAGTACGCAGGACCAGCTATTCAAAATGATATTTTTGCAATATTGTTAAGGTTTCGGTTTCATAAATATGTAGTTATTTCAGACATCGAAAAGATGTATCGGTGTATTGATGTCCATCCAGATGATAGACATTTACAAAAAATATTTTGGAGAGAAGATGTACATCATCCTCTTTCAATTATGACCTTAAATACCGTGACATACGGTACCTCGAGTGCTCCATATCTCGCAATGAGATGTTTAAGACAAATTTCTTATGATTGTCAAGATAATTTTCCATTAGAATCCAAATTAATTCATGAGGATTTTTATGTCGATGATTTGATTACAGGTTTTGATGATTGTGATGTTGCGAAACAAACCTGCAGAAACATTTCTAATATACTGCAGTCAAGTGGTTTTAATTTACGCAAATGGGTTTCCAATGATCCTGTCATTATAGAACATTTAAAGAACAATGCCGATGAACTTAGCGTCTTAAACTTGGGAAATTCAGATCCTGTAAAGACACTAGGAATACAATGGCTTCCTAAACTCGATATTTTATGTTACAATCTTCCAGAACAACAAAAAACAATAAATACAAAAAGACAGATCTTGTCAGAGATTGCAAAGGTTTATGATCCGTTAGGACTTATCAGTCCATGTATTATTTTGGTCAAAATATTATTACAAAAGTTATGGAAACAAAAACTGAATTGGGATGATCAGATTCCCACAGAATTAGTAGAGGACTGGAATCGATTCAAGTCCAAATTACATTTGATAAATCAATTTCAATTGAACAGATTTATTTTAACCGAATCGCATCAACGATACGAGATACACGGATTTAGCGATGCATCGTTTAATGCTTACAGCGCAGTTGTGTATATCAGGTGCTTCGATAATTCTGGAAACATTACAGTTCGTTTATTATGTTCAAAAACCAAGGTGTCTCCTATAAAACTACTTACAATTCCACGATTAGAATTATGTGGAGCTGTATTATTGGCAAAATTAATGAAATCAGTTATAGACGCAATAGGGGTTTCTATACTTCCAATTTATTGGTGTGATTCACAAATTGTGTTACATTGGTTACACGCAGATCCAAGTAATCTTCAAGTGTTTGTAGGCAATAGAGTTAGTGAAATTCAGCGTCTCTCAAAAAGTCATTCATGGCATTATGTTGCATCAAAGGATAACCCAGCTGATATTGCTTCAAGAGGCTCTTATCCCCATGAGTTACTTAATCAACGTCTTTGGTGGAATGGTCCTATATTTTTACTGGATTGCTCTTTTATTCCTCCACCATTTAAACAGTCAGATTCTATTATTATTCCAGAAATCAAACAAAAACCAATCTCCTTAATTTCAAGAACAGATCAATTTATTATTTTTAATAAATTTTCTACTTTTCGTAAACTGTTGCGAGTCCACAGTTATTGTTTAAGATACTTAAGGAACCTACTTAATTCTAGCAAAAATAGAAAACTACCAGATGCAACATCCAGCAATCATGTCTCTCGCAAAAATCAGTACATCCCCTTTTTATCACAAGATGAATTAGAAAAAGGTCGATTAAGTTTAATTAAATTAGCTCAAAATGAATGTTTTCAGGAAGAAATACAATTAATCAAAGCTAATAAAGAAGTCAAACGAAATCACAAACTCTTAGCTTTGTCGCCATTTATTGATGGTAATAATTTGTTACGAGTAGGTGGTCGATTAACCCACTCTGGGTTAGAGTATAACCACAAACATCCTTTTTTATTAGATGGTAAGCATCGGCTTACTCAGTTGCTAATTGAGGATGAACATTTAAATTTATTTCATGCAGGTCCACAATTATTATTGTATACTATAAGGCAGCAATATTGGCCAACAGGAGGCATGAATGCAGTAAAATCTGTTGTTAGAAATTGCATAACATGTCACAAATTTAAACCAACTCAAATTACTCCATTCATGGCCGATTTACCTCAATCTAGAGTAAATATTTCATTTCCATTTGATCACACCGGTGTTGATTATGCAGGACCCTTTGTCCTTAAAGATCGCAAAGGTCGTGGTTGTAAAACGTATAAAGCATACATCTGTTTGTTCATTTGTTTCAGTACAAAGGCAGTTCATTTAGAATTAGTCACTGCTCTTACGTCCGAAGCATTTATCGCAACATTTCGAAGATTTGTTGCTCGCAGAGGTAAACCATCTCACATATATTCGGATAATGGGACTAATTTTGTAGGTGCAAAAAATGAGTTAAATATATTATTTAAGTTTTTGTCTACCTCTTATGATACATTTTCAAATTTTTTCACAAATAAAAATATTCAATGGCATTTTATTCCGTCGAATTCTCCGTCATTTGGAGGATTGTGGGAATCTAACATTAAAAGTGTAAAACATCATTTACTAAGGACAATTAAAAATGTTTTATTAACGTATGAAGAATTTGTAACGATACTAACACAAATTGAGGCTACGGTAAATTCCCGTCCCCTTTACCCTATGTCCTCAGACCCTAATGACTTTTCACCCTTAACCCCATCTCACTTCTTGATTGGAAGATCACATACTGCTGTTCCTGATCCAGCTTTTGGTGAAACGGTAAAACTGAACCAGTTAACAAGATTTCAGCTGCTTCAACAATTGCAGCAAAGTTTTTGGAAGCAATGGTCTACTTCCTACCTTTCCAGCCTTCAAAGCAGATATAACGGCAAACAAAAGGTACCCAATTTGGAATGTGGTACATTGGTGACCATCAGAAATGAGAATGTTCCTCCATGTCAATGGATTTTAGGACGAATCAGTGAAGTTCACCCAGGTCCAGACGGCGTAGTACGAGTCGTTACAGTGAAGACGTCGAAGGGAACTTTAAAAAGAGCTGTAACTAAAATATGTCCTCTACCAGTATTATTGAACCAACCGTTCAAGGCGGGGAATATGGTGAAAACTTAAATCAACGTGGCAACATGGTATTCCAGCCAACCATACGCAGTCAACTTTAACAAGTCGCCCTCTTAGCTAGCGACCATCAAACAAGCCACTTCGAAATTATACAGTCCATTTCATTTCATTTTATTTAATGTTTCAAATGTTAATTTAATTGTAGTTCAGTTAAATAAAAAGTGTGTAACGTATGCAATTCATTTCTACAGTCAGTGTACTTCACTTTTGCATTTATATTAATTTAGACAATTTATAGTGCTAAAACAGTCCAAGGCACTTTGAGCCACTTTCGCATTTGGACTTAATCTGTAATTCAGAATCAGTTGAATTTAAAAGTTTAAAGTGTTTACAAGTGCCACAATCTGTGAGACTTTTTTGGGTCAAGTTTATTAGAATGGTTTCTGACTATGATTATTACTCAAATATAAGAAATAAGTTTTTGTGGGATTTATAAGAAAAATAATTTTGAATAATTGGTAAATATGTTATTTTTAGAAATGGAGGAATCTTATAAAAATTCTTTTCCAAAATATGAACCGAGAAACAATTCATCAATCGAAGTGGCTGACAACACAGAATGTGAATATGAATTAGTAAATAAATATGTCTTAGTTAAAATAAATTTGTATTTCCTTGTTTTAAAGTAGGTAACTTCAATTACTCGATTTGAACTCCCACCGTATAGAGTGAGGGAGTCCGGATATTAATCTTCAAGGTGCTGCCCTCTGCAGTATCTCTCGGGAACCAACTCTGAAATTCTGAACCAGGGCTCTATACTTACGTTTCTGACGTCTAGAAGAAGTCAGGTTATCGACCTCACTTTATGCTTTGGAGCGTTAGTGAATGATTTCGGATTGGGTCATGTCTATGGAGGTCACATTCTCATCAAACTGGAGAGCTCTTTCGAGAGGAGCTCAGCCATAACCTCGTAGGTCTTCCGTTTGGAGGTGAAGCTGAGGAGATATAGGTCTCTTTTGATCACTTACCCGGAGCACTGAACTCGGCATATAATGCTGCCTTCTTGTGTAGAGAACTGCTGGTTCTGCTTTTCTCTGGTGGACACCTCAGATAGAAAGACAGCGCAAACCGACTCTTCAATAAAGTCAAGAGAACTGACCGGCCTGCCCACTGGGACTGCTTTAAGGGGGCTTAGAGGGAATACTCTTTGATGAAGAGGTCAAAGTCTTGAAGAACTTACTGTGACAGCGTGGAACACATGCCCGCTGCATCTAAGCTCCATCAAGCTTTCTCCAAAGATCCGACTCCGGGAGTGGATCAAGTGCATCTTTCACTAACTAGGAGGCGCTAAGGACTTTCTTGAACATTCACTTCCCAGGGGGTAAGGATGATGATACTGCCGTATAAATACTGCCGTATACGTATAATTGCGGAAAATGTTGATAAAGTGAAATAGTTACAAATACAGTGACTTCACTATAATAAGGTGAAACCTGAAACCTTCAAGGAATTAGCTGTATTAAATCCACTTTTTGATAAGAGAAAAATCATACAATAAATTACATTTCTACTGTTAATCATAGTTTTTATTAGAAGTTTGAACATAACATAGAAGCTGAAGATGATGGATTATTTGCAGAGGAAGAAACCGATTATGAAGACAATAATTAATATTTACTTATTTTTTTTACTGTATTTTGAATAAGTTTTTTGGTTTAAATTCATCCGTACTTTAATTTCTTTGAGAATGGGCCATTTGTTCTCTGAAAATATCCCAAAACAGATAAATGCAAAAGTAGCCTATACCACAATAAAACTTTTATTTGTAGTAAAAATTAGCAAACAAACTCATTTAAGTATTCCTTTGTCCCCCATGCATACACATAAAAAAAATCTACCGTAAATCCAGTTTGAGTTGTTCAAATTATGCTTCAAAAACAGAGAAAACTTTGTCCTCGATTTTCTCCAAATTGAGTATTACAGGCTTGGGCTACTATGGAGCTCAACGCCTCAGTAATTAATATAATTTCATATTTCATCAATTGGATTTTCCTATATTAGTGATCAGTTGGACTTTTGGTCAATGTTCAGTTTACAATAGGATTTAGGATTTAGGATTTACAATAGGATGTAGATGTGAAATAATTTTAAACTGTTTGTCCTTTATCTATTGTTAGTTTTGTGTAAAAATCATTAATTGGCGTGCTGGATAGCCAACATTTTTGACGTAATAAGTCTAAAAATTTATATAAATATTTTTTATTAACTAACAACTTCGAGATTTTCGAGTCAAGTTAACTAATCTTCTATCCCTTGAAAAATGATTCTTGGCTTATGTCAGATGCCCTGAAGATGCTCTGAGAGGGAAAATACTTGGAAAAGATTTAATAAAAAACTATGCTCGATATCTATCTTTTATTTGAGTAACATTAATAATTTAAACCAAGTTTGTTTTCGTTACTTGGTAAAAAAAATTGCTATGATTAGAATAATTGCCAAATTATTCAGACAGACCATATCGCACCTTGAAAACCATATGGCAATATCTGCAATTTTTTCGTGAAATGACCTTTGAATGCAGTCTAATAGAAAAAAAATCTATTTTTGAATGCTATATAGCAGCATCTACAACGAATTTTAAATTCGGCACCAGAAAGATACGTCCTTATGGCTTTTGTAAAAAAACCATTCTTCTTTTTATACCATCAGGCATTATCTGCAGTTGTTGCTCTATGGTTCTAAAATAGGAACAAAAACTCGGATCTATCTGGCAATATCAGCAGTTAATGTCAAATAAATGCTACATTGCCTGTGACTACGTTTATCTGTTGTTTTCATGTTGTGAGTAAACAATCGTGTTTAATTTAGTTAAACGTAGTAAGAAGCAATTCAAGAACCATGAACCGTAGAATATTAAATTTTCTACAATCTTGTAGGTTATTTTTCGTGTAATAAATGATGTTGGATTAACCCTTTGTGGACAGACTGTACTTAAAAGTACCATAATGTTGTCAGATCACATTTATAAAAGTGTCTACATTTCACTGCCAAAAATCACTAGAATTTCACTAGATTAAAAAAAATAAATTTCTATGGACTAACATAATAAATGTTATATTTTCGCAATATTTTCAATTCAAAAGTTAAAGCCCTTAACGCAAATACCAATATAATATATAACAATAACAATAATTAATATGCAGAAGGAATTATTCCAAACAACCATAATTCAAATTTTATTTAATAAAATAAAGAACGGGAGCAAAGTGCTCACGTTATCTATTTGAAACAATTATTATATAATATTAAATAAAATTACATAAAATTTTGCGAAGAAAAATGTTCGGTGTTCGGAAATTACGCTAGGTTTGGGACCATATTTAACACGGACTTTAATATAAGCTCCTTTAAACCCAAAAAAGACTTCTGCTCGCTATGTGAAAATTACAAAAATTCATTAGATAAATCTACATTAGAAGCAGCCTATAATACTCACCGTCAAGAAGTGGAACTTAGTAGAAAAGAAAAAGAAAATGAATCAAAATCTGCAAAATCCAACACTTGCATTACTGCCTGTTTTGACTTACAAGCCGTACTACCGACACTTTCAGGCGATATCCCCTTATTTTATTATAAAAGGAGATTATCAACATTTAATTTTACAATATTTGACCTGACCACAAATGCAGAACACTGCTGTCTATGTTTCGAGGGAATTGTTAATCGTGGTCTTGCAAATAGCGTCGTGCCTGTTATCATTTCTGAGGAACCATGCCAGAGAACAGGAAATGATATATTCAGATAACTGCAGTGGGTAAAATAAGAATAAGTATATTGTCGGTCTTTATCTCTATGCAATACAGAAATTGAACATACCTACAATTACCCACAAATTTTTGATAACGGGTCACTTCCAAAATGAGAGAGAAATATGCATTCTTTGATTGAGAAACAAAAAAAAGGCGTTGGGAAGAACAATTTATGTGCCTTCGTAATGTGCCACAGTAGTTCAAATAGCGAAAAAAATCAGGCGAACCTTACAAAATGAATGAAATGCCTAAATCGGATATAATCTACTTTAAAAAATTATGTAAGGAAATGGGAAACAATTATAGCGTTGACGAAGAAGGAAATCAGGTTGTCTGGAATGAGTTTGAGATGATCAAGGTCAAGAAGACACTCGAAAATAAGTTTCAGGTTAAAACAAGCTACCACGATACAGAGGTCAGAAATATTAATATAAGGCGAAGACAACGAGGGTTGGTGGCTAATACGGAACTAAGTAAATCATATTCGAAACCACCAGGAATATCCACTCGAAAAAAAAACAAGATCTGCTCTCACTATCTAAGGCTAATGTTATTCAAGAGCACTACTATAGGTTTTATGCAGATTTACATGTAAACAATGGAACAGTAGAAACCAAACAAACAGATTACATTATGCATGACTTTGATTAAGTGTTTAAACCAAAAATTTTTAATAAATAAGTACAATCTTAAATAAAAAAAACTTTTATTCGATATGAATTTTACTGTATTATTTTCCAGAATTAATATATTTTTTAAAACCATATGGTTGTATGTGCTAAAATACCTATTTCCTGAAGAGAATTTCACATACTCCTTACTGCATATAAAAATATGCAAAATTAAAGACAATTATGCTAAATACCAGGTTTGTAGCTTAATTTTTGGAATTACAGTAAATAATATTAACTTAAAAAAAAATTAAAACGCTCATAACTCAACATTATGATTTTTGCAGTTACTGCCATATGGTTTTCAAGGTGCGATATACAAAGTTCGCCGCAGTATTGATAACATACCTTGGACAGGGTGTTTACTGTTTCGGCAGTATACAGATAAAAATAAAGCGCAAAAGTGGGGTGTCAAGATGTATAAATTATGTAGTACTGACAAGTATATAATTAACTTTAAACTTTATACAGGTAAATGTGATACTGTGACCGAAAAATCTCATGCTGAACATATCGCAAATTCGTTGATGCAAGATAATTTTGGAAATGGACACGATCTTTTTTGTAATAACTATTATACATCAATAGAACTTGCAACAGTGCTTGAAAATAATAAAACAAGAATTCCTAGTTTGGTATCATCCTGAATACTGGAAAGACTGTAGGAATCTATTAGTGTTAAAAGGGGTTCACAAAAGACCATTTTTAATACTTACAACATTTGAACATTATAATTTATTGACTCAGGTAAAAAAATAATACAGCGGTGCTGAAACCACAAACTATTTTTGATTATACCTTCTTCATTATTATTTCCTTTAAGCGACGCCGTTCCTGTTTATTACGCAGTTTAAATTGAGCAATCGATTTAAGTTATCGATATGATATTGTAGAAATGCAAAAGATGTCCCAACATGATCGAACGACCATTAGTAGATCTCTGTGGGTACCACACAAGCCGCAATCCTCAAAGTGTGAGGTCTGAAGATATAGTACCGACTTGATTATAACTACGTATTTCAATATATTAAGTGTGAGGTAAACCACACTTTTTTTAAATATTTCTCTCGTATCCTGGAAGAATTATGGCTACATAATATCATATGTTTTTATTCTGTCGAGACAATAGTTACCGAAAAACATTAAAATGATTATATTTCTACTAAATCAATGTATTTATTTACAAGAGCTATTTCAATTTAATTAGATAATCACTTTAAATCAAAACTAATATGGTGTTAAGTTTCGAAATTGATAATTTAGGAATACGTTAGGGATATTATCAATAACATATAAACAACCTATAAATTTAATCATTAATATTTTTTAAATTAAATATATTTTATAGTTATTTACAAAAAATAATATTCCCTCCAAAAAAATATATATAAAAAAGAATAGTTGTCCATAAAAAATAAAAATTTAATTTTGCAATAATAGACATTGTGCCATAATAAGTCGTATATCCCTCATTGCCATCACTTATTGCTTCGCTCTTGACAGCATACTACCTATTTAATTATCAAGAGATTCTTAAGCAATTGCTCCTCATAACCGGAGTAACATTTCTCAAAGTGACTGAAGGGTCTGCGTGGGGTACATAATCTGTAAGTCTTCATTGTAGCATGTCCCAAGCATGTTGAATGGGATTGAGGTATGAAGAGCGTTAAGGTAATGCAAGATGGGGAATTCCATACAAATTTCTATTTTCTTCGACAACTGCAGATCTATGTGGCCGAGCATTATCTTTAAAAATCTGGTTTCCAATGGCTACATGAAAATTAACATTATTATGCTAAATAATGTCCGATCTATGTATCTTACCGGCTTCTTATCGATCTTTTTCTGCTTAATTTAGGATAAGAGTTTTACTAATTATCATAAATTTGGTCTTTTTATAATAGTCGACTCTACTCGCTACTCTACTCTTCTCACAACTCTACCCGTGTAAAAAAGTCTTAACAGCTTTCTCAAATATTGGATCTAAGAAACATCAGCAGAAATAGGAAGCGATCATAAAATGGTATTGTGCAAAATCCAAATGAAATATATATGTGATAACCAAACACCATAATAAACCACAAAGATTAAAGTCGAAAGCTTACAGGATGACTCCACCAGATACCTATTCCAAAAAAGAATAACCGAAAAAAGCAGAAACACATATATCACCGAAAGTGATGGAACTGAAAAAAGCTGGGCAAAAATTAAGTCTAATATGTTAGTTCCGGCCAAGGAAGTTCTTGGTGAAAGAAATATAAATAAAAATAAATCGTTCCCAATGAGAAGAATACCATGGTTTTGTACAGAACTGAAGGAAAAATGTGAAGAAAAGAAAAAAGCCTACCTGAAATACATGTCAACCAAAAGACAAAAAGCATACCATAATTACAAGACAATTAGAAACGAAACACATGCACTTGCAAGAAAAATAAAAAACTTTCACTGGAAACGCTTTTCGAAAGAAATGCAATATGATTTTTACGGTCTGCAAAAGGAAATACGGCTCGTAAGAGGTCAAAGAACGGAGGTAAAGGAACTAATAGGATAGTGGGATTAATGGGATAGTGACCATCCAAGTGTCAACCTCACCTGCCCGTGTGATCATTTTCATCTTAATCATCCGATGCACCCTGCTAGATAACTGACGAGGCTCTGGCGACCGAGTGTCTGCCGGAATAAGCAGTCCCCACTTGTTGACCAATTTCGGTTGGTATGCAAGTTAAAGGGCACTCTTTTGTCCTGGGTCAATAAATTGGCACTAAAGGCGGAAGAACTATTTACTGGTCAACGGCATAAGATCCATCATGGATATCTCTAGTACGATCATCATGACTGTACAACAAAAAGCCACGTCAACCACTGATCATGGGAATCGAAGATACAGGATCCGGCCATGGGAGGTATATCACAAGAAGACCACAGGGCCTCCCGGTCGTCAACCAGCAAAATCCTGTGAAGTACTAAATACCACTCTTAAAAAAAATTGAAAAACACCTTGGTACATGGAATGTTAGGAGTATGTATGATCCAGGCAAAATGCATATATAATACAAAAAATGCAAAGATTAAATGTCGACATTCTAGGTATTAGTGAGGCAAGGTGGCCAAATTCGGGTAGTTTTTCGACAACAAATGGCATGGTATATTACTCCGGAAACAGTAGTACTCAACACAGACACGGCGTAGCAGTTTTTGTATCTAAGTCTATGATGCAGTCAGTCATTAATTTTACTCCAGTATCAGATCGCTCTTATTTCTCCAACTACAAACACAAGTAAACTAAATATCATACAGATCTATGCACCTACTTCAGATAAATCGGAGGACGAAATTGAACAATTCTATGAAAAATCAATCAAGTATTAAAATCGACGAAACCACAAGACATCACCGTAATTCTAGGTGATTTTAACTCAAAAATTGGTAAAGGAAAAAGTGGCAAACATGTAGGGGAACACGGACTCGGTAAAAGAAATGAACGAGGTGACAGACTACTTCAATTCTGCCAGGAAAATAACATGATTGTATCTAATACATCTTCAACTTATCAAATAGAAGACTTAATACGTGGAAATCACCCCAGGACAATGGCGAAAAAATAATTCAAAACCAGATTGATTTTTTACTGATAAACGAACTATACAGAAACTCCTTAAAATCCGTATAAAGCTTACCCAGGCGCAGATGTCTTTTCAGAACATAACCCTCTAATAGCGCAAATGGAGTATTACACTAAAAAGAATTGGAGCAGAAAAGAAGAGCAAATCAAATAGACGTCAGTCATTTATGTAACCTGGAGATAAAGGAGAAACTGCAAAAATGTATTAATAATAATTTAAAAATACTTCACGAAAAAGAAACATCTCAGCCAACGAACAACATAGATAAAAAATGGCAAAAACGTAAAAATGGCGATAGCAGGTCCCGCGAAGAAAATTCTGACTAAAGAAAAACCAAAAATAAAGCATAGGTGGATAACTGATAAGATCCTTCTTCTCATGGACAATCGGAAAATAATGAAAGGAAAAAAACGAACACAGGTATAAACAAATACAGAAAGAAATCAAAATAGAAATCAGAATAGCAAAAGAAGATTTTTATAAAAAAAAATGTGAAGAAATATAGCAATTGCAGGCAAAACATGATATTTTTAATGTACATAAAGTGAAAGAACTTGCAGGTACACAAAAACGTAAGCAGCCAAATACCCTGTATAATGTCAACGGTAACATAATAACAGAACTAGAAGAACAGTTGAGACATGGAAAAACTATATTGAAGAACTTTTTGCAGATGATAGACAACAATCTGAGCTAAGTAACGTACAAGGAGACGAAGGTCCAGAAATAACGGAAGAGGAAGTAATGTACGCACTAAAAAGAATGCAAAATGGTAAAGCCCCAGGTCCAGATGAAATACCAACGGAAATCGTTAAACTAATAGAAAAAGACTCGATTCGCATTTTAGTTGAACTTTTCAATAGCATTTATACATCAGGAAAAATACCACAAGAATGGCTTTTATCCACGTACTTTTATTTTATCCATGTACTGAAAATATTCTGAAAATTATACACTCTAGAGTACACAGAAAACTGAAAATGGACATCAATAATACCCAGTTTGGATTCCGAAATGGATTCGGAACTAGAGAGGCGGTTGTTTGCACTGAACTTTATGTCTCAAAGATGTCTTGACATAAATCAAGATGTATTCATGTGTTTCATAGATTACAACAAGGCCTTTGATAAAGTGCGGCATGATCACCTAATCAGACTCCTGACAGAAAAGAATTTAGATAAACGAGACATCCGACTAATAGCAAATATGTACTACAATCAGAAAGCAGTAGTGAGAGTAGAGAATAATACCACTGAAGAAATTGAAATAAAGCGAGGTGTGAGACAAGGTGATACTGTCACCAACTCTGTTTAATCTCTATTCCGACGACGTAATGAATAGAACACTCTCTGAGCAATCCGTAGGTATTAAAATAAATGGTTGTTAGATTAAACAATCTGAGATTTGCCGACACACCGTTCTGATCGCAGAAACACTTGAAGAGCTACAGACATTGGTGAATAAGATAGCAGACTGCAGCGAGAATATGGACTATCTTTGAACATAAAGAAAACTTTATTTATGGTAATATCGAAATCAAACACAAAATATCCCAAAATTTATATTTACACAATGAAATTGTCGATCGAGTTAGTAAATACAAATATTTAGGCACTTTTATAAATGAAGACAACGATAGCTCAGCAGAAATCAAAATAAGAATAGAAAAAGCCAGATCCATATTCACTAAAATGAAGAGAGTGTTCTGCGGAAGAGATTTGAGCCTTGAAATGAAACTTCGCCTGATGAGATGTTACGTACTTTCTGTGCTGTTCTACGGAATGGAGTCATGACGTGATTGATAGAAAATAAGCATTGAACATGTATCGCAGAATCTTGAGAATATCGTGGACCAAGAGAGTTACAAATGTCGAGGTCTTGAGAATAATGAATAAAGAAAAGGAAGTCATATTTACTCAAAAAACGAAAACTGCAATACTTGGGACACATTACAAGAGGCGAAGATATGAACTGCTCTCGAATAATTATGCAAGGGAAAATAGCAGGAAAAAGATCCATAGGAAGAAGACGAAACTCCTGGCTAAAGAATCTACGGGAATGGTATAGCTGTAGCAACAACGAATTGTTTCGGTCAGCTGATTCGAAAATACGTATAGCCCTAATGATCGCCAACCTTCGAAACGTAGATGGCATTTGAAGAAGAAGAATTAATAAAATTATAAAACACAAACAAAAATTAAAAACTACAGATATATAAATTTGTTAAATAGTACGCTAAAAACTTAGAACTAAAATTGTGCTAATAAATCAGAGGATAAGTTTAGCAGATAAACAACAGGGTTTTCATAGTGGAAGATCCATATACAGATTAAATATTCGTTTATAAAGCAAATTACTGAGAATTTCACTAGAGTATAATAGACCATCATTTCTGTGTCTGATTCGCCCAAAGAAAGTTCTCCTAAATATTATAAAAATATTATAAAACTATCGAAAACATCTTATTAAAACAATAAAATAAAAGACAGAATAGATGGACAACTTACAGAACCTATAGAAATAGGCAACGGAATAAGACAAGGGAATTCATTGAGCCCCATGATCTTTAATTTGATCATGAATGAAATTATTAAGAAATAAAAATACTCTGTTACGCAGGCGATGCAATACTGATAGCCTAAGATGAAGATAGTCTACAAAGACTGGTCCACAGATTCAAACATAAAATACCTGGGAATTATACTGTTTAGCTATGGAGATCTGAACAAAGAAATGAGAGATTAAACACAAAAAGCAAATATACTAGCAGGATGCCTTAATAACCCTATATGGCGAAACAGACACATTAACACGGAGATGAAGTCAATAATTTATATAGCCAGTGTAAGACCAATAATGACATACGCTTAAGAAACAAAACCCGACACAGCCGCAATGCAAATGCTACTGGAAACAGCAGATATGAGTACCGAGAAGACTTACAGGAAATACGCTAAGAGATTGAAAGAGAAGTGAAAGACATTCGAAGAATGTGGAAAAATGAAATGAAAAATGACAAAGGAATTCGAAGAAAACGTTCACTGTATAAATGAATATAAACAAAATAGAAAAAAAAGAGAATGGAGGAAATCCGTGTCGTCAAATATAGCAAGAGGATAAGTCACCAATTGGCAGAAGAAGTATTGGACTACCGCGCAAAAGATGGAGTGAGGACCTTTCATAGAGGTATTAATTCGCCAATGAACAAGAAGAGTTGTTTATAAACAGGAAGAAGAAGTAGGTATTGACATCAACGAAACAATAATTGTCTCCGTTTACTTGCGTAGATTTTAATTATTTGCAGAGACTTTTCGGGCAAATAAAAAGTTAAAATATTCACTGATAACTAATTTTAATATTTCTCTTTTAAAATTCTGATTTTATTTTAATTATCACTAAAAAAGTTTTCACATTATCTTGGGAGTTTAATCACTACAGCCACAACATAACATGCCCCACTCCAGTCTTATAATTTCGACTACATATTATATTACTGAATTTACCGATGCCGACAAAAAAGTGACCATTTTTCAGGTTATAAAGATGCGTTGTTGGCCATGCTAACAAACTAACAGGCATGACTAAATATATTGCTTATGATTTAATGTATATGATTGAAGATCTGCTTATGTGGTTAAGAAACAGTTTTCTCGACGTAAAAAAAAATTCTAGTTTAGCATTAACACCACAGCTATTTCTATAAAAAATAGAAATAAATAACGGAATGACAAAAAAATAAGAACAAAACAAACATTAAGTTAATAACGATAAAGTCATAGCGTGTTAAAATATCCACAAAAAGGTAAAAATTCTTCATGCAAACCTGCAACCCTTTGAAAAATAAATGCAGAAATGTATACATAGAGTAATGCTCTATTGTATAGTTCAACTTTATAAAATATGTACTTATATATTTACAAAGCCAGCCTTATCTTATTTATATCGTAGAAACCCCATGCGGCTTTCTACACTAAACACAAATAGTAAACATTCAAACAAGATCTATCTACGCATATCCAAACGTGGCTTTTTGCTTATCATCTGCTCTGCTCCCCATTGGGTGGCTCTATACAATGACTAAGGTGAGTTTGAATTCGCGGCTACATTTCATTCTGATAATGGTAAGCACAGACAGGACTGAATCAGAACCGGGTAAGTAAATTTATGGACTTTTTATAAGCGAGTACAAATACCACAAACAGGACAGTATTCTCGAAGTGATTATTTATTATATATTACCATCCTTACAAAAATATGTATATGCCAGGGTGACCGTAAATGTCAATATACAAATTATGTATATTTATGAAGTATACAATGTTTTGTTTGATCGTAAATTGAAGTGGCATAATTTAAGCGGAGAGATAAAGATATCAAATAGTAACATGTGCCCCATTTTGCATGAAGATTTGCACAAGATGAATTTGGCTGAGAATTTTAATTTTGTGAAAAAAGATGCAAAGAAGTTTACCAGTTCCGTCCCCGCTTTCCCCTAACTCCCCCTTGGTAGGAGGAATAAACGGAAAAAATCGATTTACCAAGAATTTGTACGTCCTAGAAAATGTTTTAAATAAAAATGTAGCTGAGATAATTTTAAAACAAAAATGTTCATTAGCACTTTTTGTGTAGAATAAACCGTTCTCTTAGAAACAACGCTTGAAGCGATCTTCGATTTTGAATGTTAGGCGCGCGAAATCGATTTTAAATAAAAGTATCAACTCAGCGATAAAAATTCGATATCTTTTGATTACAGTGCTCTATCGGCAAAAATTAAAATGCCTTTTAAAGGTAAAACAATTAGCTTTTGTGTCCAGTTTCAACAAATAAAGATGCAGCTAAAATATTTTAAATTCTTTCGTAAAGATTTAAGTAAGAAAGATGCATAAAGAAGATTTTTAGAAACTTTTATATAAGTTTTTCAGCAACATATATTTGCTAATAAGTAAGCTTATTAGCTGGTGTCTTCAAGAAAGAACAAGTCACTGGTATACATAATGACCAAAATGAACTAATAACGGACCCTTGCGATATACTTAATACTTGGAATACGTACACAGCCAATTTGTTCAATGACGACAGAAACACAAAAAACCACCACAACAATTAGAAACAATCAAGTTACTTAATGAAGAAAACCTAGACATTATTGTCAAGCTCTTTAATGGCATCTACGATACGGGCCAGATTCCAAAAGATTGGCTTCGATCTACATTTATCGCCCTACCAAAAACACCACGTGCGAATTTCTACAAGGACCACCGACTAATAAGCCTAATGAGTCACTTTTTAAAACTTTTCCTGAGAATACTTCACACTAGATTGTTTAAGAAATGTGAAGAGGTCAGTGGATGGAGTCAGTTTGGTTTCAAAAATGGACTTGGCACGAGAGAAGCGATCTTTAGTATGCAAACATTAATACAGAATTGTTTAGATCAAAGAAAGGATGTTTTTGTCTGTTTCATCGATTACGAGAAAGCATTCGATAATGTAAAACACGAATTGATGATAAAAAACCTACAAGAGTTGGGATTGGATGCCAAGGATATAAGAATTATCGCCAATCTGTATTGGAACCAGACAGCAACAGTACGTCTTTAATTTTAACGAAACAGAAGATTTCTCCATTAAAAAGGAGTAAGGCAAGGTTGTATACTGTCTCCAATGCTGTTCAATTTATACGTAGAAAAAGCCTTCGCAGAAGCAGTGGCAGACTCTAATAAGGGTATTAAAGTTAACTGCATATTTATTAATAACATCAGGTATGCCGATGATAGAACCATAGTGGCAGATAACATCGAAGATCTTCAATGCCTTTTAAATGATCTAACTCTTGCAAGTGAAGCTCGGTGTTTGAAAATAAATATCAAGAAGACAAAAACAATGATTATAAGTAGAAATGATTACCCCAACGCAAAGATATATGTCTCTGGAGAAGAAATCGAACAGGTCAGGCAATTCAAATACTTGGGTTGTTTGCTGAACGAGTGTTGGGACCCCGATAATGAAATAAAGAGCAGAGTTGACCAAGCCAGAAATGCTTTATTGAGGCTTCGTAAGTTTCTGACTGATCGCAAATTGGACTTCAACCTCCGATACAAGATGCTTAAGTGTTACTTGTGGCCTGTTCTCCTATACGGAATGGAAGCATGGACGTTAAAGGCCAGTTCCATTAACAAACTTGAAGTATTGGTGCCTGCGTCGAATGCTTAGAATATCATGGACGGACATGGTCATAAATGAGGAAGTACTCAGAAGAGCGGACTTACAGGATAGGGAACTTTTTAGTTATGTAAAAAGTAAGAAGACTGCATACTTGGGGCACATATTACGAGAAGAAAAATACACTTTTCAGCAACTGATACTTGAAGGAAAGATAGAGGGTAGGAGAGATCTGGGACGTAAAAAAATGTCATGGCTGCGCAATATTCGACAATGGACAGGAATCCACAGCTATGAAATGCTTCGCAATGCTGCTAAAAACAGAATTATTTAATCCTGAATATTTAACATCTCACCTGACAAGACGATGTACGGTGGACGCCTAAGCAGAAATGCACGGCACCTTAAGAAGAAGAAGTAAGCTTGTGCACAACGTGGTGCAACGAACGCAGAAAGATAAATAAAAATGCTGCATAAAACGTGTCCATTCTTTTAAAATACTGAAAGATTCATTAGTTGAGAAAATTTAATCATCATCATAATTGGCAATACAGCCCTTTATGCCAAAGCCTATATAAGAAAATCCAATAGGAAAAACATCTACTGTTGCAGTTTCGCAACGATATATAAACATTTACTAAATATTAACAGACTTTGTTGTAGTTTTGATGCTCCCCGTATTTCAAGATTCCATGTACAGAATTACAGCTGTGTTAAAAACTAATTTACAAGACGAGCCATCTGCGAAATAACACCAGACGTGTGTGTGTGAGATAAGGGATGCATTCCATATACAAAGTTATAGTCGGGTTTTGTCTCTTACACCACACCACAGATGTGGGTGTGGGTGTGGGTTAAGGGTATCTGACACTTCGCTTTAGTCTTGTACGAGATACAGTCGTTTTACGCAGTTGGGGTGGAGGCTTGTCCACTATCAACTGGTACCAACTTTTTGTGGTTCCTGTACGTCGCTGAAAACGTCTTTTGCGATAGCAGTTGGTGCTATCATTTCATTGAGTAAGGTACAATACATCATTTATCTTGTTGCTGCATATATCAAGTACGTTTACTTGGTATATAGATTTCTTATTTATTTAGAACTTTTTCTCGATTGTGCTGTATCAACTGTATCAACATTTTGCATTTGTTTTGTTTTATTCACTGTATTCTACATTTGTATTTTGTTAACACCGATTATATTTCATGTGTATTTTGTATTAATAATTGTATTAATTATTGTATGCACGCATTATTAATTTGTTTTTTGAGGGGTAAGAATAAGCTCAAGTTTAAGTTTGTGAAGTCCTCTGGCCGTCATCTTTTAAAAAGGGATGCAAAGGGTTTTCCCGCTGTATCTCGTAAACAAGCAACGCTACAGACAATTTTATCCAACATTATTTTTAGCAAATTAAGTTGTCTACAACTTTGTTTTTATTACTTTTAATTATAAAACAGAAAATAAAAAAGATTAGGCCTAACCAACGGACAATGTCCAGGCGAGATAATTATACATTTAAAAAGTTTTCCAGCTCTTTTTTTTTTCATTTTCTCTGATGGTCCAGGCTGTGGTTCTGGATCTAATTTAGTATCGAAGGTGAATGTTTGCAGAAGAAAGGGAGTTGGAATTGGCGTCATTGTGGATTTTTCGATCCCTTTTGATATTTCCATAACGTTATTGCAGGTTACACCAGAACAATTGAGGGACACTACAGAGCATTTAAGGCCTACTTGTCGTTAACAATACATACTTCCACAGTTTCTCTCTCATGTGCAGAAAATTAATTTCAGAAGTTCAGGGATGCTGAAGTTTTGAAAGTTTCGATCGGTATCCAAAATTTATTATACTCTTTCCAGCCCCAATCTTTAGGATCGCAGTGTTTCCTAGTGATAAACTCTAAGACTGTGGAAACGAGGTGCATCTTGTGTTGGCGAAATGATGATAAGTTAAATGTATTTTTGGTCACTGTCTTAGCGAATCGCTAGTACCTCATGCTCCCAGATAAAGACACGAAAAAACTTTCGTCAACGACAGTGAGCAAAGATGGCTCGACTTTCTCACTGAGAAATAATGCTGTTCTGCTAGCTAACTTAGAATGATTTCTGTGAAATTTTAATGAATTTTGAGTTTGCTGAACCTATAAGTTGCCGTTGTTGGATGCATCGCATCTTAAAAAGCATAGGGTAGTAGAAGGCAAACGCACTTTTAAGAATACAACTGCAAGTACATAATGCTCCAATCGATCAAGTGAACAACATTTAAGTACTTGGGAATAATGACAAATGACCAATGGGATCCTCAACAAGAAATAAAATGCCGTACCGAACAAGCAAGACAAGCTTTTATCAAATTTAAACCGCTACTATGTAGCCGCAATCTTTACTTCAATCTCTGCTACAGGATGGTTAAATGCTATGTAGAATCCATATTGTTATACGGCATGGAAACATGGACGTTAAGAGTACCTTCCATTAATAAGTTGGAAGCCTTCGAGATGTGGAGGTTGCGAAGAATGTTCCGCATACCATGGACAGATATAATGAGAAACGAAGAAATCTTAAGAAAGGCAAAATACTGAGAGAGAACTATTTAATTTAATCAAGTACGAAAAATTGGATACCTCGGCCATATTCTAAGAGGAAAAAATACGCAATCCCTCAACTAATCATCCAGGAAAAGATTGAAGGCCAGAGAGGAGTAGGTCGCAAACAAATGTCGTGGCTACGGAACATAAAGAACTGGACAGGCATAAATAACACTGGCGATCTTTTGAATGCCGCAAAAGACAGACGTCTGGCCTTAAGATAATTCGCCAACACACTATAGGTGCACGGCCCTCTAAGCAGAAGAAGAAGTAGAATGACAGTCATAGGTTTATAGAATTGGAATGCAGCAAGCGCAGAACGAATGATAACTGAATTTGAGTCAGATTAAGTCTGGTCTACAATAAACCAAGTTCTGATAGAGCAGTTTTGAAAACGTCCATTGTTTTATTCTTTTCATTATCAAGAAATTTATCTTGAGAAAATATTGGTACTCTTATTATACTTTATCTCTGTCGATCTGTGTTTTTTTTGTGACGCAAGCGCACGAGGTGGGGTAAGTTTTATGGTAGCGGAAAGGACCGTTAATAAATTATTAATAACATGGAAATGTAAGAAAATGATCAATTGATTTAAAATAATATGAATAAAAATTTGTATAATAGATAACTAATGATTCTTTTTATCGTATTCTTACAAGTAATCAAGAACTCGAGCCATTTCGGAGCGCTGTAAAACCCAAAAAAATTAATAGGATTATACAAATTTATAGTAATATCATTCTTTGAAAAACTCCCTATATTATTGTTATAATGCCATTTTATTGTAAAATGACTAGAAAAAAAGTTATAAGGCCCAAGATAAAATTGGTTGCAAAATTTTTAGTTTTTTTGCTAATAATTTTTTAATTTCCATTTTACGATAAAAAGTAATAATCTCGGTTCGCTATTCCCAGTCCGAACTGTCTAGTTAATTTAGTAATGTTTTTTTTCGAAGTTAGTTACTTTTTGACAGACTAAAAGTGGCTGGAAATTACTATACAACCAAGCACACGTACTCATAGCCAATATTAATAGTAAATAAACTAAATAGTAAATAAAATAGAACTTTGCAAATTACCGACAATCAGTATTTATTTATTTGCACCATATAATAAATAGTTATGTTACATTATAACAACTAAAATATATTTTTTAAATATATAATACCCAAAATTTGATGGGTTTAGTATGCACTTCCACTATTTAGAATAATTCTTCTTTTTTCAAAGAAAGAAGTCTGCAATAGTAGTATACCTGAGCTATTAATACTGAGAAGTAGGAATTGTTGTGTTGTAGGTTTCCGATAATGAATCTGTCAAAATATGCCCGAGCTAAGCGAATGGAGTTTACGAATAAAATTGCTACAAATAATATTCAATATAATTTGAACTTAAAATTGGGTCCTCTAAGAAATGGATGCTAAGTCCTTAAAAATGTAACATTTCAATGTTCTATTTATGGCTTGTTTACAGCTTGTGCTACAGTTATATAAAACCCTAAAATAAGGAATCTAAAAAATGATAAAAATTACACAAGTACAAAGAACCAACTCCGCATACTTTAAGCATTGGCCAGTTTGGACCTGATCCAAAATCCATCCGACTAAAGAATAAAGAACCACTGAAGAAGAGACGAAGAAAAAAGTATAGTGCTAGATACGAACGCACATCTTGCGTGATTTATAATCCAGATCTGCATAAAACACTGTTACAGGGAGTAATACACGTACCCAAGGTATATCTGAATATCAGTGGCGCGCAGGATTTTGCAATATATTTTGGTACGATTGTAAAAATTTATAAATACCTCATTAAATATTCAATGTGACACTGAAAATATAAAAACAATTGGACATACACTACTCTGTGCATAGTGCATAGTAAACTACGTAGAGCACGCATAAATATTTGAAAAAGGATCCAATTACTGTGTCGTCTCAAAAAGCAAAATCAGCTGTACGCCTTCATGAATTTTTCATTAGCTACCTCATACCTATACCTGTATAAGATTTTTAGCTTTTTTGTTCTTGACTAGGATAGACCAGACCAGCCCGGGCCCCTGAATCGAACACGATAAAAAATATTCTAACAGCGCAACCCGTGGGAATGAGAAGACGGGGTGGACCAAAGTTGAGGTGGATGGACGGGGTAACACAAGATGCCGAGAAGATCGGAGTCGGCAACTGGAAAATGCAAGCAAGGGACAGAAGAGAATGGCGTAGAAAGCTTGAGAAGGTCGAGGCCCTCTAAGGGCTGTAGCATCAAGATGATGATGATGATCAGGGATAGACCAGTCTAATGTAAAAACGTGAAAAAATCACTGATTTCACGTAAAAATCTTATACAGATGTTTAAAGGTTCTAAAAGGTACAGTCATTCGGGGTAATTTCGATCCACAGGGTCTAAATTTGCACCATTTACTTTTTTTGATATTAGTGTACGGTATAAGTACTATTCTTGCTGTTAAAATTGTTTAATTTGGATAAATTGTAATAGATTTCTCTTTCATTGACATTTCCGCATTTAGTTTGAAGGCGTCTGATATGTTGTATTGTGTCAACCTTGAGTTTTTAGCTACGGTTTACGGTCTGTAAAGTGCTATGTTGTAAACAATAATTCAAAGTGATTACTTATAGCGATTTTATCGAAAAAGTAAGTATGCCCGCTTGGTAAAAAACTGGCCGGCTTGATAATTTATATGATTTCAGGCTAACTTTGCACCACATTGAAACTGGTTTCAAAGTTACCCTGACGATTTAAAATTGCGGGAAAATTTATTTATTGAATTTAATTTTGTAATTTTGTATTTCAGGATTTCCCGAAATGGCGAGAAAACAGATACACAGTCTACATACTGGGGTCCGTCGGTATGGAACTAAAAGCCGATATACAGAGCAACACCTACAAACAGTACTAGAACAGGTTAAAAGTGGAATGCTAAGTGAAATTTAGGCCTTAAAATAATACGATATACCTCATAATACAATTCGAAATAAATTAAAACGAAATCATTCAAAAAACGTAGGAAGACCTACAAAAAAATTCTGTCTTCCAATAACTGCTGGCAAAAGTGTTTCCGTAGTAAACAGTAGAAGAAGTAAACCAGTATTATCAAAACAGGAGTTCAACAACTAGCAATACTAGAAAATCTACACCAAGAGGTGGACCGAATCCGCAAGATGTAATAAAACCACGAGGTGGACTAAAAACACGATGTGGACCAAAATCACGAGGTGAAACAAAAACACGAAGTGGACCAAAAATACGAGGGGGTCATAGATCGCAAGGATCTATTACGACCAACAGAACTGTTGAAGAAACTAGAAGAATACATACCTGCAGTTAGGACATGTGCAAGAAATGAAGACTTGAAAGGTAAATCAAGAACAGATGATGAATTATGGAGATCTGCACGGTCAGCAAATGTTGGAAGAAACCAATATGACTGAAATTATAGTCAAGGACTCAATTGGCTGCAATTTCGACATTGACAATATGCCAGTAGATATTGTACTGGCAGAAAGGACAGAACAGAATCAGATCGTCAGTAATGAAGATAAACACATAGTAAGTAGAATGAAGGAAAATAAAGTAAAAAATTGCAGTAAAGTAAACAAGTAACGCAAGACAGAACAGAACAAACTGGAAAATCAGCAGAAAAGGACTTCACATTTCCCTCAATTATTTTCCCTGGGTCAAATTCAAAGCAAGAAAAATCTGGCAGAAGCTATTAATTTTACAAATCAAGAAATATCTTCTGGATTGTATTATTTTTGTACTTTCAATGTTTCTATGCATTCGTTAGGTATAAAATGTAAGAAGTGCACAAGAATATTTCATTTGAGGTGCATTGAAAATAACAAACTTCACAAATCAAACTCCAATATGTTTATTTGTGCCACTTGTTTAAAGAAACTGTGATTCACCTATCGAGTGAACAATTTAATATTTCTGTTGGTAAACTAACGAAGAATCTTTACTTAGTATTGTTTTGTAGGAGTTTCTACTTCTTTAAGTGCCGTCTCCCAATCGGAGGTTGGATATCATCATCACTATCTTTACTTTATCTACTGCTGCTCTAAAGAGTTCTATAGAACTGCATTTAAACCAGTCCCTTAAATTCTTCAACCATGACACTCCTCCTTCTTATACTCCTCTCTTATCTTTGCCTGTATTATCAGCCTTAGCAGTTCATATCGCTGTCCCCTCATTACATGTCCCAGATATTGTAACTTTCTTATTTTTATTGTATTTATTATTTCGCATTCTTTCGCCCATTTCTCGCAATACTTCCGTGTTAGTTTTCTTCTGTGTCCATGCTATTCTAAGCATCCTCCTGTAACACCACATTTCAAAGGACTGTAACTTATTTATGTGTTCTTGCTTCAATGTCCAGCTTTCAAGTCCATATTGCAGTATCGAAAACACGTAGCATCTCAATGCTCTTACTCTCAGTTCTAATCTAAGATCTTTGTTGCAGAGAATTGTTTTCATTTTTACTGTAGGAGTTTAGTTTCTTAATAAATGTTTTTAAATTAGTTTTAGTACATATTAGTATTTAGAATGGTAACCAGGCCTGGGCTAAACATTGTGTGCTGTGTAACAACTGTGTAATTTTTGTACATCCGAAGTAACCTAATGCACTCTTTCAAAGTTGTCCTGATAGATTAAAATACCAAATATATAGGATTTTCCTTATAAATGTAGATATGGTTCAAAGTTACACTCAAAGCGGGTCTAACTTTGAAACATCTTAAAAAATTTTTTTTCTTGGTTATACTTGCTACTGTTGCAAATTTTTAAGCTTATATTGAACTATACACACTCATAATATAATATAAAAGGACAATTAAGGAGGTCAGTGTAAAAATAAATCAAGAAAATATTTAAAAAGTGGATCAAAGTTACCCCGAATAACTGTATACGATGGGTGACTGATCAAAGATCCGTGAAGACGTACAGCTGATATTGTTTTTAGAACTAGGCGGGATCTGTAGAAATTCAGACCATAATGGACATTTTCCATAGGAAGCTATTTCTTTGCTGGAATTCCTTCAGGATGTGCCCAATATCGATAATCACGATATGCGCCAGTCGCAAATCCTGTGCTAAATTTTTTATTTAACAAAATCTGAAAACAATTGAAAACTTCTCTATTTTTTTGCTCCTACTTTCGTTTATAATTCGGAAAATATTGATCCTAAAGAAAAAATTATACGAAGTTAAAAGTTTCGTTATTCAATTTTACACAATATTTCGTTAGCTAGAAATTTAAAATTTAATATTTATATTTAAAAAAATAGCAATCATTGGAAAAAAAAAGTACAACAAAATTAAGTTAATTCTTTAAATGTTTTCGACTTTCTAAACTTGACTTACAAGCTCCATATTCCGCCTAGAAAAACTTTTTAAAATGTTTTAAAACGGATGCTAAATTTTGTTAAGATCGGTTGGATAGGTTTTGCATAATAACTTTGCAATCCAGCCTACTGGAAAAAAATCGCAAATTTTCAAATTTATAGTAGGCCCTATATAAGGCCCTCAGATATTTGCAAATTTTTTTACATATAAAGGAAGGCTCAAACTTTCAAACGCTCTTTGTAAAATTCAAATCGGTTCACTAGGAGAGCCTAAAAATTTTTTTAAAGTTTTAAACATTTTTTAGGCTTACAAACAAATTGAATAACTTTACGAGCTTAAAACATATCAATTTCAAAATTTATACACTTAAAGAACATTAAAAGACGCTTCTTTAAAAAAAAAGATACATTCGACTTACCGGCTGCCGAGATATTGAAGGTCAAAGTTGGCATACATTTGCCGTGTAACCATAAGTGATAGTGTCACCTCGGGGTAAATGGAAAGGGTCTTGCCACCTTCTGTACCACCGTGTGCTCTGTAGAGGGTCTTCGAAAACATCAACGATAGCTCCTCTACTTAAGTCCATTTTCAAGGTATGGACTCGAAAATGTTTTCTTCTGGTATCTTGCTTGAAAAAGGCAAGATATTTCTTACATGACCAAGGTTAAGTCGAAATAAAAATACCAGGTTGCAGTAGAATAACATCTCAGCCACAGAGTATGGGAAAATCTAAAAACATGAAAGCAGAGCCCGAGAGCACTAAGCTCTCGGAGAGCCCGTGAAGGACTGAACTCGATTGACCTGAAAATCGCCTATTTTTATACTTTCTAAAGTAGCGATTAGGGATTTCCAGGTCAGGGAGGGGCCAACGGGAAAAATAAGGGGCGTGGCGATGCGTCTCGAACGTGAACTAGTCGCGTCCGAGAACAATAGAGGGCTCTTTTAAACATATAACCTCATCTTGTCAAGTACTTTTTATATGAAAAGTTTTACGTAATGCGCTTCATGGCAACATCCATAAAAAAGACAAATAAAAAAACCGTTTTCGCGTAAAATGTCGCTCGGAATGCATGAGAGGTGGTGGTGGGGGACATTCACTTGAAATGTGAATCGGCGAGTTCAAAATCATAGCGCGCGCTAAAAATTGCATTATCTCGGCTTCTTGTTAACCAATTTTGCCCTTTTTTTTAATTGATGTCTCGGACGACAATGATTTCAAATATTATATTTTCAAATACCATTTTTAATTGCAAATTGGGAAATTTGCAATAAACAATTGTATTTTAAACAAGTAATTGCATTTTTTGTTCATACATTTTTTTATGAGCTTGCAATTTATACATTGAAGTAAATTGTTACTTAGTAAACAAATATGTATTTATAAATTGTTAATAAATAATTTGAATTGTTAAAACAAAGGCGAACGAATTTTTTTTTGTAAAAATCAAACTTTTTAAAATATTTAACATTAAAAATAATTTATTTTTGCAGTTTTATCATAATAATGATATTATTTGATTTGAGAATATATTTTGATTCGAAAATGACGTGTATATTGTACGTGTTATTATACTGCTGTGTAATGCTCGAGACTGTTTTTTTTTGAGCTTGCAATCTATACATTGAAGTAAATTGTTACTTTTAGTAAACAAATATGTATTTATAAATTGTTAATAAATAATATAAATGGTTAAAACAAAGGCGAACGAAAAAAAAAATTCTTTATCACTTATGGTTACATAGCAAATGTATGCCAACGTTGACCTTCCATATCTCAGCAACTAGTAAGACGAATGTATTTTTTTAATAAGCGTCTTTTAATGTTCTTTAAGTGTATAAATTTTTAAATTGATATGTTTAAAGCTCGTAAAGTTATTCGATTTGTTTATAAGCCTAAAAAATGGTTAAAACTTTAAAAAACTTTCTAGGCTCTCCTAGTGAAACGATTTCTATTTTACAAAAAGCGTTTAAAAAATTTGAGCCTTCCTTTATATATAAAAAAAGTTTGTAATATGGAAAAAACTATCTGAGGGCCTTATTTAGGGCCTACTATTAATTTGAAAATTTGCAATTATTTTCCAGTAGGCTGGATTGCAAAATTATTATGCAAAACATAACAAAATTTAGCACACGTTTTAAACATATTAAAAAGTTTTTCTAGGCGGAACATGGAACTTGTAAGTCAAGTTTAGAAAGTCGAAAACATGTAAAGGATTAATTTCATTTTTTTTGTACTTTTTTTTCCAATTATTGCTATTTTTTTTCAAAAATAAACATTAAATTTTCAATTTCTAGCTAACGAAATATTGTGTAACATTGAATAACGAAACTTTTAACTTCTTATAATTCTTTCTCTAGGATCAATATTTTTTGAACTTTGATGGTACACAAGGCAAATATCGAACACAGTATTTAATTAAATCTTGCCCAAGTACTTTCGATCACAAGATCATCCTCAGGGGCATTTCGTCAATTGTGGCCTATCCAGCAATAATGGAATGTCATACATGTAAACGGGGACATAACAAGTACACTAAAGACAAACAAACACTTTAAAATTTAAATTGGAGAAGCTACATTTTTATATTATAGAAGCCGGAGACGTCATTCTGTCTCCGGCTTCTATAATATAAAAATGTAGCTTCTCCAATTTAAATTTTAAAGTGTGTTTGTTTGTCTTTATGTGTACTTGTTATGTCCCCGTTTACATGTATGACATTCCATTATTGCTGGATAGGCCACAATTGACGAAATGCCCCTGAGGATGATCTTGTGATCGAAAGTACTTGGGCAAGATTTAATTAAATACTGTGTTCGATATTTGCCTTGTGTACCATCAAAGTTCATTTATTCGAACATTCAACCTTATATTGTTGTAATATTTTTTGAATTATAAACGCAAATAAAAGCAAAAAAATGAGAAATTTTTGAATTGTTTTCAGATTTTGTTAAATAAAAAATTTGGCGCAGGGTTTTACACTGGCGCATATCGTGATTATCGATATTGGGCATATCCTGAAGGGATTTCAGCAAAAAAATAGCTTCCTATGGAAAATGTCCAATCCAAAACAGATCCCACCTAGACTATTTGTGTAAAATGGTTCAAATAAAAAGTGTAGATCATAAAATTTCGAGATTATCGAAATGTCTAAACGGGTATCCATAAACAAATGGCTTGCAAAAACCAATATTTTGCATTAATTTATAAATGTTAATAACTTTGTTTTTTGCATAACGACATATAGTATAACGACTTAAAATTATGGCAAAATAAATTACTTAAGTGGGCTAAATAGAGTTACCTCTAGGAATAATTAAAACGATCGAAAATATCAACCAAAATAACACAATAAAAGTAAAAGTAGAAGAAGAACTAACTAACCCTATTAGAGCTGGTAATACGATAACACAGGGAGATTCCCTGAGTCCTCTGTTGTTCAACCTTGACGAAAATTATGGCAAAATAAATTACTAAAATGTGCTAAATATCAACCAAATCGACCAAAAATTTTATAAATTATTCAATTTGTTTATCCCGGAGAGCGATTATTTAAACAACTGTACTTACCCAAACCGTAATTCTATAAGTATTTTGTATATTACAGAAGATTATTTAAGGCTTCAGTTTTACGATATATTGTAAAACTTCAACAATTTATATATATATATATATATAATGACTATACACCCCAGTGTGGGTTTAAACCGCAAATGCTTTCTAGATCCTATTTCTTAAGTGGATCAGTCTTTTTTTGTTTATCTTATCTTCTTGACAAATCTCTCCATTTTTTCCTGTCTCTAGTTCTTCCTCTCCATTCACGGACTCCTGCCCTTTGGAGGTCTTCTTCAACTTCTTGCAGCCACTTTGATCTCGGTCTTCCCCTTCTCTTTCTTCCTCCTGGATTCCATTCTATCATTGCCTCATCGCCTGCTCGCCAAATGTGACCCAACCATCTAACTTTGCATTGCTTTATTTTAGTTACGATGTCTTCCTTAAGTTCTGTCTTAATTTCTGCATTTGTTCTGCTTCTATATTCATTTTGCTTTGTTCTGATTGGTCCCAGTATGGTTCTGATAATCTTTCTCTCTGCTATTCTTAAGTCTTCTTCATCTTTTTTAACCATCGTCATTGTTTCCCCTGCATATAATAATATTGGTCTAATTATGGTGTTATAAATGCTCATCTTACTTTTTTTAGTCAGTGTTTTGCTTTTAAGTAATCTTTTGTTTGCAAAATAAGCTTTATTCGCTGCTAATATTTTTTCTTTTATTTCGGATTTCCTTTCTCCGGATTTACTTATTGTAACTCTTAGGTATTTAAAGTATTCTACTTCTTCAAACTCAGAACTTCCTATTTTGATTTTTTCCTTCATTGGTTTTTTCCCTAATCTTAATATATTTGTCTTTTCTTGATTTAATCTTAGCCCCGCTTCAACAATTTACTAAATTTTTTATTCAAAAATAGTTTCGAGTAGGCCTGACTTTTTAACTCAAAAACATTTTAATAGCTTTGATATTTTTATGCCATACTCAATAGGCTCAATGGAGTTGCTATCATAGTAGCAAAACACATAGCTCAATCAGTATTAACTTATATCCCCATATCTGACAGAGTAATGCTAGTGAAATTTTGTTCAAAGCCGTTCATTACCAATGTAATTTAAGTTTATGCCCCAACATCATCCATTGATAAAGATAAATTAGAAGCATTTTACAAAGATCTTACTGATGCTCTAGATCTTGTCAAAGCAGCAGAAAATACAATAGTTACCATAGTTATAGAAAATATCATTATGGCTTGGGAAACACAAACGAACGTGGAGACCTACTTGTTCAGTTCTGTCAAGAACACGATTTCATTATATCGAATACTCACTTTAAACTACCATCGAGAAGACTCGACACCTGGAAGTCAAATGGAAAATCAGAGGACAAAATTATTAGGAGCCAAATCGACTTCATTATAATAAAAAATTGATTTAGAAACTGTATTAGATCAGTTAAAACTTATCCAGGTGCTGACATTGGGTCTGATCACAATCCCATAGTAGCTGTAACCCAACTAAAATTAAAAAAGGTGATATAAAAGAAGTCTCGCAAAAATATTGATACAGCCCAATTACAAGACGAGAAAGTTAAGGAATCAGTTCAAAGGCAACTTAACGAAAATTTAATTTCGGAAAATTTTGGTGAAATCGTCGATGAGGGCTTAAATAAAATCGTAACAACAGTAAAAAATCTGTGTGAGAAGTTTACAAGGCTGGTCAAAGCTAAAAAAGCAAGCTTGGATGTCTGATGACATATCGAATTTGATTGAACAACGGCGACTAGTGAAAAACAACGAAACACTTTACAACAGCATACAAAAAGAAATTCTACGTAAAATACGAGAAGCAAAGAGCCAACATCTAGCTAAACAGTGTCATGACGAGATGAAGAACTTGAAAACAGATACGACACGTTTAACATGTACAAAAAAGTAAAAGAAGCGTCTGGTATCTTTAATAAGAAACAAACTGCATTGCTACAGGATGAACATGCTAAAGTAATATTTGAAGTAGAGGACAAACCTAAAGAATGTGAAAATTACGCCACGAATCTATTCAAAGACGGTAGGAATAGTTCACCTCCCGGTATTACTAACTGCGGCGGACCCCTAATAACACGCTCTGAGGTTATAAAAGCCATACAATCATCAAAAGATGGCTGAGCGACTGGTCCTGATGAAATTCCAACTGAAATGTACAAGCTTATAAATGATATAATGATCGGTTTTCAATACCATTTATATCAGCGGACAACTACCTAATTCACTGTTTATAGCTCTACATAAGAAGACAACAGCAAAAACCTGTGCTGATTATAGAACCATCAGTTTGCTTAAGCACTTATTGAAATTTTTTCTGAAGGTAATACATAGTCGTATCTGCAATAAATGCGAAGAAATGCCTGACAGCAATTAAATTGTAACGCAGAAAATCTCGGCGAAATTAGATCTAGGATAGAGCAAGCTGCTTTTAGAAGGATGTCCAAGGCGTTATGTAACAGAGACCTATAATTGGGATTGAGGATCCGCCTACTTCGCTACTACGTGTTCTCGGTCTTACTTAATGGTGTCGAGTCCTGGACTGTAATTAAAATCGATCTAAATCACCTCGAGGCTTTCGAAATGTGGTGCTGTAGAAGAATTTTAAAAGTTTCCTGTGTGGAGAAGAGTCTAAACTCTACAATACTAGAAGGTCTCAGCAAGACTACTGCGGTCATAAAAAGCATCAAGTAGAGAAAGCTGGAGTGTTTCGGACATGTAATGAGAGGTCTCATTACATGTCCGAATAGGTTGCTACAAAATATTATGCAAGGAAAACTAGCAAGCAAACGCAGTCCAGGACGAAGAAGAACCTTATGGTTGAAAAACTTTCGCGATTGGTATTGGTAAGATTGGTAAGAACAAGAATTTGCTCAATAGTAATGAGGAGAAACACACTTTCGAAAAAAAGAACAGAACCATCTATGACCAATAAAAACCAAGATGGCATTTTATTCTCAAAATCATATTTGTTTATTAACATTAAGAGCTGAAAATTGAAAGAATTTTAAATAGAAATCTAAATTTTATTATCCAACTTCTAGATGATATATATTGTAAAGGAGTAAAAAGTTATAACTAATTAAAATGATAATACTCGTAAAATACGGCACAAAAAGTGGGGAGGAGAACTGTCCTAGCTCCTTTTTTAGATTGGAACTTAAAATTGAAGCGTACTGGCAAAATTTGCAATATCTCGGCTTCTATGACACGTAGAACCTTCTTTTTATAAAACTGGGAAAAAGAATTATGCTTTTTTCACCCTTCGGAAAATTCCGAACACATAAATTACTTTATTTTAATTACTAATTTTTTCATAAAAAATTATTGAATTTTTTTATTATGTAGTAAGAAATATTTAAATTTTATTGATAATTGATAAGATCAAATATACAATAATAATTGTAAATTATCAAAATCTTGAATTAATATCCAGATTTAATTCTTTTATTTAATTTTATATTTATTTTCAACAAAATAATTCGTTTTATTATAATTGCATTTAATGTCGATAAGTAGCTAATAAGTATAAATAGTGTTTTTGTAGTTCACCCCTCCAGTTTTCCGTGGCGGTATTTTTCAAGTATTATCGCTTTAATGGGTTATAACTTTTTACCCCTTCTCGGTATATCTTATTCTTCTTTTTCTTCATCATCTTCTTTTTTCTCTTCTTCTTATTTTTCTTATTTTTCTTATTCTACTTCTTCTTTTTCTTCTTCTTCTAATGGCACCACAACCCTTTGTGGGTATTGGCCTGCTTAACAACCTTCTTAACCTTGCTTAACCTCTTGATATATACCCGTACCATCTATAAATTGAAACATAAAATCTAGATGTTTATTTATATTCTATTTAATATTCAGCTCTTAATAGTAATAAACAATGGAAATAACATTTTAAGAAAAAAATGTGATCTTGTTTCTTATTGGACATAAAAGGTTTTGTGTTTTTTTGGAAAGTGTATTTTTTCATTAGCTTTTTATTGAGCCTACTTACAAGCGTATGACATAAAAGATGCCAAAATTATTATAAATGTTTATAAGGTAAAAAGTCAGCCTTTTTTGAAATTTTTTAATAATAAATTCCAGAAAATGTTGCAGCTTTTTAAAAGACCTTAAAAATGAACTCTTATATATTCGATTTCGATTTGCTGAATACCTCTAGAGTGACTCCCTGGGCAAGTACAGTTGTTTAAATAATTGCTTTCCGTAATAAACAAACTCAATCAACTATAATATAGTGTAACATACACTGTTTGGTTTATCTATTTGAAAATAAGCGCACTTTAATAACTTATTAGCTGCCACAAGTTTGCAAAAACTTGCAAAATGCAAAAACAAAGTTATAAACATTTATAATTTACTGCAAAATTAAGGTGAATGGTTTATATACTTTAATTTAAAAACTCTTTACGTTTAAATTAAAGAACTTTTTAGTATCTACAATTTTTATTTAAATCATTTTTCTTTTACCTGCATAAGAAACGTGGGAAAAAATTGATTTTTTCACTTTTTACGATTGTTTAAAATAAAAACGTAACAAACTCAGCCGTACGTATTTACGGATTTTTAATTTTATTACAAATATCTACTAAATCTACAAGTTTTATTGTTTGGGAAAACTCATCTGGGAATTATTTATCAGAAGAATAGGGCCAGCATGCAGCTACTTATTATAGAGTAAATTCGTTTTTAAATTCTCTTTACCAGCTGGCAAAGCAACTTGTGATTGTGAATATTGTGCTTATAAAATAAAAATAATTTCTTTTTTGAAAATATGCCGAAAGTCGCGAAACAAAAATGAAGTCTATTGCGGACTTGGATTGGTGGCAACAGTGAAATGAAGATTATAACAATGGAACTATTTGTGATAAAAATGTAAGTCCACTCATATTTTAACGATTCAAAAATTTAATTTAAAATCTCATTTTTGCAAGAAAATCGATATACCTATACTAAACATGTAACAGTTTGACTATTGGCGGTAGTTTTAGTTTCGAGAAAAAAGTTATCTTAAAAATTTGAAGTCCATATTATTGCATTAGACTCCTATTTACTAAACCGTTTTATTACAGATTCCATGTGAAAAAAATTCCAACACCTGAAAACGACTCTCCACCAATATAAACTATCTAAGGACTTCAAGAAACCACGCCAGCAGCTTCTGCAGAACAACATTATTCAAAATCGTCATACATCGACAGGGCAAGAAATGTTTGCAAAAGATGTATGCAATTTTTTTGTAAGTTGCAATATCCCACTGTATAAATTGGATAGCAAGGTGTGTTCAAATTTTTTGAAAACATATTGTAAAGTTGAAAATAAGTCAGTAAAGGTACCAAGTTCTTCAACTCTTCGCAAGAAATATGTGAGGGCATCTTACAAAGACGTTATTGAAGGTATTAGAATCCGGGTAAGAAATGAATGTGAATCTGTGGATATCTGTCGATGGGACTACTGACGCCAAGAATAGGCAAATCGCGAATTTAATTATTGGAGTTTTAAACAGTTCAGCTGATGACTTTAACAAGTCGTATTTAATCAGCGTCAAATGTTTAGAAAAAACCAACTACGCAACAATTGCTTGATCTGTTAATAAATCGAATGTCGAAAATCTCAAAAAGTTAATGAATAAATAATGAATGTTAATGAACAAATTTCTTTTTACCGGATCAAGTACCTTCTGAAATTTTCTACTAGTTAGCAATGCCGCTTCCTACATGGTTAAAGCTGTTACTAGTCTTAAGATTTTTTTTCCGAATTTGATTCATTCTACATGCTTAGGGCATAGTTTAAACAGGGTGGCAGAGAAAGTTAGACTTGAGCTTCCAAATGTAAACACTTTAATCAACAATGTAAAGAAGGTATTTTTAAAAGCACCATTGCGAGTAGAAGTAGATAGGGAGATACTTCCCGATATTCCTTTGCCACTGGAACCAGTGTTGACTAGATGGGGGACGTGGTTGAATAGTGCCATATTTCTTGCAGATAATTATATTGATATCAAAAACGTTATATCAAATTTTGGTCCTTCTTGTTGTATTGCTGTTTAGAAATGTTAAAATATTTTCAGTGAGAATTCTGTTCAGAATGAACTGTCCTATATAAAAGCAAATTTTGACATAATTGTAAATTCTATAACAAAACTAAAGAGTCAAAAGTTATCTTTAAATGATAGTATTTGCATTGTTGATTCTGTCAAAGAAAGAATAGTAAACCAGAATGAAGGCTTTTCTTTATTGCGATCAATAAATAACATAATAAATGGAAGCTTTAACGAAGTTATTAATATAAATAACTAATAATAGAATAATATTTGACACTAGCGAGGATTACTCGCTAGTGTCAAATTTTATATTTTTGCCAATTACATTCTGTGATGTTGAAAGATCGTTTTCCTCATATCAACACATATTAACTGATAGAAAGCATAACATTACTCTTGAAAATATTGAACATTTTATGATTATATACTGTAAAAGCAAGAACGATATTTTCTTGTGAATTTTCACTTATATTTTTTTATTAAATGTAGTAATAAATAGACACTCTCTAAGTTATACTATAATTTTATTTCTCACCAAATCTCAAGATCTAAAAATTAAAAAAATATATTTTTTTTAAAGTGCATATTGCATATAATAAAGGCATATTTGATTACTTTTTAAGTGCATGTTGCATGCATATTTTAACCATTTTTTAAAGCATATAATCCAGTCTCTAATTATCATATACCTTTAGAACCTTTAAATATCTATACAAGATTTTTACGTGAAATTAATGATTATTTCGCAGATAGACTGGTATAACTCCTTGCCTAAAAACTTTAAGAATAAGTGATTGTACGTAACAATAATCAGAATCTTTAGTTAATTCCTTGCTTAAATATTCGAGCCACTTTAGATAAAACGGTCCATGTCGTCTTGAACTGAGCCACAAGCAATTTAAAATCTTAGACAAGGGAAATTCAGATCTTAGGCTGATTCGTTATCCTGTAGCAGCCAGTCATTGTTTTGATTCCGAGTTAGATGTAGAAACTTAATATATATCTAGGGGTATTTAGTGTTAGGCGACGTTCTTGACAGTCTGCTTTTCTTTGGTTAGTACCTGCACACGTTATTGCCTTTGCTCTGTGGTCCACTTACTCCAAACTCGAACTACCATGGAGGTATTTTACGAATACTATTGCTGATTTCCTGAAAGGAAATCCTGCTTTCCACAGGAAGTACGGTCATTACCACAGGTAATGATGTTTTACGATGCTTAGTCGGTCATCATTGACAAAGATATATCAGTACCTTCTTCTCCTTCTTCCTTTCGTTTTGTCACCCATCCATTTATATCTTCTATATTGCATGCTGCTCTTCTGTTCTCGCTTCTCTTACTATCCAACAGACTTTTTCCTGATATTTGTCGGAGTATTTTCATCTCTATTGTTTCTAGTAATTGTCTCGTTTTAGATGTGTCACGTCTTGTCTCTGCCTTGTATGTTAATATAGGTCAAATTGCTGCTTTATAGATTCTGGTTTTTGTATCTTGTCTAAGGTGTTTGTTCTTTAAGATTGTATCATTAAGAGATCCCGCCACTTTACTTGCAATTATCATATTGTATTTCTTAGCTGTTGTATTGAAGATATGTGTTAATCTTTGGAGCTCGTCTTCTATCTCGACGATTAATGCGGCGTCGTCTGCGTAACATAATATTTGGATTTCTTTGTTCCCCGTTCGGTAACCATAACCTTTACGTACTGCTTGTATTATTTCGTCCATTATTATATTAAAGAGAAGTGGGCTTAACGAGTCACCCTGTCTGACTTCGCTTTGTACTGGTATACACTGTGTTAGTTTTCCATTTATCTTTGCCTGTACGGTACACAAAAACAAATATGGAGATCCATAAGAAACCAACGAAAAGAAATGGCAGAATTAAAGGAATACAATAACATAACAGCAAACGAATGAAAAAGATAATTGATGGAACTGTGTAAAGCAAAGAAAAATAATAATCAATACAATAACTTACCTGAAAGACACAAAATAGAAATCAGTTTTCACAAAGTAGAAATAGCCATAAATTCACTCAAAAATCGAAAGTCACCAAGACCAGACGGAATAACCAACAAGCTTCTAAAACACGAAGGAAAAAGTATAATCCTAGAGATGACAAAACTTATACAAAAACTAATATTGCATTGCAAAATACCAGACGCTTGGAGAAACAGCATAATAATACCAATGTTAAAAGAAAAGAGATAAAGAAGACACCAACAATGATAGAAGTATAAATCTACTGCACACCGCACTTAGCTTACAAGTCCTAACCAACAAAATCAATAAACTAACAACTTTATCAGATGAACAACAACGATTTAGATCCGGAAGATCTGAACGATTTGTAGTAAGACAAATCACAGAAAAAGCCATCGAGTACAATAAACCAGCATAATCTATGTTTTATAGACCTGACAAAGGCTTTCGATCGCATTCAAGTCGAATACGTCTTACACCTACTGTATAAAAGATATAAGAACAATATCTAAGAAACTGTTACTTGAAGTTAAAAAAAATGTTGGTGTGATTTATTTAAAAACAATCGCAATTTTATATTTGCATTAATAAAATAATAAAATGAAATTTAAAAAAGTATTAATAAATAAATAAATGCTCATAATGTAGTATTCGAATTTTTACATACCAAATTTAATGTTTCACTAATGAATCTGAAAAAAAAAATAAAAATAGATAAATATTACAAGTCATACAATAAAAAGTTAAATATAAACAGTTAAAAACATGTATATTTATAAGTATTCAGATCATTTTTGAAGTTATACTTCTATACGCACGGTCGGCGCTGGATTTGCACGGAAGTGAATCGGTGAAACCATTACATATGTAAGATGGGTAAGAGAGAGACAGAAGATTGTATATATATATATATATATATATATATATATATATATATATATAGAAAAGAAATTTAATCTTTGCAGATAAGTTAAATAGTAATCTCTTAAATATTGGGGAAATCTGCAAGAAAAACTCTAATGTGTATCAATTATTTCGCCGAACGTTTTCGCCAAAGAGAATTAATTTGGCTTCTTCAGGGCTGAAAGAGAATAAATTATAATTAGCTACCATAAATTATCTAGTAAAAAACATTTATCTTACCGTACATTTTAGAAATGTCGAGTTAGGATGTTAAAAAACTTAGCTAGTAACAACATAGTGGTGTTTTTTGTTACTATGTGCAAAAAAGTTTTTTTTTAACGTTGAAAATGTATGGTAGCTTTGAACTTAAAACGTAAAGGTTTACCCAAGGTTAATCGAAAAACCCAATATAACTACATTTAAAGGAAGTAATTCTTTGAATTGTCGGCAATAACTAAATTTTTGATTGTTATAAAGTTTGAATGTGAGGTTCTGGTTTTTTTAGAACGCAAACGCTGACAATTACAAGTAGGTCTTTTGAATATTTATGTCGTTAAGGTTCATTGGTAAAACCGATGAAGTTAGATCCCAGTTTGGGGAGATATTATTTTAGAATTTTCTTACAAGAAAGTTAGAACAATACAACATCACAGATAACTAACTTGACTGATATATCTATTAACAACTAACCTACTTTCATAATAATTTTCATTAATTAAAAAAAGATAACATTCCCTTGCTTTTCTTAGATACATCTCAATAAGATACTATTATAACAATACATGAACAATATACTAATTAAAAAAGAATTTCAATTAAGAAAATTCTAAAATAATATCTCCCCAAACTGGGATCTAACTTCATCGGTTTTACCAATGAACCTGAACGACATAAATATTTAAAAGCACGACTTGTAATTGTCAGCGCTTGCGTTCTAAGAAAACAGAACCTCACATTCAAACTTTATAACAATCAAAAATTTAGTTATTGCCGACAATTCCGACAAAGAATTACTTCCTTTAAATGTAGTTACATTGGGTTTTTCGATTAACCTTGGGTAAACCTTTGCGTTTTAAGTTCAAAGCTACCATATATTTCCAACGTTAAAAAAAACATTTTTGCATATAGTAACAAAAAACACCACTATGTTGTTAAGCCAAATTAATTCTCTTTGGCGCAAACGTTCGGCGAAATAATTGATACACATTAGAGTTTTTCTTGCAGATTTCCCCAATATTTAAGAGTTTACTGTATATATATATATATATATATATATTATATATATATATATATATATATATATATATATATACTATAATATATATTAATATTATTATTTATGTGATATGTTTTGTATTATTTATTAAACATTCATAATTATTTTAGGCTTTTGTATTTAAAAATAATCACTGTATGACAGACAACTGTCAATTTTCAAAATCCGTTAGTATCATGTCTAATTGGCAAATCTTTTATGTGTTTGGTTCATACTCTGGTGTACGTGAGTTCGAATCCCAATATGAATTTCCTTTTTTATTTTTGAAATGTTTAAAAATCTCACGTTAATGTTATTAAATATATGTAATATACGCAAAAATGCTAAATTTTAAAACAAAAAGAAAGGTTACAACATAATCCAAGTTGTTGGTTTTTTATTTTTATCTTCGTAAAGTAAGTTATGTATATTGGCAGTTTTAAATACTTATGAATATTGCATTTTAATTTGTATTGTATTATTATATTGAATTATCCTGCAGTGTATTGTATTGTAATTTTTATATTAATAACAAAATAAACAATGAATTTTACTGCAGAGTATGTGCAAAAATTTTTTTTGCACTCAACTCCTTTTATACAGATATGAAAATAAAAATATATATTTTTATTAAAATAATAATACAATCCTTCATTTACTATACTCCTATTACAGGTCCAATGTTTATATACAGCCAACGATGGCCCATATACCCATATACCTAATTCTTTATCTCTTTCTGCTCTCTCTTGCCTATAGCATTAAATATGTAATAATTGTGCAGATTGACTCCCATATAAATTTGTAACGGCAAACGCGTGTATAGAAGTATAACTTCTACCGGCAGTCCCACTGGACTGCCACACCTGTTTTTTTTTTTATAATGAAAACTATTAACACGTAAATATAATGCCTTAAGACATAAAATTGTCTTCGAGTTTTAGCTAGCTCTTTCACTTGGTATTAAGCACCGACTGCAAACGGGGAGCCTTCGACTCAAGGCCATATACTACAACACAAGACGATTCCGTACTGTCAACATTTGTAGCTAGCGAAATATTCTCTATATAAAAAAAATTTATACATAAAAAGGTAAAAAAATGATAAAATCCTTTTTCCATATTCGCTAAGTAGGAAAAGATTTGAGAAATAATTAGGACCCGGCAAAAAGAAATTAAAATCTGAATGAACGTGGATGATAAATGAAGGTAGAAGCCTTCAAGGGTTTCTTCAGGAGTGTACGTAAAGATACGAAGGCGCAACCCCTAGGCAAAAACAGGGTAGAGGAATGCCTCTTAGCTATAATCTTCTGGGTCAGAATGGTGGGATGAAGAGAAACCCGCTAATCGGTCTTGCTAGAGCAACGTGGCAACAAAGACAAAATTATTACTTTCCAGGAGAAGAAACTAACAAAACAAAGAACCCATAGTTCCCCATAGAACCCAAAGAACAAGTCTCCATATTGATCTGATAACGATAACGAAGGCAGCAAATGGGGTCAAAAATCACAGGTTGATCAGAGTCTTGGCCTTAGTACGCAAGGAAGTTGTAGCTGTATTTTAAGCTGTCACACCTTTTTATAATTACTCGTAATTTCTCCTTTTTTATATATCCTTATTACTACTTACTTTTGGTGTCCGGACCACCAACAGCTTTAAATTTTGTTTAGCGCTGTTTAGCTCATTTTATGTGGGACACGCAAATTGTGTCCAGCGGCCATTTCCTCTGAGGGAGCAAAATGTGTTGTAGCTGACGCTGGCCATAGGTGTATTCGGTGCGTCTTTGGCTCTTCGGGAAGGGATCGTGATTTTTTCAGAAAGCTTTTCCGAAATTATCCATTGTACTTAATTAATGTAATGTAATTAATGTAATTCTAAGAACTACAGACCACGATGGCGCAACTATTTTAAGCTTTGAAACGACAAACTTAGAAAAAACAAAAATAATGACCGAACATTAGAGAAATAACGTTGAACAACATCTTGAACAGGACTACATCTACCTGAAACAGATAATTAAAGTTAACAAAGAAAACCAAACTGCCGAAATTACCAGAAGACTAAGGTTAGCGTGGCAGGATTTGAAAAACTGAGTTAGATCTTAAAAAGCACTAAAATCGAACAATATTTGAAATCCAGAAATTACGACCAGTGTATCCTCCCTATACTCAAGTATGGTTAACAGACGTGGACACTCACCAAGTCTAATATGGATAAAATAGTAAAGGTACAAAGAGCGATGGAAAGATCAACGCTCTGGGTGAGACTTATAGACACAAAAAACAAAAAAATGGATTCGAAACAAAACCAAAGTAAAAGACGCAGGAGAACATGCTGCCAAATTAAAATGGAGCTTCGCATTGTTAAAGGATAAAATATGGAACCACGAAATACAACAATGAAGACCATGGTTAGGGAACAGAGAGAGAAGCAGAGGAAGACCACAAAAGAAGATCGGAGGACACAACTGGAAGCAAGAGGCGCAAAATAGAAAAAACTGGATTGATTTGGGGGAGGTCTATGTTCAAAGTTGAATTACTTAAGGCTGAAGAGAGGGAGACTTAATTAATATATTCGACATTAAAAAATTAATAATTTTATAAATTTTTGGTTATTCCCTTTTGTTAAACACACATTGTATGTAGAATAAATTCTTAATCGTAAGAGCATAAGCAAAAAACCTAACAATTGATATTACCTGTTCCGCCTATGATATTGCATTGGCGAATTATCTGAGAGACTGTAAAAATAAAATACACGATAACAACTTCTAGAGAGAAAAAATAAAGATTCAGAGAATACTTTATTTGCATACGCAAGCCGTTCTTTACAAAGTATCTTGATTAGATTACACATACTTTTTTCTTTACACGTAAAGGTGAAGCAGGAAAATTTACATGGCGCTTATTATTTCTACTTAAGTATTTGTTTGTTTTCTTTAATTTCACGAAATGAAAATTAATAGAAATACCTATTGGTAGTTCGTTCGTCTCAAGTGATAAATATCATACGTATTTTGAGGAACATTTATAAATTTAACACAATGACAAGCAGACCTAACAGTAAAATTTACAAACTGCTTTAGAAAAAGCAACGAAATAATTTTTTTGTTGAATTATTGTTTCTTGATTGAAGAGATTATTGACGCAGGTACAATATACATTTCTAACTCATTATTTATTTCTAAAAACTACTAAATGAATAACAACTCTACAAAAAGCTTTATAATATTTAAACCTTTATGTCATCATCATCATTGGTGCTACAGCCCTATAAAAAAGCGTCGACATTCCCAAGTCTATTACGTCAGTCAGTTCTATCCATTGCCAAGTGTTGCCAGTTTGCTGCGCCTATTTTTCTATCATCTTCATCTACACCATCCCCCTATCTGAGTTTTGGTATACCCCTACTTCTACTTCTCACAGGTTATGACATAAGGATTCTTCTAGGAGGTTTGTTTTGCTGAGATCTTGCCAGATGTCCTGCACATCTTAGTGTTCCTATTTTTATAAGAGATACTACGTCTTCACCACCAAATATATATTTATATCTGTGATATATCTCATAGTTGTACCTCCTTCTCCAAACACAATTTTCACAGATGCCACCAAGTATTCTTCTCAGGATCTTTCGTTCAAATATAAGCACGAGGTTTTAATCTGCCTTGGAAATGGTTTATGTCTCCAATCCATATATCAACACTGGTTGTATAAGGGTTTTTTATGTGTTTATTTTTGCTTTTTAGCTTAAGTTTCTGCTTCTCATATGTCTACTCAATCAAAAATAGCATTTGTTTGCTAGGATTATTCTTCGCTTGATTTCTTTCGTCATGACGTTCTCCTTGGTGATCAGGAAGCCCAAATATGTGAATTTGTCCACCACTTCACAGGTAGAGTTATCAACAGTGAATTTGTGGCCGATGTTTCTGGGTCTATTGTTGGGCGTTGATGGGGTTATCTTAGTTTTCTCCTCATTTACTTGCAGGCCCATATTTTTTGAGGCATTTGACAAGGTGGTATACATTTCTTCTAGTTTGCGTGTTGTGCGGGCAACTAGGCCAACATCATCTGCATATGCCAAAATTTGAGATGATTTATTAAAAATGTTCCCTCTGTTGTTTATTTGGGTATCCCTTACCGCCTTTTTTAGAGCTAAATTAAAAAGGATACACGCCAGCGCATCTCACTGTTGCAGCCCAACATGCGTTTTAAATGCCTGTGATTGTTCGCACTGTATTTCGACTTTGAAAATAATTTTACGCATTGTAGCCTTAACCAATCTTATAAGTTCAGTGGGGACGTGAAATTCATCCATGGCTTCATACAATTTACTTCTTAGGACACTATCATAGACCGATTTAAAATCTACGAAAAGATGGTATGTATCGATATTGAATTCATGGGTTTTTTCCAGTATTTGCCTTAGCACAAAGATCTGGTCTGTTGTTGATCGACCAGGCTTAAAACCACTTTGATATTCGCCAAGAAGCTCCTCTGAATATGCACTCAGGCGACTATATAAAATACTCGAAAATATTTTGTATGCTGTATTAAGGAGGGTTATTCTCCTATAGTTTCTACATTCCAATTGATCACTCTTTTTGTGTAGCGGGCAAACGATCCCAATACACCATTCTTCCGGGATTCGTTCCTCATTCAAGGCTCTCAGTATGATTATATATATATATATATATATATATATATATATATATATATATATATATATATATATATATATATTATATATATATTATATATATATATATATATAAATTATATATATATATATATATATATATATATATATATATATATCATATATATATATATATATATATATATATATATATATATATATATATATATATATTTAGTTGATTTTCTTGGGCTTAGGTTCATAGTTCATAAAAAAATGATTTGATATTAAAACATTTTCATATATCTCTTCGACGTTTCGGCAGGAAATCCATGCCTTTTTCAAGAAATAATATTGACTAAAATAAACATTTTATGACAGATTTAATACGGTTTATTTACGGCAAATTTATGTTTTCATGTTTTTTTTTTGTTTTCATGTTTTGTGAGGGCGGTTGAGTTTTTTTTTTGTCATATTTGTGGGAACGTGTTCTTGAGTTAAGTAGCTGACTGTTTTATCCAATATAAACTCCATCACAATTCGAGCAGGGAATTTCATATACAACATGCGATCTTTTTAGTAGAGGGGTTTTTGTTTTTAATCTTGTAAAATTCTTTTTCAAAAGATTGTGCCCTTTATGAGGAACCGTAACCTTTTATATAGGGGTGTCCTCCGGAGGCGTGTCAGGCAGAAGCTGACAGCCGTGCCGGACGCATTTAGAAATTCGGAGAAATACTTGTAAATTCCAAGTTTGGGCAAATCAGAATTTCTAATTGACTCGATGCAGGGAAATTCCACTTTTGCTACGTAAAACAAAGGATTTGTTTTATATAAAAGCAGATGGAATTTCTCTCATCGGTCAGTCGAGCTTGCCTCTTCTTCTGTAGACCTAGTCGGTGCTATTATTGTTCCGACTAAGCTATTGTTTTATTTCTTATTTCCTGATAACCATTTATATTTTATTATTGTATATTCAGACCTTTTCAGGTTAGAATATTACTTTGACTTATATTTGTTTATATACTGATTATTTGATATTTTATTTGATTATTTTGATTGTTTATTTTTCTTGTATTTTGTATCTAAGTTGTTCTTCCGTAAGTTAAGAACACTTAGAAATATTTACCTTACTTTTTTCTATTTTATAAATTTGATTTTGTACTTTGTGTCTAAGTAGTTCTTTCCGGTAAGTAAAAGAACTCTTAGAAATATTTCTCTGATATTTGACTTATTAATTTTATTGTGTGCCTAAGTCATTCTTTTCCGGTAAGTCAAAAGAACACTTAGAAATATTTTCATAATCATTATTGCATTATTATTTCTGATATTTATCTAAGATATTTTCTTAATATATTTGTCTCTTTTATTTTACCATTTCATGTTGAGTTGTTTCTTCCGTAAGTCAAGAAACACTTAGCAATATTTCCATATCTTTTCTGTACTATTTGATTTTCTTATTTTCTATTATAAGTTGTTTCTTCCGTAAGTCAAGAAACACTTACAAATATTTGTATTCTTATTTTACTATATTTGATTCTCTTGTTTGTTTTCTGTTCTAAGAAACACTTAGAAATAGTTCCATACATTGTTTCATATTTACATATTTCATTTATCTATATTTCTATCTTAAGTTGTTTCTTCCGTAGGTCAAGAAACACTTAGGAATATTTTTGCACTTTTTTGTTCTTTTATTCTTGTGTATTTTACTTTTCATTCTAAGTTGTCTCTTCCGTAAGTCAAGAAACAATTAGAAACATTTTCTGTGCATTGTATTTTTATATACCATTTTATTTCCTTGTTTACTAAGTTATTTCTTTAGTAAGTCAAAGAATACTTAGATTATTTTACCTGTTCTGTTTTCTATTTTGATCTGCTATTTTGTAACTGTTCCTTGGAACTGTTACCTATAACAGATACTTGTCACGGTAACTGTTATTTATACCAGTAGCAGTATTAACACGTTTTACCAGTGACAAGCCAAGATGGTCAACACCCGATCAAATTCCGGGGACAGGAAAAAGTCCGAAGAGCCGGCGATGGGTCCCACAGGCCCAAATGCCCCCTCTCGGCAACAGGGGAGAGACATATACATAGACATAGTTTTTATGCAGTCGCGATTTGAAAGACTTGTCGATGAGGTGGTGTGGGTATGAATTAAGAGTTAGTGCCGTTTTTGCTTTTTTAATGACCTGAGGTCTATTGATAGGATCGGATAATCTAATAGCTCTATCGGCGAGTCCGATAACTACTGATTTCTTTTAAGACAGGGGATGATGAGAGTTGAAATTCAGATATCTCGACGACCAGGTTTTTTTGGTGTACCATGAAGTAGTTATAGTGCTGTTTTCTCTATGTAAGGTCAGGTCCAGAAAATTAATTTGATAATTTTTTTCAATTTCTAATGTGAATTTTAGTTTTTGGTGAAAGTTATTAAATTCATTTAGTAAAATAGGTATCCATTTTATGCTCTGGTGCTGCACTCAAGCAGTCATCTATATAGCGATAGAAAAAAGGTATATCAAAATCTATTTTGTTTAAAACAATTTCCTCTAGATGCTCTAAAACTAATTGAGAGATGGCACTGGATATTGTTTTTATGAACCTAAGCCCATGATATAAGGAAACAAGGTATGCTCACTAGTGGACTCGTTTTTGCACATTTCTGCGCCGACCAAAATCCACCATCTTTTCAATATGTCACATGTGTGTAGGGATGGTGACCTGATCCCGTACCAGTTACTTTGGAACATGTATTTTATTTATACTTGTGGAACTGATCCCTAACACCAATATATTATAAAAAACGAGTACGGGTCATGACCGTATAAATAAAGATCTTTATTTATACGTCCATGGTACGGGTACTGTACTCATAGTAAGTGTAAGTGAGCATACCTGACCTGATCCACAAAAATACTTGGATCAACCACCTCTACATGCGCGACGTCTGCTTTGTTTACTTTTGCATTTTTTAACCTTACTTTGCAATGTACTGGAATTTAAATGTAAATGTGTTTTTGTTTTGTTTCGATTTTTTAAAAATTATTTTAGCAAGAGTCTGTTCAGATCATTATAAATATGAATTAATTGGATTAATGTATAATATTAATTTTATTTTATTTATTTAACTACGATATTTCGTATCAATTTGTACATATTTGAATTGCCGCCTTCAAAATGGCGATTTTGGTCGTAAACGTGATTGGCTGTTCAAAATAGATGCGCATACCATGTTTCCTTATATCATGACCTAAGCCCAAGAAAATCAACTAAAAAAATATATATTAAGGTTCAAGAACTAAACTCAATATACATATATATATATATATATATATATATATATATATATATATATATATATATATATTATAAGAAATACTGGATATTAGTGACTGTCGATATAAACAAACAACACAGTTTATTAGGGTTGCAGTCAGAATATTGGCAGGGATGTTAAAAAAACACTCTTTTGACTTTTTGTCGAGCTTTCGGAATGGTTTTATTTATTTTTTAAGACACTGTAATAAGACAAATATGTAAATATTTAAAAAATATCACAATTCTTTAGTGTAACTTACTAGTCGTTGAGATTATTTATATAAGCATTGACACTCAACATTTATACCACACAATAAATATACAATTATGGACAGAATACATTATAACAAATTTTAAAATTTTATTGTAAAAATAGTAAAACTTGGTTGATGGTATGTTTTACTGGTGTATATTAATCTCATACAGAGAATGGAAAGTAAAAACACTGTAATTAATATTAAATTAGGTGTAATTGATGTTATCTTTCTTTTCAAGAAATACAGAGGCCCTTCTTAGGTGACTATACTTTTTAAACCTGTCTTAGTGGTATGCAACCTATTATACATAGATGTCTAATTTATGTACAGGTAAATATTTATTTTATTTTTGGTGTTTTTCTAGCAAATAACAATAAATGTTGCTTAATTTGTCTATGTCTGACTTTTTGTTGATGCAAGATGTGCTATATTTTATGAAACACATTTCCAAAAAAATACGTTTAAAATGGTTCTTTTCTTTTGCCAAAATGCTAGAAAAACATTGCATTCTGCCAAGGAATTTGGGAAAATCCCTTTCTAACAAGGTGTCACACGACCCCCTTTGTTATTTAAAATTTTCGAGGGGGTGCTTATAATTCAAAGGGGTTGCTGGAAAGGAATAATATTTTTATACTGTAAATTGCGAATTTAAGAATAAAAATAGACCTGTTTCAGGTTTTTTTCACATAGTACTTAATAACGCTAAAAATGAATTTATTCCATACACATAGACCGCATGGTATATTATTTATAAGTAGAAAATGACTTTTACTATTTTACATATTTTGTTTATTGCATATTGTTATTACCAAATTGATCAAAAGCAGTTATTATGTACTTGTATCAACAAGTGTCATGGGAAATCGTTAGTTCCCTGGTTAGTAACTCTAAAAAAAATTACTGCAAAATTTAAACGTATATATGAATATTGTCTGACCCACTTAAAAATAAAAAAATAAAAGTGGGACATCTGATGTAATGAATGCAGTATTTTTGATTGTTTCCTAGTCTGTGTTCACCATGATCTCTCTCGTGCGATGACGACGTGCGACAGGTAGATACAGTTACAAACCTGTTTCTCTTAACCAACTATCACGAAGAAAAACATAATGAAATAAACCTCAATCGTTTAGTTTTATTCGTGCAAGTGTTTCATCTTTTTAATTTGAATAGAATCACAGCTGATCGTATAAAAAATTTTGCTTATGAATCCATGAGCGTATCGAATAATTTTTCGGTCTAAAATATGAAATAATATTTATGGCCAAAGAGCCGTTTTTTACGGCTCTGACGGCATTGACTTCGACGATTTTCTTTAGATGCTTAAAAAGTATAATAGATCATTCAGTATTTTAGTACGTCTTTAAAATTAAAAATTTACATAAATACAGGGTGTCCAGAAACTCTCCTGAAAAACGAAGACTAGAGATTCCTCACATAATTTTTAGACAATTTAACCCAATTCACCTAATCCGAAAATGCTTCCTAACGGAGCTAGAGCTCTTTGAAGATAGCGTTTTGTAATTAGTTTTTTTTAATACCTCCAGAACGCTTCTATTTAAAACAACCAAAAATTGGTACGATTACTTATACTTCAGAGTTAAATCGATTTCATCAATTGTCAATTTCTAGTACCAATCATAGGCGTCCGTTTTGGGTAGGTCAACGGTTATTTTAACCCAAACTTTTTTGTCTTTACCTTTTACGCATTCGTAATAATGGATTATTAAATTTTTAGTTATTCTAGTAATAAAAGATACTCTTACTCTAAAGTCAACGTTTGGTAAGGCTGTGTTAAAGCTTGTGAGTACGTTTCCTAATGGAGTTTTAATTTATATGGATATATATTTTAATTCTAAATATATTTTAGATTTATTACATTCAGAAAGAGAAGCTACAGGTACTGACACTTTGAAACAAATAACAATAAACCAAGAACTCCAAGCTAAGAAGTGATACTGATTTGAAAAAGAAGGGGGGGGGCAATTGATGAGAGTATAAGATCAGACGGGCAAGTGTTTGTTGTAAGATAGTTTGATAATGAAGCCGTAATTTTGATGTCAAATAGAGAGGGCTCACAACTTGTCGATAAGTGTAGAAGATGGTGTAGAATACAAAAAAAGTTCATTGAAGCCAACAGGCCTCTGATAGTTAAGGTTTACAATGCTAATATGGGAGGCATTGACTTCTTGGACCGAATGATAAGTTATTACAGGAGTTTTGCGCAAACTAGGAAATGGGCAGTCAGAGTTTTCATGCATATGTTTGACTTCGCAATTTCAGCATCACGGATCGAATACCGACAAGATCAGCGAATTTTAGAAACCCACAGAAAATATATTATGGATCTCTTCAGCTTTAAAGAAGAGTATGCATATTCCTAGCCCATGGTCATCAGGAGGGCTCGGAGGATAGTGATCCAGATTATGAGTGTTCCTTGCCCCCTCCTCGGAAGTCACCCAGGGTATCTCACCCTCCAGTCTTGCTCCGTAAAAAGCACAATTTGCATTTACCAGAAATCTCAACCCCAGCCAAAAAGACTAAATGCCGAATGCCAGGATGTTCAGCCAACTCAGCCAGAATCAGATGTTCTACATGCAGGTATTCCTCTGCATCCAAGAAAACAAAAACTGCTTTAAGCTATACCATGAACTATGACCAGTGCGCAAACTCAGCCATAATCTATGTTCTACATGTCAGGTGTTCCTCTGCCTCCAAGAAAACCAAAACAGCATCAAAGTTGTGAATAAACTGACAACAGTGCATTATTTACCAGTTATTTTTTATCATATTTTATTACTTAATAAATGATATAACTAATGTTGTGTATTTATTTCCGATGTATTCATAAAAGATCATGGCTATGTTACTCATAAAACTCAAATTGCTTTTGAGAATTTTTGATTATCTTGAAACCCAATGTCGCCCATAGAAGACACTGGATTTTAAAGGTGGCTGTCATAAAAAAAATTTTATTATTTTTTTTTTCTGATTTTGGTGCTTAGTGTAACATAAAACACATCGAAATATAGGAATTAAAAAACAAAAAAATTCCTGGGACTGAGGAGGATAAGAAGATTTTCCTGCTCGTAAATAATTAGCTAGATAGTTACAAAATCAGAAAAGTCAAAATGAAGATTTTTTTCAGATACACTTTGTTTTTTGACAAAGCTACATTCACAAAAAATGGTGGTTCACAAATATTATTTGTACGTTGGTGACAATCCGCAAGTTTATCAAGAATAAGTTAAGCATCAGCATAGGTTTAATAAACATCTGGATAGGAGTAGTAAACGATTATCTACTTGGACCTGTGGAATTGCCTGCTCGTTTAAATGATGCTGATTACTTACATTTCCGGCAAAACGTGTTACCTGTTGCGAGTCTTTCTTGATAATAATTACGAAGACCGCTGGATTTGAGTTCAGTCGCTTGGCCAGCAAGGTCGCCGGATTTTAATCATTGCAATTATTGTGTTTCGGGATACATAAAAGCATTTGTTCATTACGATACAAAATCGTACACAACTCTAGCTAAGGATACAAGATGCTTGCAACGAATTTAGAAATAACTTTGGTATTTTTACAAAAATTCGGCGTTCTCTAAGCAAAAGGGCAAATATATGCATAACGACTAATGGTTATCAACAGCGAACATCTTTTGTAACTATTTACTTTTGATACTTGTTCTTTTGTGTTAGTTTCGTTCCATCGTAATAAATAGTTTGTTCTTAAAACCCTTTGAATAAAATGTTGTTATTTGATTTTTTGCTTTTATCTCAAACTTTTTTTACGAATTGTATGCCTCATTTACTAAAACAAAAGATAATTTTTAAAAATCATTAAGCTACCTATTAATCTAACTTTTATGATAAAAAAAATATACTTTTTGAACTGTTATTTATATTCCCTATCTAATATTATCTTCTCTAATATTATAAATGTTATTTATATTAAGAATATTTTATAAAAATATATAAATAAATTTATGTTTTCTAAGATGTACAATATTTCTTAAGGACTGTTTTCCTTGAACCTGATATTTTAATATAATACTGTGGGAAATAAACCCAAAGTAACTGATACAAGATATAAATATTAACGGTATATACTTCGGAATTTAAAACCCATAATTTTTATTCTATCAATACGATTTAAACAAAAAACCACTTTACATTATGTTCTTGAATACATATTAGACAATATTATTGCATTATCAAGGCCAGGTAAGACGTTTAGGGAAGGAGAGTGGTAGAATAGCGATGATTGGATGCATCAGTTATAAGAAGCAAGGCAACGACAGCCGTGGAAATCCTATAAAATATATATATATATAATATATATATATATATATATATATATATATATATATATATATATATATATATATAAGAAAAAAGAAGTACTTGTGACTCGTTTGGAAAAAATATAACACTGTTTTTGATGAGTTGAAGATAAAATTAAATTTTATGTAATGAAAGTAATAAATTTAAAAGAACTTTTTTGGAAATGGTTTGTATTAGCAAAAGTGATAATAATTTAAACAAAAGGTCAGAAATTCAAAATTTAAGCAAAATTTATAATTATATAATTTCTATTTAATTTATGCAGTCAGTAAAATATCACATTTTTAATTTTCCATGTATTTGTTACATTTTTTCCGGGCATCTATCAATGGTGAATAAATCTTCTTCTTTTTTGTTACTAAACAAAGAAGAATTTTTTAAACAAAATTTTATTTTTGACAATATGTCAAAAATAAAAATTTTTAAGTTAGTATTTATGACGTTTTAGGCTGGTTGTAGCTATTCTATATTTGTTTATAATTTCAATTTTTTTTTTTCTTAAGAAACTTCATCTAAATTTTTCAGAGAAGCATTTGTTAGAATAAGACATTTTTTTTTATTAACATTTTTTGTATTTATTATGTAAGCAGTAGTTTTACATCAAAAACTAATTTTATTTGGTGAGTTAACAAAAAATTTTTTATTTCTAGTTCAACTTTGTAAGACATTTTGTATTTTTTAGAAGCTCTTGATAAAAATTGTAATCACAATTGAAAGCTCGAGTAAAAAATAGTCAACAAATAGCCCCTTTTATTGACTCCAACCCATCAAAAACAGTGTTATATATATATATATATAATATATATATATATAATATATATATATATATATATATCTATATATATATATATATATATATATATATATATATATATATATATTGTTATGCTATGTAAGTGAGAGCGCCCACCAAGGTGGCGTGGCACGTGGCAACTGGCAAGTAGCACGCGTCTAGCATGTTTCTTAAATGTAACCAATGAAAACGAATGATTCAGCGCACACCAAAATGACAGTGACGTCATTCATTCTAATCATTCGTTTTCGTTGGTTACATTTTAAGAAACATGCTAGACGCGTGCTACTTGCTACGTGCTACTTGCCACGCCACTTTGGTGGGCGCTCGCCCTAAAATTGAAAATAATATTGGTTTGCTTAATATATTTCAAAGTACAAAATATAATAATTCAAATAATTCGACTAATAAACTATAAAAGATATTTCGAAGAAATGAAAGTCCATTATCATGGATTACCTGTAGTAAACAATATTTAAGATATGCATAAATTATATTCAAGTGAAGTGAGTGAAATTAGTGAAACCATGATCAGTTGTTTTCCAAGTGTGCAAAGCGAACAGTCATTGTTCTCTGGTGGTTTCCGAGAGGTAGTAAACAGTAGAAGTGAATGTTTGTGAGTTTTTAATGGAGTAAGTGTATCTGACAGAAGCTGATCCAGTAAAATATTGTAAGTTATATTTTTCTACTTATATTCCAAGAGTCACTGTTGAGGCCAGAACGAGAGATTCAGTTTATCGAGGGGAGAAGAGGCTAGCATCATTTGAACGATACGTGCATTTGAAGGAGATCATTAAACACGATAGGCTCGCAACAATTTGTTGTAAGATTGTTGATTACCTAGGGGACTGCTAAGAATAGATAGTGTAAGCTACAAGAAACAAGGATTTGGACAACTCATCATCAGAGAGATAGTTTTACTATTAGTAAGTTTTTCTTTCTTAACAACACATATGTTTAACAATTGCTTCAGAAAAGATAGGACTATTTTGATCAGGAGATTTAGAACAACAATTTGGATTTGAAATTTTAATTTATATTGTATATACCATAAGTTTTTGAAGGTTCACGTACGTAGAACAAAATTTTGATAATCATTATATGAGATATTTTTTATTGAAGATATTTGAGTGTGAATTTTATTTCAATATATTTTTATTTCAATATATATTGTTGTATCATATATGTTTTTTATTATTCCGGTATTCTTGGGACCTTACCTATCATATGTAAAGCATAGATATTGAAGCACGAGTATAACCCTGAGATAAGAGAATTACATAGTGTGATAGAATCATAATTGCATTATTTAAATAAGTTTAATTGATTAATTAATTAGCTAATTAATGTCGCTCATTTGCGACAAGAACGACATAATTAAAAAACGTAAAATTTTGAGAAAACGCTAATAAAGATTTTATCACATTCCTAGTTTTACATTGCTTATACGACTTTTTATAACATATTAGCAAGTTATACATATATACAGATATCGTAATTTAACAAGACCTAATATTTTCCGTAATTTGTTTCGCATTATTTTGTCTAAATAAAAATAAATAACTTTTTATGTTGGGTTTTCTAAAAAACATTGGATCTATTTTGGTAATATTCCGAAAAATGACATTATTGTTGATAAGTGCTTAAATTTTTTTTAAGAAAGACAAGACAATATTTAGTATTATGTCTATTTTACAGCAATTTTTCTTAAACTAAGTATTAATTTTTAAATGAAAGCTGAAATTGTGAAATTAAGGTTGCTGCTTCTGTCAATGCATTTTGAGAGGAATGTTCAGCTCTGATTGAATTGAATGGAAATTTTGGGATGATGTGGTTTTTGTCAAGGAATTCTACGAGTTTCTGCCTAGAGTGTTCAGTCAGTTTGCCTGACGGTGTTCTCCAGCAAGGGAGCCATATTTGGATGTTGGATATTATGGTCTCCGAAATGCTGTGGAGAGTAGTAGAGTATGTTCTCCTCTCTCCTTTCGGTGTCGAGTTTAAACCAGTTTTTAAAGTTTAGGCTATCTGGTGTGATAAATGTTGCTTAGAGTGCGGTTTTGAAAGCTTCAGCTTTATCTAGTGAATTGTTTTTGATTGTACAATTGTATTATTGATATCGAGATAAGAGTGAGGCCTCGATTTTTGTTTGATTAGGGTTTTCAATTTGGTCCACAATTTTGAACCGTCTCTATGATCCAGGCCTGACATAACTTATCCCCACTGATCTAGTTTCAACTTGTTAACTTCTAGCCTTATGGAAACTGAAATACTGTTGTATTCTGTTTTGATGTATGGGTCTCGGAATCTTTTATACTCTCTGATCAGTCTGCGCTTTGTGTGGTTTTTGGCGAGGTGTGCGTTGCGGAAGCATTGGAGTATACGGATATATTTTAATCATTGGATTTCGTAAAGAAGAAGCCTCTCGTAAGAGGCTTTTAACTTTTAAAATTCCTGTGTCAACTTGGTTAGTTGCTGACATAACACCTAACTCTGGAATGTTGCAGTCGATGAACTCTTGAAAAGGTTTCCAATTAGTTTTACGATAATCACGTTTGCAAATAGCAGTTGATGGTTGTAGGGGAAGATAAAGTCGGTTTTGACTAATAGTGGTAGGTGGTTAGAGATTATTGAGTCTCCAATGTAACGGCCATGATCGAACCTATCCAGCACGGAGTCTGTGCAGAGGATATGGTCAACAATGGATGCCTCCCGGTCCCGCATCTACCCCTTGATTCTGTTATATAACGTAGTTGTCTCTTGCTATTAGAATATGGTTAACTTTTTTTCTGGTAAGAGGCAAGTTCTCTTATATATGCTGGTGATGCTGGTAAAAAGTAATTACTACCCGTTGTCTAACGCAGATTCGTTTACCTTTCAACCGATTAAAAAATACTTTATACGAAATAATATTTTGTTTAAATATATAATTTGAAGTACTGATCTGCATAATTTTTGATAGAGTTTAAATGGAGAAAGCATTTAATGGGTATAAAGTCTCAACTTTACATTCATATCGTGAGCAGGTTTTACCTACGTGCAACACATAATATAATTTAGTGCCGCATGGGAGACAAAATGACTCAAAACAGAACCACAATTACGCAAGCCATCGCATTGTTTAATGACCGTGAGTCATAACACAAGTACCTTAACGTAATAGTTAATTCACCCGGGAAACATACCCAAGTAGGTGGTATCGATGTTATTAGGTACTATAGAGTACCTGCGAGTTAAACTATTTGTCACAGTACCAGAGTAAAAACCGCACAAACCGGTATTATTATTTCAGAAACTATCAATTATCGATGTTTTTATAGAGAAAATTATAAGAACTGCCAAATAAACCGTAGCTCAGGGAATAGCTATTGCTTTTAATAGCACACGTCTTTATTTAATAAGACGTTTGAGAATTTTTCTGCAGGCATGCACTCGACACGATCTTTATTAACTTATTAAAGGCGTTCTAGCAAATTTCCAGTGTTGTCTCTAAGACATATGAGTGCAAAAAATATAATTTTTTATTAAGAAATAAGTAACATTTTTAGAAAATTAAATTTCAAATCTGCTTCAGAAAAATGTACACAAATACTATGAAGTATAATAGACATGAAATAATTATTTAGTTAAAATTCTTCTTTTTATGTTTTTAATTTATTATTTAGAGCGTGTTTTGTTCGAATTATTAGTATATATTATATATATATATATATATTATATATCTTATATATATATATACCTATAAATCGAAAAATAACAGATATTTAGAGGATCCGCAATGAGGCATTATGAATTTAGTAATAAAGCAGAACAATGGGAAAAATTCTCAAAAAAATGGGGCATTATTTTTACGGACTGCAGAAAAAATGTAGATAATGGCTAAGTATAAGGTCCGAAGAGGGACATCTAGTGGCATAAAACAGCGAAGGTGTCAGCACTATTAATATTTTAGTCTTTATATGAGCTGCCAATAAAGTGACTTAAACTTGTTCACTTAATACAATAATTATTGTAATATATATCAATAATTAACATGCAAAAATTTTGAGTTAAATTATTATACCTAAAAAAATTCTAAGTATATTTTTACGTTTAGATTTCACTATTTGACATTTAAAATTGAGGTTATAAGGTTATTTAAAGGTAAACATTGGATATTGGTACATAAAATTACAATAAATTCCAGAAAATATATCATAAAATACCTTTTCAACCAACTATCATATTCACTGTAAAATACAAATAATAATTGCATATTATATCAATATTTTGGAGCGACATTAACGTCCGATTTCATAATGATAATCTAAATCACACTTTAACTAATGTTCGTTTTAGACTAAATTGAACAAGCTTGAACCAACATGATTATAATACTTTAAAGTCAACTTTATATTATTGAAATTTACACTTAAAGTGGGGTTCAAAGGGACAGTGAGCGCAATATAAGATGCTGTTTCCAGTTAGCATTCTCTAGCCTCTCCTACTATTCCTTTCCTCATCTCCACGAAGTGCAGCTTGGGCTGCACGGGTGAACCCTGGAAAACCTGAGCAACCTTGCTGGAGATTGGGTAACCAACCACAATGAAAGGCGGGGTCACGGCTGAGAGGACGTACGTCATTATTGGTCTGATGGCTGTTTTGTAAATTCTGCCTTTCGTTTCTTTCCCGATATTTTTATTTCTCCATATTGCTTCATTTAGGCAGCCTGCGGCTCTGTTTGCTTTATTGCTTTATCTTCCACTTCGGTTTGGAGCTTTCCGTAGCTATATAATGTGATGCCTAGATATTTAAACTTCATCACTGGAGTTTTATTATCTGACCTTCAAGCTCTAATTTACATCTTAGTAAATTTGCTGTTGTACCCATGCATTTTGTCTTTTTTGGGGAAATTAACGTTAAACTTTCTGGCGGTTATATTAAATTTGAGAGAATAGTATTTCTCCCATTTGGTATACTTTTTTAGTTCTTATTTTTTTTATTATTTCATCCATAATCAGATTGAACAATAGAGGACTCAATGAATCTCCCTGTCTTACCCCATTGCCAGCTTCAATAGGGTCGGTTAGTTCTTCGTCTACTTTTACTTTTATTGTGTTGTTTTGGAAGATAATTTCGATCGTTTTGATCATTCCTAGAGGTATCTCTCTTGCGTACAGTAAGTGGATACCGTCTTTTAATTTGACCCAGTCAAATGCCTTTGTAAGGTCCACGAACCATATATATGCCAGTTTGTTGTATTCTAATGATTTCTCCTGCACTTGCCTCATTAGTTTCTTCTTTCTTCTGTTAGTGTTATTATTTCATTCAATTTTTTAATTTGTATGGATGATATTTGTTTTAAGCTAACATTCGGTGTACTGTCTTTTGACTGATTCAATAGCTATTATGCAACTTGGGCTGTAGAAGAGGTAGGGTTTACTACCATTTCTGAAATTATGTCAATTTTTTATCATCACCATTGTTGGTCGACTAGATCGTTTGACATCTTGAACACTACCTGTTTATTTAAACTTCCGAAGAAGCTTCCTCAAATAAGCTCCTCTCATTAAAAAGTCGTTCCACTGCATGGAAATTATTTCCACATTTACCAATTATTAACACAGCTGCTACTTTGTCAGGTACAGTAGGTACCGTTCTGCCTTTGTAAAAATTTAAACGTCTAGTTAAACAATAATTAAAATAAATATTAACTAAAAACAACTTGACTAAACTAAGCTGAAACAGAAACTAAATATTGAGCTAGAAACGCTTTTATAAACTAAAAACAACTATAGAATTGAAAAACGTCAACTTTTTGACAACTAACCGGAGGTGGAGGTTTTAATATTTATTAATTAAATGCGAAATTACAATTTTAGTATTTATTTAATTTATTCATCAAAATAAGCTTAAACTCAAAAAATAAGTATGGTTGAATAGGTATTTTCAATACCTTTCAAACGAGTTATCACTTGCCATAAGGTCCTATTTAAATTTATCTGTCACAGTGGTGTTATAACGTCATCTGTCACTATTATGTCACTTGTTATGATCAGCTAAGAAGCTTACGTCTGTTTATCTCCCTCCAAATTTCCCTATTATAAATATAACCGTTTAATGATACGAGGGGGAAGGGACTTTTGACTAGCACTGTATATATTTATGTACATACTATAAAAATAGATGAAAATAAAATACGACCATATTTATATATCTAAATAAATTAAAAGCAAAATACAAAGTTACTATGATATAAAATACAAACGCCTTCAACAAAAAGAACAGAACGTTTAAAATCATTTAAATTGTGGCTTTAAGGACGATTTCCAAAATACTGTGTGGAAAACTATATCAAAATTTGAATGATAGCCAAAAAATCTCGATCATATCAGAAATGGCACTATACAGGGTGTTTTAAAAAGGTATGTCATGAATTCAATCACGCAAAAAAAGTTACAACCCTTTAAATTTACAAAATAAAAATTGTTTTTTTGCATTATCTCCAAAACTACTTGACATTTTGTAATAAAAATGGACATGTTACTTTCTTGTTCTGAAAGCATTTTTCATAAAAAAGAACCAACAAAATCTAAGTGCACAGAAAAATTTTAAGAGGGGTGTGTAGCCCTAAATCCCCCCAAACTTTTGAGTACGTTCAAATCAAATGAATTTTGTGGCATCATTATTTTTAAAATTTTTTTTGCCTCATCACTTTTTTCAAAAAAACAGTTTTTATTGAGTTACGGTCACACATTCACAATACACATTCGGTATTGTTTTAATAAGGAAAACCGAATGCGCTAAAAAATCATATTTTTCTGACGAAATTGATTTTTAGCTTCAATTATTCTAACCCTCAATTGTTGTTCGTCCTCTATTGTTACATAATACACTTTCTCTTTCATAAACCCCCAAAAGCAGAAGTCCGTGTTGTTAAGACCTGAACCTTTGGGTGACCAAGAAATAAGTGCGTCACGACCCCCTCCAATCCACAGACCAGGGTACTGCCTGCAAAGGTATTCCCGGACTTAATTACTGTAATGCGGTGGAGCGCCATCTTGTAGAAACCACATATTTTGCCTTATTGCAATATTTACTTCCTCTAAATTCTCTTGTAAGTCGTTTGCCAAGAACTGAAAATAATTATCACCATTTAAATTGTTGAAAAGAAATACTGGGCCTATTAGATTGTTATCCACAAATCCTGCCCAAACCTTAACTTTGAAAGTCCTTTGGTGATGAGTCGTTTTTTTTTGGCGTGAGGATTTTCGTCGGCCCAAATGTGCTCGTTATGATACATGTATAGTTTTTTATTCCATTTCTACCAAAGATAGCCTCGTCGGCAAACAAAATATTTCTAATAAAATTAACATTTCGAGTGTTTTCCATTAACAACCAATCGCAAAATCCAATCCTTTTAGGATAATCTTCAAGCAATAACTCTTGAACCGTTGTTAAGTGATAGGGTTTAAGCAGCTGATCCTTCAAACGCCTCTAAACCTTCACGCGAGGAACATTTAGTTGAGCAGTTATTGTACTTGTTCCAGGGACTTCTTCAATGATTTCTAAAAGGTCTTCATCAGTTGCATCCATTATTGGACGACCACTATTGCCAGCAACTTGCGATTGGAATGTACCCGTTTCCCGTAAACGTCGATCAATGGTCAGAAATAATCGTCTATCGGGTGTATTTCGATTGGGGTATTTTACTGCATAACGCCTTGCGGCTGCTGCACTATTTCCTTGACTTTCACCTACGATATTCCCGATAGTTTATTGAAATCATAATTTAATCTGATCCAACTTACCGAAAGTTAAATGCATATCTGCCATTTCATGAAATGTGTAGGCCATTGTAATATCAAAATTTTTAATATTAATCTTATTCACACAATAAATGACAGCTTCAAATTATTAACTAGTATTGATGGAACTGTTTGTAATTATTGTATCCGTAGAAACTAATTGTAACTTTATGGCCAACTAGGAAAAATTATTTTTCGAAAAATAATGAGGCAAAAAGTTTTAAAAATAATGTGTTAAACTAATGATGCCGCAAAATGCATTTGATTTGAACGTACTCAAAAGTTTGGGTGGTTTTAGAGCTGCACACCCCCCTTAAAATTTTTCTGTGCGCTTAGATTTTGTTGTTTTTTTTGTATGAAAAATGATTTCAGAACAAAAATGTAACGTGTCCATTTTTATTACAAAATATCAAGTAGTTTAGGAGATAATGCAAAAAAACAATTTTTATTTTGTAACTTCAAAGGGCTGTAACTTTTTTTGTGTACACTTTTGTACTAAGGTAAGTTGGATTCAATCAATTTATTTTTGTCCCCGGAATGCGTGATTTAATTTATGACATACCTTTTTGAAACACCCTGTATAACCTACTTAAGACGAAATAAACAAAAAATAATTGTTCATAATGATTAACGGTAAATATAAATGAATATGTATTTTAATGAATCAAAAGCAAGTATTTGTCAAATGACTTCCACATCCGCCTATGCTTCAAACGTAACATTTCATTTGCGTATACATTACCAATATACTCCGACCTGAGATTGGATTCTTCGTTGTGACTATGATGCCGTTACTTTGTTATTTTTTTAAAGTTTAATATGCTATTGTTTTGTACTGATATCTCACAACTTGACAGGTTCGCAAATGAACGGAACGATTTCCGTGATATACCGTCTTGCAGTCGTTTTGTTTCATGGGATTACTCCGCCCGTCTGAAAAATGTACTGAGCAAAACGAGTTGAGGACAAAGACTTGGTTAATCTAACCATGACATGCTAGAAATATTTTGTATAATTCAACGTTTATATTGAATTCATGTAAAAGGAACAATACAAAGTGGACCGTTAGATAAAACTTTCTGAAATAGGAAGAATGTCTGTAAATTTTTAATAAAAATTAAACCACAACAGTTTTATAAAAGTAACTTTATTACTTTTACCTTCAATAACTTTTTTATTGAAGGTAAAAGTCATAAGGTGTTCTTTAATGTACAAAACGAATCTCGAATCTCTTTAATGTGCAAAATTTGCGTTAGTAAGGATTTTAGTAATTTTACCTTGTCATGATAGAATGCCGTGCCGGTGTAGTTTCCAAGAAGGAGGAGTTCTGAATTGAGTAGGGGCTCTTCAGTACTTCTTGGAAAACACACTAGGAGTGGCGTAGTTCTCAACCTCAACACGGCGCGTCCCAATGGCTGATAGGGAACGTCCTACAGATATGTGGGGCAGGTGTGAATAAGGCTCTGCCAAATAAACACCTGCGGATCAACTGAGAGCATGGCATAGGGCAGCTGCTATGTCATTACAGGATCTGAGGCGGTAGAGAAAATCCCTTTACCGGTCTGTTAATGAATAATCACAGGCGGTAATTATGATTTAAACCGGTTGTGACACAGCGAAATCACCGAATGTTTGCCGGTATAAGCAAACCCCCACTTACTGACCAACGGCTTCGGGCGGATGAGTTGGTAAGTAGAAGGGCACTCTTTTGCCCTGAGATTGAGAAATCGATCACAAAGGCGGATGAAACCAAGATCAACGGCATAAGGATGCAGAAGCAAGGAGAAACCACTGCATTAAAGATCCCTAAGGATTCTCAAGAACAACCACAAATGGACGTAAATCAAACAGTGGCCCCGAGTTCCCGGCGTCCCTGTAATGGGACAGGGGTGCGGAGAATCCCCGGGTGGAGAAACAAATTTAGTGTAAGCGATTTAAAATGCATAGAAACGTGGAATATAAGAACACTTTATGAAGCAGGAAAATTAACAACAGTCATGTTAGAAATAGAGAGATTAGACATACAAGTATTGGGCCTTTCAGAAGTCCGATGGCCAAAGTCTGGAAACTACACCAAGGATAATAATACTATTTTCTACTCAGGCAAAAGCACTGGAGAACATAGCCATGGTGTTGGTATTATTATCAACAATAACTTAAAAGAGTTTGTGACAAATTTCATTGCCTTTAACGAACGTATGATGCTACTTCAGCTGAAAGCCAAACCTAAGCAATGATAATTCCTATTTTAAAAACCTAATAAAATAAAGACGGATCCAAATTCGTAATCGACCTATATCTTTAACATCCACCTTGTGCAAACTAATAGAAAAAATACTTAACAAACGTCTGCAATACTTCCTGGAATCTAATAATTTAAGATGCAAACAATAAAGCCGATTTAGGAAAAACATACGTACAACGGCCAACTTGATTAAACTAGAAACACGGGGCATTTGCAAGTAATCGTCGAGTAGGTACTGGCCGTCTTCTTTGATATAGTAAAAGCCTACGATAGTGTGTGGAAGTATGATGTCCTGAAAAGATTAAAACAATGAGGTGTGGACGGAAATCTTCTAGCTTTTATTAAAAATTTTGTTTTTGATACAAACTTTAGAGTTAAACTTACTAATAATTTTTTCAAGTTCGTATACCCAAGATAACGAGACTCAAATATCAACACTTACACTTTTCGTAATTGCAAATAATGAAGTTGTTGATAACATTAATACTCTTGTCCAAATTGGTTTAAAATGCGTGAAAACCATACTCAAAGACCACAAAAATTAAATGTATCGTCAGGTATAGTAGGTACTCAGTCAATTGGGACATTTTTTATCGAAAAAAATTTAACGTCAGAGATTTGGTGTAAATGTTCGGCGTTATTTAGATGAGATATTTCCCGGACGATAAATTGGTAGACAACATAAAGATTATTTTTATTAGGATACTTAAAAAATTCAGTTGACAAAACGTAACGAGCAAGTCTTGCAAAGCTAAGGCAACGAATTATCGATGAATCTCGAATTGTTTCGAGACCATCATGGAGAAATGTGATAGACGCATTCTACCATCGATTAGGGTACTGTCAACTCATAAATTGAGCACATTTTGAATACTTAATAACGTAACTATTGTTAAAAAATGTTCTAATCTATTAATTGTTAAGTTTTAATGTAGTTAAAAATAATTAGTATTAAAAAATTTATTGAAACAATTAGGCGTTTCCAGACTTGTGTTTTATGTATTTAAGACCTTTCAGACTACATAAAATCATAAGTGTTACATATGGTTGAACTGGTATTGAATGGGATTCCAATAATGACTAAATATATAGGGTGATGCATTTAAAAAAAAGTTACTAATAATATAAGAAACGGAAAATCTGGCAACATTGCAAATATCAAATATGGAATCTCCGTATCCCAAATTCTCTTATAAAATAACTAAAAATCGGTCCTTAACTTTTTTTATAGTTGTTTTAACAACAAAATGATGGCAGGCAATATTAATAGTGAGGTTTGCAACTATTCTTATTTTAACTACAAATGTATAATTTCATTAATTTTTCTAAATTTTACAGAGTACCGAAGTTTACTGGGTTCTTATTACTCTTAAGAATACGATAAAAACAAACCATTAGACTTGGGTCGCACGAGAAAAGCACCAATAATACAGAGATAAAGTTTAATAGAGCAGCGTATCAATATTATTCCAAGATTAATTTCTTGGTAATGAAAAAAAAAAACAAAAACAAACTTAATAAACTTTCTCAAAAATGCTCTACCAAAGTGGGTTTTAGTGTCGACTAGGCTAAATCTGATGCAGATGCAGTCATCATCCGTTCTGCGCTTTCTGCATTCCCAGCCTCTAATTCTGCGACTGTCGTAGCAGAGGACATTGGCATCCTTGTCTTGCTCACGGCATTAGGAAGGGAGCAGTCCCTTCCTAATGTTGTGTTTTCAAAGTGTCCAATTTTTTTAAATCTTCAAAAGGGTGTACGCCACATCGATTATACTGTCCTTCAAGTTTTATATATGACGACGTCATTGCAGAGAATTTTCTGTTTCTCCTTACCTTTTCAGGATGCGACACAACATTAGTAGCTTACAAGATCGGCAAACGTAAATTCATTAAAATTTTATAGAAACAATCTTGATATTAGAAGTTAGAAGAACAACATTATTTCTCAGTGAGAAAGCCAAGCCATCTTTGACCACTGTCGTGGCGAATGTTGGTCCGTCCCTTTATATGAGGTGGAAATAAAGACAGTGACCAAATTTACATTTACCCTATCATCGCTTTTGCCAATACTCTATGAAAAACCCTTTATAATATTTTTTGATGTCATTTTATTGTAAAATGACCAGAAAAAAAGTTATAAGGCCCAAAATAAAATTTGTTTCAAACATTTTTACTTATTTTGTTTATAACTTTTTATTTTTTATTTTACGATAAAAGGTAATAAAAATAAAGTGGTAGAAAATTTAAGTTACTACAAATAATATTGTATAAAATTTTCTGTAGGGTTGCTAATTTACGAGATAGAGCGCGGAAACCCTTTGTCCCCTTTTTCCAATATAACGGCCATGAGACAAGGGTGGCGACTCCACAAACCTGAACTTAAGCTTATACTAACCACCCCCATAAATAAAAAAAAATAAAATTGCAGCCTCTTAAAAATGCAATCTTTGTGTAATTTTTCAATGGACTATTGTATCAACATACGTTGATTTTTTCATAATTACCTTAAAACCAAAGGTAGCTATGGAAAAATGACATCAAAATAATTTTCATATTTTGTAATATTGCAAAATATGTCACTAAATATCTGGTGATATTATATTTGTTGCGTCAAATTAAATATATATAATATAAAAAAATATTTACATAATAATTTCAAATAAATATCCATATTTAGGATTTCTTAATAAAGATACCGTTGGCCTATTTTATATTTATTTCTATTTCGTGCTCTAAGAAAGCACATTATATTGACAAATTGCAATGGGAAATAATACTAAAAATCTTAATTACCTTGCCATATTTTGATTGAAGACAGTTATTGATTCGCAAAATTAATAATTGTTGGTCATAGCGCAACATTCGTGACCGTACTAGCCTAGATATCGCCAATTAATTGTTTGGATTAAGCTGGGTGTAGGTCATCTACGAAAGAAATAACTAGTTGTACTAGTTAAGGTTACGATCATTTTGTTTCGATTTGTTCTAATTTTTTTGATTTATGTTATACATTTTAGGATTTTTATTCTTTCATTTAAGTTATCTTTTCACGAAATAAACCAAAAAACAATTTGTGTCTTAAAACGTAGATATAGAAATATTAATATATACCAAAAAATAATATTTGCCCTATACGATTAAACAAATATTTCTGCCTCTGCCGCTGTCATGGGCAAACTGGAGGCGGAGCTTAGTTTTAAGGGTTTCGACTGCATTACAAAAAAGGTGGTGCCGTAGACGGTACTGTAGACTATCGTGAAGCTTCATACTTAGTGTGACCAACTAGCACGAAAAATCCGGGACATGGCCCGAATTACGAAGTCTTGTCCCAGCGTCCTGGACAAGGCTTCCGGGTCATTCGAATGTTTAACTTTTTGGTAAAATTATATTTTGAAATTTTAAATCCGTTATTCTTCTAAGAATTTACATCAAATTGTAATACTGTGACCACATATAAAACGCTTGCATTTTATCGTGGTATTATGTTATAGGAAAACTCAAACTGTGCACTTTTTTTCGTTTCTGTATTTTAATTATATTCTTCCAAAAAGATTATTCAAAAACGATAACAATTCATGTATTATATACATATCAATAATGCCGACCGAGGTGTGCCGCACTCAACGATGTTATGATTGCTGATAAATGTTTTTTTTTTTCGGTTTTGTCAACCATTCTAAGTAGGTAAACAAACTTCTTGATTTCATTCGCGCTATATTCTTGAAGAATAAATGATTAATTTCCAAACCGTTACGCGCTTTAAATCAAGATCAAATCTGCTGCATTGCAATATGATTTTATGTAAACATTTATTTTATGTCACTAATCAGTTTGAAGCCTCAGATAGATTAGTGATCGTCTACGAAGGTCCGCATTGTCCGAAGCATTGTTTAGTTGACTTTACATGTTTCATTCCATCATATTTTTTATATGGAACCAGAACAGGAAAGTAAAAAAGAGAAAACGCTATTGCATTTTTAATAAAACATTGCAAGAAGAATTCACATTTTTGAAAAGAAAAAAAAACAGTGACGTGACAGTGACAGTGACCTGTGGATCCGAATTTTCGACCGCCCACAGTGGTAGAGTGGAGTAGTGAGTCACATCAAAAGTGAAAAACATCAAACAGATATTAGCTCCGCGGCAAGCAGCAAAAAAATGACTGAATTTTTCAAGGCAACAGCAACGTCGAGCAATATTGATTTAGAGACAGAAGCTCGTGAAGGTATTTGGGAGTATCATCTGATTAAGGAAAATGAAATCTTCGCTCAGCTGATTGCTCATCGAAAATATTTCGGAATTGCTTTGGATTGACCAAATTTCAGTCAGCAGCTCGTACTAAATGTGAGGCAATTGTTAAAAATGTCTTTGGTCCGTATATCGAAAATCAATTGGTTGATGCAATGGACAACGCAATATCCGGTACTTTTTGAAGACGTGACTTTGCAAACACGGCATGAAATGTCTTTGCCACAGGAGTTGCAGAGCAAATAGAAAAAATTAAATAGATCGCGGACAAGCGGAATACCCTATACAAAGCTCGAACACACGAAAGCGACTAAAATCTAGTAAAAGCTTCCTTGGAACAGTGCAGGATGAACCGCCTGAGTATTTCCCTCTTCCCCAGGTTCAATGGACCGGCCAGTCCCTAGACTTTAAAACGTGGAAAATTATGAACATCTTGAAGATCGTGGAACATCTTCTTAAATGCAGGAACTGTCCTCATCGATATACCCTCGAAGATTTGTAGCTCGCCAACAAAGATGGAACCGACGTAGCCCGATACTGGGCCGAAATTTTATGAATGACATGTCCGGACACGATAAAGTAAGTATCTGAGCTTGAGCTGTTAAAAATCTTCTTGTTACCACTTATCCTTGATGTTGGATTGATAGGAATGGATCCATTTTGTGGTTGTACTGGATTTTTATAACTATCCGACATAATTTAGTTAACAATGGCATTACTAACAATTGGATTTGTCGTATCAATGCAAGGTGGTGTTTACTTTAAACATTTATTTTAATAATTATTCTCAAGTAAGTACAAGTATATAATTTAATTTTAGTTCACAAGTAAACAAATTACTGATAGTCTGAGCATAGTCTAAAAAATAGATTAGAATTATTAAACGTTGTCTGTTGTATTTAATTTCCACTGTAAACTATGTAATTCAGTTTAATCTCTCGACATTAAACACCTTTAAAGCTTAATAAACATTATATTACTAGTTCAGTTAAAAGATAAAGTGGTTTTTATTGTAAATAATAGACATTTTAACAATACGTTTAAAATTATGACATATTTCAATACATTTCAGAAAAATATTGCAAATAATTTCTTTTTCTTAGTAGTATTAATTACTTTTTAGGAATTAAACATAGTACTTAACTTAAGTAAAAATAATAATTTATTTAAAACTTCGAACTTTAAATCCAAAACCTTAATTAATTCAAATACATAATACAAACACCACATTTATTAAAAAAAGAAATAATTATTTTGCGGTTACATACATTTTCTAAGATGTCAACAACCTTGAATAGTAAATAAACAAGGGGTACGTTAGATATCCTAAGTTATAACGAGTTTTTTTATATTTTTTTAGAGTTTTTATTCAAAAGCGCTTTTACCGCGTATGACGTTACAAGATTATTTAATTATTCCGAAAATAAAAATTTACGTATATGGAAAACAATACAATTTTTTTTAAAAACGATTAAGTTTAGAAAAAAGTGTTAGAGGATTTTTTGTACCAAATTGCATATTAAATCAATGCCTTAAAGGAACGCACTATTTTTGGAGACAACCTGTATAATAACTAGACTTCGGCAAATATGCATATTGCATATTTTGCATATTGTGCATATTTTATGCAAATATTTCATATTTTGGCATATTTGTATTAAAGTTTGCATAAAGTGCATAAAAGTTCAGATTTTTATACTGTATTTGAAAATTTTTAAACATACCAATTTATTTCAATTCTTGTATAAAATTTTGTAGTCATTTTAATCAAGAAATGATCTAAGTACGTAATCTCTACAGGTACAAAACATTTACAATTTCAAAGAAGATCAATTTAAGTAGCCCTCAACATTCTTAGAAAGTCTCGGTCACTGAGGCATTCAGTTATGGATAATCGCTAAGGGTTCGCTCATTTGCATTTTATGATCTAATCCCCAAATCTATCTACAATTTATTGTATCTTAACAGCAGGTAAACGGCTAATAGTTTTGTTCCTAATTTAGGGATTTTCCAAAATCTCCCAGTTTATTGAATTAGGTACCTAAACATTTCTAATTTGATGCTCAGATTTGTAAATCATTTTTGTTTTGATATTCAAAGCGTAAACACTCGTTGTGCGTAACAAAAAGGAAGATTGTGATTTTATAATGCCTAAAACAACCAGTGCTTCAACTTGGATTAAACCTTATAAAGAGCTGTCTATGGATATGGGAAAAATATACTGTTCAGTCTGTGGCAAAATTGTAAGTATCTAATATTTTCTATTAAATATCTAATATTTCATACATACAGAGTGTTTCCAAATGACACTTACAACGTTTGACTGTAGATACTTCTCGAAAAATTGAACAAAACGATATAGTTAATGAGGGGTCAAACTTATTTACTTTTCGAGATACAGGGTGTTAAAATTAAAAAAAATTAAATTCTTTTAGTTAATAACAACAATAACTTTAAAACCAATAAACGTATTTACTTGAAATTTAGTACTCGTAGGTTGTTTTTAAATGAAAAATAGCTTCCTTTAGTGAGAAAAAATTGTCCATCGTACAATACAATGGTGTGTATTTAAAAAAATTTTTCAACTTTACTTTTTTTTATGAAGTCAGCTATTCTAAACACAATTATTTTTATTGTAATTGAATTAACAAAAAAAAAACTTTTGTTGAATTTTAAAATAAGTTATATGATGTACTAATGGTTAGTAACAAAAACTAATTTGTGGATTAATACTGCATTTAAAACACTTAGCGAGTGTTTTTTTTTTCCAAACCAGTTATTTGATTAACCAAAAACACCTTGTATATTTTTATATTTTAAAGGTTGGGTTAAAATAAAGGTTTTTATTTTTATTTATAGATAGCATGTGAGAAGAAATTTCAGATAGACCAACATGTGAGAACTGCTTCACACTTGCAAAAAAAGGAAAAATAGGAGGAAAACATCAAACTTCAATGGCTAAATGTTTCCAATCTACTTCAAAAAATTAGATGAGCAAGAAACTTTTAATGAAGACTTGTGTCGCGCATTAGTGTCTGCAAACATACCGCTTTCAAAATTAGCAAATGTAAATTTTAGTTCGTTTCTAAAAAAATATTGCAAACTTAATGTTCCAAGTGATCGGTCTCTAAGAAGAAATAATGTGAACGGGCTATACTCGTCGGTGTTAATTAATATTAAGGAAGAAATTGCAGATAATTATTTTTACATATCTGTAGACGAAACCACTGATTCCTCAGGAAAGTATATTGCTCATTTATTGATTGGTGTTCTTAAAGAAGATACCTTACCAAAATCTCATCTTATTTCATGCCAGCAACTTGAGAAAACAAATGCTTTAACAATTTCGCTTTTTATACAAGAAACATTAGCAACTTTTTTTTCTTCCGACAACTATTCCTTCTAATAAATTACTGCTTATTTTATCGGATGCTGCTCCTTATATGGTGAAAGCAGGACAAAATTTAAAAATATTTTTCCCAGATTTAATACATGTTACTTGTGTAGCGCATGGATTAAACAGAGTTGCAGAGGAAATACGAAAAAAGTTTCCTCTTGTAAATACCATGATATCCAGTGTCAAAAAAGTATTTCTTAAATCTCCTATAAGAATTCAACTTTATAAAGAAATGCTACCTAACATTCCTTTCCACCACAACCTATTTTAACGCGATGGGGAACATGGTTAGAAGCAGCTAATTTTTATGCAGATCATTTTGTATAAAATATAAGAACATAATTGATACGTTAACAGATGAAAGTTTCCCAATCTCTTTTGGATTCTAAACAAACTTTTCAGATTAACTTGCTTCAACAAGAACTTTCATTTATAAAATCAAATTTTAGTTTTGTTCAAAAAACAATTACTCAGTTAGAATCACCAAAACTGTCATTGTTCGAAAGTACAGCATTAATAAAAGAATTTGCGTCATGTTGTCGGAACGTTAGAGGTAATATTGGAAAAGATATTTTAAAAAAAATTGAAGCTACTATGGAAAAAAATAAAGGTTACCATATTCTTTCTGAAGTAGTCAGTGTTCTAGCTGGAAATATTTCGGAAACAATTAATTTAGAACCAAATGTTTTGGTTAGTTTGAAAAATGCTCCATTACATCAGTTGATGTTGAACGAAGTTTTTTCCATATATAAATATATGTACTCAGACAGAAGCCACAAGTTTTTGTTAGAAAATTTTGAACACCACTTGGTCATTTATTGTTACCATAATTCTAAATAAGTTTATTCATACTTAAAAATGATGTAGTTACTTAAAATAAATGTAAATCTTAATGAATAGCAGGAAATATTTAGTTATGTACAGTTTTTTTTTTGAAATAAAATTGTTACTATTTTACGATTTTTTTATTTATTTGTATGCATAGTTTGTAAAATATTTGCATATTTTCGGGTAAACACGTGCATATTTATGCGCATATTTTTCTACATTTTTATTTGCATATTTGCCGAAGTCTAATAATAACTTTTCTGAGTTTACCCCTCACGCGCAAAACTATTATTTTTAGTTATAGATTTTTATACACAGAACGAAGTTATAAAACAAAGTAGAAGTAAAATTGCCTTTAAAACATTATTTCAAATGAAAATAAAAATATTCGCTATTTTAATTACAAAATAACTTTATTTAAATAATTATTTTTTTATTTTAAACATTACGTTATACATTGTACATACCTATATTTGAAAAACAAATCAAACAAACATTTATCCGATATTATCCAATTAGTCTCTGTAAAACTCAGTTTTTGACACTAAATATTTAAATATATACAAATTTCAAATTGGTATTATTCACTTTTATGCCTCTATAAATTACGATTTGTCAGTCAGTAACCGGAACTAGGCAACACAAGTGGTACGTTTGACTCGATATAACACACTGCAAGTTGGAGTTGGAGGTTAGTTAGTCATCGATACGCTATGTTAACCGATAAGTGTTAAGATTTTTTTAAGTTGTGTTCATTAATGTAAATAGTTAGATGGACATATAACGCAATTTAGCCTTTTCAGTCATAATATTCATACAGTTGCAAAACATAAATAAAATTTATATTTGTTTTTACTAAGTAATTAACTGTTGGATATAATAATTATTAATTATTATATTTAATAAAGGTCGCAATAAGAATGTAGGAACGATAGTATTATCTTTTTGTTTTGAGCTGCACTGCTGAATATCGACACCTCTTTCTGGCTTTTCCATGATTTGCTATCTTCTGCGACTTTCGTTCAGTTTGTTGCATTTTTCGCAGTGTTTATTTTTCGAGTTGCATTTATATTGGTGGTCTTCCACTCTTCAATGTTTGTTCTTATCCAAAATTTTTCATCTGCGAACTTGTAGTTCCAAGAATACAACCAAGTACATCAGAAAACTTTTGTCAATATTAAAACGTTTGCTTTCCCATTCTGGTTGTTTCAAAATATTTTCTAGCGCTAATTTAAGTATCTAGGGGATAGAATCGACTTGTCTCTCTCCAGCTTTGAGGTAAACTTTATTTGATTTAAAGTCTTTATCGATTGTTATGTGAAAGGTAGCATTTCTGTAAATATCACCAATAAGAATGCAATATCTTTTGTCTATCCTGGCGTGCTCCATAGCCCAGATCAGAATTAGATCATATTAAGACTGTCAATAGTCAATAAAAGTGTGTGATGTGTAGTTAAATGTACTCAGTGGATTTATAAATTACAGTTCTAACTTTTCCACCATGCGAAAGCCTTTTTTGAATCCAACTTTTTCTACTTAATTTTTTTTGAAGCCTTTTATTATAAATCCATCATATTGGCTTATTTTACATCTTCCATTTATCATGGTATATCTATATTCATTGAACCATGTCCATTTATCTATGATATATTCCTCAGAATTATACAACCATGTACCAACTTTATATAGCGAGACAAACCAAATAGAAATTCAAAAAGGAGTCAAACAGGGATGTGTGTTGTCGCCACAATTATTTAATGTGTACTCCCAACTAATATTTCAGGAGGCAATATGGGAAAGACTGGTCTGATGGTGTAAAGATTGGAAAAGCATTATTAATAACACAAGAGTTAAAAATTCTTATAGAAATTATTAACAGAGAAAGCAAAAAATGAGACTAACAACGAATATAGATAAAACCAAATAGATGGTGATCTCGAAAACGCCTGTTGACAACATTCATCTGATATCGGAGGGTAAACCGTTAAAGAGGGTTGACAAGTACAAATACCTTGGAGCAATTATAGTCTATTGACAGGTCCCAATTATATTCGGCGATGATCGAATTAGGAATACCAAAAGGTTTGTTAGAATTAATTAAAATGACAATGATGAAAGTCGAATGTAAAGTGTGCGTATAAGGGGATGTTTCAAAACCATTTAAAACCAACAGAGGACTGCGCCAGGGAGATGCGCTATCGTGCACGCTGTTCAACCTAGCGTTAGAAAAAGTTATGAGAGATTCGGGAATAAACTTAAAAGGTACGATATATACCCGTAGTATACAAATAATGGCATACGCTGATGATATCGTCATAATTGGAAGAACCCAAAATGAAGCAGTGGAGGCTTTCACACGTATCAAAAATGCCGCGAAAACATCGGACTTCTGATTAACATCCAGAAAACTAAATATATGCCGGCCATATCAAGAATTCAACAAAATAACTTAGAGGTGCAACACGAAACGATAGAAATGGTAGAAGAATTCTGCTACTTAGGATCACTGGTAGACTACAAAAATAACACATCCAACGAGATAAAAAAAGAATATGCGTGGCTAACCGCTGTTATTTTGGCCTGGGCCTCAACTAAGAGCGAGAAGTATGTCAATAGCAACAAAGTGCAAACTTTATAAAACAATAATACGCCCAGTGCTCACATACGGATCGGAAACATGGGCAATGACGACCCGAGATGAAGAGTTACTACGAGTCTTTGAAAGAAAAGTATTGAGGACCATATATGGCGGAGTAAACGAACAGGGTCTGTGGAGAAGGCGATATAACTTTGAACTCTATAGACTTTTTGGTGATGCAGATATTGTGAAGACCATCAAGATAAACCGCCTAAGGTGGTGGGCCACGTTATGCGGATGGATGAGAGTGATCCCACTAAAATAACTATGCTAAACAGGCCGGTCGGAAGAAGAAGAAGGGGGCGACCTAAACTCAGATATCTGGACGATGTACAGGAAGATCTGAAGGAGATTGGAGGGAGGGGCTGGAGAAGACAGACACTCGATAGGGAAGGATGGAAGAATGTTTTGAAGCAGGCCAAGGCTCACGAAGGGCTGTAGCGCCAACTGATGATGAATTATAGTCTTACAGTTAGATCAAGTTAGATTAAGATGAAGAGATAAAAGTCAGAATTGAAATAGCTCTAAAAGGGTTTATAAAATACAAGTCAATGTTTACAAATTAAAAATTGAGTGTAGCTATCAGATTAAGGTTCGTCGAATGATTTTTTTTTTGGCTTGGACTTATCGTCATACTGCCAGATTCTTCTTCTTAACGTGCCCCATCCCTAAGGACATTGGCGATCATCATGACCCATTTGACTCTATCTGCAGCCGTTTTGAAAAGTCTATGGACGTTTTCCCACTCCACTGTCTCAGATTCTTCAACCAGAACGTGCGTCTTCTCCCCGGTCCTCTTTTGGCTTTCACCTTTCCCTTGTATAACCAGCCACATCAATTCGTATTTCTCGTTTCTTAGTATGTGACCAAAGTAGCTCATTTTTCTTTTCTTCATAGTGTTGAGTATTTCTTTATCTTTTTTCATTCTTTGTAGCGTTTCCGCATTTGTTATGTGTTGTGTCCAAGATATTTTCCACATTATTCGATAACACCACATTTCAAAGTTAATGAGTCTTTTCTCTGTATTGTCCAGGCCTCAACTCCATACAACAGGACAGAGAACACGTAGCATCTTAATACTCTAGTTTTAATTTCAATGATGAGTTTTCCATTGCATAATATTGCTTTAATCTTATTAAAAGCACTTCTAGCTATCTCAATTACGCCGTTTTTATTTCCGTACTTCTATCCTATTCTTCATTTAGTTCGCAACCTAAGTACTGATATCTATGCACCCTGCCTAAAAGTTTTCTTTTACAATAAACACTGTCTTCCTCAATCTTGTTCTTGCTTACCACCATGATTTTTGTTTTATTTGTATTCAGTGCCATCCATACCTTTCGCAGTATTGGGTAATGCGATCAACCAAGACATGTAGTCCTTCACTACTGTCTGCAAGGAGTATTGTGTCATCTGCGTATCTAAGATTATTTAGAAGTGGTCCGTTAATAAATATTCCTTCATTACGTCTTCTAATGCCTCTTTAAAAAATTCTTTTGAATACATATTACAAAGTAAAGGGGAAAGCACACATCCTTGTCTGACTCTACGATTTATAGGTATTTCTTTCGATTTTTGTTGGTCTATTTGTATTATTGCTTTCTGATATCGGTATAGATTGGCAATGATTCTCCCGTCTTCGGTATCTAATTCTGTGTTCTGCAGTATTTTTGCCATTCTTCGGTGTTGTACTTTGTCGAAAGCTTTTTCGAAGTCGACTAGACATATGAATACGTCGCAATTGACATCTCGACATTGTTCGATTAGCTTTTGTACAGTAAATAATGCTTCTCTGGAGCCAATGCCTTTTCTGAATTCCAATTGGTTTTCAGCTATTCTATCATCTAACTTTTTATAGATACGTTCGTGTATCACTTGTAAAAACACTTTTAGAATATTGTTCATCAAGTTAATTGTCCTGTGCTCTTTACACTTCATTGCATTTGATTTTTTTGGGTATTGGAATGAATATTGATATTAACCATTTTTTCGGAATCTCTTCCGTATAATAAATGTCATTAAATAATTCTATTAGTGTGCCCATGTAATTTTTTGTTAATATTTTTAAGATTTCTGTGGGTATTTCATCTGGTCCCATGGCCTTCTCATTTTTTATACGTTTTGGCGCTTTCTCAATTTCGTCTTTGGTGATTGGTGGCCTTCTTTCTTCCTCTTAGTTCAATGACTTCAATTTTCTCGTCGTCTCTGAATAGCTCTTTTATGTATTCTTCCCATCTGTTTATTTAATCTGTACATTCCGTTATCATCTTGTTATTTTTTTTCATGATATTTCCGATACCCTTCTTCTTGTATATGCCAGCTGTCACTTTGATTTTCCGGTGTATGTTAAAACTGTCATGTTGTTTATCTAACCTTTCTATTTCTTCACACTTTTCTGATAGCCACAGTTCCTTACCTTCTTTGATTTTCTGTTTGATTGTTTTATTAATTTTTTTGTTCTGTTGTCCATTTTTATTCTTGTGTGCCCTTCTTTCCGTTATCAGTTCTTTTATCTCTTGTGTGATCCATTGTTTATTTTTAGATGATGTGTCTTCTTGAAGTTTTTGTTTTGTGATATTTCTCAAGAGCTCCTCTACTTTCCTCCATTTATCTGTTGTTGTAAATTGCTTTTGCCTTTCTACTTCCTGAACTTCTTTGTATACTTGTTCTTGATTTTTTTTTCTTTTATTTAGTTTTCTCAGATTGATTCTCGGTGTTTTGACAGTTCTTAACTTTTTTAACTTGAGTTTCATGTTTGCTAGAACTAGATTGTGGTCACTTGTTATATCTGCTCCTGGGTACGCTTTAGCCGATATTATGGCATTTCGGGATCTTTGATTTATTATTATGTAATCTATTTGGTTTCTTATTATAATTTCACCATCATCTCTAGATGCTTTCCATGTATATATTCTTCCATTTGGGAGTTTATACCACGTGTTTTTGATAATGAGTTCGGTATCTTTGCCAAACTGAACTAGTCTTTCACCTCTTTCATTACGAGTTCCCAGTCCGTGTTCTCCTACTACTTCTCCATCTCTTTCTTTCCCTACCTTCAAGTTGAAGTCACCAAAAATCAAATTTACTTCTTCTTTTTTAGTTTTATTTAATGTTTTGTTTTAATCATTGTAGAAGCTGTTTACTTCTTCCTCTGTGCTATAATATGTTGGTGCATACACTACAATGATGTTTATGTTGCACGGTATAGCATTTAATTTCAAAAGTGCCATTCTATACGTTATCGGTATGAACCCTTTGACTGATCTTTCGATTTCTTTGCTGATGACTATTGATACTCCATTGCGGTTTTGTGTGTTGTTATCTTCGGAATAGTAAAACACGTAGTTGTCTATGACACTTCTGCCGCTGTTAGGCTATCGGACTTCACCACATCCAAGTATATCTATATTTAAGCGTCTTAAGTATGCAATTTGAAGAGATTATACCAGATTTACATAGATTCAGTGTAATTATTTAAATGGTGCCAAATATCCGCAAGTCCATGAAACACAAAGAGATAATAATGAAATTACCGATGATGAAATAAAAGATATTAGTGGAAGTATTTACAAGAGTAAGGCAGTCCCAAGCATCATAATCCCGTTCACAATCTCAAATGTCAACATCACGCCCGTCTAGCAATGCTTCTGTTAAATCCGAATTTGAACCACGTCGCATCTCTGAAAAACGAAAAACCCAAAACATCAACCAATTATACTTGGACATGGTTACCAGTTAGAACCAAAAGAAGAAAGTTACCTTGTTGGAAAAAGAAGTAATCGAGGTGAAGTGCCATATAGTGCAGATTTGCAATTTTTGAAAAGTTTACTGCCATATATGAAAAGTATGTTCCTTTTTGATAAATTAGAAACAGGAGTAAAATATAGCAGTTAGTATTTAATAAATTTAAAAAAAACATGAATTAAAAACAGCAGCTCGAGCACAGCAGTCTGATGAGCTATTTTCATCTAAATATAGTAAAACATTAACATATCATGAACTTTTGTCTTGTCAGCCATCACAACAGTCCCTACCACTACTGCCCCATGCATACCCAAGAAGAGTTCAACGCAAGCTCTGACCATATGTCTTTAAACTAATTTTTTACTTACTACGTTACTTCTTCTTCTTCAAGTGCCCTGTCCGTTGCGAAAGTTGGTTATTAACATGGCAATTTTGATCTTGTTTTGCGGCGCTTCTGAATAGTTCGACCGATGTGAGCCCGAACCACTTCCGCAGATTTTGGAGCCATGAGTGTCTTCTCCTGCCTGGCCCTCGCTTACTGTCTATTTTTCCCTGGACAATCAATTGTAGCAGACGGTACTTATCGTGTCTCAATATGTGGCCTAGATATTCAAGCTTTCTTTGTTTAATTGTATTCACGATTTCTTTCTCCTTTCCGATTCTTTGGAGTACCTCTATGTTGGTGACATGTTCGGTCCAGGATATACGAAGAATGCGTCGGTACACCCACATTTCGAATGCTTCTAGTTTTCTCGTTAGCGTCTCCGTCAGCGTCCAGGCCTCCACGCCATACAGCAAGATCGGAAAAATGTAGCATTTAACTATACGTAGTTTTAGGGGAAGAGACAAATCCTTGCTTATGAGGAGCTTTTTCATATTGCTAAATGCTGCTCTAGCTCGTTCTATTCTCGCCTTAATTTCTATGGTCTGTTCCCATTTTGCATTTACGTTGGTGCCAAGGTACACATAAGACTCTACATGGTCAATTAATATGTTACTTATCCGTAATTGTCGAGCAGGTTGTTGCTTTTTGCTTATCAGCATCCACTTTGTCTTCTTGAAGTTGAGGCTCAGGCCGTATTCCTCACTAACTGAATAAAGTCTTTCCATTACTTGTTGTAATTCGTCTATGGTACTGGCAAGGATCACCGTGTCGTCGGCGTATCTTATATTGTTCGTTAACTCGCCGTTTATTTTAATGCCCTCATTTGCATTTTCCATACATTTGTTAAATATTCCTCGAATACATATTGATAGAGTGGGGATAATATACCCCTACGACACCTCTTTTGATCTGCACGCTTTCAGTGAGTTCGTTGTCAATTTTTGCTCTTGCTGTTTGACCCCAGTATAGGTTTGCCACAATTCGAATGTCCTTGTCGTCAATACCTGTCTTTCGCAGAATACCTATCAATTGTTCATGATTGACATTGTCAAATGCTTTTCTAAAATCTACAAAGCACAGATACACGTCTTTATCAACGTCTCTACACCGTTGTATAAGCACCTGGAGAGCGAAAATTGCTTCTCTAGTTCCAAGTGCTTTCCGAAAACCAAACTGCGATCTATCAATATTTGACTCACATTTATCATATATTCTTCTGTGAATGATCTTAGTGAACGCTTTAGTGACATGATTGATCAAGCTTATAAGCCGGTAGTCATCACAAATCTGGGCATTTGGTTTCTTCGGGATTGTAATAAATGTTGACTGTAGCCAGTTCTACGGGATTTTACCGCTATTATATATGTTGTTAAAAAGTACAACTAGATTATCAAGTAACTGTTTGTCTGATTTACATAGGATCTTTAATATTTCGCAGGGTACATTGTCCGGACCTGCTGACTTATTGTTTTTTAGTGCTGCAATGGCATCTTCTATCTCCGATTTAAGAATTGAAGGTCCTGTTTCTCCTTCTCCATATAGGTGATCATCAGTCCTGTTAGATGCAAATAATTTTTCTATGTAAGATTTCCATGTTTTTAAGATCGTTGATGGCTCCGAGATAAGATTTCCATCGCTATCTTTTATGCTGTTGGGTGACTTATTGAATTTCCTTTGTTTGTCATCGATTTTATTTTTTTGTGCATATTGTAACTGTCGTATTTTCGTTCGTATTGTTCTATTTCCCTGCATTCGTTGGAAAACCATTTTTCTTTGGCTTCTCCGAATTTTCGTTCTTATGGTTTTTGTGGATCTGCTGGTATTTTTCTCTGCATTTTTATTCTTGAATTTACGTCTTTCATCCATCATATCCATTATCTCATCAACATCCATCCATTGTGGTATAGCATGTAGTTTCTGAGCTTATGATAAAGAATGGAACATTTAGAAAAACAATCAAAATGTTAACGATGCAGTAAATCATTGGCCGTTTTAGCTAATTTACATCAAGTAAATAAACTAGGTACCTATAAGAATGAAATTTGATTCAATCACTTCTATTTATATAAAAGGATTGTTCAGTAAATAAATATCGTTAAATAAAAAACATTTTAAGCGAACATTGGCATTGAATATTTAATACAAAATAATAAATTTCAGTGAACTACTTGCCATAAACGTTAAAATTTGGCTTGTTTACGTGTAGGAGAATCCGCGTAATGTCAAAGACATAAAATAATCCGCTATAATTTTTGCAATACTCAATTAATATTCAAGGCCAACCGGTTTAAAGTAAAAATATCGTAAGTCTGAGTTCAACAATAAATTAGTTTATTCACATGATTAGGTAATACCTTTTCTTTTAAATATAGTGCTTTATATAATCAGATCAAAACGTTGATAGTAAAATAGAAATGTTGTTCTTTCTCTATTTTTTCTGTGATCTGTGGCTTTTCGGTATACAATCAATTTTCAATTACGTAGGGAATATAGTGACGTCATAGACTGTAAACTTTAGTGTAGGGTTGTAAGGCTACGTAGTACAAAATCAACAGATAGTTAGAAAACTGAAACTGCCCCAAACGAATCATCATTTTATTGGGAACAAGCCACAACTGGAAGCAAGTGGCGCAAAATAAAAGACACTGGATTGATTTGGGGGAGGCCTATGTCCAATGTTGGATTACTTAACCCTTAACTTGGCGCGCACATAACCGCTGTAAGAAAAATGTTTTTGCTTACTGAATATCATTTTTAGAGGACCCCATTTTCAGAGTCAATTACATTTTTGTTTTTATTTTAAATTTTTTGACATTTTATTGACATTGTATCTCATAAGATACACTACTAGGCGTACCGTACATTACAATATACCTCGCAAGACACATTGCCAGAAATACTATAAAACAAGTACTGATGACCAATAGATACATTGCCAGGTTATTAGAAAAATACCTCCGTATCTAGAAAGATACATTGCAAAGATGTATATTTGTAGTTTGGACCAATATATTAAAATAATATTGGTTCATTGAATTCAATGAAAATTATCAATTTTCCACAAAATATAATGAAAACATTAAACAAATCTACAATTGTTTCGCTAAAGGTCTTTAGACATTTTCAAGACTTTTAGCAACACAATTGTAGATTTGTTTAATGTTTTCATTACATTTTGTGGGTACTGTGTGTTACTTTAATTATTATGAACAGATTCCATAAAGTAGGGTTTAAACCATACACATAATATTGGATCAATTAATATCAATCATTTAAATTTACAAATATACTACAAAGATGATCAAACATTTATTTTTACAGTTTAAATTCAAAACTTCAAATAAAACTTGGAATACATCAAAAAAATAAAATAAAAAGTAAGTAATTATAAGAGGTTAAAAAATTTAAAAAATAGTTATGAAAATCATAAAAACAATTACGGATTCCATCTAAACATAACTCTCGCTCTACATTTTGTACAACTCATAGTTGTTTGTCCTTTGCAACAGTTTTGGCATCGTCCTTTGGTTGTAAAAGTTGGAAAGCGTCCAAAAAATCTTGTCTACATCTCTACCCTCTTTCTACCCATAGCATTTTCTTCGTCCTCTAATAAATTATTATCTCTGTGATATAAAAGCCAAGCGTTGTTGACACATATCCAGTATTTGGGAAAAATTGAAAGGTCCCACCTGTGGCTTTTAAAAGATGTTCGATAAAGCGCAACTAGCATATGTGCCAAATCTACGCTACCTGTACTACTATTTCAAGAAATGTCGACGGGACATATTGTGTGATATACAAGCTTTTGGATAGATAGATACATACAATAAATCAAAACTCCACGAGGAAAATAAATTCCTGTAGCTGGCTGTATACCATAAATCTCAAAATTATAGGTACAACAAATCATTATAAGAATAATATACCAAATGTTTTTATTACTTTTCTGTTAATCCTCGAATGGGCAAAGTAATATATCCAAAAAGATACTCATTCCATTTTCGTCAGTACCTGCCAATGTATATCCAAGGACACTAACTAAATTGCCGCTTACCTGGCAATGTGTCTTCAGAGATACTACTTTTCAAACTGATCCTATCTGTTTATTTATAGACAAATCATAAATATTATTTTACACAATTCTTTGCTAAAGACCTAATTAACCTATAGTTATAGTAATAGTTATATAGTTAATAACAACACTAAAGTGGAACTGGGCAGGTCATGTAGCAAGATCAGTTGATGACCTGGTACAAAAAGAAATTTGGAATAGAGACCCCGAATACAAGCTTACAGCAAATATAGGTCCGACTCCCAACGAGATGGACAGATGACATACAAAGACAGTGGACTACAAATTTGGATTCAGATGGCGCTAAAATACGGACTAAGTGAAAGCGTGCGAGAGTGCCTACTGTTCAGCAGTGGACGTTAAGGCTAGTTTGATTATAGATGATGATAGTTATATTAGTTAGTTATTATATAGTTAGTATAATATTAATAGTTTACCACATCCATACAATAACTAATAACATAAAAAAATTAATTATAACTTACAGAATGACACAAACTAGCACCTTCTTTGGAAGCTATTTTGACATGTCTACATAAAACACTCTTGATTGGTGCTAATCTCTGTGTATTACATTCAAATTAATTAGCTAAATGCTATAAGAGAGGGTACGTTTAAAAGCTAGCGGCAAACTTACGGTTATTTTAGAGGAAGTACATTTTAATAGATAACGTATCCTGGAGTACACACCGTCAAGTTAAGGGTTAATACTGAAGAAGAAGAAGAAAAAGAAACCACAATTGAAGGTTAAAATAAATTTAATTGACGTTCAATTTCCACTTTGGAGATCGTTATACCAAATAGTGCCCATGCTATCTAGTTCTTCTTTTATTTCTTCTGTTTGATTCTCCCTGTTCAGCTTTATTATCTGTCCTAGGTTATATGTATTCTGCCACCTGCTCTAATTTATTCTGTTTGACTACTATTTGTAATTGTGTCTTTTTATGGTTTGTCATAGTCTTGGTTTTATTATAGTTCATCTCTAGACCTACCTCTGTTGCTTTTCTATCTAGTTCCTCAACCATACTTCCTGTACTCTTCCTTTTTATCTGTTATCAGGACTATATCGTCTGCATACCTCAAGTGGTATAGAGCTCTCCATTTATTCTTATTCCATATGTATCCCATTCTTATTTTTTTAAATATGTCTTCCATAGCCTGATTGAAACAATTTTGGCGATATTGTGTCTCCCCTGCCTGATTCCTCTTTCGAATTTTATTGGTTTTGTAGCGTGTTTTGTTTCGTCAATTTTATTGTGGTACTCGCATTTTTGTATACGTTTGTTATTAGGTCCGTGTATCTGTAATCAATTCTGCCGTTCTGTAAGTGAGTTTTTGATGGCCCAATGTTCTATGCTGTCAAACGCCTTTCGGAAGTCTATGAATGCCATGTATAAATGGGATTTGATACTCGTTCGACTTTTTCAATCAGTATTTTTACTGTTCGAAGGTGGTCGCTAGTACTAAAACCCTTTCTGAATCCCGCTTGTTCTCTTGCTTGGTATTCGTCAAGCTTAGTTGTTAGTCTATTTGTCTATTGAGTATATGGAAATGAGGAAAAATGAGTATATAGAGAGGGAAAATGTATAGTTACGGAAGAAGAAGACGGTAGTCGCAATGAAAAGAATTGCAAACCAACAGAAAATTTAATAATAGGTTTGGCTGTATGCCATAGCAAATATTATAATAAAAAATCTCCAATCAAGACTAGTCTAAGCTACTGTTTTTCTCTAAATTCTATATTTTTTGTGAAACAACTTTTGAAATAAAACCGTAATATTCACAAGCACCACTTATTCCATTATCAAAAATACCATGAATTGCAGTCTGTCACGTACGACTTACTAGAAAGGCCCATAAAAAATGTTATTAAGTAGACACTTAATACCTATAATTACCAAGTAATTTATATTTTTATATTGCCAACGCTCAACTGTTAACTCTTCTTCTTCCTGATTCTCACAGCTTAACTTATACCAAGAAATTTAACGGTTTTAAGTTTTAAATTTTCCTTTTCAAATTAGCTATTCTGTTAATTGGAAAGAAATATCTTAATATTGTGAGTGGTATGAGAATAAGTTTATTACTTTTGAAAATGGCAGTCAATAAATTTTTACGTTAATAAAAGTGTTAAACTTTTTGTGAGCTTTCAAGTTTAAAATTGTATTTTATAAGAGACCTAAAACAATGAATTTCATTAACACTTAAAGCTAGATATTAAGAAAAAGCTTAAGATATTGAACAATTTAAACTCATAGATAAGTACGATACATCTACGTATTTTATAACCTTTCAAAGAATGAAATTTTTACTTGACATTTTTATTGTATGCAAAACTTTTTAGTTCTGAATGTTTTGTCGGTGGTGGATTATTAACTTTTATTTGAATACGTATGGGTAACCATAACGAAGACATCAATGGAAATGTTTTGTGAAATGATTTGTTCAAATTTTAGATGTCATTCCGAAATGGGCTATTATTTTTAGGAAGAATATAATTTATCATTCTAGGTTATAAGGAGCGTTGCCACAAAGATAGAAAATTTGTCAGCTAGTACATGTGCTCAATATGTTTACATAAAATTGTGAGTTCATCATTCAGCCTACTGTGTCCCAAGTGTGATCCAAGATACTCTTCTAATTTCTTCCAGTTCTGTCGGTCTTGAGCTTCATGCAGTCAATTCCCAGCGATTCTTTTCACCTCGTCTGTCCATGTAATAGGGGGGTCTACATCTTCTTCTTCTATCAGCTCATCGTCTATCTATATATCTAATTAGCCTCTTCGGTCCATCTTTGGACATGGGCCTCCCTAATCCTTTTACATCTGTCTCGCTAACAGTCATCCATCTAGAGCCACGTGCTTCTTTATTATCTGCCCCATCTCATTTTGGGCCTTCCTCTGCTTCGTTTATATTCCCTACGGTCTCCAACTTATAAGAATTTTGTTTCCCATTGCTCTTCTTTTTGCCTTATATTGTGTCCGGTTAATTCTCCATTTCAATTTTTAACTTCTTGTCTAACATCCCTCACTTTTGTTGTCTCTCTTATCCACCATCGTTTCTCTTCTATATCCATTAGTCATTATGTGCAACATTTGTCTTTCCATTGCTCTTTGGGTTTTTATGATTTTGTCCATGTTTGCTTTTGTAAATGTCCACGTTTGGGAACCATAAGTGAGAACAGGAAGTACGCATTGATTGTATACTTTGGTCTTAAGATACTGTGGATATCTTTTGTTTTTAAGAATGTAGCTTAGTTTGCCAAATACCGCCCATGCCAGTCTAACTCGTCTTTTTGTCTCTGCTGTTTGGTTTTCTTTGTTAAGTTTTATAGTTTGACCCAGATATACATAATTCTGATCTTGTTCTATTTCATCTTGTACTGATCCTCATTGTGATGTATTCATCTGTATTTGTTATGATTTTGGTTCTTGTTTGTTAATTCATATTAAGGCCTATCTTTCCAACTTCTACGTCCAGTTCTTTCACAATTTCAAACAATTCTTCTTTTTTTTTTCGTTTATCAATACGATGTCTTCAGCGTACCTTAGATGATTCAAGCGTTATCCACAAATTTTTCTAACTTTTTCTTCCCATTCTAATCTTTTTAAAAATACCTTCTCTATTTATTTGTATTAATTTTGTTCCTTCATCTATTTTAATTGTTGTTTTGGCTTCCGTATGTATTAGTTCCGTATATCTGTGGTCAATTCTGCTGTCAATCAAAGAACTTTTCTCTGCCCAATGTTCGACATTGTCGAAAGCCTTTTCGAAATCTATAAACGCTATATATAGAGGAATGTGGTAATTATTTGCTCGTTCTATAAGTATTTTCATACTTAGTAAATCACTTGTGCTGAATACTTTTCTAAAAACCTGCTTGTTCTTTCCACTGAATCCATTGAATTTTGTCGTCAATCATATTGGTTAAAATTTTTGTTTGGAGTTTATACATTTACATTGGGAAGTGTTATAGGACGGTAGTTTTTTATATCTGCTTTATCCCCTTTTTTGTGTAGGATAATGGATACGGATTCCTTCCAGTTGTTTGCGATTATTTTTTCTTTTAATATAATTGTTGAAAAGGTGATGTAAAGTTCTAATTTTCCATCATATTTCAGCATCTCTACAGTTATTCTATCTTTTCCAGGCGATTTGTTGTTTTTTCATTTCTTTCAATACCTTCTTTATTTCTGATTTGCTTATTTCTGGCTGTAGCTCTGAGATGACAGTTTTTATTTTAGCCTTAAGTTGGTTTTTAATTTCTTTTCTGTGGTTTCTTTTTTGTTTTATATAATTCTAAGTAGAAATGGTGGGATTATTATTTATGATGTCATCTTTAATGTTTGTTTGTACTCCGTTTACATCTTTTATTTTGTTTATTTCAAAACTTAATTAATTTTGGTCTTATGCATTTCATATTTTTGTTGTTCTGTATTACTTCTTCTATTTTTACTTTTTGTTCTTTTCTCTTATTTTCTTTTATCATTCTGCTTATTGTCTTACTTACTGATTTCTACATATTCTATAGATTTTCTTTTGCCTTCTTCGTTCAGCTTTCTTCTTTTATCCATGAGCTTCTTTGTTTCTGTTGATATATAATATGTAGTTGTTCTTTTTTAGATCCTTGTTTGCTATTTCTTTTCCTGATGTAATCATCGTTCGTCTACAAATGGTAATTTCCTGTTCCACACCGCTCGTCATTAATTCAGAGCAGATGATCTGCCCAGTCCCAATTCAGCCATGCTATGACGCCTGTCCATCTTCTTCGTTTCTAACTCGGTCTCTAATAGTCAGTAAAAGTAGCGACCATTATATTACTCTTTTTGATAGTCTGAGTTTGATTGCTGTAACCTAACCTAAGTTAATAAAAATGTTTTGGCGCCAGAAGTTATGATTGGAAGCACACATTGGTCGAACGTCTTCTTTTTTAAATAATTTTGCAATATTGCTTTTGAAGATGTCTGTAAAGCTCCATATGCGGCCCATGCTAAAGTGATTCTTATTTACATTTCAGCAGTTAAGTTATCTTTGGCAATTTGGATTTCATGATCCAAGTATTTATATTTATGAACTAATCCTATTTCATTCCAGTCAACTTTTAGATTGTTGTTTGCTACCAGATGTCGTCCGCAAATTGTAGGTGGGAGAGCATTTCGCTGTCGACATTGATTCATTTGGCTTCCAACTCCAATTTTTTGAAAGCATGTTTCAGAACTGCCGTAAGGAGTTTTGGAGGTAACGTGTCTCCATTCCTGATTCCTCTTTTAACTTTTATTTTGTATCGTTGTGTAGTTGTACAGTCATGGTTGCATTATTGTATACATTCGCAAACGTTTGGAGTACCGATATTTATGCGACTTTTCTCCAACACTATCATTTATGCTGTAATTTCTATTTTATTGATTGCCTTGCAAAATTATACGAATGCTAGGATCAATATCAGTTGTATTCGATGTATTTTCCTATAATCATCTTTTATGCAGTGAAGATGGTAGTTGATGCCACCAAACCACCAAAGTTTTTTCCTAAGGCCTGTCTGTTCCCTAGGTTGTAAAAATCTAATTTTGTTTCCATTATATTTTGTTACTATTCTTGTAAATACTTGTAGAGGTAACTTGTAACATGCTTATGGGTCGGGTAATTTTGAGGTCTGTTGGATCGCCTTTTTTGTGTAATAAAATGGTAATCTCATCTTGTTGGTGTTTCACTTTGGTACTTGCTTAAGTTGAAAAATTTCTTTATATTGTCATTATTGAATTGTGGTTAATTCCCATTAAATATCAGTAAAATATCGTTTAAAACGTTACAATATAGCATCTATACATTCTCCAATTAATTATAAGTGTAAATGAGACGAAAGAAGCAACATTTAATAAATAACTGTCCCTAGATGGAAAGTAGACCACGACTCGTTTAAAATCTCCACAAGATGGTAAAAGAGGCAGCAGGAATGTACAAATATAGATATCGGACATATGACTAATGATCATTGGCTACCCGATAATAGATATTGAACAAACAAGGAATATATGGAAGAGATACATTGAAGAGACATTCAGACGACAGAGACCAACAACCAGATGATTATGGAATACAACACAGGACTATGTATGCTATTTTATCGACTACCAGAAAGCTTTCGGCAGAATCAAGCACGATAAGCTCATGGATATACTAAAGGCAACTGGTCTGGATAACAAAGACCTTCGAGTAATCAAGAACATATACTACAACCAATCAGCAACCATTCGGGTGAAAGACCAACTAACAGAGGAAGTTGCAATAAAGAGAGCGATACGACAGGGCTACATACTCTCTCCCCTATTATTTAACGTCTATTCGGAACACGTCATGAGCCAGGCCTTAGAGCATATCGAAGAGGGTATTCTCATAAATGGTGAGCGCCTGAATAACATCAGATATGCAGACGACACCATCCTCTTTGCAGACAGTCTAGAAGGTTTACAGACACTAGTAACGCAGTTGTGGAGAATCAGTCAGGAGTACGGGCTTGATTTTAACATCAAGAAAACCAAGTACATGGTCATCAGTAAGAAGCATATTCCACCCAGACAATTACTGGTAGATCAGCAACAAATACTCCAAGTGCCCCGTTACTACTATTTAGGAACCACCATAAACGACCAATGGGACCACTCAGTTGAGATAAAACAGAGAATTGAAAAAGCCAGGTCAGCGTTTGTCAGAATGAGCAAGATATTTAAGAGCCACGACCTACCCTTAAAAACAAAAATCCGTTTATTGAGATGCTACGTGTTTACAGTGCTGCTCTATGGGTTGAATCATGGACACTAACCGAGGCATCCATGGGAAAACTCGAGGCGTTTGAGATGTGGTGTTATAGACGGATACTGAGGATCTCCTGGGTGGACCGAGTAACAAACATTGAGGTTCTACGTCGGATGGATAAGACATGTGAAATTATATCCACAGTGAAACAGCGCAAGCTAGAATATCTTGGACATATAATGCGAAACGACCATAGATATAACCTGCTGCAACTTATACTACAGGGAAAGGTCTACGGAAAGAGGGGACCAGGAAGAAGAAGAATATCTTGGCTCCAGAATTTACGAAAATGGTTTTCCTTGACCACTTCAGGACTATTTCGAGCTGCGGTCAATAAAGTTAGAATTGCCATGCTAGTTGCCAACATCCGTAACGGATAGGCACCACAAGAAGAAGAAGATGGATAATATTAGACATGTGGATCGGGCCACTTCTTATACTAAACTTACTTAAAATTGGTTCTATTCTACTAATAGAAATATTCGGGAAACTTCTAGTAAGGAGTCGAAATGTCTGTACCATCGGTGATTCGAGTTATAGCCTACCGCAAGTGTTCTCGAATCGGTTAAATGCTTGGTATATTAATACATCCATTATTTACCATTGTGGACTGAACAAGTATTGTTTTTTACAGTCTTTCAAACACTTTTTTTTGTCTTTCAAACAAGAATTTTCTTTAGAGTTGACACTGATTGAGAGTAAAATTATATGTATTTTGTGTTAGGAAAAGCTTGCTAAGTTATAACTTACAACTCTTTTGTTATATAAACGAATTATCAGAAACAGCGCACTTCATTTAATATTTTTTTTCAAGAAAGAAATTACAGGATATAGAAATGTAACCGCTATATCATCGAACATGGGCAACCGTTTATCGTTATTCAGACCCAAAGTGAAGGTCAATGAATCCTCAGCAAAACTCTTATACAATGGTCTTTATACATTATATAACAGAAAACACCCAAAGCCGTAAAAATTGTGAAAAGAAATCAATTTTAGCCGAGATTACTACATTAAAATTTAAATACCGTTGGAAATAATTGGAATACCGAAAGTCGTGGGAAACTCGAGTATTGTTCTGTCAAAAAGTATTTTTGGTAATATTAGTCACAGAAACAATGAAAATGGTGATTATTTTTTACTAAAAATAATATTTTAAAACAATAGAAATGGATCCACTTGTTAATTTATTGGTAGTATTTCTTAATATTTTTTGGAAATTAAACTTATGAAATTAATAATAAATTCACATAAATAAAAGGAGGTATATGTATCAAATTATTAACTATATCCAATACTACGACAATAATAACGTGTTACAGTAATATTATTAATTGAATTTTTAAACATCAGATATAGCCTAGTCTAGTTAAACTGCTTGAAATTTACAATTTAATATACACTAAAAAATCATTTCCAAATTTGTGACAAAAATCCATATTTATTCCTGTTAAAAAACAAGGCAAACCTGTAACTGATCCAAATTCCTAGAGACTAATTTCTCTCACATGTACAATGTGCAAACTTATGGAGAAACTGGTCAATAAAAGACTCCTGTGGTTCCTAAAAAAATATAAAATTGTAACCTCGGGAACCTTTTTTGGATGGTGCTAGAAAGGTCACCAATGGAGACACTGCGGACGGCAGCCAGATGGTTGGTGGAGAGCGAGTCATGGGTTCGAAACTAGCTTTTGGAACCGGGAATCGACCCAACGGACAAAATAAGTAGAGATACGACAAGATAAGATATATGAGAAAAGATACAGAAATAAACAAAAAGATAATAGATGGGTAAAATTACCAAAGATACGATAAAAGAAACAGGCGCCACTCAATTTTTTGGGGTTTAAGGAGAAAATTAAGAAACCTTAGAAAAGAAAAGAGATAACGAAAGATAATTTTTTAAACAGTGTTTATAATGAATTGTGTTAAAACAGCTATGTGGTAATAATTTTTTTTCCATAAATTTGACATGTTTAGAGAGTCCGACGCGCCAAATGGCCCATTACTTTTGTCCGACATGTTTTTTCGGTGTTTTTATAATAAAAAACTATTGATTAAAATAAAATGACCAATGTGGTCGTAATTTTTTTTACATAAAATTAACATGTTCCTGACAGTTTCACAGACAAACGCCCCACTACCATATTGCGCCAGGCTCTAAATTTGTCCGACTCCACCCAAATAACAACTGAAAAAAGTTTGGAGAGTGTGTTCATAAAAAAAAATTAGACGGGGGCCCAAAGACTAGTTTGTTACTGCTCTTCATATTATTATAGGCCATAGCTTAATAAATGGGATTCCTGGAAATAATAATAATGTTACTGTAACTTCTTCTTCTTTTGGCATCATAACCCTGGATGGGTCTTTGCCTGTCTGGCTATGTCCTTCCATTCAGATCTCTCTTGTGCCCTTCTTCTCCATTGTCTTATATTCATTGTTTTCAGGTCGTCTTCCACGTCATCCAACCATCTCGTTTTGGGACCTTCCTTTCTTTCGCCTTCCTATGGGCTTCCATTGTAACATTTTCTTTGTTGTTTTTTGCATCGTTTCAATGTTACTGTAACTATTAACTATAAAACAGTTGTTGTTTATTCTATTAAGTGTTTTTATATCTACCTACTTGGCATAAATAAACTGTGACTCATATGTGTACCAATTATTTTAAAAATAAAATAATAGGATGTATATAATAGTTATTAATGTATCTAGGGTATTAAATAGATGTTTATGTCCAGAGGGTGACGATTTTACAAACCCGAGGGCTCCTGGCCCGAGAAGATTTTTATAATGCATAAATGGGGAAATTCAGCTTTTTACGCCAGTCCAATACGACGTAAAAAATGTATGTTAGTTATAAGAAACGGTATTTCTTGGCTTATAGAATTGTTTATACATTTTAGATAATTGTATTGGACTACTGACATAACCGTAATTTAATCAAAGTCAGTGTTCTATAGTTTTATTTTGAATCACTTAAGCGTGACTCTGGGTATTACGAGAATACTCATACTGCTTGTTATTCAATGAGTTTAAAAGTCTTGAATCACGTTTTTTTCATAGAACATCTTGTTCTATTTTTGCTGCCAAATAACAGACATAATGTGCACGATTATAGCTTACAGGATGGTTATTTAAATTTTTTGTTTGTTTGTTTTCAATATTAAAATTTTGAATGTACAGCAATAATTTTAAGGAAACCACTATTTATAGAAAAACTTAAAAATTATTATCAAAACGGAAAAAGCAATAAGCTTTTCAAATTAACGATTTTGTCAGAGCTATTCTGCCCTGCTAAGGAAAAGGGCAGTATCTGCAAAATTTTCACTTTCGAGTTATATATGTTTTAAATTATGCTGAACCCATTGAAATAAATAGAAAAGCAGTATCTACAATGCTTATTGAGATATAGCATATATCATAAGCAGTAAGTACAAGGTAGAACTACCTATTGCTAAGCAAAAGAGCAGCAAATACAGTGTACCAATCAAGAAAGCAGTATCTGACTGCAGTTACTGCTTTTATCCTTAGTTTGATAGAGGTACTGCTGATTTGCTTGGCATTGCCTCCCAGCTGTTTCAGGTTACTGCCGTCCTAGCGAGTTTGAGTTTAGTCTTCTTATTGACAGATGAAGTTATGTTTACAAACTGTTTTTAAGTAATATTTCATTGTCAATTTTGTATTATTAAAATGAGTAAAAGTTTTGTTTCTTCAAGAAGTAAAAGTATTTTTCAGTTAGGACTAGCACAAAGTATATCACATGAATCATGTACAAATCGTGAAACATTAATTATAATTGAAAAAGTAAACAAGACGTCAGTGTCAACAGTATCAAATGAAGTAGACCCAGAAGCTAACAAAAAGGTACGATCAAATAATGTTTTTTATGTGATAATGAATTGCAAATTTATAACGATGATGGACAGAGTATGAAGGTAGAAGTTATTTCTACATGGACAGACAACAATGTGAATGAAAAAGAAATGACAAATACCACTACAACTCTACTTGAAATGACAGAAACTTCTTTGGACCTGGAGCAGCTACAACAACTAACGAGTACTGCAAACCTTGATGAAATCATACCAGATGAGAATACTATTATTTTGGAGTTCAAGGATGATTTAGATATTAGCCATAATGATAAATTGTTAAATGTTAATAGAATAGTTGGTAACAGTCCAAGCGAACCAACTTCTTTGCACAATAATAGCTTAAATCCATCTTTATTGCCAAAAGACGGTAATAGCAATTGTGTTGAACCATTAGAAAGTACTACAACTGTTGAAGGTGTGCAACGTAAGAGGAAGAAGAGAGAATTTACAGCTGTTGAACGTAGAAAGCTAAAATTAGAGAAACACCAGAAATCTCATACCGTTCAGCCTCCTTGTAATGAATGTAAATTTAAGTGTACAATGAAAATTAACGAAGAACGACGAAAGATTATCAATCAGTCTTTTTGGAATATTGAAGATTTTGAAGAACGGAGGAGCTTTATTTTTAATCAATGCGAAAGACGTTATGTTAAAAGGCGAACTACTAACAGTGGAAATATTAGTAGAAACAAAACAGTAACATACTTTTTAACACATTCAAATGGTCAAAAGGAAAAAGTTTGCAAAACATTTTTTCTAACCACCTTACGTTTTAAACAAAAAAAATGATAAATTTCTGACCACAAGGATCCGTGCTGGCTCCCATGCTTTTCAGCCTCTACATAGCGATCATGCCAGAAACCACATCAAAAAAGTTTGATACGCAGACGACTGGACGCTTGTCGCAAGTCATAAAGAATTCGAGGTCACTGAACGCATTCTAACAAACGATTTAAATGCCCTAGGGAATTATTTCCGCAAATGGAGATTGCAACCCAATCCAACTAAGACAGAAGTGTCCTGCTTCCATTTATACAACAAGATGGCCAACTATAAACCTCAAATCAATTTTGGGGATAGACTCCTTAAATATAATAAACACCCAAAATACTTAGGTGTTACACTATGACGGAACGCTGAACTTTAAAGAGCATCTTATTAAGACTGCTGCAAAAACTCCGAACTCCGTAACAAACATCCTGCAAAAGCTCTGCGGCACTACATGGGTTCCTCAGCACCCACACTTAGATCGACAGCATTAGGACTGGTATACCCCGTAGCGGAATACTGTGCACCAGTATGGATAAACAGTCCACATACTCACCGTGTTGATGTCCAACTCAACCAAGCCATGCGAACTATATCGGCACAATCAAGGCCACGCCCACTACTGGTTACCAGCTTTGAGTCATATAGCTCCACCACCCATCCGCCGGGAACATGCCCTTGTCAGAGAATTTACAAAAATCAATACTAACCCTGAGCTCCGCTCCCATGTCGGAACGTCCGCCAGAGACATAAATAGGCTCCGTTCAAGACACCCACCTCTAAAAACCCGCAAAAAAACTAGTAGATCAAACTTTAATGTAACTGAACGGTGGAGAGAACAATGGGAGAATAACGGTGCACCAGCTAACTGGAACATGCCATGTATATACAAGCAAACCTGAGGGCTTCAACCAACCGAGACGAATTTGGACCCACACTCAATAGAATAAGGACGAACTGTGGCAGATGTATCCGACTCACTTTTTAGATGGGAAAAATACAATCACCAAATTGCGGACTGCGGCGCCGAAAGGCAAACAGTAAAACACATGGTAGAGGAATGCCCGATTAGATCCTATAACGGCAACCCTTCAGATTTCCTGGCTGCTACAAGAGTCAATCGAATATATTTATAATCTAGATGTTTGTTTGTAGAATAATATTTTTGTATTTACTGTTGTTTTGTAATTTATATAATTTATATTATATGTATATATATGAACCTGTGATGTAGCCATTACGCTAAATAAAATAAAATAAATGTCGTTTCATAGCTCTCCTGAGTTTTTCTGATCTACTCCATGTTTATTTTAGGGAATGTCCAGGTTTGAGCTCCATATGCAAGTACAGGTAGGATACAGGATATAATCTTTGTAAAGGTTTTTGTAAAGTTGTAAAAAACAGGTCTGTGGTGTCTCCCTTTTTGTGTAAATTTTTGTGTAAATATTATAAAGTGTAGGTGCCATTATATTCTTTCTGTATTCTCCATCTACTATTCCTACCATTAAGAGATACAAAAAAATCTTCTGTTCTACACGAAAATTCAGGAAAGACAAGGTTTTGAGTTTACTTTTTAATGTGATCATATACTTCTTGGAGAAGTTTCCTGTGATTTACGTTGTCATAAGCGGTATTGAGATCTATAAATACCGGGTGTCTTGCGTATCCGCCTTCGATATGCTGGGTAAGCTTTGGTATTTTGTAATGTACATGATCTTTCCGGTCTAACATCAGTTTGTTCTTTTTTATGTCTTTCGTCTATTTTGGATGTTTCTATTAAGGATATTAGGGATTATTCGTTCAAATATTTTAAATAGCTGACAGAGTAAAGATATTTGTCAGTAGCTTTTGGGGTCGTTGGAAACTTTATCAGATTTAAGCAAGGCAACGAGTTTAGTTTGTCTCCATACTTTGTGTATTTGGAAAAACCACTATAGTGTTTTTGGTCCAAACTCTGTACGCAGACCGTCAATGCTTTTATTTAATTAGTCTTATGAGCCTTCAGCTGACTGGTTTCGTTCTCTCCCATTTTAACTTTTTTTGCCTCGTTTTTTAGGTGTTCTGCCATTTTTAAGAAGTTCTTAAGAGCACTTGGTTGCTGTGACATTTGGAAAATTGTTTGTTCTTTTACTAGGCTAATATTCTTCATTCGTTTTCAAGCAGGTCTATGCCAATTTGCTTTTTTAAAATTAAATCTCCTTTTAAATGACGTGTGTTACTACAGCGCTCATAGTCCAAATGATGGTTTGTGATAGGTGTGAGGAATTGCATTTCCGATATTCTTTTTACTCTGAGCTTTATTTGGCTGGATACAGAAATATTGTATACTTCTGTATACAATATTGTATACTCCTGTACACAATATTGTATACTCCTGTATACAATATTGTATAAGATTTTGTATTCTCTCTAATATCTAGCACTGTTAAAAGAGAAGAGATGTTTGGTGCATGAAAGTGCATGAAAGTTCACATACTGACAATAGAAAATTATAAGTAAAAATGTTAAAGGAATTATCAAACAACAGACAACTTTCTACATTTTGAATTTGGATCTGGAAACATATGGTGAAGACATAATTTAAGTAAAAAATTCAAATTAGAGTTACGTTTTAGCAAAAAACTTACTTCAAAGTAGCAAAATCGCAGTGTCCTAATAATTAATACAGCAATTTTACTCTGATGGTATATGATTCATTATTACGCTGTGAGATACCCGACACACACATAACACAAAGATTACTGGAAACAGCGGAGATAGGAGATAAGATAGAACAAGTGGAGACATACACATACCTTGTAATCACAGTCAACACAAAATGGGACCAGTCAACAGAAATAAGATCACGAATTGAAAAAGCGCGAAACGCGTTCAACAATATGAAAAAGTGGTTCACAAGCAAAATCTCAATGGAAATAAAATTAAGACTGGTCAAGTGTTATGTCTTCCCGGTCTTGTTCTATGGAGCAGAGGCATGGACGACAACGGAAGCCACCCTGAAGAAACTAGAATCCTTTGAGCTGTGGATATATCGCCGTATTCTTCGGATATCCTGGACAGACCACATCACTAACGTGGAAGTAATGCAGAGAATAGGCAAAAGCAAAGAAATAATCTTCACCGTAAAGAAACGGAAGCTTGAGTACTTCGGACATGTCATGAGGCATACTAAGTACCGGCTGCTACAGTTAATAGTCCAAGGAAGAATCGACAGTAGGAGGGACCGGGAAGAAGACGACACTCATGGATGCATAACCTGCGACAATGGTTCGGACTAACATCGACCGAACTGTTCAGAGTGCCGTAAACAAAGTCAAAATAGCCTTGTTAATAGCCAACGTCCGAAACGGATAGGGCAAAGGAAGAAGAAGAAGCGGAGATAAGAATACTTACAGAAGAATTACAGGAAATTCGGCGAGAGAGCGAAAGGGGAGTGAAGGCATTCGAAGAAAATGTACCATACAGTGTATAAACACGGGGACACTAAACAGAAAACAGACCCGTGTGATCAAAATAGCAAGGGGCAAATCGCCAATCAGTAGAAGTATTCGAGGACCGTGCAAAATATTAAGAGACTAATCTTCCAGAAAGATATGAATCTTCCAATAAAAAAGGAAATTACTTTACTTATAAAGAGAAGAAGAAGAAATACCTTAAGAATTAGACCATGAAAATAGTAGACGAACAAAGTTTGTTTCCAAATTAAAATCGTTATTGGTTGAATTTCTTCTGCTATCTACTTTTTCGCAAAATTTATAGACCTTAAGAAACTCTCTAAATAATAAAAAAAATATATTACTTGAGATAAATATATCCCACAGTTAAAGTATTGCGTACAACCTCTTTTATCTTTGTGTAAACTTAATCGTCCAATTGTCCATGTTCCTAATGTTTAACATACAGTGATTGTGAAATACCGCAAGTTTATGCGCTCATATAATATATCCTAGGTTAATTTGCAATTTATATAATGACAAATTCAAGTGTACATGTTTATATAGTAACGGTTGATGTTTCTATAAACACACATAACCGTACTTTTTTGGCATTTCGTTTTTTTTGCAAGAATTAATTCCTAAGCACTTGGTTAAATTGACTCTTATTAAATTTTAATGTGACGATTGTTCAGGGTCTTGAAAATGAATTTTTTTGTTTTAAACTTCCGTGATTTCTTTCGCAAAATAAATTAGCTTCTTCTTCAAGACTGTTTGTCATTAATTGTCTATAATTATGATTAACACTTTATTGTTTTGTCGTTTTGCGCGTACGTTTATTAGTTATTCTTTCATTATGACTCGAAGTAAATGGATTAGAGGTATTGCCATGAAAAGGTGGCTTAGATAACATACCTTTCTTATTTCTAATTATTTGTCAGTTTAATAGGAATTCTGAAGTCTTTAATTGCTTCATATAAGTTGTTTTATATCACGCTAATCTACGCTGATTTGAAATCTACGAACAGGTTATTTTGCTGCAGCTCCCCACTAGATTCCATAGAGATTTTGGATAATACTGTTGCATGTTCTTAACTTGGAGGTGGTACCTTCAATATGTTTTTTAAAAGATATGGTTTTGTCCAAAGCCTTTTCAAGGTATTTTGAATGAATGTGGTGTTTGGGATGTCTCGGTGGCTTGAAACTTTATATGTTCAACACAAGCTATATCATCAGCGTATCCAAATTTCCTTACAGCTGTATTAGAAGGGTCTGACATATATAGGTTTGTTTGTTGTTCCTACGTGTTAGTAGTAATCATGAAGAAAATAAAATGCAGTTTGATGTTAATATTGAGAGTTTAATAAATGCAAGACCAAATACTTAACTTGTCAGGATCATCAATGGTGGGAAATCATCATGAGAGGATAAAATCAAATACATCACGTTATAATGCAAGAAAAGATAAGTAGAAGAAGATCAATAGGAAGGGGAAGATATCCCTGGTTAAACAATCTGCTCGAATAGTACAATAATACCAATAGCCATCTGTTTAAACAGTAGCATCTAGAATACCCGTAGGCTTGATAAATGCCAACATGAATATCAAAGCCGACTCTTAAAGAAGAAAAAGCTTTTTATACTCGAATTAATAAATTATAAACTAAGATAATTAGACACTCGATTTTAACCATATTTGGTTGTTGTGCTACATATATTTTGCTGCGAATAAATTTGAATTATCGATTCTATAGCGAACCTATGCTCCATTAGTTGTATGTATCATAAGTCTTAACTCTTTACCGCATTATGTGCCATTAATGACATACCAAAAAAAAATAATTTTTAAATATTTTAACTCAATTTTTGTCGTAGCTGTATGGTAGCCCATATCTGGTACGTTTTAAGTTCATTCTTGCTAAAATTCTAAACCATGTGAAACAGTGTTGGAAGTTTAAGATTATTTTTAATGGTAAAAACGTTTTTTACGACTAGAAAAAATTGAAATTCATTGTCTTGTGATGTTAGATATCTTCTCAGGTGAGTACTAAAAATTATGAATGTTGAAAGCCTCTCGAAAACCCAAAACAGGTTTGTCCTATATATGGTACACTATAAAGTTATGAACTCATTGATTGTTTTTGTAGATATGGATCCGAAATTTTTTTATGGTTCAATGAGTGCAGTTCGAATTCCAGATAGTATTAATAGTGAAGAATCAGATCTCTCCGATTCAGATGGCATAAATAAGATGATATATGTCAAGATAGTGACAATAAGGAGCGTGAAGATTTATCAAGCAATGCCAAGAAAACCCTCATTCCTGCCACATCCTCTGATTCCCCAGATGATGATATTCCTTTTTCTGAAAGACTGTGATATAAAATGAAGAAATCTCATAATTGGGTGAAAGGTAGTCTAACAAGATCAGAAAATATGTACTGAAGCTATTTCTTTGGCTTGTAAATAATTACTATTAAACTGGAAAAGCCACAATTAAAGATAAAAATACTTTTATTGACGTTTCAATTTCACTTCGAAATCGTTCTCAAAATACAAACAGTAAATTAAACAAATTTTGTTTTTTGTTACATAGATGAAAAATCTTCTAATAATTTAATTTTATCTGACTATTTATATTGACAATTCAGACTACATAGCATTTTAAGTAGACGACTTTAAAGATATTGCCAATAGTTGAGTTGCCTCTGGGACGACTTTACTTATAAGATAGTCATTCGATTACATGAAATCAACTTTAACTGAGAATATCCGTCAGAAAAAAAATCATAGCATGTCTTTAAAAAAGACAAACGTCTTAAAAAGACAAACACATGACATGATGACAGTAAAATTCTCCTGTTAGTGATTCATAGTAAATTATGAGGGAAAAACCAGGAAAAAAAACCTCATAATACTATCCCGACATTGTAAGTATTTGTTTCGTGAATTTAGTTTACCTTCAACAAACATCAAAATTCTGATTTTATATGTTACGTTATTTAAAAAACATAAATGATGTATCTCTATATGTTACTGACTTACTAATACTGGTATATTTTCTTATTAATAACTTCCTCTTTCAATATTAGTAACCAGATCCTTCTACATTCTGCCGACGAATTTGCGACACAATTCATTTAGCATAATTAGAGCCGCTTCTTTGATTTTTCTTTTTTTACCATCCGTTTCGTTTAGGACCACATTTGAATGATTCCATTGAACCCTATTGTTCATTATCCCATGCGTGTTTACAGTATTTGAAATCTATACAATTTCTCTATTTTAATATAAGATTGATGTTCACTTATTCTACATTAGTGGCCTTGACGATTCACCTAAATAAAACTGATCGCATTCACAAGGTATTTTATAAATGCAATTCTTTGTCCTTTCTTGTTCATTGTTAGGTTTGGTTTTGGGACAAAATAGATCTCAACGTGTTTGTTGTTTTGTATGTTGTTGAAATGTTGAAATTTATTTCCTATCCTTTTAAGTTTTTCTGATAGTCCTTTTATGTACGGTATTGTTATTTTCCTCATATTATTCCTTGTGTATGCTGTAGGAATCTCGTTCTAAGTTGTTCTGTTCTATTCGATCGATTGTTGAAAATTCCTTATTTATAAACGATAAAGGCTAATCATTTTTTAATAAAACAGATGTTAACAAATGTTTCTATTCCAAGAACGAATTTTCGTTATAACAAGTAATTTTGCTCTATCGTATAAGGATTTAATTATTCCCTTTTTACATTAATTTGTGATTTGATTTGAAATTTAAAATATCTTATTGGTGTGTGTTGGTTTTCTATACACCTGAGTCTCATATCTTCGATTACTTCGATTGTTTGCTGGTTCCCAAAGTAATATTGTACCTTCAGGAGCACCAAATATTAGTATAAGCAGCGACGTAGTTGTCAAATTAGCAGATTCAATACCAAAACATCAACATTACAAGTTATTGTTTGACAATTGGTTCACCAGCATACCTCTTATGATATATCTGACCAAAGAGAGCATTCTACCTTTGGAAACAGTAAGACTAAATCATGTTTCGGGAATTGTCATTCCAGCTGAGAAAGAAATGAAGAAGCGCGGCAGAGGTCATATGGTCAGAGGAAATAGCCAAATAGACAATGTGGATGTTAGTGGTGTCCTGGTGTGATAATAAAATCGTTACCACAATGTCAGCATATGCTGGAAGTGAAAAAAGGGAGAAAAGAGAACATTTTACAAACAAGAAAGTACACTAATTACTATTTAAATGGGAATAAGCCACAATTAAAGTTAAAGTACGTTTATTGACGTTTCAATTTCCACTTCGGAAATTGAAACGTCAATAAACGTACTTTAACCTTTAATTGTGGCTTATTCCCATTTAAATAGTAATTAATTTAAAATACCACAAGAAAATAGCTTCAGAACAATAAGAACGTACACATAAAATGATACCTTGTCCTAACAGTGTCCTTATCTACAACAACTACATGGAATATGTAGATCTCCTTGATTCCATGTTATTTTATCGTATAAAAATCAGGACCAAAAAATATTATTTATGAATATTTTTTCATTTCATTGATATGACCTATGAGCCGTGAACTGTTAGTTATTAGCCAAAATAGCGAAGATTTGTTACCCCTTTTGGATACAAACTGGCAATAGTCCATGCTCTATGCAAAGCGGGAAAACCAACTAAACAGGACAGAGTAGGAAGACCGCCAAGTAGTAGTCTTCAGCAGAGGTACGAGTATAAACAAAAAAAGGGACCCACTAAAGACATAGCCCAAGAAGACATCCGTAATGATAGGTTTGATCATCTTCCCTATTGGGATGAGAGCACTAGGTCAAGATGAAAATTGCCAGGCTGTACAAAGAAAACATACAGTGTGGAAACCACTTATGGAATAAAATTGTTTGTGTCCTTATTATAGAAAATAATCAAAAACTCTGGGACACGTTAACTTTTAAATTTAAATGTGCGCTTTTTAAACATAAGTTTAAATGTACAGGGTGATCCACGCACGTCTGGCATAGTCCATAATCCTTATTTTTAATGAAACACCTGTATATTTTTATGTTTTTAAAATACTTTTAACAACCTGATTTCAATGAACTATATCATGTAGGGTCTATAATGAATAATACAAGGTGAAATTTTGAAATTAATAATTTATCACGTGTTATGATATTATTTTAAATTAGCTAAATACAGACAATAGACTTCTACTCTAAGTGTGAGTACACTGTATATTGGGGAAACATTTCTGTTTAGTAACCGTGTTAACATTTTTTGTCGTGAATAGGTAAAAACTGTATAGATAGTCTGCTAATTAAACTAAATCGGTAAATAATGCGGATTGTTATCAATCAGTTGACATGCTGTTGACATTTTACATTAAAATAATAAATTCTTAATTAAAAACTAATTTCTTGCAGAAATAAAAATGAAATATTTAACTAAGGCCCACCGAATTGAGATTTTAATGATGATCGGTTACGGGGAGAATTGTAGAAGTCAAGTTGAAGTAGTAAACTTATTTAATCAGAGGTATCCTCAGTTGCTTAATATTTCACAAGGTACTGTGTCTAAAATTTATGCACAATTCAGGAACTTGATATCCAAACCATTAAAAGAAAATCGAACTTAATTGAAGATGAAGTGAAAGTGGATATTTTGTTAAGTGTCGCAGAGAATCCAACGTCAAGTTCACGTCAAATTGCACGTCAAAATAATGTGAGTCACACAACTGTCCTAAGGTGTCTCCATGAAGAAAACTTCATCCATATAAATTGACATTTGTGCAGGAGCTAACAGAAGACGATCCGGATCGTAGAATGGATTTCTGCAAAAGAATGATGGATAAAATTAACAAATGAAATAGCTCTTGGCACAATTCTTTTTTCTGATGAATCAAAATTTAGATTGAACGGAGAGGTAAACTGACAAAACTGTAGATATTGGTCAGCGGAGAATCCTCATTGGATGCGTGAGACACACACTCAGTATCCTCAAAAGTTGAATGTTGGGGCAGGTATTATAGATCATATTATTGGTCCTATATTTATAGATGATAATTTGACAGCGGAAAAATATTTAAGCATGCTAAGAGACGATGTTCTTCCTTAGTTGGCTAACTTATATCCCAATCCAATAGATCCGACCCTACCGCATGAAACTGTCTGGTTCCAGCAGGACGGTGCAACACCCCATTATGCTTTAATGGTGAGAAATTACTTGAATGAAATCTTCTTCAATAAGTGGATTTGATGAAGAGGACTAGTGAGTGGCCATCTAGGTCGCCAGATCTTACGCCTTTGGATTTTTTTGTGGGGTTATCTCAAGAACAAAGTATATGCAACACAATCAACTATCATTGAAGACCTCAAAAAGTAAGGATAAATACAGAAATACGGAATATTTCACCTCAAACTTTAAACAAAGTTCGGAACGAGTTTTATAGGAGACTGTGTTATTGCCAACAACAAGGTGGAGAACATGTTGAGCATTTATTTTAATGTAATCCAATCAATTACCTCGGGTATTCTATGAATTCATTGTCTTGAAGAAAATACCTAATTTCAAAATTTCACCTTGTATTATTCATAATAGACCCTACATGATATAAATCGTTGAAATCAGGTTGTTAAGGAGCTTTTAAAAACATGAAAATATACAGGGTGTTTCATTTAAAATACAGATTATGCACTATGCCAGACTTGCATTGATCACCCTGTACATTCAAATTTATGTCTAAAAAACGTACATTTAAATTTAAAAGTTAAGATTCTCAACGTTTTTTATTATTTTCTAAAATAAGGACACAAACAATTTTATTCCATAAGTGGTTTCCACACTGTATATAATGTGCACAAAATGCACAATACTGTTGTGTCTTAATAAAGAAATGTTATTTGCAGTTTCATACTTCGTAATGTATACTGTAGCTTCAAACTAGTCTGACTTCAATATTATATTGTTGCATGATGTTCCATATTTGGCACCAAAAAAATTTCCGCGTAGCTAGATTTTTTCAATTATTTTTACGTGAAAATAGAATTAAAATTTTTATGTGAGAATTTATTTTTGAGAAAAAACAAAAATTCATGGGGTGTTAAAGATTAATTTTTTTGCGCTAAACATAAAAACTTTTATATTATTTATATTTCTTTTTTAAAACTTTCTTTTATGTTATTCCTACAAAAAATTAAAACGCAGATTCAGAAAACAATACATAATTGTGTAGGTATTTCATGTATCCATCACTGCATTACAAAACAAACAAGATTGAATACAGCTTTTTACCTAATTCTGCCATCAAAATTGGTTCTTTGTGTGGGCTGCATTGTATCGAATTTATTATAAAAATTCTTGAGTAGTTCCGGGTTTATCTATAATGTACGCAGAGACGTATTCTATAATTCATACCGGTCTTCAAGTACGAGTATTAATTTATTTGCTCGTTAATGAAGTTCTTTATTATAATGGTGACATTAATTGTTTTATTTTGTGGCTGTGAAAAATGTCTGTATTTGTCTTGATATTTCGTCACTAGCTTTTAGTACTCGGTGTAGTGTAACTTTAAATTGGTCTATTATTGCGGCTTAGTAGGTCAAGTAATATAACCTTCTTTACATCCATATGAAGAGATTTGCGTTTAACTTTTTTCAAAGGTCAATAGCTCTGGACACTTGAAGCACAGTTTAACAAATAGCATAAATCAAATGTGGACATGGAAGTAGTAAAATAGAAATAAAAAGGAAACATTTGAATATGTCATTCACAGTTGCTAAATTTTTAAAACTAGGATGAAAAGTCCCCTACACTTGCAAGTTATAATTCATCATCATAAGTGGCTGGACAATTCGTTGTGGATCTTGGCCTGCTCACAAAAAAGTCGCCACTCCTGCCGATTCCTGGCAACTTCCCTCTATATTCTGATCCTTAGAGTCTGTAGGGCTAATTCCACATCATCAATACATCTCCTTCGTGGCTCTGCGTCTTGTGACCTCTGGTTTTGAAAATGTTAATCTCCTCGTGTATTCGTGATCTGGCATTCTAGCAATGGGTCATTCGAATGGGATATAGTTCAAAGTTGTTTCTTCGACGCCATAGCCCTTTTTCATTTACGGTCCCAAAAATCTTTTTAAGAATTTTTCTCCTGAAAATACCAAGAAGTCTTTTATTATTTTGAGATAAGGTCCACGTTTTAGCCCCATATATCAAAACCGGTCTTATTAAGGCCTTGTATATATTGAGCTTTACTGCACGTTTTCTATTTTTATTTTTTAAATGTTTCTGGAGACCGTGAACAGTTCTCTTTGCTATTGCTATGCGTCTTTTTATGTCGTCGCTGGTCGTGTTTGTTGCGTTTACAAGCGATCCAAGATATGTGAATTCTTTGACTTGCTCAAAGGTATGGTTGTTAATTTGAATTCTTTGTTGAATATTTCGGGTTTAGAAAGCAACATATATTTGGTTTTTTTCTCATTTACCACAAGTCCTAATTCACTTGCCGCGTCCGCAAGCCTTGTAAACACTGCACCATGTCTCTCATACTTCTGCCCACTATAACTATATCGCCAGCGAATGCGAGAATTTGCGTCGATCTAATAAAAATAAAAAAAAAAAAGAAAAAAAAAAGAGGTTAATCTTTGTAAATGGGTATCATTTTATTTAAAAAACCCTTAAAAGGGCCACATCAATAGAACAAACGTTTTCGGACTACACAGTCCATCATCAGGTTATTAAAAATCGAAAATGCTAGGTCATAATGCCTGAGCCACCAAAATATTAGGGTAAAAACCCTTTAAATTACATTTAGTTATGAATGTTGTACATTGTGTTATAAAATAACTGTGATGTTCTATATTAAATTAAATTTGACCAAAGGTAACACATGGCTCAATGGGTTCCAGAGCGGGCGAGAGACAACCTCTGCACTCGGAGAACAACGTGGAACTGTTCTCCGAGTGCAGACACTGAAAACTTGTTTTCAAACTTTCACAAAAATTTATTTTAACTCTTATCACTACAGCTGTTTCGGCTGATTGCCTTTCCCAAGTCTTGCCTACTTACACAAGAATACCTACATAAGAAGACAATGTTAAAAAGAAAAGTGCTAAGAAAGAGGGAGCTTTTAGTTCATCTGAAGAAGGTGAAGAATCCATTTTAGATTGATTGATGTGTGACATTGGGAAGAGGAAGCCAAATGTAGGTTTTGTAGAGACTCTTCGACTCTTCTATGAAGATACCTCGGGCTAACAATGGATTCAGTGCTCAAAGTGTTTTAAGTGGGCTCATACCAACTGCACCAATATAGACTCAAAAGGCACATATATTTGTGATTTCTGTCTCGATGCCTAATTTTGTCACGTTATCCTAATATCCGGTATTAGGAACATTTTTTTGTCAGTCTAAATTTACCGTTTTTTATAAAAATTTTACCGTTTTTTATAAAAATTTAAATTTTATTTTTTACTTCGCAGAAATGATTTATTTTCGTTCAATAAATGATTCCCTATAGTCTATTACTTGTTTTGCTCTAAAATATTCATAAATTAATTTACGTATTAAAACTAATATTAGGGTATCCTAAAAAAAGTATCCGATATTAGGGCACTTTAAATTTAAGATGGTGCGTTATTTTTGGGCAGTAGTGTATATATATACAATTTCATAAAAGTTGGTTTAGCCGTTTCAAAGGAATATTGCAACTAACTTTGTGGTAACTAAAATGTAGTTCTAATGATTTTATAAAGATTTAATACATATAAAACAAGTTTTGTGTTAAAACATACTATTATTGACTACTATCAATAAATATTGGTGAATCTAGTTTTACATATAATTCATTTATGTCCTTAACCATAAAAACCCTAACAAATTGTCACACCCTACGTACGCCTCTGACAGCAAGGTGGCATAGACTTGACAAGCAATGTAATAGTGATGTAACGAATATTCGTATTCGCATTCGCATTCGCGAATATTCGCATATTTTTGCATATTCGCATTTGCATTCGCATTCGCAAAATTTGTGCGAATGTTTTGCGAATATTACACAGCTTGCATTTAGCTCGTTCAGTATCGAAAAGTGGTGAAAAATAAGTCCATATTTCACTATAATTTGATTTACTCATAGTAATAAATCGCTAATCACACTTTAACTAAAAATTCACTTGTATTTGTGCACGAGCAGAGCAGGGCAAGTGGAGTGACTTGTGTCCCGTGAAATTTTTATTGGAACTATAACCAGAGAACTTAGTTCTCTGCTATAACTTTCTCTCTATAACAAGTCAAATTTGATTATAACAAGAGAAAATAAGATCGAAAAACGTGCTTTCTACGTTTTTGGCCCGGACGTGACTATAAATAAATACCTTTTTAAACGACCCCTCAATAAACTTAACCGCCTACAATAAACTTCTTTACAATAAATACAACTGTTTCACATCTTTACTTTAGCAAATATGATAGAATGATACTGGACAATTTAAAGCAGTTAAAAATGACAGACTTTTTCCAATTGCCTACACACTCGCGCAAATGAGACTGCCGGCAGTGCCGGAGACAATTAAAATTGCCAAATTAAAAAAAAACTGAATATTCGCATTCGCATTCGCGAATGTCGGTGGCATATATTCGCATTCGCATTCGCATTCGCGAATGTTTAAAAAATGACATTTGTTACATCACTACAATGTAAGTTTCAAAAAATCCCTCACAATACACAATGCGTGGGTCTATGCATAGTACTAGTATTTATTATTAGCCATTGACTTTCACCATTTGAGATAATACCAGTCAGTCCTCTTTTTTCGATTCGTGGCTTTGATCTAGAGGAAATGAAATGTCATGGGTTACAGTTGAATGTCTTGTGATAATGACATGATAGCTTGCCGACAAAAGGAACTTTTGTGCGAAAAGTATAACGTTAACAATAATTCTTGTTTTCTTAATCAATAATTCACAATGACCTATTCTATCTAAAAGATTTTGGGCTTGATTAATATTTTTTTATAGGCATGCAGCATGCAGTAAATTAGAATTTTAGTATCAAAAGTAAGAGGCGTACCATCAGTGATATGAAGATAGAAATTAATATGTAATTGGCAAAAAAATATATATAAATATTCAAATTACAAACGCAATTTATTAAAACGCATCAACGCAAAACAAAAATATCAGTTTAGAAAAAAACATAAATTGGATGTTTGTACGACCCAAAATCGACCGAGTTACTGCGTTCCGTTCAGATATAATAAACGACAACTCGTAAATAAAATGATGACATGTACTCAACATATAAGGTACACAAAAATAATTATTCCAATTTTCACATTTTAAATTTTCGATTAAAGGTGACTAATCTACAAATTAAACTAAACGGTAGCAGCAACCATGTAAAATGTCAGCAGTAAATTCTTACAGTCATTTTATATGTATAATGCTTCGCCCATGTAAATAAGTTGAAAAAAGAATATAGTCCCGTGAACTTGTCATACTGTACACTCGTAAATCGCACCAATTTATATTGTTACGGGGGCAAATTTTATGGGACTATCACGATACACAGACTAAACGGTATGCCGATTTTCGTCGCTAAATGTGGTTCGGCCGCGCAGCTACGTCAAGTGGGAACCTCATGTTGGAACTAAAATTTATTTGCTCCTTGTCGTGCTTGTCTGGAGTTTCGATTTGTTGGCGTTGAAAGTGATTAAATTGAGGCGGTTTTAAAATATTAAGCTGGTAACTAACTATTAAAGTAATTCTGGATTATTTTAGTTACACATTATAAATTTTAGGTTCCAACATGAGGTTCCCACTTGACGTAGCTGCGCGGCCGAACCACATTTAGGACGCGAAAATCGGCATACCGTTTAGTCTGTGTATCGTGATAGTCCCATCAAATTTCAAAGGTTCCAACATGAGGTTCCCACTTGACGTAGCTGCGCGCGCCGAACCACATTTAGGGACGAAAATCGGCATTACCGTTTAGTCTGTGTATCGTGATAGTCCCATCAAATTTGCCCCCGTAACAATATAAATTGGTGCGATTTACGAGTGTACAGTATGACAAGTTCAACAATAATGTGTAACTAAAATAATCCAGAATTACTTTAATAGTTAGTTACCAGCTTAATATTTTAAAACCGCCTCAATTTAATCACTTTCAAACGCCAACAAATCGAAACTCCAGACAAGCACGACAAGGAGCAAATAAATTTTAGGTTCCAACATGAGGTTCCCACTTGACGTAGCTGCGCGGCCGAACCACATTTAGCGACGAAATCGGCATACCGTTTAGTCTGTGTATCGTGATAGTCCCATAAAATTTGCCCCCGTAACAATATAAATTGGTGCGATTTACGAGTGTACAGTATGACAAGTTCAATGAATAGTTTGAAACATCGGTAAACTTAACAATTTTTTGCTGGTCTATATATATATATATATAATATTATATATATATATATATATCATCATCATCTTGGTGCTACAGCCCTTAGAGGGCCTCGACCTTCTCAAGCTTTCTACGCCATTCTGTTCTGTCCCTTGCTTGAATTTTCCAGTTGCCGACTCCGATCTTCTCCGCATCTTGTGTTACCCCATCCATCCACCTCAGCTTTGGTCTACCCCGTCGTCTCATTCCACAGGTTGCGCTGTTAGAATCTTTTTTATCATGTTCGATTCAGGGGCCCGGGCTACATGTCCTGCCCACTGCAGGCGGTTTCGCTTAATTATAGTGGTAATATCTTTACCACCAAACGTATGCTTGTAGATATTCTGCAGTTCGAAGTTATATCTACGCCTCCATATTCCGTTCTCACAGACCGCTCCAAATATCTTGCGTAGCACCTTTCTTTCAAAAATGGATAGAGCGGATTCATCTGTTTTCGTTAGCGTCCATGCCTCTGATCCGTATGTGAGAACGGGGACTATCAGTGTTCTATACAGCCTTATACGAGTTTTTTGAGACAGACGTTTGTTAGCTAAGTACTTTGATAGACCATAATAACACCTGTTTGCAATTATTATTCGCCTTTTTATTTCCTCAGATGTATTATTATTGGGGTTAACCGATGTCCCTAGATATATGAACTCATTGACTGCTTCGAAGTTTTGGTCATTGATGATTAAATTTGTGTCAACATTTCCAGCTCTTGTGTTTGTGTTAGTCGCCATGAATTTGGTTTTATTTTGATTTATATGTAACCCCATTCGTTCTGCTGCTGCTACTAGCTCGGTTAGGATTTCCGCAGTTCTCGCCCTAGTTCTTGTTATAATGTCCACGTCGTCTGCATATGCTAGAATTTGGACTGATCTATTAAATATTGTTCCCCTGCTATCTAAATTAGCGTCTCGTACAACTTTTTCTAAGGCGACATTAAAAAGCTGACACGCCAGCGCATCTCCCTGCCTTAACCCCCTATGTATTTGAAATGGGGTTGACGAGTCGTTTTGAATTTTTACTGCTGATAGCATCTTCGCCATTGTCACTTTTATCAAACATATGAGTTTTTTTGGAATTCCTAACTCATTCATAGCGTTGTAAAGACTTGGTCTTAAGACACTGTCATATGCCGCTTTAAAATCGACAAAAATATGATACATATCTATGTTAAACTCTTGCGCTTTTTCGAGGATCTGTCGTAGTGTAAAGATCTGGTTAATGGTTGAACGTCCAGGCCTGAATCCTGCCTGATATTCCCCTAGAAACATTTCAGTATAAGGCTTTAATCTCTCGTGCAAAATATTTGATAATATCTTGTATGCTGTATTTAGGAGAGTTATTCCGCGGTAATTATTGCATTCCAGTTGGTTTCCCTTTTTGTGTAACGGGCAAATTAAGCCTAAGCTCCATTCTTCTGGCATTTGCTCCTCAGACCAAATTCTACAAACAATTTCTCGCATCACCTTGGTGAGCTGCTCTCCACCGTGCTTAAATAACTCTGCTGGGATGCCATCGCTACCTGGGGACCTATGGTTCCTTAGTTTTTCTATAGATATTTTTACTTCATCTACCGAGGGGGGTTCCACGAGTTCCTCATTTCGGTATTCCAGCTCTATATTGTTAGTAGGTTCCCCTTCCAGCAACTCTCGAAAGTGCTCTACCCATCGTAAAAGGATGTCCTCTTTGTTGGTAAGTAAGTTGCCTTCCTTATCATTACAATAGTTGATTCTTGGTTTGAATTCTTTTCTAATACTATTTATTTGATGGTAGAACTTTCTTGTTTCTCCGTGACTCATATGGCTTTCGAGCCGTTCTAACATGTCATTTTCCGAGTCTCGTTTCTTTTTTCGGTGTATGCGTTTTTCCTCTCTCCTTAAGTTTTTGTATCTATCTATTGTTGTTCTAGTTTTTCGTTGTTGCATGGTCCTAAATGCCTCGTTCTTCTCATCTGTTATTTTTTTGCAGTCTTGGTCGAACCAGTCGTTTCTTTCTTGGGTTCGGGATATTCCCAATGTGCTTTCGGCTGCTAATTTCAGAGCCTCCTTGCAGTTGTTCCACATTTCCGTGCTTGACTGGTCGACTGCCCAGGTGTGTTCTAGGGTTTCTTTTATATGTGACTGGAACTGTTTCTCCTTGTTTTCATTTTTTAGCATATGTAAATTATATTTTACTTGTCTAGTGCCCCTTTCTTTCTTGGCATTGGAAATTCTTTGTCGTAACTTGGCCCCTACCATAAAATGATCTGAGTCAATATTTGCTCCTCTGTAACTTCTTACGTCCATTAGGTTTGTAAAGTGCCTTCTGTCAATTATAACATGGTCGATTTGATTTGTGGTGTGTCCATTTGGTGATATCCAAGTGGCTTTATGGATATTCTTGTGATTAAAACATGTACTTCCCACAATTAAATCTTTGGAAGCTGCCAGACTAATAAGCCTTAAACCATTGTCATTAGTAACGTCGTGAAGGCTATGTTTACCAATATAATCTTGGTAGCATATCTCTTTTCCTATCTGGGCGTTCATGTCTCCAATGATTATTTTAATATCGTTTTTGGCACAGTTATCATATGCTCTTTCGAGATCTTCGTAAAATAGATCTTTAATTTCTTCGTCTTTTTCCTCGGTTGGCGCGTGCACGTTGATCAGGCATATGTTGAAAAATTTTCCTTTTATTCGAAGGATGCATAACCGATCATTTATGGCTTTAAAACCAATAATAAAATTTTTGATTCTCTTTGATACTAGGAACGCGGTTCCGAACTCATGTCGGTTTGGGTTGCAGCTGTAATATATATCATGTTCTTTTTTCTGCAAAATGCCGGTTCCTGTCCATCTCATCTCTTGAATGGCTGCAATGTCTATTCTATATTTTAGGAGTTGATATTGCAGCAGCTTTAGTCCCGCTGTCCTATACAGCGTTCTTACATTCCAAGTACTGATCTTTAAATCATTGTCCTCAGTTCCTTATATATATATATATATATATATATATATATATATATATATATATATATAATATATATATATATGTAAAAAATAATGGCATGTCTCTAGAAAAGGAGCATATTAACTTGGGAAAGGATCACTACAGGAGCAATGCAACCAATTTGTGGCAATAGAGTTAGAAGACCCTGATGGTTTCCAAGGCAACAACTAACACCAACCACGGAGGAAGCTAAGCTACCTAGGGAAAGGTTTTGAACCTTTTGAAGCTTCTACAAGAAGCTTCAAAAACTATATAACTAGTAGGAAACATTCAGGATACAAAATATGTTACAGTAGCTGCAACTTTTGAAAGACATATGTATAACTTAATTATAAATTGACAAACAATTCAAGTTGTACTAGAATCTTCGCTCTCTTGTCGATACAAAAAATGATGTGAATATCGAAATCAAGAGACTCGTTGCTAATAGGTCTTACGTTGGTCTATCAAATAACTAAAACCAAGGAATATCTCAACAAGTACCAAACCTAAAATGTAGATAAAACCAGGTTTAACAAATGTCACTAAGAAAAGAAGTTTTTCAACAAATGAAAAAAAAAATAAAGAAAGGTGTTCGAATAAATGTATTCGAACATATAAAACTATTTATTAATATTTTTAATTTAGTATTCAACTCCACTTTTGACAAAGGTGCACTCACTCTAAAAAAATGATATATTTCTGTAAAATGTCATTGTCAAACGTCTGTCAAAAAGTGTGTCAATAGTTTTTTAGTAGATACTTTTTTGGTGCGCTTTAAAGACGACCCCCGAAAAATCAGGCACCCCGCCTACTCTCAGAGTGAATTTAACCCAAGAAACACTAATTTTATATTATATATATAATTGAATTCTAGATATTTTAAATTATAGTTTGCACAAAGGAACCTTTACTTTTACATTCAATTTAAAGACTTTTATAAATGAAAGAAAGACTAGTACCTTTTCCATTTAGATATGACGCAAATAACATACTCGCTAGAATGGACAATGTAAGTGCTTCTTATATCTGTTATTTTCTTGTTGCAGATGTCACGAACAAAATAAAACGTTATACATTATAATGGGCATGTAAAATAGGAAGAGATATATCCTTGGCTGTAATCTTCTTTATCTAAGATTCATATTGCTGTAGGCAACAGTTTATGTGGTAAAGTATACCTACAAAATAGCTGGATGAAAATAAAAACTATCAGATAGACAAACATATCATATCGAGCAGTTTACATAAGAGTTGTTTATTTACCGTGAAATTGCTTGAATCTTTTAACTGTAAACTATTTTTCACCCATATAAGAACAGAGTAAGATGTTCACAGAGTTTATCATTTAATATTTGTATATATCCGATATCTTGACAGGTATACCATATTCACAAATAATATTTCTTGTTTTTCTTTTATTTGTCCTGGTCTTGTTCTGTTAACGTCTTCAACTTTTTTCCGTTACTTAAGTTAGTAGTGGGCAATCTCATTTTGATATTTTAAGCGTGTCTATTAGTTGTGTATTAGTTCCTAATTTTAATGCCAAATTAGGAAATGGTAAATTCCAAGACATTATTGGTGAATTCGGACTAGAAATAAGGAACAAAAGAGGGAAAAGACTGACGGAATTCTGTCAGAAGTTTGAAATGATAGCGACAAATACATTCTTTAACTTACCACCACGTAGATTATATACATGGAAATATAATACACCTATGGATAGCAAAGAAAAAATTATCAGAAACCAGATAGATTATATCCTTATTAATAAGAGATACCGTAACTCCATCAAATCGGTAAAGACATATCCACGAACAGATGTGTCATCAGACCACAATCCAGTAATCGTAAAATTCGAAATCCACTTAAAGAAAATAAAAAATCAACAAAAGACACAACAAATAAGTGCTCTGCTAAAACACCCGAATATAAAAGGAAAACTAACGTTGAAAATTAACGAGGAGTTAAGCAAAACAATAATCAATGATAATGAAGATTCCAACGAAAAATGGAAAACATTTAAGAACACATTAACGATGCTAATTAAAGATACGCTGAGTAGTCACAAAATCGATGAAGCTGAGACTCCATGGATAACAGATGAGATCCGGCAACTAATGGACAAAAGAAGATCATACAAAAACAAAAATGTAAACGAATACAAAGCCACACACAAGGAGATCAGGATAATAAAACGGACAGCTAAAGAGAAGTGCTACAACGACAAATGTTTAGAGATAGAAGAACTCCAGAGAAATCATGATAGTTTTGAATTGCACAAAAAAATTAAAGAATTAGCAGGTATAAGACGGTCCAACAATAGTAACACCCTGGTTGATACGAATGGTAAAATAATATCTGATATCAAAGGCAAACTAAACAGATGAAGAGAATACGTTCAAGAATTGTTTGAGGACGACAGGACACAACAAGATAGCATGAACGATTGCGATGAACATGATATAGGTCCAAATATAACTAAGGATGAAATAATACATGCAATAAATCTGGCAAAATTTAATAAAACTGCGGGGCCTGACACAATTCCAACTAAAATAATTAAATTAATATCAAAGATCAGATCAATGTATTAGTAGACTTATATAATACTATATATAATACGGGTATTATTCCGAGAAATTGGCTCAAATCAACATTTTTTACATTACCAAAAAAAACTAATGCAAGAGAATGTAATGACCACCGTATAATTAGTCTAATGAGTCACACACTAAAAATATTCTTAAAAATTATCCATTTAAGAATTTTCAGAAAAGTGGAACAAGACATCACTGAAACCCAATTTGGATTTAGAAATGCCATGGGTACACGAGAGGCATTATTTGGATTTAACGTCCTCATGCAAAGATGTATGGATGTAAACCAACCACTCTGTTTGTTTTATTGATTACAATAAGTTACAATATTGATTACAGTTACTGAAAGATAAACACATTGACAAAAACGACTTAAGAATGATATCTTATCTCTACTTTAACCAAACAGCAAAAGTCAGAGTAGGCAAAGAACTTTCGGAGGAAGTAGAGATAAAAAGAGGCGTAAGGCAAGGTTGCATACTCTCCCCCTTATTCTTCAATCTATATTCGGAAGAAATAATTAAAAATTCACTCGAAAATGTAACAATTTCGTAACAAATTTAAGAACCTCCCTATTTAAACTGTTTGGAAGCTCGAAGTTATCAGATGGATGAATTTGACCAACAACTTGGTCAAAAGAGAAAGAACAAACGTATGGCTTTGTGAGAAATACATAAATAAATCCTGGAGATTGCTTGGTTTGGCGATGCCTTAAAAAAGTTTCGTAAATGTCATCGTTTTATCAATGGTTTTCAACAATTTTCTAATATAATACTTTAATCTTTCGTTTTCCTAAAACTGGTTGAAAATGCAACCAGTAGCCAATCTGATAGTTAAATAGATTCTTTCGAAACGGAATAAACCTGCTTAAAAATTTTACCTTTGTAGGAATAACACTAGGAACAGGATCACTTGTCCGTCCACGTTTTTGATCTTCAGCAATCTGGCTTAAAGGAATATTCATCTCCTCATCATCTGATTCGACCTCTCCTTCACTTCTGTTAACGACCTCTTCATCTTCACTCGATTCATTATCTTCTATATTTTTGTCGTTATGCGCATCTGAATCAAGCTGTTCGTCTTCACTTTCTTCTTCTCTAAAGTCTGCTCCAGTTACACTTTTACCAGCTACAACGGCAACCTTCTTTCACTTTCGTCATTGTGTAGGAGTATCAGAATATCTCATGGATTTGAACATATTAACCACTACACTGCTAACATGTTCTTCTACTTCTTGAATTTGCAGTGTTTGCACTAGGGAGTCGGTTTAGGACTTGATCACAGTCTTACGGGTAGATCCCACATTTTCTAAAACCAGATTTAATATTTTCTTATTGGTTGAGTCTGATGCTGTCCATCAGCTCTCTAACAAAATGAGGAAAGCGATCTTTAGGTATGGTAGTTGCCCTTCTTCCTTAAACCATTTTACACTTTTCAAGAATTTTTTACCATGCTTCTTTTAAAGGGAGAAAAAAAGCTACATCAAGGGGCTGGGTCATATGTGTAGAATTTGACGGCAAAAAAATGAATGAGATATCATGTTTTAAGCACTCGGTTATAGTTTTGGGACTAAAATGGCTTGAAAGGTTATCGCCGATTAGCATTTTTTTCCTGGCGACTTCTTAAGTGCTGGAATTGCTAGTTTGGTGACCTAATTACCGAAATTTATAGCATCAAACCAGCCGCTAGGGCTACGATTGTACCTCACACCTTTTACCCCGCCAACTGTCCATAATTCGTACATGTTTTGAGCCTTATACACGATGTACGGAGGTAGCACCTTGCCATCAGCAGTTGCCGCAAACATGACGGACGTTTGGTTCACATGTTTCGGTTCAGTTAAATTTAAGCGTAGTAATAATAAACTGTTCATTGAAAATAGCAGAATAGAAAAAATTGGTCTAATTCGCATTCATGTTCATCCAAATATTTTTTTAATTCTTGAATTATTTGTTTTTTCTCTTCGTTACTGTTTGCAATATAGGCTATATTATCCGCAGCTAATATAGATTATTTAGTCATTCTCCCTTTATTCCATTCCCCTTTTCGATCAATCGAACTTCTTTTATATAGACCAGTGTCTAATATTCCTCTTTTAATTTGTATGTGTGTCTGTATATTTATAGATAGTTAATATTATATCTCTGTATTGAATAGGCTAATAAAGATACACAACCCTTTCCATTTTGCTGGTAGCGTACGCCATTGGGTAAGTTCTTGGTTCGTAATTTAAGTTCAACGTGACTAACAGTCTTTTGATACTTTGTATTAACTTCAGAGTATGTTGAGTACATGACTTATAGTATCTGACTACCATTTTCTGATTTATTTCTGCAAAAGAAGTTAATTAAAGCGGTAGTGTTACCTTTAATTCTTTTTTCTGGGGATTAGATATTTAGTGTAAATATACGCAAAGAACTATTTATTTTTATATAATTGTATTTCAAATTTTAACCTAAATTAACTAAGAAATTCCAATTAGCTTGGTCAGTTGTAAATGTGTGGACAGTATTGCCAACTGTGAATATTGAAAAATGTCACAATGATTCCATTAATTCGCACAATACTATACTCAATTGGCATTGAGGAAACTACTTGAAGGGGGTAATCAAGGTTTAGATGAACGGATGATGTAGATAAAGATGGAACCGAATGTAGAAATAGGTTTTGAAAGGTCGGGCCTCAACTATAGCTGTAGAAAGAATGACAATAAGATGTCAATGCAGGAAAGTATTTGCAAAGGTTTAGTCAGTTTTAAAAAAAACATCTTGTTGTCAAGTATAAGGAAATTCGATTAAGATCATGTCTTTAATTATTATTTAAATTAGAGATATAAATAAAAATTCCCTAATTTAAAATCATTGCAAGGAATATCAACACAATCAACATAATAATATTACCTACTAAACTCAACGGATCTTTTTTTTATTTATGAAGATAAAAAGCGTTCGTTAAATAGTCTGACTATTTAAAACAATTAATGCATTTCTAATCATTTAATTATAGGTTTCCACCGAGCTGTCACTATTATAAAAGTCTACAAAATTGTCTCAATCCATTGAAGCTTAACATTTATTAAGCCCAACATAGTCCGCATTTTAAAAATAAAAAAGTTCTTAAAAATAAAAAAAGGTCTTCTTCTTCTTCGTGCGACTCCTGTTTGTCTGCCTCTTATTCTGTTTCAGTCGTTGTTGACTGTACATTATCTCTCCACCTTTTTGGCGGCCTTCCAACGGGTCTTCTGCTATACGGCTTGTTATTTTTACAGATGTTCGCTAATCTATCTGGTCCCATTAGGTTTACATGTTCGTTCCAGTTTTTCTACTCATATTAAGTTTGTTTGCTGTGATATTGAAGGTGTGGAGCTGCCTTTGTAGGTCATCTTCGTTATCAGCAATTAGTACTGCATCATCGGCATAGCATAGTATCGTGATTTTATGCGCTCTCATGTGATATCCGTGTCGTTTTCTTACTTCGTGAATTATTTGATTCATCACCATATTGAATAACAATGGGCTGAGCGAGTCTCCTTGGTGGATTCCTCCTTTTAGTTATCTCTCTCTTCAATCCTGACCCCCCAGGGGAGTGTAGTGGTCGACGTGATGTCGTGTATTGTCCGTCTCCAGAGATCTCTGTCTCTGGTCATTTTTTTTAATTCATGCATAGGTCTTTGGCACATTCCTGTAATTTGATCTATCCATCTTGTTGGGGATCTTCCTCGTGATCTTCGGCCTTCTACCTTTCCTTGTATTATGAGTCTTTCCATGTTTTTTGTGTTTGCTCTCATAACATGCCCAAAATATTTTAATTGTTGGAGATGGACTTTACTAGAGAGTCGTTGGCTAACTTTTAGCTCTCTTAAAATTGAATTATTTGTTCTACGGTCCAAGGAATTCGTAACATTCGTCTCCAACAGAACATTTCAGTGGCGTCTATCTTGCTTCTCTCCGATTGTCTCAGAGTCCAAGATTCACATCCGTAGGTCAGTATTGGGAATATTAAGCAGTTGATCAACCTCATCTTTATCGCTCTTGAAATTTGACAGTCCTTCCATATTTTGGTCATTTTTGCTGTGGCAACTTTTGCTAGATCACATCTGCGTTTAATCTCTTCTTGTAATGACCCTGTGTTTGTGATTAATGATCCCAGATATAAGTATGAGCTCACAACCTCGAACCGGTCAATTGTGGTTATGTGTGGATGATTGTTGTGTAGTCTATCCACTATCATGATCTTTGTCTTTGATATGTTTAATTGCAGACCAAATATTTGACTTTCGTTTTCGATCAGTCGTATAAGTTCTATCAGCTCTGCTTGACTATTTGCAAGAAGGGCTGTGTCATCTGCGAAACGTATGTTGTTTAGTTTATGACCATTTATTGAGATGCCCTTTTCCCATCCTTCAAGTGCTCTTCGCATAATATACTCCCAGTATATGTTGAATAATTGTGGAGATAGTATACATCCTTGTCTGACACCCCGTTCTGGATGAAATTCGTTCGAAAGTGTGTCAAGTACTTTAACTGATCCAGTAGTGTGTTCATATAGTTCGGTTATAAGCGTAATTAGATGTTGTGGTACGCCTACTTCTTTTAGTATTCGCCATAAGTGTCTCCACTTGACCCTGTCGAACGCTTTACGGTAATCTATAAAACAGATGTATAGTGGGATGTTGAATTCCCTAGATTTCTCGATTATCTGTCTTATATTCAGCAGGGTTTCTCGAGTGCCTCTACCTTTGGTAAATAAAGTTTGCTCTTGTGGAATTTCTCTTTGAAGGAATGTTTTCAGTCTCTCATTGATTATATGTAGCATTATCTTGCTGGCATGGGATATAAGAGAGATAGTTCTATAATTGTCGCATTTATGGAAGCTGCCTTTTTTATGTATGGTCGTTATTGTAGATTTTGTCCAGTCTTCAGGCCATTGTTTGGAATGCCATATTTGGTTACAGAGTAGATGAAATAACTTTACACCGGTTTTCTTCTGTGGCTTTAAGCATTTCTGCTGTTATCATATCTGGACCTGGTGCTTTGTTATATTTGAGCTTGTTGATAGCCTTTTAGTTATATGCATTCTGTTTCTCCTGTTGGCATTATAACTCTGGTCTTTTTGTTCTTGTTAATTTCATTGATTGTCCCTATTATCTGATGGTCTATTTGTTCGGCTTGTAATAAATTTAAGATGTCATTTCGCTTCACCCTCTTAAAAGCACTTTTTAAATCTACAAAGCACATCTATGCTGGTTTTTCATATTCAATAGACTTCTCTATTATTTATCTGATAATAAAAATTGCCCATTAAGAGAGAAGTGAGACAAGGAGACGTAATATCGCCAAAGCTTTTCAACCTAGCCCTAGAAGACGTCTTCAAAACTACAAATTGGTCAACATATGGCATTAACGTTAATAGCATCAAGTTAAACCACCTCAGATTCGCTGACGACATAGTGATTATAGCGAGCACATTCGAGGAACTGCAAATTATGTTGGGGGAACTAGCAGCCAGCTCCCAATACGTCGGCCTAAAAATGAATATGAAAAAAACAAAAATAATGACAAACACGGATGACCCCAGACATATAACTATAAACGGCAGTGAGATAGAACAAATCCAAGAATATATCTACCTAGGCCTAAATCCTGAGACTTGACAAAGAGAACCAAAGTGCGGAAATTACTAGAAGAGCAAGACTAGCATGGGCAGGATTTGGAAAACTTAGTTGGATACTTAAGAACCGCAAAATATCCCAATACTTGAGGAGCAAAGTGTTCAACCAATGCATCCTTCCTATCATGACATATGGATGTCAAACCTGGACCTAACCAAGGCAAACATGAATAAACTAGCCACAACAGAAAGAACAATGGAAAGAGCAATGTTAGGTATACGACTGTCAGATAAAAAGAGAACGACTGGGTAAGATCCAAAACAAAAGTCGAGGACATAACAACAAAAATTGCCAAACTTAAATGGAGCTTCGCGGGCCACACTGCTAGACAGAAAGACCAACGTTGGAATACTACAATACAACATTGGAGACCTTACGAAAGTAAACGACCAAGAGGAAGACCACAGATGAGATGGGTTGATGACATTAAAAGAATAGCCGGAACAAATTGGAAATATGTTGCTCAGGATAGAGACCGATGGAAGGAGTTGGGAGAGGCCTATGTCCAAACATGGACGACAGAAGGCTAAGAAGAAAAAGAAGAATAAAAATTGCGTCTATTGTGCTGCGGTTCTTTCGGAAGCCTTGTTGTTCATCTGCCATGTTCGCTTTTTCCTCGATTTTATCTTTTATGCTGCCGTTAACAATTTTAATGTACTATTCATCAGACTAATGCCTCTATAATTTTAGGATTTCTCGAGTCTCCCTTTTTAAGTATCGGTACTGGGAGACTTTCCTTCCATTCCTCTGGTACTACTCCGGTATTTATTATATCAACGAATAATTTTAGGAGCCATTTGCGTAGTGTTGTTCCTCCGTATTTTAGCAATTCATTGTTTATCTTATCAGGACCAGGTGCTTTTCTGTTTTTTAATTTTGTTTATTCGTTCTTGTAGCTCTTCTTCTAATATTAATACTCTATCGTGAGTTTCGTTAACGATTCTTTCTCTGTTATTTTCTTCTCCTTCTCCATATAATTTCGTGAAATGCTCAGTCCATTGTTCCTCCGTAATGTTATATATATATATATATATATATATATATATATATACTATATATATAATATATATATTTGTACAAATTCATTCATTTCTGTTTTTCTCCAAAAAATGTATAATTTAAAATTGTATTGTAATAGTTGTAATATAGTGACCTTATTTCCTATGTTTATATGATTATAATATGAAATTTCTGTTATTAAATTGACTTCTCCTAACTTCAGGAAGTAAGCATATGTCTGTTTCATTGATTTTGAGAAGGCACTTGACAGAGTGCAGCATAATCGCCTTAAATAAGTTTTGTTAAATAAAAACATAGAGGATAGAGAGAGTATAATTATATGTAACCTCTATTGGAATCAAACAGCGAAAGTAAAACTTAAAAACGAACTAACTGAGGATATCCAGACTGGTCAGGAGTGCGCCAAGGGTTTATTTTGTACCATTGTTGTTTAATTATACAGTGACGTCATCTCAGAATTAGCACTGGCCGAATTCAATGAGGCTTAATATTAAACGGTGAGCCACTTAATAACATAAGGTATGCTGACGATATCTTCCTTCTGATGGAAATACTAGAAGAACTGCAACACGTTGCCCAACAACTAAATATACATTGCAATGATTATGGACTAAAAATAAATTTGAAGAAAAACCAGTTTATAGTATTTACAAAATCACAAAACATATTTTGTGGTTTTAAAGGAGGTTGAAACCATCAAAAACGAGGTTTCATTTCGATTGCAGAAGTTAGGTGACAAATGAATAAAATTTTCATTGATTGATTTCATCAAATATTTAATTTGACATAATAAAAAGAAAAAAAGAACAATGGTTGAGAAAGAGTCTGCTTGATTTATTCACAAGTACCTAATCATTTTTGAAGGAGGATGGATGAAAAAATAATGTTTTGACACTGTCTGTACAATTTTTGTGGTATAGTACTAAACACTTTTCATAAAATTGTAGAAAAATGCAATTTTTTTCATCTTTGTTAAATGCTTCTTTGTTCTTTTGATAAAGTGTAATAAAGATTTAGAGTTCACTATAAATAGCAGATAAACGTTTTATTAATAGTTTCAATATCCTCAAGTGTATAAATGACTAATATACTTTGAAGATTTCTTGCTATAATGTTTATTACTGGCGAATAGATTACTTTGGAAATAGGATCGTTACTCTTCATTTTTTATCAAAAACGTTAGTCTGTCAGCCTACTAATTACGATTCCAACAAGAATAACTACAGTAAGATAATTTGAGAAAAAAAGCAGAACAAACGATCATCCAAGTTGCAAACACCACGATGATGATAAAACAGTGGGCTTCTAATAACAATCGGTACCCCATGGAGTACTACACTTACAGTGGCGGTTCAAGAGGTGTTTTTAAAACCATTTTAAATCGATTTAATTTAAATGGTTATTCATAATAAATACAATAACGGCTCGTGGTATTTTGGAGAGTAACTAATGGGGCGAGAATACCATAGAACTTCTTATTCACTGGAAGATGAAAAAAATTGTAAAATTGTAATTCCAATTTTCAGTTTAAGAGTTTGCTGCATCAAACTCCCAAAGTACATGTACTTTACACCAAGTACAAGAATGTAAATATACCTCCGAAAGAATACTAAGTGTAAAAATTAAACTGAATGTCAAACCTCTGATTGTGATAGCAATCTGTGCACCAGAGAACGACAGTTGTGTAACGAGAACGTTACTTTAATATTTCGTAAACATTTTTAAATAAATTTTAGAATCCCGATCCTCTTAATGACTTTCTGAATTTTAAAATTTAAGTTGGTAGTAAGCAACGCCATCTACGACGCTGTAAGGGCCATGACCATCGGTCTAATAATTAGCGATCATTCTGGTTTTGACTTTTTGAGAAAGAACATCGTTTAACAGGTAGCGAAGCAGCGGCTAAATATATTTTAAGAATAATAATTTTGTTGGGGAAGGAAGAATACAGTTTTTTTAGTTGTTTGATAGTGTTTAATCGTTAATTTAGAAGCCGCTACTAGTCGGTGAGTTGATAACTATAAATTAGATTATAAATAAAAAGTGTAAAAACTATACCATGCCATTTTATCTTCTATAATATCGTCACTTTTTCTTCGATAGTGTAATATCTATCTATCATTTCTCACATTATTTCCTTAAGAACCATTCTGGATTTATATATAATACTGTTATAAAATCATACCAATTTTCTATTTTATTTCCCAGCTTTAAAAACATATGATTATCCATCGTTAAATTATCTATTATCTATTAAGACTATCTGTAAAAATATTCCGCCTTATACCGTCCTTTTATATTCAAAAATATATCCGTGTATCAAAAATATTTCCTTATAAATTATTGATTTCATCAATTTATTTTACATCAAATAGTGTTAGACTTTTTTGCTAAACTTTTTGTCATATTTTTTCCCATCTTTTTATTAAGTGTAAGAAGGAATTGTAACACAAGTGTTCTTTTTATCAAAAATATTTCCTTAAAATTATCGATTTCATCAATTTATTTTACATCAAATAGTGTTATGACTTTTTTGCTAAACTTTTTGTCATATTTTTTCCCATCTTTTTATTAAGTGTAAGAAGGAATTGTAACACAAGTGTTCTTTTTAGCCTACCCCCAAGAAGTTAAATCCTGAATCAAGGATTTCATTTTATTTAATTTTGTTGGGGAATTAAATTACACTCAGAAAAGAGATTACGTTAGAATTTGCCATTTGCCGACTGATCCATCAGTGGTCCAGAGCTCTCCCGACTACTCTTGGACCAATTCCGGATACCAGCCTAAAGACCTCCCTTATTTAGAGGGTGGAACCTTCTTAATTTCTATATTGTTTTTTTTCATTAATTTAATAATTTTGGTCATATTTTTCTTTCAATCATAAACATTAATATTTCACTTAATAATAAAGACTTGTCATTTTTTTCTAAATAATTATAAACCACATAAGTATTAATTTTTTTACGTTCAGGTTGAGGTTTTAAATCCTCCCTTGTAACTCGGTTGTACGATTTTTTGTGTACACATTTAATCAGAGAGTTATTTTTTTTTAGATTTTATTATCATTATATATTTAAACGTTTGGACACTTATCTCGTCAAGATAGTGTCCTTATTACTTGTTATTATTATATTCAATAAAGCCGGAATACAGAGTTGCATCTCTGAGGCAAATAAATTACCTTTTTAGGTCAATTATTACCATTTTTGTTTCCATATTTTGTTATTTGTAAATTTAGATCATCCAGGATCAGTTGTATAACCAGGGCATTTATTTTTTTTGTATATAACTAGATTAGCTGTACATAATTGGTGGTGGGTATATTAAAATATATTTAGATTGTACATATTTGGCTAGGAATTAAAGTTTTGGTGAAAACTAAATATTTCAATTCATACCTAGATCCTTTTTTTATTTCAGCAACTAGCTTTACAAGATACCTTGGAAAGTTTATGTAAATACTTTCCTGGCGCCCACTCACATTTTGGAGCAACTTCTATAACCATTTTTATTTATCTTAGTTATATACCTATAGTTTTTTTATTACCTTGTCATTCATTTTCTAATTCTACGGTCTCTGTAGGGCATGCAAATTGGCCGAATTCTCCTTTGAGTGCCAAGTATTCACTCTCCGGCACCTTCTGCTAGCCAGCTTAAATTATACGTTATCCTTGCCATTATCCTACCCGTTTTTATTAAGCATATTTTTAAGCATATTTTTATTCGCTAATAAGCATATTTTTATTACATTGGCGTCCAACAGCAAAAAATGTTTTTTGTTACAGTTGGACAGATTCAGATGAAGATTGTCTGCAAAGACTGGTCCACAGATTCAATATAGGAGCAAAAGAAAACTAAAACAATAGTAGTCAGTAAAGAACCAACCAGATGTAACATAGAAATTGATGACATCGGTATTGAGCAAGTAATGGAAATATAATACCTGGGAATTACACTGTCGAGCTATGGAGACCTGGGCAAAGAAGTGAGAGATCAAGTACAAAAAGCAAATATACTGGCAGGATGCCCTAATAACACTATATGGTGAAACAGACACAATAACACTGAGATGAAGTCAAGAATTTATAAAGCCAGTGTAAGACCAATAATGACATATGTCTCAGAAACAAGACCCGACACAGCCACAATGTAAAGGCTTACTGGAAACGACAGAGATGAGAGTACTGAGAAGAATTACAGAAAATACGCTAAGAGATCGAAAGAAAAGTGAAGCCATTAGAAGAAAATGTGACGTACAGTGTATAAATGAATGGACACAAAATAGAAAAAAAGAATGGAATAACCACATAAGCAGAATGGAGGAGACCCGTGTCGTCAAAATAGCAAGAGATAAGTCACCAATCGACAGAAGAAGTATTTTTCTGTCACCTTTTTCTTTAAGTTTATAGGAATGGAGGTTGTTTTTCAAGATATGTGCTAGTTTGCCGAAAGCGCCCCATGCCAGTTGTGTTCTTTTAATTTCAGCATCTTGATTTGGTTTTCCTAGTTTGATAACATGACCTAGATATACATAATGTTCAACATTTTCTATGGTATGATTTTGTATTGTTATATTTGTCTGGTCTCGGCTCAGTATTTTTGTTTTGCTGTAGTTCATTTTTAAGCCTACCGCTCCTGAAACTGCATTTAATTGTTGTAACTTATCATTTAGTTCTTGGATATTATCGGCTATTAAAACTATGTCATCTGCGAATCTCAAGTGGTTTAAGTATGATCAGTCGACGTTGATACCCTTATTGTTCCCTTCCAGTGTCTTATATATCCAGCGACTGATATATCAGAGGAAGATACAAAACTCTGTTATATGATAATTGTTGGTCACGTAGAAAGAAAACAAGGTATCAAGCCAAACCCTCGCTTATTTAATACTCTTTATTACTTAACACTCATCAAGGGTACTAGACACAAAAGAGTTTGTCTAAAGTTCTTGTCAACAGCTCTATAAATCATTGAGTAAATACAGTTTGTAAAAGAAAACACAATACTGTTGCATTAAACGAACGAATAGGGGAGATTAGGTTCTCATAAAACAGTAAAGATAAAGAAAAATATTATTGAATTTATTGGAAACCTAAAAGGCTGCGAAGGTCACTGTAACAGACCAAAATCAAAGAGTATTTATTTATTTTCCAACCTAAATATATCAAAAAAACATAAACTCACAATGGACAGATATTAACCATATCTCCAATTTGACGATGTATGTAAATATTTTTAGAACAAAATTCAATCTGCATTTGATTCCCCTGCTGTTCTCTGTGTACTCGATTAAAACATAAAATTACAATAGCAGAGGATTCTTCTTCTTCTTCTTCTTCTGGTAGCACTACAACCCGGGGTGGGTCTTGGCTGACTGCACAAGCTGCTTTCCATCTCGAACGGTCGTCCATGATGTTTAAGTCAGTGGGTAGCCCCATTGTTCTCAAATCTGACCATATATTATCTCTCCATCGCATTCGTGGACGTCCTAAGGGCCTTCTCCCTGTCGGGACTTCTTCCCAGATTAACTTGGTAAGGCGGTTATTAGGGAGCCTATGAACATGGCCAGCCCATCTTAGACGTTGGGATTTAATCTCTTGGACTACGTCGCTGACTATACATTTGTTTGACCTCGGCATTTGTTCTCATTCGGTATTGGTTAGTATTCGGATCGTGATAGGGACCGAAGATCTTTCTGAGGATTTTTCTCTCAAAGCATCTGAGTTTACTTTCCATTGCTTTTGTCAGCGTCCACGTCTCACACCCATACATGAGCACCGGTCTAATTACTGTTTTATATATCCTGATTTTTGATGTTCGTGTTAGGCTCTTGGATTTAATAGTGTTGTGGAGGCTATACATACATCTGTTTGCTGCCTGAATTCTCCCTTTTATCTCTTCCGTGATATCGTTATCTGTGGTGATAGTCGCTCCGAGATATTTAAAACTCTCCACTCTTTCAAAGTTATAGGGGTCTATTGTTACATTTTGTCCTATTCTATCTCGTCTCTTTTGTCTGTTAATGCACATATATTTGGTTTTCTCTTCATTGACCCTTAGACCGGTATTTTTTGCCTCTCTCTCTAATTTATTGAAGGTTTCTTTTACATTGGTGACGGTATTTCCTACAATGTCAATGTCATCCGCGTATGCTAGTAGTAATTTTGGTCCATTTACTGTCAGTAGTTCTGTTCTAATTTGTGCGGTTCTTACTACTTTTTCCAGGATTATATTAAAAAGAAGAGGTGACAGCGCGTCTCCTTGTTTCAGTCCACTGTTTATTTCAAACGACTCTGAGAGCTTGTTACCTATCCGCACTCTAGATCTACAGCCATTTACACAAACTTTAACGAGCTGGATAAGTTTTTTTGGAACTGAAAGTTCTGCCATTGCATTCCACATCTGATCCCTTTTAATGCTGTCGTATGCTTGTCGGACATCTATGAAGAGATTATGAATGGTTATATTGAATTCCCATCCTTTTTCAAGCAGCTAAAAAATCTTATCTATAGTCGATCTATTTTTTTTGAATCCGACTTGGTATTCCCCTATGAAATTTTCTACAAAAGGTGTTAGTCTACTTAATAGGATGTTCAATAAGATTTTGCACGCCGTATTAAGTAGGAAGATGCCTCTATAGTTAGAGCACTTGGTTTTGTCTCCCTTTTTATGGATAGGAATTATTACACTTTCGTGCCATACTGCCATATAGCCAATAGCAGAGGATGACAAGGAAAAAAAGCGACTTAATGTTATAGTAGAGAATTCAAAATAAAAGAGGCAAGGCTTTTTATGAGTTAGCAAGTGAAGTGCCACCGGATTCAATCACCTTTTGATTTGATATGCAGCAAGTGCAGTCCCTGCTAGGAACACCTATTAATGATGATTTTTATGTTCAACAAATGAGTTTTTATGTTTTATGCTGTGTCGACATGCACGCGACACGTATTCTACATATGGACAGAAGATATGGCTGGACAAGGATCGATGGAAGTATCATCTGCTTTACTTTGTTATCTGGATTCATTAAATCTTGAAAATAAACAAAAAGTTCGTTTATTTTGTGACGAATGCGGAGGGCAAAATAGAAACACCTACGTTATCCATGCCCTCTAAATGTTCATGTCCATGAACATTTAGAGGGCATGGATAACATGGATAACATAACTAAATGTCCATGTCCTGAAAACTTAACTGAATTTCATTTTACATTCCGTGTTAGCGATCACAATTTCTTACCAGCTTACAGAGTATTTGGGCGCGTTTGAAAAAGTCTTAAAAGAATGTGCTTCTTAAAAGACAAAAGAAGAATATGAAAAAATTTACCGCCTTTTGGAGCTGTAAAAAGCCTTTTATCTGATTGAATTCTGTATAAGGTTAAACAATTGCAACTATATTTAAAAAAAATTATGGAATATCAGATGTTAAAAGAATTATATTGAAGAAAAATCATCCTTCACCAATAAACATTACTTACTTTGAACACTTCAGGTTCTAAATTAACGCTGAAGTTCCTCAAATGTTGCTTAAACAAGGTAAAAAAACACTCACATTTGGCACTAGAAACCGCGAGATTAGGAAGACCACTAAAACAAAAAAAAAATCGTTAAAACATTTACTGATACAAGATATTCGTGGGAAAAACAAGAAGACCTTAAATGGTATAAGGCCATTCTAGAAAACATAAATGACATAAATCCAACAAACGGTTAAGCAAAACGAAATAAATTTATTCATGTGGAGCAAAATGGTATAAATCCACACAATGTTTAAGCAAACTGAGATAAATCCAACAAAATGAAAGCTTTAAAAATTGGAAAAGCTGAAATTGAACACAAAACTTTAACTTTCAGTCAAAAATAATGTTATTAATAAAGTTCTATCGTCAATAAAATATTTACTTTATATTAAGTAGGTTTAATTAAATTAGTTTTTTATGGTATTCAAAATCGTATGTTTTGGATTTAATACGTTTTGCTTAGTTGCTCCTTAACCCTTACACTCCCGAAACAATGTGAGTTGACATATAAAGTTGTTCAGTCTATTTTTCAATTTATATGGGAACAAAGAGATATACTATTTTTTTTCAGAATTTTGCTATGTCACTTTGACAGATTTTATTGATACTCACGATTGTGTTTCCCAGGAGTATATGCATGACATGCACAATTGTGTGACTGACACATTTGTGAGTATTGGGAGTGTATGACTACTCCCGCTAGAAAACAAAACAAATAAATTACAACATTTTACAACCTTTATTAGTAATATTAAGTACACACATTGTCATTTATTACAAATGTTAATAACTAGTATATTTTTAACACATTATTTGTTGTGAAAGTTAAAAAAACAATTTTGATTTTTGCTCATACAGAGATAAACATTTGCTGCATGAAACTCTTGACCTATTCTTACAGGATTCCAATCTGCAACATAAAGGATTTTTTAGATCTTCCAAGACAGGCCAGTGATTAAAACCATCATATCTTTTGTCAGTGCAAGGTAAAGGTGACGGTCTCATTTTCTTTGGACGAGGATCTTCATGTTCATCTTCTGTATCCCCGTTTTCTATATTTGAACTTTTCGTTCCACATAACAAATAATCTACTAGTTCTAAGCGAAAGGATAATAAATCTTTAATATCTTTTGATTTGTATTTGTTACTTCGACAGTCGCGACGGTATTCCATCCAACTGTTAACAATAGCTAAATCAAATAGATGTAGGATTACCTTCAATGTCCATTTGCGAGTTTTGAAGAAAGTTCTATAACACTCCATCATCTGATCGCAGATATCAACTCCACCCATCTTTTCGTTGTAAATTTTAATTACGTTTGGACATAGAACCTCTACACGACTAGCACAAGCTTTATCCCATCATTTGACTAAATGTGTGGGTTCTTGGCCAAATGCCGTAGATGCCATTAAAAAGGATTTATTATCTTTCCATTTAGTGACACATATCTTCTGATCACTGCTTACAACCTGCTCAGAATCGCCTCTTTTCATTTGGTTATAAATGTAAATCCTTTAAAACGATTGTTCATAATAGTTCCTGTGCCATGTATTTGTAGCTCAGATAATTTGAGCAACAAAGGTATCGTCGAAAAATATCTGTCGAAGAATACAAAGCTATTAACCGGTAATGTTTACACTAGCCTAAGGATGACTGACGGTCCGTGTCCCAGTTCTTTATTTCTTAAATTGGTACTTGTTCCTTGATATACTTTAAATCTAGGACAGTACCATCACTTTTTGATAAAACGAAATTTTTTAAACCTACAGGTCTTGGTTTATTTTTTACATATTGCCAAAAAGCAAATGGACCAAGAGACGGAATCATCTGTTCGTCTATTGAGAATGCAGGTTCAGATTCTCTCTTTTTAATGCCCGATATCGGCTTTTGACTAAATCGATCATTGGCTGAACTCTCCACAGACGATTATTTTTTTTTTAATTTCTTCTGTTAGCTTGCATACATCCACAATATGAATATTGTTTCTCAAGAGGTACAACCTATCTCTTCGAATTGCATCCGCAATTACAGGAAGTTTAAAGCGACTGCTCCAATATAAATGAATTCGAGGAAATTTTAAACAACCCATCACTGCATGGATCCCAAAAAATGTTTTTATTTCTTCAGGAGTTACTTTGGGTTTAAGTTCCCTTCCGTGTTTTTGTAAATAAAATTGTGCAGTGCGTTCTGCACACAGTTGAAAAAATTAGTTTCCTAAATACTTTTCAAAGTAACACCATGGTGTTAAAACTTCAGTGGGATCTGGAAGTATTGTTTCGGATATATTTTCATTTTTAAATGGATTAGTTCTACCCCAATTTAGCATTAATGGTTTTTGAAGATTTTGTACAGTACTGGGAACTGCGGAATCATTTTCGTCTCCACTTTCATCAGATTTAACACTTTCTTCAATCTCATCATCTTGTACAGACAAATTCTCCTCTTCAGACGGTACCCAATCGTCATCATAATCTCCGAGTTCATTTTCCAAATCGGGGAATCAATTTCATCCAGCAGTTCGATAATTTTGTCTGGATCAGCAGCCAGTCTCGCTATGTCAACTTTTCTAGTTGTTCCTGAAAAAGAAACCCTTGTTACCAGTTTTTGTTCACTGAATCATTATTTTTTTTTTCACCGCTCACTACTAGCTCTCACAAACGTGTTGTTCTTCAAAACATGTTTGTGGATTTGTAACCTCAAATTAGTATTAAAAGATTTTGTCTAAATAGGTAAATATACACAATTTGTGACGACTATTCACCAAAATAAATATTTTAAAACAAATAAAAATGTGTACTTACGTCTACAAGCCATATTACCACACTTGACAAAAAGTCGTTACCATTCACTGAACAATATCATACAGATATCTAAGCAAATTTTCGGTAATCTCCCGCGACAATATGATAGACACGTGCACCCACTATCGTGTCGTAGAGAAGCAACTGGTGCAAAATGATATTTTAAACCTAATGTCACTTATAAATAAGACCTCCCAATTGTGAGTATATGGAGCGTAAGGGTTAATTGAATTCTCTATCAACTTTCGTTATTTAAAGGTTAAATATTTTTACCACCGAGAAGGGGTGGTACTCACCCCTGAGGTAAAAGCGCATATCGGCACCATATAACTTTTTTCTTCAACATGTTTCCTTTACGTCTATCAAATTTCTTTTCTTGCAAATCTGCGGTTCTTTAGAATTCTGAGGTTTTACAATATTTTACCGTGACGAACTATAAGATTTTTTCATGTGATATTACAGTCTGAGTACTTGACATTTATTTTCAGATATGTATTTTAAATGAAGGCTCTATTTTTTATCAATAACATTCTGTTTTTAGTATGTATTTTATTCTTACGATGAAATTCAAATTTTGGATTTTTCTAATAATATTAATTTTAATTATAAAGCGATATAATAATATAAAGAAGGATAGTTTTCTTTGTATGAGAAGGCTCTCGTATATCTTTTGAGTATAACCCGTTAGCAGTGGTTTCACTGCTAACACTTCTTGTCCTATAAAATCCAACGGAAAGATTCCATTGTAGTGCCGTCACTGTGGTATACAGCAGAATTAATAAAAGAAAATTTACAATCACCAATCATCTCGGTATTGTACCTAAGGCACTCTCATTTTCTATGTTACGCTTCTTCGTTTTCTTTTTGCCTTTATTTTATTAACTCTGGCGCTGATGGTTGCTTATTATAAAGGGCGTTACACTATGATGACTATTGCTATGGGTTCTTCTTGGACCGAGTTTTTAACTTTATACGTCAGTGTTTTACTAGAAATGATACTTTAATGGTAAATTTATTTTAAAGTAACGGAAAGTAAGGACACATTTGCAAGTGTTTCTTAGCTTAAGAGAATAAAATCGTATACAAAACTAGTTCATGAAAATAATTATTATAAATATGTTTATAAATAATAATTATTATGATTTAAAAAGAGATCTTAGTTTTAAAAATTAGAGATATGAATAACACTGATTTCTTAAATAATAATAATTTACCGAACAAAGTCTAGAGAACGCTCCGAATGAAGTTAGCTACTAAGAGCTAGTTAGCTAGTAAGAAACTTCAGTAAAACACAAATTTGTTTTACTGAAGTTTTCGAAAGAAACAAATGAATATTTGTTTCTTTCGATATTATTTGCAGTTCGTTATCAGAAAAATAATTTGCAGTTGCCCTTTGATAGATTAGCGGATAAATTTGGCAATAGTGTCAGAACCTTTAAAATACTAGTTACCATATTGCAACAGATGTTCAGCAGATATCAAATTTAAAAACATCAGATCTGCAGTCATTAAAATAATAACATTTTGTCAAATTTAGATTGCAGAAATTAAACTACCATTATTGACAATTTAATTCATAAAATGAGATTTTACAAATCTTATATTTATTTTCGTGGCAGCTGCCGTTCAGGTGGTTGAAACGTTACACTGAATGATTTTGTGAAGGATTGTTTGATTGTTTGATTTTTGTATGACTAACAAAGTAAAAATATATATGTAAGTATTAAAATCTTTACAGTAGAATTTAACCTGTTATTCACTTTTTAACTTTAGTATTTATGGTGAAATAAAATATACATTATTTTTTTCGTTATTTTATCATTTTATGTTTTCCATGTTTAATTCAATTAATATTATTTCGCATGCTCTTTCGCAATTTATTATACGAATATGGCAACACTGCCAAATACAAAATTTCCTTCAGTTGTAGCTACCTTCATTCGTAACGTTCTCTGGACTTTACCCAATTAGCGAGACATCTCATTAACTAAAAAAAAATATGAACGAAAAAGAAAAAGATGTGAGATTTAACGGAAAATCTGAATGACTGGCGGGTTTATAAAATTGGTAAAGAAAAACTAAAGGAAACATGTGGATAAACTAGAACACCAAACCATAGAAAAAGAATACAAATTTACAAAAATAACTAAACTAATTGTTTTCGGTCAAACGGTCTAAAAGCCAAGCTGGTTAGGCAGACGAAGTGCTTTCACTTCAGTATTAGAGGTCTGGCGGGGAGACGGTTTGATCACCGGCAAGGAAAGAAAATATTTAAATTAGTAAAAATAAAATAGACAATTAAGGATTTCGTTACATCGCACTAGCATTCGCTAATATGTATATTTCTGCTTCTTGGCTTCCTCAGAGCGAACTCATGGTAAGCTCTAACGAAACAAAACCTTTATCGTCATAAAGGACGCACGGATAGAGGACGATTCATTTGGGTCTATTTCCAGTACCAGTAATGCATTGGTTAGCGATCAGTGTAGTAGTGTCTGGAGGCTCAGGAGACTAAGATCTCGGAAGCCCTGAAGAAGACATCGAAGAGGATGTCGAAAGCTCGGCGCAATGATAATCGACACAGTTCAACCCGGAAAACTGTTGAGTTTAATATTAATCTTAGCTCTAGGTTTAATTGTATTTACCGCGGAAACCTTTTGGAACATATATTTATGAGAAAAAGTGGTGAAGATATGTAAGAAAAGCAAGTACTAACAGAAAGATAATGAACATAACAGTATGTGTATAAATATGAAAATAAATTTGATATTGGCTTTAAAAAACAGAACAATCAAATTATCACACACTAATAACATCTACAAAGGGTTAATGGAACTGAGAAACATTTTATTGGAGAATTCTTACCCAATTAAACTAATTAACAAATTGTTGACATGAATCAAACAAGAGAACCAAATCGCCAAATGATGCAATCTCAATTTAATTTCACATCACACTACCTTACATACCAACATTAACATCAGAGCTAAGTCTTTGCTAACTATTCTCAAATTAAAATTGCAACTAAAATATTAAAACAATGGCATCATTGTATACAAAAACTAAATCACCTATTAGCATTATAGAAAGCTCAAATGTAGTTTTTAGAATACCATGCGAAAATTGTCATAGTCATACATCGGACACACATCTAGAAATCTAATAGGCAGACTAACATCACATAAAAGTGACCTCAGAAATAATAAAAATATGTATGCAAAGAGCGTCTGTGTGTTTAGCCCGGTCTAGTCGCGAATATTTTTAGCCAGGTAATTGTCGTCTACCAGAACCCCCTTTTCCTTCGATTTTACCCTTCATAATCAGCTGCAACAACTCGTACTTATCATTTCTAAGTATGTGTCCTAAATCTGCTGTCTTTTGCCTTTTAATGGTGGTCAAAAGTTCTTATAAATCTATTCGTATAAATCAAACTAACGAAAAGCTACGGCTAGAACAATTATCTGAAAACACAACCACAACGCTGGAAAGAATATACTATGCTGATCTCTGAGTTTGAACTTGTATGCATGTCTGGTGATACGCAAGTAGTTTTTCGTAGCTTTTGGTATTTAGCTTGTTTGGAATATCAGTGAATATCCATTAGCTTCATATACGTTATTGCGGTTAGATAATTTTTCATTTTTAAGATGGGTAATAGTATATTTCACTTCCGGTTCTAGTAAGTCTTACTAGGAAAATTGCGTTTTTATTAACAATGTTGTCGATTTCTGCCGGGTGGTGATAATTAAATAGGTTTTTATGTAGTGCTTTCAAGTTTTGCATACCTTTTGAGAGTCTTTTTGTTGGCTTTTTTCGATTCTAGCATTTGTTTTTGTCCATCATCAGTGCGAAGCTTCCAAGCTTTTTCGACGATTGTAGTGTATGAGGTTGAAGAGTCTAAATATTTTGTCCAGATAAATAAAAGAAATGAAATTAAGGAAATAAAATCTGGAATAGCAACTGGAGTATGATGTCCGTACACACTTAATAAAGAACTCGTCCAAAAACCCGTAAAACTTTAAAAATTACGAGAAAATAAATACCGGATTACTAATCAAAAACCATCCAAAAGTCATCCACAACCGAATCTATCAAAAGTCAGATATCGATATTAACGATACACATATGGAATTCAGAAAAGGATTAGGTACAAGAGAAGCTCTCTTTGCCTTACCTAACACAGAGATGTCTAGATGTTAACCAAGAGGTGCATGCCTGCTTTATAGACTTTGAAAAGGCCTTTGACAAAGTACGCCACAATCAACTCAAAGAAATCCTGGAAGGTAAGAACATCGACACCAGAGACATACAAATAATATTAAATCTGTACTGAAATCAGCGAGATAATATAAAGGTAGAAGACCAAACATCGGACGAAATAGAAATACGTAGAGGAGTACGACAGGGTTGTATATTGTCACCGCTTTTGTTTAATATCTACAGCGAACAAATATGCCAAGAAGCTCTCTCACATGCAAACGAAGGGATAATAGTCAATGGAGAAGTTATCAATAACATTCGATATGCTGACGATACTGTGATCATGGCAAGAACAGCGGAAGATCTACACATCTAGTTGAAAGTATGAATGAGATATATAATAACTACGGCATAAGGATGAACGTCAAAAAAAACAAATATATGACCTTCATTTGAATATATGACCTTCATATTGAAGGTCTTCAAATTCTGCTTGATCGTATTCACGAGGTAGGAGAGGAAATGGGCATTAAAATAAACTCAAACAAAACCAAATTTTTAGTGTTTAGTTGTGACCCACATCCCGATGCAAAGCTTCAATTGAACGGAGTCTAAGTTGAGAAAGTTCACAAAATGACATATTTGGGAACTGTGATAACGGACCAACTATATCCAGACATAGAAATAAAACGTAGAATAGCAATGAATAAAACTACTTTTATGAAAATGAAGTAATTTCATATTCGCAATATTCGACAATGGACAGGAATCCACAGCTATGAAATGCTTCGCAATGCTGCTAAAAACAGAATTATTTAATCCAGAATATTTAACAGCTCATCTGACAAGACGATGTACGGTGGACGCCTACGCAGAAATGCACGGCACCTTAAGAATAAGAAGAAGTCATTTCTTTGCAATAACCATCTCAGTTTAGAACTAAGGCAAATAATGGTTAAGTGTTTGATCTGTACTTTTGTATAGTGCAGAAGTGTGGACGTCTAAAAGTATCGATCATGAACAAAATTGAAACATTTTAAATGTGGGTTCATAGACGAATGCTGAAGATACCTTGGACAGCAGAAAAACTAATGAAGAAGTACTAAAGAGCGTCAACAAAGACAGAGAACTGCTAAAGACTGTTAAACATCGAAAAATGTCTTATCTGGGACATATAGTAAGGGGAAGTCGATATAAAATTTTACAACTGATCCTTAAAGGCAAAATAGAGGGCCGCAGAGGTGTAGGAAAAAAACAAGATTCTTGATTAAAAAACATTCGTGAATGGAGTCAGATACCAAATGCAGGACAATTATTCCATATTGCAAAAGATCGAAAAGCCTTCGCAATGGTGATCGCCAACGTCTGATAGTTCTGATCTGGCACTCGAAGAAGAAGAAGATGACCTTCAGTAAGAATCCAATACATGACACTAGTATCGCAATAAACGGTACGCAGCTTGAAAAAGTAAGCGAATACAAATACTTGGGAACCCTCATTAATGAAACAGGTGACCAGAATCACGAGATAAAAAGACGTTAGAAACAGGAACATCATACCCACATTCCTCGAAAACCTCTTTCTTGGCTATCTCTGCTTCGGATTTGTTTTTGTCTATAATTCCAGCACACAATTCAATTGTAATACCCAACTCTGGTGGGTATTTTTTTGTGTCAAGTACCTCTCCCATAATTCTGTCTTTTTCTGGAATGCTTGCATAATAAACAGCAGGACGAAATTGTTTTACAGGAATTAAAACGTTTCTTGAAATATTGTACAAAATTATGGCTACACTCTCATGTACTGTTTATAAGTCCCAGGTTCCTTTAGTGCCATTCTGGACAAAATGCATAGTATAGGGTTTCAAATATATAGATTCCCGTAAAGGTTGAATACCAATTTTTGGGACAGCGTCCATTTTAGTTTCTTGTAATAAATTTCAAATAAATTAATCAATGTACTTGTTGATAGCAAACTATACTGAGCATAATATGAACTCAGCAGACACTGCACAAAATATATTCCTATGAAAACACGCAACTTCAAATCTAAAAAGTAGACTTAGATAACCGTGATAAAATTATTTCTTTAATTCATACATAAACTTAAATAATCTTGGGGAATTTTTATTCTATCTTTTTTAATAAAAAAGATAGAATTAATTTTAATAAAAAATTAATTATATCTATTAATTAATTTTAAAATTAATTTTTAATAAAAAAGAGGAACTTGACATAAAAAGACGTATTGAAATTGCCAGGACTACCTTTATAAAAATGAAAAAATTATTTTGTAATCATGATATTAGTATTCATCTACGAACTAGAATGTTAAAATGCTATGTATTCAGTACTTTGCTTTACGGTGTTGAGGCATGGACTCTTAAACAGAGGAATATTAAAAATCTTGAAAGCTTTGAGATGTGGTGCTACCGCCGTATACTAAAAATAAGTTGGGTGGATAAAATTACAAATGAAGAGGTAATACGCAGAATAAATAACGATCCACAAGTTATTATGAATATAAAGAAAAGAAAACTTGATTACTTAGGCCACCTGATGAGAGGACAAAAGTACACGTTCCTACAAAATATAATGCAAGGAAAAATCCAGAGACGCAGAAATCCAGGCCGTAGAAGAATGTCCTGGATGAGATATTTAAGAGAGTAGTTTGGCTATACCACTAACGAATTATTCAAAACAGCAGTTAATAAAATTAGAATCGCCATAATAATCTCCGATAGAGAGGCACTCAAAGAGAAGAATTAAAACCACACCAAAGTCGAGACAATAATGATGAACACCAACGTTTGTTAAGAGTAAGACACTAAAGCAAAAGAAAAAATGCTTAACCAATCATATCGATATGTACTGCGTGTTCTATTAATTAAAAAACCATGTAAAATATTGTCAATTTCTATTTACTATGGTACTTCTATAACACATATAAGTACTTATTTTTAATACATAAATTAAAAGCTGTTTTTCCAGAAAACTTTTTCTTGTACGTTTTGTTCGCGATTCTCATAACACGGCTACTTTCTTCGACAGTGAAAGCTGATCCGAATAATGCAACATACCTTAAAAATAAATAAGTTGCAAATTCCTGTGTCCGCCTCATGCAGGTACATAACAAGTTAATCGGATTGTTAACGCTAAATCTGAAAGCTGTAATCAAGTTGATATATCAAGTTTATTCACTTACATTATTATGCGTCGTATGGGAATTGCTTACAAGTAGCTCTGATATTATTTACATATTACGTTTATTAAATATTTTAACAATGAATAATAATATCGATACTTGTTAATTTTATTTGAAATTCACGTGTAATAGAAATAAATATTTTCGATCATTTTTCTTTCTGATTTTGGTATTACTCCAGTAGTTAGAGTCGAAAATGCCACAAAACCTCTAAAAATCATACGAACAAGCTAAATTTTGCTGAGAATGTCAATTTTGGGACTAAAAAAAGAATCCATAAAGTTTACCACTTTTATCCCCCGGCATCCCCCTAAAACCGTCTCCCTAGGGGAGGAAAAACGAAAAAAATCGTTTTACCCAGAATCTGTACATCGTAGAAAAAAATGTTTCGAATAAAAAATGTAGCTGAGATAATTTTGAACAAAAATGTTTATTAGCACTAGCTGCAGAATGAACGGTTCTCTTAGAAACAACGCTTGAAGCGACCGGTGATTTTCAATGTCCGGTACTCGCGCGAAATCAATTTTAAATAAAATTTATATCAACTCGGCCGTAAAAATTCGGTATCTTTTGATTAGACTATCCTACCGCCAAAAATTAAAATGCATTTTAAAGATGAAGAGAGCAGCTTTCGTGTACAATTTTTGGATTTTACCGCAAATTAAGGCATTTTCTATAAAGGTGTTAAATACATAAACATTTATCGATTTTTACTATTCTTACTGTAACGAAAACCTATATGTTTCCTGCAGTCGATTTTTTGGACTTAATTAGTTATTAATTTAATTGTCAACCCCTTCTGTGGCTCAGTGGTAAGAGCGCCTACCTTTAAACCTAAAGGTCGTGAGTTCGAATCCCATCTGGGTGGAGAAATTTTCGTTTATTAAAAATTAATGAATGAAAATAATTTCTATCCATGTGCGATCGGTACTCACCGGAGGGACCGCAGACGTTCGGATACAATTAGCGTCTCTTAGCAAAGACAATGACGTCGACTTTGCTAAGTATCAAGACAGGTTACTCTACACACACACACACACACACACACACACACACACACACACACACACACACACACACACACACACACACACACACTACACTAGGTACCTGACTGTACCATGCCAATGATCATAGTTGTCGAGGCATTAACTCAATAAAAAAAAAATTTAATTGTCAAATTTGACAAATTAATGTCAAAAAACGGTTTTAAAAACGTCTTAAACTTATTTGAGAGTAAACTTATAGGTCATATAAAAACATTTAAAATAGCGTTTCTTAAATGTTTTTAAAAAAATCCACAAGGAAACAATTCCTGTAGCTGGCTGTATACCACGTATCACAAAAAAAGAGGTTAGTCTTCGTAAGTGGATATATTTATTTAAATTCAGTTTCCAGCTGTTCTCCGTGCGTAGAGGTTTTCTCCCCGGCTCTGGAACTCAATTTTTGCAATGTATGTTACCTGAAGTCATATTTAATTTATTACTGAACATCACTGTTTTTTAACAACAAGATGTATAATCTTTTATAACTATATGTAATTTAAAGGGTTTTTACCCATGTATTTTTGGTGGCTCAGGCATTTTAACCTAGCGATTTTAAACCTGATGATGGACTGTTTAGTCCGAAAACATTTGTTTTTTTTGATGTAGCCCTTTTAAGGGTTTTTAAATAAATATACCCACTTACGAAGACTAACCTCTTTTTTAAATGTTTTTATTTTTATTTATTACTTAGAAAGTTGCAAAATACGTCAAAAATTTCGTTTTTTATGAATGTTATTACCTTTTTTAAAAATAAACTTTACTATCTTTATATTACACCTATATCAGGTTGGGTCTTGTAGTACCTAAAATATTATTAAAATTTCAAACTGATAGGTCAAATAGTTTAAAAGTTATTTAATTTGTTTATGCCAAATAATTTTTTTGCAGATAGAAGTCAGAAATTATGTAGTTATAGTAATTATATGCACAGATTCTGAAAGAAGAATATTTATTATATTTGTATCATTAAAAAAAAGATTACAATAACAATTTTAAATATTGCAAAATCATTTTGCGAAAACATGTCGATTTTTGGCTTAAAAAACAATTAGATTAACTTTTTAACCATTGCTTACAAGATAATTACCTTTTCGTATTGAGACAGTCTGCATTTTTCCACACTTTTAAAAGAAAAAAAGTTGTCCTAGAACAATTTGGGACGAAGTTGGTACCTTTTTTTAAACATTGATAGCAGATTTGTTTATAATAATTAAGATATCTTATTAACGTCTAATTGCCTTTTAATAAAATCGTTCACAATGCTTTAAAATGTCGTCCCCAAAATCGGCCGGCTGTGAAACTCGCGGTAGAGGTGGAGGGGGAAGGAGCTGTTAACTGTATCTCTGGTTCTTGTTTATAGATTTCAACATTTCTTTTTTTAATTTGTATGTACTTTTTGCGTACATTGCGAATATGTACTATTTAAATTAATAATTTTTAAAATAAACCATCTAATTTCTTTAAACAATTTTTTTTTCAGTTTTTTATTATTTTTTAGTAATATTTGAGGTAACTTTTATTGTAAAACATAAATAATCATGATAAATATATACTTCTACCACAGAATAATAAACAATCAGAATGCCCACTCTCAGATGCCGCCTTTGAAGTTTTTCAGCACGCGCGCCATGTTTTACAAGGAAGCACAGACATATGATTTGTGAGGTTATGTAATTGATTATATTTATGTAACAATAAAACACTGAAAACTTTGTTTTCAAACTTCCACAAAATTTATTTTAAATCTTATCACTACAGCTGTTTTCGGCTAATTGCCTTTCTCAAGTGATCTATTTTTGACTTGGGTTTACAAATTTATAGTCTCTAATGAAATAGGTTGAGGAGGCTGTGAATCGAATCTGTTTTTAATTGTTGATTTCATAGATCTACAAGTAGCTAAGCCTTTATTTTGAATGTGAAGAATTTTAAATTTGTCATTAAAAGAATGATTATGTCTAGAAGGTGAAGTGCGTATGTCGAATCTGTTTTTCTATTTTTGAAAGCCCTTTTAATATAGCCCTTTGAAATATGAAAAAACTTTTCTTGTAGACAATGGTTTAAAAGTTATTCTAATTGTTTATATGCCAAAAATCGACAAGCTTTTTCAAACACTATTTTACAATATTTAAAACTTGTTTTTCATTTTATTTTTTAAATGATGATAATAGATTGAAACTTCTTTCAGAATCTGCCCGTATAATTACTACACAATTACACACAACTACAGAATTTTCTGACTTATATTCTTGCAAAAATAGACCCACTGTTTCGTGTAATATGAAGATTACAAGATATTTTTAAAAAAGTTATCAACATTTATAAAAAAAACCGAAATTTGTTTCTTATTTTAAGGATAGAAACAATAAAAAACACTATTTTAATAGGTTTTTATATTATTTATAAGTTTATTACTCTTAAATCTGTTTCAAATGCTTCACTTTTTGCTGATAGATGAAAAAAGAGAAAAATTTACCGTTTTTTGACATTAATTTGTTAATAACTAGTAAGTCCAAAAAATCGACTACAGGAAACATATATAGGTTTTTATTACAGAGGTCCATACTACCCTAAAACAACTGTCGTTTGCCTGGCCGGATCGGTATCACAAAAAAAAGCTTATTTCCCTGGGCTAGGTTGTACTTTCACAAAAACACACGACCGCTAAAGCATTATCGACCTTATCTTTATATCGACACCTCCTATGTAAAGTATCGTAATCAACAAAATTCGATTTTTCATTTTTTTTTTTTTTCATTTTCATACTTCTAAACATGTAAACTAACTTTAGAGATATAAAAAGAAATAAGGCGCCGGGAGAAGATGAAATTCTAATTGAAACGTTAAAAGAAGGAGGGAAAAGATAAAAGACTACCTAAAGATACTTTTCAATAAATGTTTGTTTGAAGGACAAATTACCGGAAGAGTGAAACAAGGCAAATACAATTCTGATATATAAGAAAGGAAATAGATCAAAATTAGCTAACTATAGACCAATATCTCTCTTGTCACAAATCAATAAAACTTTCACTAAGGTTATCACAACTAGACTACAGAACAAATTTGATGCATACCAACCAGTTGAGCAGGCAGGATTTAGAAAGGGGTACAGCACAACCGACCCACCTTCACACTCTTAAAATATTGATAGAAAAGACCAACGAATACATCATCATCATTTTGGCTTTACAACCCTGTGTGGATCCTAGCCTTCCCAATAATTCTCTTCCAGTCGTCCCTATCCATCGCCTTCCTCCGCCAAGCACGTATTTCCATATTTCTCATATCTTGGTCTATGTTGTCTAGGAATCTTGTTCTGGATACAATCTCACCCAAACTATTTACTCTGGCGTTGGAAGATATTTTTAAATCTATAGACTGGGACAATAAAGGGATTTGTATAAACGGGAAATATATAAATCATCTAAGATTTGCCGATGATGTACTCCTGATAGAAACAACCATGGAACAACTACGAATAATGATTTCAAACCTAGAAAAAACATCTATTGAGAAAGGACTAAAAATGAATCTAAAGAAAACTAAAATAATGACTAATACAGAAGACAGATCAGTAATTACCATAGGTGGAACAAACATAGAACACGTCCAAGAATATATTTACTTAGGACAAGCTATCAGAGCAGACAAACGTAACCAGACTAAAGAAATAACCAGAAGAATAAGAATAGGGTGGGCTGCATTCGGAAAACTCTCATATACTATCAAAAACTAAAAAATACCTTTAAAATTAAGGACGAAGGTATTTAATGCATGCGTCCTACCTGATCTGACATATGGTGCCCAGACGTGGACGTTGTACCAAGAGCAACTTAGATAGAATAAAGAAAACTCAAAGAGCTATGGAAAGACAAATGTTGGGAATATCATTGAGAGATAAAAAGAGGAACAAGTGGATAAGATGCAAAACCGAAACAACAGACGCTGTGGAACATGCATTGAAATTAAAATGGAAATGGGCTGGACATAATGAAATAGACCAGGATGGAAGATGGAATAAAGAAATTGGCCGCTGGAGACCATATACTGCAAAAAGGTCAAGAGGTCGACCGCAAATAAGATGGAACGATGACATTGAGCAAAGCGCTGGTCCAATGTGGAAAAGACCAACAGAAGACAGAGGCAAATGGAGACAAATGGGAAAGGCCTATATTCAAACACATGAATAGATTTTGGACTATATATATAATATATATACTATATACTATATATATATATATATATTATATATATAGTATCTATGACATACGACAAATAGTTTTGTACAGTGTCCAACGTAATTCATAATAAGTGTTACATACTATAATTTACTTTTTATGTTTGTCAACGTAAAATATCGTAAGTGATTTTTCTCGAAAACAAGAAATAATAATAATTAAAGTACTACACAGGAACTACACAGGAGTATTATTATATGTCGTTATTATTATGCAAATTTTCAAATATATTGGTTATTCCCTCACTGAACAATCATTAATAAACAATGATAAACAACCTTTAAATAGCTGTAGGGTACGGTGGGGTACACTGGTACATGGGGCACCATGGGACAATTCGAATTTACCGCCTTAATACAATCGAATATTTCCAGTATTTCAGTTATAGGCGCGCTGTCAGTCGATAAGAAGCCATCATAGCTCTTGTATGTGTAGAAGTGCATATAAACATTTTGTGGCCAGATGAAAATTTTAGGCGTCAAAAGTAAGTTTTTTAACATTTCATCATATGGTAATTTAACCCTCAAAACAAAGAGTGCTGCTATTCGTGATTTAATGTACTAATCTAAGATGTTTTATAGGCTAAATGCCATATTTAGTTAGAAGGTTAGAGTGCATTGTAAACTGACGACGTAATTTTTTCGACGCCAGGGTCGGTTGGGGTAGATTGGACAAAATAAACGGGGGCAGATTGGTACAGTGTACCAAACTGCCCCACGTGTGGTACATTGTACCAATCTGTTCCATTTTATTAAGTTAAAACTCTAGTAAAATGGTGGTACATGTTTTGTTTTTTTACAGATGGTAAGAAATTACAAACGAAAACAAATCGTGCAGATATAAATGCTGGAGATATAAAGAAAGCCGTATCTAAAACCACTCTTCATAGACAGAAAAAATTAAGCTCTAAAACACAACATTTACAAATTGATGATTCAGCAAATGAATCACTTAGTGAAGGCGATTCCCCACAACGTCAATAATATGCATCCAGCACAAGTCTTCACAGCAAAAGAAGAAGCTGAATTGGAAAATGTATTTTTCAAAGTCGTCAGCAATGCATTTCGGCTTAACGTATTATTAACGCCAGGTCACTGACCTATCAGTATGCTGTAGCCCTAAAAACCAACTTTCCTACAAACTGGTCCTGAATCATCAGCAAGCAGGCAAGGAATGGATGAGAGGATTTATGAAACGTCATCCTAACTTATCTTACAGGAAACCCGAAAACGTTAGTATTTCTAGAATATCTGCCTTTAATCCAGCAAATGTAAGAATATTTTTTTGAAAATTATTACTGTGGTTCAAGCAAAATATAAATTTTCTCCAGATAGAATAGTAAACCTGGGACGAAACAGCAATAACAACAGTATTGCAGACACCAAAAATTATTTGTCAGAGTGGACTAAAGCAAATTGGCCAATGCGTATCTGCTGAACTTATGAACAAGCGCATTGACAGTAAAATCATAAATATAGTGCAAACATTATATTGGAACCAAAGTGCCATAGTTCAAATTGATGGACAACACTCAGAAGAAATGAGGATCTGTAGAGGAGTTAGACAGGGATGTGTGTTATTACCACTTTTGTTTAACTTATATTCTGAAGAAATTTTCCGAAACACGCTCAATGATATCGAAACGGGAGTCACCGTTAACGGAAAATTAATTAATAATTTAAGATATGCAGACGACACTGTGATCATAGCAACGAGTATAGAGGATCTACAACATCTTATCGAAAGCTTGAGTATAAATAGTGCTGAGATGGGAATTACTATAAACGCCAAAAAAACGAAGTACATGCTGATTACAAAAAGGCCACAAAATATACATCACCTATTGACAATAAATGGTAACGTGATAGAACAAGTAGAAAAATATCAGTATTTGGGAACTTTGATCAATGAAACCAATGATCATACTGTAGAAATAAATAGACGAATAGAGATTGCCAGATCAGCATTTATACGAATGAAGCCACTCCTAACGTGCAAAAATTTAAATTTGGAGATCAGACTACGTACCACTCGCTGTTATATATTTTCAATATTATTATATGGAGCTGAGACTTGGACATTAAAAAAATGTAATTTAAAAAGAATCGAGGCCTTCGAACTCTGGTTATACCGCAGAGTATTGAAAATATCATGGACTGATAGAATTACAAATAAAGAAGTACTGGACAGGGTTGGTAAAGAAACAGAACTAATCACCACTATACAAACCAGAAAACTGGAATACCTAGGCCACGTGATGAGGGGACCAAAATATGAAATTTTGAGACTGATAATACAGGGAAAGATTCAAGGAAGAAGATCTGTTGGCCGAAGGCAGAACTCATGGTTAAAGAATCTACGTGATTGGTACCAATGCAGATCGATTGATTTGTTTAGAGCAGCAAGTTCTAAAATAAAAATAGCCATTATGATTGCCAACCTCTGTAGGGAGACGGCACTCTAAGAAGAAGAAGTATCTGCTGAAACTTAGTAACGTTCTGCGGTATTATTACAGCGACTGGTTCAACTGTCCCTCCTGTGTATATATTTCCGAGGTTGCATATGAAGGATGCGTTTATGTTTGGATCGGTACCTGGTTCAGTGGGGTTTGCATCTAAAAGTGGGTGGATGACGGCGGACATATTTGTAAAGGTGCTGGAACACATACAAAAACATATGAATTGCTCCATTGATAACAAAGTACTGTTAATTGTCGATAACCTGAAACTTATGTTTCTTTGGCTGCTATAAATTATTGCAGAGCAAATGGACTAGTTATGTTATCATTCCCGCCACACTGCACCCATAGAATGCAGCCCCTAGACGTGGGAGTATATGGACCCTTTAAAAGTCGATGTAAGGTGGTTTTTAACGACTACAAGAGAATAAAAGAAATTGATAGTAGTGAAACGAAAAATACCAAATACCGGGTAATGTGGTGAACGATGATTTTAAAAGTGTAGAAGTAGAACACAAAAACCGAGGAGGCAACTCAATTTTATTTGGTCAAGGTATTAGTGATAGTAAAAAAAAGAGGTCTATTGTAAGACCTAAACCTCCAGAAAGGAAACTTAGTTCTTCATCAAGTGATTCAGATGCCTCATTGGAATTGAAAAATTCATCTGATTCAGATATAGACATGACGGAAGATTATGAAATGGATGGTTTACTTGACGATACCAACATTTCTGTAGGGGATTTTATTCTTGTAAAATTTGCGACAAAAAGATCAACATATCATTATGTACTGTGTTCAAGATATCACCGACCCAGCTGAACCAGTGGTCAAATTTATGAGAAGAAAGCAAAATTATGGATTTTTTTACCCGATACAGGATGATATTAGCTCTATTCTAAAACGCGATATTGTAGCTAAAGTGCCAAAACCCAATGAAGTGCCAGGGAGTACCAGAAGGCTGGCATCTTATATTAACTTTCCTGTTTCATTTATGAACTATGTTTTATAAACTTTGTGTATGTGTTGTTCTATGAAAATCATAAATAAATGCATCAAAAAGATCAATTTCGTTATTAGTTTCATGTTTATGACCATTGGGGCAGCTAGAGACTATGTGTTCCAAAGTACCCCTCGACGATACCAAACTGCCCCACCATGGGGCACATTGGGAAAATGAGGTATGTAATTTTTTTTTTTATTTTTTTCATAAATTATTTATAAATTTATATATAAGTAGTTCACAAAATATAGTATCGTGAATCACCATACTAACTATTCCCGTGTTTGCTGGACTTACTAATACAAACAGTACCAAAATATAAGCTCCCAAAAAACAATGTACCAAACTCCCCCACCCTACCCTACTATAAAGTTGACCAAATGCACTTACGATATTCTACGTAGGAGGTGTTGATATAATTATTATACTCAGTATTTGAGAAATAATAATACAAACACAAAAATATACTACAAATAAAACTTACTTACGATAAAAGATTAAAGAGAACAAAGGACCCAATTTGTAAGCATTATTTTATCCTTGGTGTTGGTAAAACTTAAGCAATATATTTACGGCGTCCGGTTTTGTTATTATTCATACAAATATATCGGTATTTAAAACGCCTACTTATTGCAACTTCTGATTTAACTCACCGTGGTTCCCAGAGGTAAACCATAATGTACAACATATTATTCATTCAAGTTTTTCTGATAACCTTCGATTTTGTTTCTTGTTGCAAGCTGTATTTAAATAAATGAAAAGCTGACAAGAAAATTAGTCAATTATTTATGGATACCTTATTCTGTAGTGTAATTTCTTATTATCGCACAGCACAGTGACCTTATTATAATATAATAAGTGACATAACAATTCGAACACCCATTATAAAGTATTATATTTTGAAAATATTTTTTACAATTATACAGGGCTTAGACCATAAAAACTGATAGACGCGCCGTAATGCTATTCTCTCGTCTCGAGGAGTGAAGCCAACATAAAACGATTCACACAGCTGTGGGTGACGTCAGTTTGAGGCAGAAACGGTAGAGAGTAGTAGTGTTTATACGCGTTGTAAACGTTTTAAAGTGTTTAAATTTAAAAATTTTCCAATACATTAATATTATAATTATGGTGGCATCTTGCAGTGCATTTAATTGTACGCAGCGACAAAAAAAAGGGACAGATATATCATTTCACGGGTAAGTAAATTCACAAATTAAACTTGAAAAACATACCAGAAATTTAGCACCTATTATTTTACTTTTTGCTCCCAAAGTGTTTAAAATAGATACATATGAGAGAGAGAGTCTTATATATAATTTTCATTTTATAATTAGATTGAAAACTAAAGTATTAAGTAAATAAATTGTTTTAGATTTCCTAAAGATTCATCATTGCAAAAAAAATGGATTATAGCGATGCGCCGTGAAAATTTTAAACCAACAAAGAGTTCTAAAATTTGCTCCAAACATTTCACAGCGGATTCGTATATTACTAGCGGTTGGAGTTCAAAAAAAACAACTAAAAAAAGATGCTGTACCTAGCATTTTCGATTTTCCAAACCATTTAATTAAGCAAGTTACAACTAGAAAATTTACAAAAAAAAAAGAGAAACTGTTTCAGTCAAACCAACAGGATCTAAAAGGGAAAATATAAATATAACGAGTGAATCTACCACCATAAAGACTCCAGTAGAAATTTCAGACGAAACTACCTTAGAACCTCCCTTGAAAAAGCGAAGACATTATCTTGGTGACTTTGAACAAGGATCATCTAACAGAGACCAGGGATATAAAGTAGTAGTAAACAAATTAATTCAAAAGAAAAACAAACAAATCAAAATGTTGCAACAACGAAATAGAAGGCTTATTAAAAAAGTAAATACCTTAAAATCTTTATTAGAACATCTTAAAGAAAAACAAATGATCGATGAAGATTCCTCTCTGAAACTTTCGGTAAGGAAAATTAATAATACTTCTTATTAGTGATCTATTTAGCTTTGGCATGTATAACAGTTTATTTTATATTGTTTGTAGTTAGTCGATCAAGTTTTGATTATTGCTTTTTATTTTATTAGGATACGATGCATGCTTCTGCAAAAACTATCTTTAAGCAGCTACTTAAATCTAAGAGCACTAAAACATATCCACCGGAGTTAAAAAGCTTTGCTCTCACTCTTAATTTCTATTCACCAAAAGCTTACTTGTATGTCAGAAAAACTTTTCCTAACATGTTACCTCATCCACGAACTCTTCAAAAGTGGTATCAAGTAGTAGCTTGTGAGCCTGGATTTCAAAAAGAAGCAGTGAATGTATTAAAACAAAAAGTAGTTGAACTTAGAAATAAAGGAAAATCATGTATTTGTGCTTTGATGGTCGATGAAATGTCTATACACCAGAAAATAGAATGGGATGGTGAAAAGTTTTTAGGGTAAGTGTAGCTTAATATTTATTAGCAATTAAAAAAAGTATCATAACAATATATTTTCTATTTAAATAATTGAAAACATTAATTTTAGGTATGTTGACATAGGAAGTAAACCTCAAAGCGATTCTTCCGAAATTAAAGCAAAAGAAGCAATTGTATTCTTAATTAATAGTTTAAATGATTCATGGAAGCTGCCGATAGGCTACTTTTTAATCGCTGGGTTATCAGGTGTTCAAAAAAGTAATCTAATAAAAATGTGCTTAAAAATAATGCACGAAGCTGATGTCACAATTACCAGTCTAACATTTGATGGTGCAGCATCAAATATTAGCATGGTTAAACAACTTGGAGTTGATTTATCGATTAATTCCAATAAAGTATATTTTCTACATCCAGCAACAAATCAACCAATATATGTAATGTTTGACCCTCCACATATGTTGAAACTTATTCGCAATACTTTAGGTTATTACAAATTTTTTTTGACGGGAATAATAAAGCGATTAAATGGGAATATTTGCAAAAATTAGTAGACATTCAAGAGAAGGAAGGCCTTCATCTTGCAACTAGGATAACGCGAAGGCATTTAAATTGGTATAAGGAAAAAATGAAAGTGAAATTAGCTGCCCAAACGTTCAGCCAAAAAGTTGCTAAGGCAATACATTATTTGAGAAATAAAAGCTCAAAAGAATTTGTACATAGCGAAGCTACTCAAAATTTCATTGAACATATCAATGATATTTTTGATATTTTAAATAGCCGAAATTTATTGGCAAAACACCTAAAATCTAGTTTACAGCATCATAATAAACAAGCGATTTTTCAAAAAACTGAAGAATCTATAAAATATCTTAGTTCACTTAAGTGTTCCAAAAATGGTGAACCCCTATATCTAAGCCAAAGAAAGACGGGTTTTATTGGTATGATCATTAGTTTAAAATCACTAATGGGAATTTGGAAAAATTACGTGGAGGATATGGATGGAGGTCTGAAGTATCTTTCGGCCTATAAACTTTCTCAAGATCACTTAGAAGTTTTCTTTAGTTCTATTAGGAGTCATGGAGGTTACAACAACAACCCAACGGCAAAACAATTTAAAGCTGCATATAAAAGACTGTTAATGCACACAAGTGTTACAGGATCTACCCAGGCTAATTGTATAGAACAGGCACCTTCCATAATATTAGCAATGAGCACAACAAATACTGTGAAAATGAAAACTGTTGATCATCAACTCATTGACAACTTTATAACTGATGAAAATAATATTGATACAATAACTAGTAACCAGGATCAGGATTATACTGTAAATAATTTAAGTTTTTCAAGAACGTTGTCATCTTATGTTTGTGATGTTGTTGACTATATCGCTGGGTTTGTCGTTAAGAAAGTTAAGAAAACATTAGATTGTGACATATGTTTGTGTGCAATTGAATGTGATAATTTACAATCTCCATTCATAAGACACAAAAATTATAGCATATCAAAAGATTTTTTAATTCAACCTTCTAAAGACGTCATTCATATTTGCAAAATTGCTGAAAGCGAAATTAAATTTATGTACAATTCAAAAAAATTAAACGATTCCAAAATAATGACAAAATTGATCTTAAATGTCATGAGTAACGTGCATGGTTCTGTGTTTAACGCATACAAAGAACATATGTTTGATCATGAATTTGAAACAAACCATTTGTTTAATCTAATAAAGATAATTTGTTTCCATTATTGCAACATTAGATTGTACCACGAAGGTGAAAAACTAAATAATGTAATAGATTAGAAGTAAGTTAACAAAAGCTATTTTGTTTTGTGTAAGGTCTTTGCTTCAACGGTTCGGTACAAGGCGTGTCTATATGGTCTAAGATACAGGGTACCAAATACAACAAACTAATAAAATTTCAGTATAAAAACATCTAATAGGTAAAGAAATAATAATAAGACTTACTCACAATCAATTTAATTTAACAATCTGACGACCGGTTTCGCTTTCTACAATTTGCAAAGCATCTTCAGGTCTAGATACAAAGTTAAACTAATGCTGCAATAAAATAAACCCAATTAGGGTGGTGTCTAATAAAGATAAAATAAACAAATAAGTTAGTTCATACAAATTATAGTAATTATGCCAATATTACATGTCTGTGGTTTTCAAAATGAATAAATTTGAATATATAAAAGGTATTAACAGACAAGGTAAGACCCACAATTGGTATAAAGTAGTAATATTATATTGTAATAAATTAATAAATGAGCAGATAAATAAAACAACACAAACATTACTTACATGCCGGTACTCTATTAATTGATGGATGGTAGGTCATGGTTGCAAAAATCATGTATTGTTGATTGGAGAACTTTAATGTGCTATTGCAGTTGTTTTGACAATAATCTGTTCTCCTCAAGAACTTCCCGTTTATTGTCAAAACAACTGCAATAGCACATTAAAGTTCTCCAATCAAAAATACATGATTTTTGCAACCATGACCTACCATCCATCAATTAATAGAGTACCGGTATGTAAGTAATGTTTGTGTTGTTTTATTTATCTGCTCATTTATTAATTTATTACAATATAATATTACTACTTTATACCAATTGTGGGTCTTACCTTGTCTATTAATACCTTTTATATATTCAAATTTATTCATTTTGAAAACCACAGACATGTAATATTGGCATAATTACTATAATTTGTATGAACTAACTTATTTGTTTATTTTATCTTTATTAGACACCACCCTAATTGGGTTTATTTTATTGCAGCATTAGTTTAACTTTGTATCTAGACCTGAAGATGCTTTGCAAATTGTAGAAAGCGAAACCGGTCGTCAGATTGTTAAATTAAATTGATTGTGAGTAAGTATTATTATTATTTCTTTACCTATTTGATATGGACTCACACAAGCAACACATTCATGATTATAAAAACATCTCTTTAGTTTTTATAAGGATTAGTTTGGATTTGTGCATATTATTTAGCCCCCCACCACCGGGGCGCGCTAGGACTCTGACTCCACTCTTTTGTATCTTCCGGTATAACTCGCCTTAATTTGTTTCTTCCACCCTGCAACGTTTTCTAGCTTTCTGCATTAATCGATTCATCATTAGTACGGAGACACAGCTCGAAGTGATAACGTACACCTTGTTTTTGATTGATGTGGAGTGTCAGTCCACGCTAGGGTAGCTGGTTGGATAGTCCTATCAATCCCTACCCTCCGCAGATTCCAGGTGTTTCCTGGCCCGGGAAACTAGTACCTGCTTAGGGTCCCTTATCCAGGGTCACGGATGAAGTTTATAACGGCAGCCCCGGCGGGGAAGAATTCCTTCGGTACGGTGTGGATGACTGAAGTGGCAATCCCTTGACTTTAGGGATTATATATAATCACTGCATGTGATGAAGGGCAACAGCAATCATCAGTATCAGCTCAAGGCGCAAAGGAAATAATCCTGGATTGGCTTGAAACTGGAATATCACAAGCTTGACTGGAGCAGTTTAAACGGTTGTGATATTGCGATGGAGAAGGCAACAGAAAACCACCGCATTATTATTCCTTAAATCAATCATAATGGCACTATCGTATGATAATAAAAGGTATACTGATCATGGTCCCCGGACACCAAGATCTGACAGGAGAAGACAAGCACACAGGGCTTCCCAGGCTGTTATCCAGCGAAATCACTGTGATAATGGAAAAGAAATAAGAATAAAATCAGGTATCATAATAGTGACATGGAATGTGAGAAGTCTCTACCAGCCCCGTAAGGTACAAAACACCATACGTGAGATGATAAGGCTCTATATACCAGTTCTTGGAATAAGCGAAATGCGATGGCCGGGGACTGGTAAATGTAGCATGGACGACAAAGATGTATTCTATTCCGGAGAAGAAGGCACTAACCACCGGAATGGCGTCGCATATATGGTACATAAAGAAGTCTCTTGCTGTATTAAATCTGTAAGTGACATTTCGGACAGAGTCATCGTGATGCAATTACTCAAAACCAGTAGATATAAATCTGGTCCAAGTTGATGCGCCCACAGCCAGCAGTAGTGAAGATGACATAGAGAATTTTTATGATGATATAAAGAAGGTAATAAGTCAGCTGAAAAACAAAGACATTACAATAAAAATGGGGGCCTTCAATGCCAAAGTAGGAAATGGCGGACAAGAAAACATTGTAGGAAATTTTGGACTTGGACAACGTAATGACAGGGGAGACCGTTTTGTAGAATTTTGCGTAGAGAACAATCTATGTGTGACAAATACATTCTTCAAACTACCCAAGCGTCGTTTATATACTTGGAAGTCACCCGCAGATACTGAATAGAAGATCATAAGAAATCAGATCGATTATAAAACAGTTACCGAAAGGTACCGAAATTCAATCAAAATAACTGAAACACTACCTAGTGCTGATGTCTCCTCAGATTATAACTTATTAATCAGTGACATAAAACTCAAACTTAACAAAGTTAAACACCAATAACCGACTAACTGAATAAACACTGACTGTATTCGAAATAATAGTCATTCAATTACACACGAGATGGAAAAGAAGTTCGAAAACTCGGAAAAAACACATAACGTCGTAGACCACTGGAATCATGTCAAAACCATTATGCAAGAACACTGAAAAATACAATAAAATCCATAAAGAAAACCGAAGGAAAATCCAGGATGCAAAGGAAAAATGGTTCAGCAACAAATGTCTTGAAATAGAAGAACTACAGAAAAAGAATCATCATCATCATCAACTAGCCTCTAACGTCCACTGCTGAACATAGGCCTCTCGCATGCTTTTCCACTTAGTCCGATTTTGCGCCATCTGAATCCAATTTGTAGTCACTCTTTTTATGTCATCTGTCCATCTCGTTGGGGGTCGACCTCTATTTCTGTAAGCTTGTATTCGGGGTCTCCATTCCAAAATTCCTTTTGTCCACCGGTCATCAACTGATCTTGCTACATGACCTGCCCAGTTCCACTTTAGTGTTGTTATCCTTTCAATAACGTCTGCTACTCCTGATCTTTTGCGTATAGTAGCATTGGGTATTCTATCACGTAGAGAAATCCCTAACATGATTCTCTCCATTGCTTTTTCCGCAACTTGTAGTTTACTCACTGTTGTTCTTGTGAGCGTTAGGGTTTCTGCGCCGTAGGTCATCACTGGCAAAATACATTGATTAAATACTTTTATTTTCAGACACATTGGAAACTTATACCTAAAAATATCCTTCATCCTTCCAAATGCAGCCCAAGCGAGGTTTATTCTTCTTTTCAGCTCGATTGTTTGGTTGTCTCGACTTATTCTGATCTCATGGCCTAAGTATTTATAGGAGTCAACTTGCTCAATATCTTTGTCTTCTACTGAGATGTTTTTGTTGTGGACTAAATTTGTCATAAATTGTGTTTTTGAAAAATTTATTTTAAGACCAATTCTTTTTGTAGCAGTATGGAGTTCTTGGAGCATTATCTGTGCCTGATCAAAGCTGTCTGCAATAAGAACGATACCATCTGCAAATTTAAGGTTATTTAAAAATTTTCCATCTACATTGATGCCCTTTTCGTTCCAATCTATTGTTTTACAAGCGTATTCTAGCAGAAAACAGTGGCATTCTTTTTCTAACAGAAAAAGAATGCCACATTTAAATATGTAAAAAAAACGAAAGAAATAACTGGAACCTATAAATCAACTCCAAATAGTTTACTTGATAAATATTATAGTCAATAAACAAGAAAGATTAGAGAGGTGAAAAGAATATATTTAGAAGCTGTGTGATGACGATAGAATAGAAATTCAAATCGAAAATATATCGACTGTCCAAACATAACATCCGTTAAAATTTAAAGAGCTATAAAGCTATCAAAAAATATGAAGGCAACCGGTCCAGATGAAATTCCAAGCGAAATAATCCAACTACTCGACAATAAGGGTAAACATTCTCTTCTAAGCCTCTTCAACAAAAATATACGAAACAGGACATATACAAACATACTGGCTACTGTCAAAATTTGTAATGATACCGAAAAAAATAAATGCCAAACAGTGTATCGATCATCGCACTATCAGTCTGATGAGTCATGTACTGAAAATTTTCCCAAGAATACCGCACTCGAGAATTTACAACAAAATAGAAGTAAAGCTAAGTGAAAACACAATTTGGTTTCAGAAACAACCTTTTAACCAGAGAAGCACACTTACCTCACAAATTCACGAACAACAAATAATACCAATCGCACTGAGTGAATGTTCATAACCAAAAGTCCTTATTTACTCTTCCAACAATTAAAAAACCAATATTTTCAACTTTTTATGGGACAAATAAACACAAAATAGAATTGTTTGGAAAGGTTTTCTAAGCCCTGTCCATTGTGACGTCAGACTTAGGCAGTTCGTTCATGTGAAAAAATGTTTTTGGTGTTTTTATTCTGTCATTAAAAAATAAGGTTTTAAACGTTTTGGGGTAACTATCTTTTAGAAAAGGCAAAAAGCTTTAAAATGACGATTTACAAAAATATTTGTACCTGTTTTTTGTTTAGATAAATGTACAAAAAAGCGAAATTTTGAATAAATTAATTTACTTCTAACTATTGCAAAAATTGCTCTAAAGTTTTGAAATTCGAGAACAATAGAGTCAGATTTTGTTCCCCCAATAAAATTTAATTTCTGTAATTTTTCACAATCTACTATTTTCTCCCAACCCTTAGAATGTTAAAAAGTCCGGGATATCTTCGTTCAAATAAAATCAATCCATTATACTTTTCGTTACCTAACATTCTACAATACCAAATTGAATAGTTTAAAAATGTAACTCAACATTGTTGGTTGATGACATATTACTAACCTAGATTAGCACGTTTCTCGTCTTTGAACAAACTCGAACTGGAAAAATATTTCGTTACAAAATCTATCTTAATCATTTTCTATTAGACGACATGAAAAAGCAATTACTTCAACTTAAAAACTTACATAATAGTAATAAGTAATAAAGAAAATTGGGTTAAGCTAATACTCCTACATAAAAACGAAGCACACTATACACATAATGGTAAGCAATAAATAAAATCAACTAACCACTAAATCAAATAATTTACACCGATCCTATTCAGTACTAAAGCCATTCAACTAAACGTAGTAATTTAAATTTCATAATTTGTTGTTGTTCGATGTTACATGACATCAGATCAGACAATCTGAACAATCATTCGGACAAATTTTTAAGAAATAAATCATTTAGAAATCGATTACAGTCCTATGTAAAAATTATCAAATAACAATAATATGTAGAAAAAAAGTAAGGTTGATGCCTTAAGAGACTGTGGTAGATGTACAATGCAGTAATTCGATCTACTTCTTCTTTCTTTTGATATATAGACTCCTGAAGCCTGTTTTTTTCTTCTATATGAGCCTCCTGCATTGTTTAAATTATCACGCCGTCTCTTCACTGGTCTTTCAACATTTCTACGACCACTTGCTGATTTATCCCATGCCATTTCTGTTTCCGTTTTGTTGCCCATATATTCCTTGATTGCATACTATATAATCAAGGAAAATCCTGGCCATTTCTTAATAATAGATGGTAATTTCAACGTCAAAATAGGCACTAAGGAAGACTCCTCTGAAACAATATTGGGAAATTTTGAGAGCGAAGCAGGAATGATAGAGACAAACAACTCTAAACTTTTCTTTCGGAAAACAATCTCTATCAAATGCACACCTTTTTTAAAAAGAAACACCACAGCAGATGGACATGGGAAAGCCCTGATGGAAATTCTAGGAACGAGTTTGACCATTTCTTAACAAACAAAAAAGAATTATTTAAATCTGTCTACTACTTCGAACTTCGCCACTTGGTGCAGTAGATTATTATTTACTCTGTATATGATCAATATTTTTGTTTTTCCGGCATTGATTTGAAATCCGAATTCTTCGCTTATCAAGCTTAGCCGTTGAGTGGTGGTCATTATTTTAACTTCATTTACTGCTAGTATAAGTGTGTCATCTGTATCAAGCAGTTTGAGAGAGTGACTCATAAGACTAAAGGCCGTATGACACTATGCATTTTCTTGTATCATTTCTTATATCGTTTCTGATATAACAAAAAAATTGATAGTGTCATACAGGCGTATAGTTTCTTATATCAGAAACGATACAAGAATTTGTGTCCGCTGCATTTTCTTGTACAAGAAATGCGCCAATTTGTGCGCAAAGCCGCTAAAACGTAAAACTTGTTTCATGTCATATTTTCGGATGGAGGCATAGAGAAATAAAAATAATTATTATTTTTATTTCTCTATGGCTGGAGGAGAACTTTGATATATACCAGAGATATGTAAGTATCTCTGATGTATACATACAATTAGGCCAAGCAGACATCAGAGAAAAGTGCCCACCAACAATAACCAAGATTAGAACATCAGTAGCCATATTGAAAAACAATAAATCACAGTGATTGTATCAAATAGCATCGGAACTACTGAAAGTAGGAGGAGATGTTTTACTAAAAACAATACATAACCGCACTAAAAATTCGTGATGATGAGTTTAAAGATTATTTTATATCTCCAAATAAGAGAGTAGAGTTTCAAGAGCATACCATTCAAACACATAATTAAAAAAAAACAAATAAATTATTACAACCAAATTATTTATTATTTTGTCTTCCATTACAACCTGTTGAATATCTTCAAAAATTGTGGTTTCCAATTTAGTTTTCATATTGGGACATTTTATTTCTTTCATTTTTGCACCACAGTATTTTTAAAAATAATCAGTAGCATATGTTCTCAGTCCCCAGTAGCTTGGGGTCCTCAGGCCCTTGTTCGGTGCCTCAGGTACTGCAGTTCTATTTTTATAGGTGTCAAAATTTCGACCAATCATGTGCCAAATCACATACAGTTTCTGGTAAAAGAATCTTGCATAGTGTCATACAGGGCAAAAATGTACGTACAAGAAACCATACAAGAAAACATAAATAACTTTCTATATCAGAAACGATATAAGAAATGATACAAGAAAATGCATAGTGTCATACGGCCTTAAGTCTAAAGTCTTTACATTATGATGTCTTAGGATTTTTATGTAGGATAAATCTAGACTCCAAGCATATTTGTGGCATTATTCCAGTTTTGTATATATAGTTATAAATATTTGTCAGTTCTAAGACATCATCGTCATTTAGAAGTTCGAGGAAATCTTATGGTATTTGGCCAAGGCCTGGAGATTTCCTATTTTTTCTTTGTTTTTTGGCTTTCTCTACTTCCACTTTTAAAATACTAGGACCAGTATTCGTATACTTTGCGGTGTAAAGTGGTAGTATCATATCCAGGAAGAGCTCATTTATGTAACTTCTTCATAGTTGATTCTTCATTTGAACTTTGATACAATGAAAGCCAGATATCGAGCATAGTATTATTAATTAAATCTTGCCCAAGCACTTTAGCTTCCTAGAGCATCTTCAGGGGCATTTCGTCATTTTTTTCTTCATTTTTTTCGTTTAAGTAGAGAATTTTTTTTGTTTAAGTAGAGAAAGTTTTTGTGTATATTAAACTCTCACGATATATTTGTTTCATTCAGGCCTTTTTTACTCGCATCTTTGTATCTTATTTGTCGATATATGTCTCTACATTGAGTCTCGTCTTTATTTTTCCACTAGCTTTCCTGTTGAATAAGGTCTACTATTTTATCGATCATTTTTCTCTCTATCAGGCTTTTTCCTTATTGAAATTTTTCTGGATTCGTTTCTGGTTTCAAAACTTAGTTTGCTATGGTGACCATCTGACGACTGGAATCAAATAATTATCAACTAAAACATGTAAGTGCAGAATCTAATAATTAGAAAAATTAAATAAACCTAACTGAACACGTAGGAATGGTAAATGACGCATATTAAATGGAGAAAGCATCAAGTGAATGAATACCGACAAAACAAGTATTAAATCAGGATTCATTCTTAAACTCCAACTACTATGTAAGAAAGCTTTGTTACACATGGCAGAGTACAGGATTTGTAGATAGAAGAAGAAGAATAACGTTGTAAAAAATGTATGTACTAAAATAACACCACTATATCTTCCAAGGAATATGTTTTGATGAAGGAAACGAACCTTTTCTCTGACAACTTACTTTGAAAATTGAGAACATGGCTTTTGGAAGCATACAAAATAATAGAATAGGGCAGTTCAAATAGGTATTAGGCACTATACAAATGTATAATACCTAAATCTAAAACGACTATAATCACACAAATTTGGAAAAACTAAAGTGATAGTGATTTTCAATGTAAACTAAGTTGTAGCAAAAATCAAAAGACACTGTAAGATATATTACGTGTCACGTAAATATAACAAAACGCTACTTTTTAATGCATGATATTTAACTGTTATTTCCAAAAGAAACAATGTATTTTTGTCCACATACCTTTGGCTTATGACTATTTCTAATGATGTATTTTTCGCAATAAAGTTAATCCCTGTATAATAATGTTTTTACCCAGTCCGTCCCTTGTTACAAGTTTGCCTTTATGTGATGCCAAATGTAGAAAGTTGCAAATCTATTGTTTAGATTTATTACTATTGAGAGGAAAATAGGCCAGACGCATATTGGTTTAGAGTGTGTGGTATTACTTTTGTTACATAACCTTGACAAATAGATGGTTTTGTCTATGTTAGCATTTAAAAATAATAAATTAGTAACAGCCTGCGAAAAGTGTGTACCCAATAACAAAGGACAGCATGTTTAAAAAACAAGACGAATAGAGTACTTTATGTTGCCATAGTTTAAAGAATCAAAGCAATTATATTATTTTCGCAATATTTACGTTGAAAATATACATAAACAAATGCACAATTTAGATCTATACCTAAGTATGTGTTCGTATAATAAATTAATACAGTGTGAATCTGAATACTTGGATAAGATAGCTCAAAATATAACCTAGGCTAGATATTCATCATCATTATTAGCTGGTTTTAAGTCCACTGCAGGCCATAGATCTCCCCTGTTTTTATCCAGAGTGTTTTTTTGTATCCTAACTATTGTGTACATGGTCTTCCTCTATTTCGTTTATTTGTTCCTTATCTGTTCTTGGTCTCGATTCGGTCATCTTGCCTTTTATTTTTCATCCTTGCCACGTGGCCAGCCCATCTTCATTTAAATCTGCAATCTCTCTCTACAACATAATGGCCACCGAAAGGAAAATACTCTGATCTACAGATTAAGGACAGAATCGAACCCTCAGCAAGATATATGTTATCCGCACTATATGGTTCAAACAACCGAGCCAAGCAAACCCTTAAAACTCCTTGCCACCGCCGAGGACAAAGACTCACCAGGATTCCCCAAAGAAAAGTTCCATTCCTTCTAGCAAAGCTTCTACACAACACTGGAAATGAACTTCCTGGTGAGTACTTCGACGTTTTAGAAGCAATCCCCCTAAAATATCGCAGTTAACAATTGCAAGCCAAAAACGCTAATCAAGAGTTGTTCCTAGTATGACTGGTCTTGAAGTACCTCTCCTTGGTTTGTCTGGCTGACCAAAAATTCCTCTAGTGCGTTTCTTAACACAAATGCCACCTTCTGAACCCCAACTCTTTAGCAATCCACCACCAAAAACCAATACGCAAAATCATTCTGACGTTTATCACACCCCCTAGCTCAAAAAAAGCAACATTCCTTTAAGCAGCAAAAGCCTAAATAAAGTTAAAACATGAGAGACAAGACTCTACAGCATCTCTAATTCTGGTTTTATTTTGTAGGTCTTCGTTTGTTGTCTTGTCTTTGTGCTATTCTTAGTTTTAAAGCATTGTTTGTTGTCAGAGACAGTGTTTCTGCACTGAATGGCATTACTAGCGAAACACAGTAATCGAAGCATTTCCACTTTAGATTATTTAGTATGTTGTCGTCTTTAAATACGTTTTTAAGAACTCCATATTCTATTTGTTACCTCATCTGTTTGATTGTTTTTGCCGATTCTAATTTCGTGTCCAAGGTATATTATGTATTTATCAAGAAGTTCTACTTCGTCTTTCTGAATTTTTAAATTGTTATTGGGCACGAGGTTCATTATTTATTTTGTTTTGGGGATATTTATTTTTAAACGGATTTTTCTGCATGCTTTTTCCAGTTGTCCTGACATGGAGTTGATTTCACCTAGGTCATTTCCTATTAAAACTATGTTATTAGCACAACTCACGTTGTTCCGTCTTTTCCTGTCTACAGTTATCCCTTTATAATCCCAATCAAGGGATTTAAAGCACGTTTTAGATCAGTTATAAAAAGCTTTGGTAATAATGTGTAACGTTATTACGTTTGTCGCATTTCTATCAATATTGTATACGGCTATCAATGCGACTTTCAGTTAATGCTACACTATCTAGTGATACTAAGTCAAACTCTGCGTGGAAATCTATAAACACTAATACCAGAGGTCTTCTGTATTCTATGGATTTTTCAATGAGTTGAAACTGAGGTGGTGGTTGGTGCCAAACTTTGACCGAAATCTCATTTGTTCTCTGGTTTGGTACAGGTCTAGTTTTTTATCCAGTCTCGTTGTACATAATATGACTTAATAGGCTTATGGGTCGATAAAGGCTAGATAGTAGGTTAATACAAATACTGATATACTGAACTTTAAACTCAATTTTGATTATTATTATATATGATATAAGATCTAAGAGGATAGTAAATAGGTACTATTAACCACTTTTCCCAAGCCCACTTCAACTTATACCAACAAAATTAACCGATATATCATATCTCAAAAACAAAAAAATTATTGACAAGAAACTAGTCAAATCCTTCCATAATTACAGTGGCTACTCTCTTAGGTTTTACGGTCTTCCCAAAATCCACAAGCCACAACTCAAGACGCGACCCATATTATCATCATTAAATGTTCCTAACATCAAAATAGCTCAATTTCTAACTAACTTTCTATCACAAGCATACAATTATAATAATGACTCTAACTTAACAGATTCTTTTCAGTTGAGTGAATCCATTAATAATTGTCAATTATCCAGAGGCTTTGTCTTAGTAAGCTTTGACGTAGTATCCTTGTTCACAAATTTTCCACTTTCCAGTGTATTAACATAGTCCAGTATCGTGGGAAACAGTCTCCGAATTATTAAAATTGACCTTTGACAACAATTATTTAATTTTTAATGACAAATATCATCGTCAAATTTTCAGAACACCTATGCGATCTACGATTTCCCTCATTCTAGTCACCTTTATACTAGACGATCTTATTAATGAGAGTATCAAGAAGTTAGATTTCCAGGTTGCCTTTGTAAAACGGTATGTCGACGATCTGATTCTAGCAACTCCACTGGACAAGGTGTTGGGAACCCTGGGAAAATATTTGAAACTAGATTCTTGCCTTCCTACATTTGGTAGATAAAAAATAAATACAACTCTCGAAGGACCAGCGACCAATAGGTCACAAATAAATAGCAGTATCGGCATTGTCAACAAATCACCCTTTTGAATGATAATAAAAAATATAATTGTTTAAATAAAATGTTCTTAAAATTTACAACTGTTCATACTAAATGTTCTTAAAACTAAATAAATCCGATTTATACAGCAAAAAAATTTATTTATATATCCGGCAACCCTGTAATTTGTCGGACCAGTATTTACGAAATATTAGCACAAAAACTGTCGATTTATTTTGTATAAATTGTAATAGCAGGTACTTACATATTTTATGCACTAACACTGAATTTACCTGGGTAACTATTTAATCAAAATGAAGCTAATTGAGACCTGCTTCTATTTGCAAAGCGTGAATAGTATATTACTTTGAGGCGGAGAAGCATGACTTTTCTTGACGCACCCGATATTACGCGCTGAACGAAGTCAGGCGCGTAATAGAGGGCAAGTCAATAAAAGTCGCTTCTTTGCCGAATAAAGTATACTATTTTTTCTTCAAACGTAGCAATTTTCAACCATAAATAGTACAATTAATACGCTATTTTTACTCGAAATTAACTGTGACAACTATCAAAGTCGTCTAGATGTTAGAAAATTAAAATAATTAAGTCGTCGGTGGGATTTGCGTCTCCCTGGTTACAGTTGTTTGACAGTTGTTTGCAATTATTAAAGACAGCTTACTGTTGTTGCAACCGCAAGCGCAAATTTAGTTCGAAAATGGAAAATGAAAAACTGTAGACATTGAGGATAAAGAAAATGTAATAATTATCAAAATCCCAGACAGTAAAACACGACAAATTAGATCTTTTACGATAATTGGTCAAAACTACATTAAACTGTATAAAAAGTATGCATCACTGCGGCCTGAAAATTTCACAGAAAACCGATTTTTTATCAAGTACCAAAATGGAAAGTGTTACCGAAACGTCATGGGAATACATTCGATCAGCGCAGTAGCCCAAAAAGTAGCTAGTTATTTAAATTTAAACGATGCAAGCGCATACACGGGTCACTCTTTACGACGAAGCAACACTTTTAATTGATGGAGGCGGAAATCTAGAATGCCTCAAACGACATGGGGGCTGGAAATCAAGCACGGTTACCGAAGGATATATAGAGGATTCAATAAGAAATAAGAACGATAATGCTCAAAAAATTTTAAACACTCATGATTCGCCAACATCGGGAATGATTGCTGAAAGTTGTTCTCGACCATTAGTATCATCAACAATTACCAATGCGTATTAAGAGTCGGGAACATTTTTGCACGGTTTCAATTTTGAAAATGCCTCATTAACTAATTGTACTTTTAATAAAACTATAAATAAAAATGATGTTTAATTGTTGTTAATGACATTTGTATTGTTGCTTTGTGACATGTTTTATATTGTTGCCATGACATTTTTCCCTCCGCCGTAAAGAAATGGGAAAAAAAACTGCTGCCGGCGGAGACATCAAACTCTGACAGGATCAAGTTAGATAAGTAATGTCATCATTATTTGACGTTTGAAGAAAAAAGGAATTACTTATTTCTAGTTAAGAAATCAAAGAGGGAGTTTTCACTAACGTGCTTCTATTTGAGAATACATAGATAAAATGAATTAAGGGTATTTTGGTTTGAAAAGGTAAATGTAAAAAAATTGACAGGCGCAGAAGATACGAAACAGCATGAAGAAGGCATGTCGTGCTAACCGTAGGTCTTTAATTTAGTGGCATGGAAAATTAAAATAGTTTTAATTATTATTGTTTAGTTATTGAACAAACTATTGTAGAAAAGACAATTATTTTCTACAATCCCGTTTTTAGATATGGAGAATTCCACTGTTACATACGGGACATATACACAATTTTTCCAAGATTATAATGTTTGCCAATTTACACTTAGAGCACAATATTTATGCATTTCATAGACTCCTGTTGAAAAGATATGCAAGATGTACTTTTTAACATGTGTTATCAATAACAATTGTGTCTTGTAACTTCACTGCTTCAAAAAGAGGAGCTGTCACGTACGGGATATCTCAAGTCAACCACCTATTTGCAGGGAGAAACTCATTGTGATATTTCAGCTCAAATACGTATTACAGAATTTAGTGTAATTTTTGTGTGTGAAGCCATAATTACACACAACATAACCATGTATGCAGATATCCATGAATTCTATAAATAAGCTTAAAACAATTTTTTTTTGTCTGTGTCACGTATGAGACTCATCCATCACGTACGGGACTCATCCGTCACGTACAGGACTCATCCGTCAAGTACAGGACTTTTATGTCTATGTCACGTACGGGACTCATTCGTCACGTACAAGACTTTTACATCAAACATGTAAACTAAGTTAGGTATGACAAATAAAAACTAATATTATTGGTTAGAATGCAATTTTATTGTTTAAAATACACACAACTTATTATTCGCACACATGATAACACATTACTCACTACCTGGTATAGAAACGAAATATGGTCAGCAAACCTTTCTTAAATTACCATTAGACACACCCAATCAGATACAACTTAATCTCGTAGAATATATTTACAATATATATTTACAAAGACGAATATCTTAATCTACTAAAGTCCATTCTCATTGGTAACTCCTATTCCAAGCACATCATCAATAAATGTCTTTTTTCTAAATGCTATGGGCATTCTATTACCGATGTATCCAATTGGTTAACATAAGAATCAGTTTCCAACAATATACATATGAATAACTCTCCGTTCACTCCTGAACAAACCACAAAATATGTTTCGTTTCCGTACTTATTACAAATTACAAACAAGCTTACCAAACTTTTTAAAAACTTACCAGTCAAAATAGGCTTAAAAAATACTAGAACCATAGGAAAGTTATTTTCGAAGGCCAAAACTGTATTAACCACTTTAGAACAAACTAATGTCGTTTATCATATACTCTGTGCAGAGTGCAACTCCTGCTACATTGGCCAGACCAGGCGCTACCTTCAAGGTCGACTAACGTCCCATAAAAGCGACATTAGGATCTCTAAACCATCTTGTGCCCTTGCATAATATGCTATCTTAACTTATACATAGTATCGATTTCACCAATGTCAAAATACTTTGTCAACAACAAGATTATCATAATCCCTTCTTGAAATGTGTCAAATTCTAAAATATCCCACAGCTTAGAGGAGTCTCTCATCGACATAGACATAGGTATTTTTATTTCTACATCAGTCTCTGTTAAAGGTAGGTATTCTACTTTTGCATCTGAAAGTACAAAATTAAAACTCTGTAACGACGACTTTGAAATAGTTGAAATCTGCAATCATGAAGATCTTCAACCACGTTCAAGAATAAACTTTTTTAAATTCAACAAATCCATTAAAAATGATACAGTTATCGATGAACCATGAAAATTCCATAAGAAGTGGAATAATCTCTGATAAAATTCGTCGAGGGTTTGACTAAGTATAAATGTATCTTAATAATTAGGGTGACCATATGTGCTTTTTTTAGTAGGACAGTACTTTCTTTTCAAACGCTGTCCTATTGTACTTTAAAATTTATGAAGTACACCTAAATGTACTCTTTTTCTTAATTACACAAAATTAAGTCCTACTTTTTGTCCAAACAAAATATAATTATGATCCGAATTGATGCGCTCACTGTTAATTAGTCTATTAACCTGTTGTCTAAATTCCGACACTTTTTCTCGTTTTTTATATTATTTTGTGTTGTGTGGAAAAATAAACAATTTCATCATGTCATGTTAAAAGAAAATGCCATTTTAACGTCGAGTTGCAAGCAGAGTATCCTTTTATGAAACAAAAATCAAACGTTTCACCGCATATTGTGTTTTGCCAAGTTTGTAAAAGTGATGTTGATATTTCTAACAATAGTCGCAGTAATATCAAACAACATTTGTAAAAGAAAAAATACATGTTGGCTACTAATGCGAACTCGAAGAGCAGCAAATTGGAAACCTTTGTTAAAAAAGAAAATTTAAGTTCTGAAAATATGTTGATTGCTGCCAAGGAAGGTACTTTTGCTTAGCATAAAATTAAGCATTTGCAAAGTTTCAGATCCTTAGACTACACGTCAAAACTAATTGTAAGCATGTTTGAACCTAAATTTGCGGCAGCTAGAACCAAGACTGAGGCGATTGTAAAAAATGTTTCAGCTCAAGAGGCTCAATCCCAATTAGAAATTGACCTTCGAAAAGCAAATTTCGTCAGCATCACAATTGATTCGTCGAATCATAGAGAAATTAAAGTTGTGCCCTTAATGGTAAGATATTTTGATGGAGAAAATGGTGTCCAAGTAAAATTACTTCAGCTACGTGACTTACCTGGTGAAACATCAGAGCAGTTAAAAGATTACGTGGTCAATGTTTTGAACCACCATAATTTACTACAAAAATTCATCTGAATGTCTGCTAATAATACAAATACAAATTTTGGTGGAATGAGAAAAAAAGAGTGAATAATCTATTCAGCAAATTAAATGCTTCTCGTGGTAAGTGATTGGAATTGGTTGTGTGGCACACATTGTTAAGGCTGTTTTCGCAGCTAAAGCATATTGCGATTTGAAGTGGGCGTATCACTTACTTTTCTAAACTGCTTACGTCAGACCCTACGTGACTTCCTAATATGAAATCTATAGTGAAGCGACAATGATGAGGAACACGTTTCACTATTAGATTTCAGTATTTTTTAGCAATTTTCTTCAAAGTTTGAATACGCTTTTCTCGATTATTACTGGACACAGAAAGGTGAAAAAAAAATCAACGATTACAGAAAAAAAAACTCTTTCAACTGATGGGCGTAAAAAGTTTGGTTATAATAGAACGTTAAACAGTATAATCCAATTTTTCAACAGAAAATTCAAAAAAATAAAAAAAGTAAAACCATCAGTTTAAAGGCAACATAATTTCGTATAACATGTTCAAATTTCGAGACATTTCGTCGGTAAATAACAGAGAAAAAATTTTGGTGCACCGATAAAACAGCCTTAATAACTGTTTACAAAATGCGACGGTCGTCTTACCCATAGACATTGAGGTTATTGCGGTCAAGATTTTTAAGTATTTCTATATTTTTACAGTCAGAGTGGAAAAATTAAAACAGTTTTGCGATTTTGTTGATATCGAGTACAAAAAATGTTGTCGTTTTCAAAAACAAGATTTTTGAGCCTAATGCCAGCCATTTAGCCAGCCAATTATACAAATGTTGGAACCCTTTAGAGCATATTTTTTGTCGATTGATAATTGTCCAACAGTTCTAAAATAGTTTTTTCAAAATCTAATCAGTGAAACATGAGTGTGGTTTGTGCATAACATTGCGTCTCCCTTCCACAAAGTGATTTTATATGTAGAAGGTGACAAAATATGCATAACGGAAGCCGCTTTGGAGTATTTCGAACTCATAAATAAGCTTCAAATCGCTTAAATAAGTTATTTTTACCGCTTAAAGTAAGAGAGTCCCTTTCAAAACTTGAAAATATGGAAGACCTTGACCTTAGTGTGAACTATCGGGATATCTTTATCACGCATGTCAAGCAGTTCTATTCAAATTGTGTAACATATTAAGTGAACTAAAGCTATTTGGATAACCTAATTAAATTGAAAAAACAAGTTTCTTGGACTGAAATTTTATTGTCCTGTGAGGCTTTCAAAGACTACATAGGTCCGATATTGAATCACGACAAACTGTTTGATGGAGTTAGTCTAATACGAACCCACGTTACAGAAAATAAAATCACAGACTGGAATTCGAAAAATATTTCTACCGAAGATCGATGGCTCGAAATCTTCCAAAAAGAAAGGGCTTTGAAAAATCTCAAAATTCTATGTGTTTGTTTTTTGTCTGCCGGGACCAGTGCGTCGATTGAGCGGTTATTCTCAAATATCAATAACTATTGGACTCCTAGCAAATCGCAGTTAAAAATATCTACTCTGGAAGCCATCATGCAAGTCTACACAAACTTCAAAGTTTCGTGTAATGAAATGTTTCAGTTCTTATGCCGGGTCCAGACCAAGCAGACAAAACGAAAACACAATTCTAAAACAAAAACCCGATAAACCGGCGACAAAATTTGTCGTCAAAAGACAAAACAAAATTGAGACAAACTGTCCACACCAGAACAACAAAATATAAAAACAAATTCAGTTGGTGACGTTGTTGTTGTGATTAGTGTTGATTAACCATGTGGCGTTTTATCAAGAAAAAAATGAAACTGAAAATTTATTGCTAGCCGCAAGTTTTTTTTGCTCTCATCATCATCCCAGGTTGCTAAAAGACAACCCAAACGTTTTTGGATTAGACCAAGCCTAAAAATGCGAGAAAGTTGTTCGATAGACAAATTGTTAGTTCAACTGCGAGCAGATAATATTGGACTAAGTGGTGAAATTCGATCAAGCTTCAAAAATTTTTTAAGAATGCCCACCGAAGATTTTGAGAATCTAATAAGCCTTGTTGGTCCTGCAGTTGCAAAAAGACATACTAACTTTAGAAATGCTATGAGTGATTCCTACCACAGCCTAATGTATCTTTCAAAAGTATCAAATCAATCAATATCTGTAATAATATCTGAAGTATGTAAAGCTTTAATTGACAGTCTTAGTGGTTATGTAAAGGTATGTTAAACGTTTTTCATTACTATTTTTCTGTTAATATCCCTTAAAATAAACTCCATATTTATTGGATAAATATTTAATACAAAAGAGATGACGATAGATACATACTACATGCAAAATAATGACGAGTCTACTTATTTTTACATTCAAAAAGTTCATCATCAATTTCGATCGTTTTCTTGATCTGAATACTGAGAAAGCTCTGTGTCAATACTAGGTGTATGTGAAAATAAAGGTTGTGTGTTGGTGTTTGGTGGATTTAAGTAATAATTTTTTGGGTCAGCACTGGGTGGATTTGAGTATGAATGTTGCGTGTTGGGTGAATTTGAGTATAAAAGTTCAATGCTGGGTGGATTTGAGTATAAATGTGTGTCAATGCTGGGAGGAGTTGAGTATGAACGTGTGTCAATGCTGGGAGGATTTGAGTATGAATGTTGTGTGTCAGTGCCGGGTGGATTTGAGTACAAATGTTTTGGGTTGGAATTGGATGGAGTTGAGTGAACATTTATGTTGAGACTAAGTAACAGAAAAATACACTTAATTTTGATAAAAATTATACATTATATTTCTCCTACTGCTTAACTCGTTTTGGCACGCACACGCGTCCACACTGCGCCGACAACTTGTCGTCAAATACACAGACAAAACACAGACTTTTTGATCTTTACCGACTTGAAACGGGACCTGAAAAAGTTTTCAAATTTGCAAACAAAACAAAATTGTTCAGAAATGCCTCAACAAATGTTTTCGATTTGTCGCCACTTTGTCGCGAAACATGAATGTTTTTGTTTTGTCTGTTTGGTCTGGACCCGGCATTACAGAGTAAACCTCAACTTCTGAAGGAAATTCATAATTCCAAAAAGTACGACTGGCACCAAAATGATGATCAAGATGTTTAGAAAGGAACGTCGAAAGAAAATTAACTATTAAAATTTATCATACCTTTTTTATGTACCTATGTTTGATTAAAAAAGCCGTTCTTATCATTGTTTCATTAAAGATTCGTAAAATTTTGACCAGAAAAATTTCTTAGGGCACTAGCAGTGTACATATTTTCTTAAAAATTATAAATGTACCTACTTTTTTCTTTGTTGAAAAATTATGGTCACCCTACTTAACAATAATTAATAACATCTATTCCTGGACTATAACCTTTACCCACACTCAGATGACTCAGCATAGCAGACTCGCCGCGTGGATCAGGTAAAAACAAGTCTGCAAACTTTTAGCACAGATCACTACAGTTTTCGTGATTTCACAGTTGTTCATAGTCACCGGTAGTGAGCGTTGCAAACGTATGTCATTTGAATTTTTTTTGGTTGTCATTGTCAACAAAATATTTAGTGTCTGATCAATGTAAACAAATGATATTTGGCAATAACAGTAACATTTAAACATTTCATTTAACAATTTTTTCGAAATATGGACGACGACTTTTTTTACGAAAACGAAAATGATTATGATTACGAATATTCCGAAGAAAGTACATCAGAACCTGATGTGGATTTAGAAAATCAGTACTATTTGGCAAAAAATTTGAAGGAAGAACAAATAGAAAAGTCGGTAAATGCCTTTCAGAAAGTACTAGAATTGCAAGGTGAACATAAAGGAGAATGGGGCTTCAAAGCTTTAAAACAACTAGTAAAGGTACATTTCAGGTTAAAGAATTATGATGCCATGATTAAGATGTACAAAGACCTACTAGGTAAGTACGTTTCCAATTTAATTGATATATCATTTAATCGTTACTATTATTATTTCATAATATAATTAAGAATAATCATATCCCTAGAAGAACATTATCACATTCGATAACAACTCAAAAATTTTATATTTCTGGTTTTAGCTACCAAGAGCACATCCAGCTAGTAGAATTTTCAATATTATGAATAAGTAGCTTTTTTATTTATGACAGTTAATGTTCACATATATCTCTTCAACTTCCTTTTGTGTTTGTGACTGAAATATTGTAGTATAATATAAATTATAGTAGTTACTGTTGTAGCATTGTTTAAAAAAGAATTGTTCTTTTTTAAACAATGGTTGTAGTATGTTGGTTCATTGGCGTTGATTGATTAAAAATTATGGAATTCTATGAAGATGTTTTAAGCATAGGAATTGCTGTTCTTGTGATTTCCTTGTAAATCTATATTTTACTTCATTTTATTTAAGTATTATTGTTCAGTTTTCTTTCTTTTTTTTTAATTACGTTCTTTTTGAACAAGTTTGTATTCGTGTAACCTAAAAGTTTTCGGCCAATATCCCTTTTAACAACCATGTCAAAAATCTTGTAATCACATGTAAATAACCAAATTGTACAATTTGGTTTATTTTGATTTATTCAGCTACTGGTTTAACAGGTAATATGGTTTTAAATTGATATAAGGTTGTATGCTCGAATAAATGAACTTTGAAAAATTAAAGGCAATTATATCAAGCACAATTCCCTAATTGTGCTAGATATAACTGTCGATATAAATGACATGATTCAAGCCAGCACAGTCTCTGTTGCTACTATTAGACATATATACACCAAATTGGACAAAGGGATATTTTGTGTATTTGTATCATTGGATTTGCAAAAAGCTTTCTAAACAGTTTACCATAACATACTTATTTTAGTGTTTTAACAATATGGAATAACTGTAATGGCTTTAGTTTGGTTGAGAGATTATTTAAGTGTCAGAATACACAAAGTTCTATGTAACTATGTGCTAAACGCAGCAGAAGACAATTGCATTTGGAGTTCCACAATGGTCTATATGATTTATGTGAGCTCATTATCCAATTTACCACTACAGTCCATGTTATATCTGTATGTTGATGACACTGGTCTTCTGTATGCCAATAAAGATCCCAGACAATTAAAAACATGTAGAACAGGACTTAATAGAAATAGATGAGTTGTTTAAGTATCACAAACTCTCACTTAATATGTGCAGTTAAATGATAATTTCAAATGTAGATGCACATAGGGAGTGAAACTTTGGAATATTCAAATGTTAATAAAAATTTATAAGTCTTCTTCATTGTAAAATGGTGTATTATTCTGTAATAAACTCACATATGTCTTATTTAACTATCATATAGGGTAATACGAATCACAAACGGCTTCATCCTTTTACGATATTACAGAACTGGGCTATTAAATATGTTTTTTCACTGCTACGCCTTCATTCAATGTAAGAGCTATACATCCCCAGAAGAATACTCAATATTAAATCAATGTATTCATTACAATGTAAGCTCTCTCAACTACTTACAAATATTAACCTAACACTGACAAAAGATGTACATGACTATCATATTAGGCAAACAGGTACTTTTCGTACAGGAAGAGTGAACTTCTGGTACGCAAAAAAGCATATATTCACATGATCTGATCTTCTATAATAAGCTACATAGTAATATGAAGGAAAGTCGACTAGAAAGATTTACTTTGAACTAAAACAATTACTTTTGATAACTATTTAACAGGAATCAGATTTGAATTGTTTTAATTTTTTATTGTATATTTTGAATTAATGGAAAAAAACCTTTCTGTATTAACATAGATTACTTAATCACATTATGTAACTAAAATATAAATTATTTAAGCTTTATAAAACCATTGTTAATGTAGTACTCATAAAACCAATATAGCTATGGCTCTTGGTTTGTTAATGTGTATTTGATTTAAACTTGTATATTGTGAAATTAATAAACTAGAAAAAAAACTAATGTAATAAACTTACTATATTTTTCCAGTAATGCCTGTCTGTAGTTATGTGGTTCCTGTAAAAAAATAATGGACTGTTTTAATGTATTGAAATAATACTATTGAAAAATCTTAATACAATGGATAAAACTTAGACTAAAATTATTTTGTAGATTTTTTAAATTGAAAGTGTAATTGTTTTTTTATATCGAATTAATGTGTCTCGACATCTTTGGTCATTTAACGGGAGCAAAGGTTTACAATACCTATATAGTTATGATACAGAGTTTACAATAGTAAAGTGATAACGGTATTATGTAAATTATATTTTGTTAAACAACTGTAGTCTTTAAGAAGTCTATTAGGCTCTTGAGTCGGCTTGAACAGTTCAGAAGTTATTTTAAACTGTGGGTTATATTGTTGGCAGTGGGAGCATAACTGTTGGTCTGTAGAGGAAATAAAATGACCGTGTGTCAAACGTTTGTGTCCTATCCTCAATCTTCGTATTGCTATCTTCTCTTTTCTGTTCAGGGATGGTAGGGATAAATAGCTGTTAACGTTAGTTAGGTTGTATTTCTCTGAGTTTTGTTTCTTTTGTGATCCACAATTCCTGCCACTTGCCTTGGATATTCCTTTTGAATTTTGATTTGATATCTTGTTGGAGCTGTATGTTGTAGATGGGTAAATTGAATGTAGATGCTTCTTTCGCAGCGCTGTCAGCCATCTCATTTGCTTGGATGTCGATATGAGAAGGCACCCATATTATTATTATTGAAGTTCCTCGGAAAGTGTGGAGATGGGTCGATTCTAGTATTTTTTGCACTAGGTGATGTTGATTGAAGTGAGTGAGTTCTCCTAAAACACGCTACATTCGTTGGATATTCGGTATTGTCCTAATACTGTTTCAACTTTAGTGGCAGAACAGCCAACTCCATCTGCGTTTTGGGATGCATCGGTATAAAGCACCGTATGATAATGGGATGTATTCACAATATCCTTGAAAGCTTGTCGAAAAATGATATGATTTGTTTGTTGTTTATTAAATTTACGGAGAGAAGTGTTTATAAAAGGAGGTGTTCTAGACCACGGCGGGGGATTCTGATTTTATAGATGTATCTGTTTGAGATAATTTTGTGTCTTGGCTAATAAGGGTTGTAGGATGTGTGGGAAAGTATAAATTAATGTTATAACAAAGATTTAAAATGACATTCTTTTTTCTGAAAATATGACTATAACGGACATATTTATGTTTGTTAATCAAGTGTTTAAAATTTATAAATTATTACATGTTTAGGTGTTTTTTTTTATTCTATGAGATTAATAGAGATATTAATACTGAAATTATTTCTTATCTTTCATATTCTCATTGTTTTGTTGTTTTACTACTCGACTCAAAAGTCTTATTAAAAAGTCGTTTTAGTTTGAATATTCTGTTAATAATTTCCAGAATTTTGGTATTGTATCTGTTCCTGCTTAGATCCTGTTTAAAAGTGTATCAGTATTCTGGCATGTCTTTCACATTATTTGATTTCAACCTCTAGTTGCATTTTCTTATACTATCGCTAGGCGCTACTACCAATACATGAATAACATGGATCCGTTTTCCCACACTCTAATTTTTGTCTGCTCTGAATTTTTTCTCGTTTTCATTCAGGTTTCAGAAGTGTGATTGGTTTTAGACTAGATAAGCAATCTATTCGCCTTAAAAAAGTGAAATGTGAATAGTAAAGAAATAATGGAACCGATTAATAAGAATAAACCGTTTTCAGTGACTTCGCAGAGTTTTTTGCTACGAGTGCGAACTTGTCATGAAACTAAAAGTGCGAATTTTGTCATGAAATTTGCTATGTGGGGTTAGGATAATATTTGGAACGACTTTTTTCCAATATAGCTAACTACACTGTTTGTGAATTCGCAGTAGGCCGCGTTTAACATTTAAATTTCAATGGAGTATCTTAAAAAATGTAAACACACTGTAAATAATGTGATGAACAACTCAGTCGTTAACGTACTTTGTTGTGACTAAAGAAAGTGGAGGAAATCATAGCCTAATATTACCTTCTGACGTCCATACTGCAGTTTTCACAATGATTTTGTCTAGGCTAGTTTTATTTTTTAGCTATTTTTGACCACCTGATAATAAACGTTTTCATCGTAATTTTATTCTTTTCATCATCATCATTTGTCGCTACAGCCCTCTCATGAGACAGGCCTGTCTCAAAACATTCTTACATCATTCGTACTCCAAATTTTGTTCTTTGACCTATTTTATATATTTTTTTTTTTTCGTTAATTGTACCTATTGAGGTTTTTAAAGACAGGATGTGTTCAAAATCTTATTAAATATTTTGGTGACGATTCGTTATTAAAATTTAAGATTAAAATTTCCTACAAACATGTGTGATGGTTATTAAGATACAGTGAATTAAAAATTTAAACTTGAAATTAAATATTTATTATAAATCAAAAACGTGTGAATATTTTATTCAAATCCGGTGAACAATATGCTTTAAGAAAGTTATTATTTAACATAAATAAAATTTTGAAAAATTTAATCAGTGGCGCGCTTTTGTGGCAAGATTTTCCTCCCCATGTTTTACACCACTAAAGGAATTTGTTTTTAACTTTCTGTTGATATATATTTTGATAAAGAGGTAATAACCTTTTATTGAACTTAAAAGAACGTTATTGCATGTATCTAGTTCTAAACAAAATTTTGCAAAGAGTAATTATTTTAAAAATTATAGAAGTGTTATTTGGCTAGTCACAATTTTACTATGCTGGTGACATCAATATGATCTAAAAGATACTTTCTCCATTCGGTCTGAAGGATCTAAGAAAGCGAACGCCGTATTAATGGGAAGAAACCGAAAGACAGTCTTTTTCTTAGTATTACTCCTCAGCTTTTCCTTTTTGAGGGGTGGCTGTTCCTTACTTTTCTTCGCCGCTCATTTTTGTACAGCGTGTCTTCTTCATTTAAACATTTCTCTTTTAAGTCCTTTGCCACACAGTCCTTCCATCTTCTTGGGATTCCTCGATTTCTCTCCAGCCGATTAGCCAATTCAATTCAGTCGTTCTCGATTTATTATAAAAAAAGTTATAAAAATATAAAATGGTGTTTGTTAAATGTCATTATAAACGTCGTTAAACTAAAACTGTATATTGTTCTGAAGCTATTTTCTTGTGGCATTTTAAATTAATTACTATCTAACTGGGAATAAGCCACAATTAAAGATAACAATACGTTTATTGACGTTTCAATTTCCACTTCGGAAATCGTTCTCAAAATACAAACAGCAAATTAAACAAATTTTGTTGTTTTGTTACATATTGAAAAATTCTTCTAATAATTTAATTTTATCTGACTCATTTATATTGGCAATTCAGACATACATTATGCATTTTAAAGTAGACGACTTTAAAATGATATTGCCAATATTGTTGAGTTGCGCTCCTGGGACGACTTTACTTATAAGATAGTTCATTCGATTACATGAAATCAACTTTAACTTGAGAATATCCGTCAGAAAAAAATCATAGCATGTAATTCGTCTTTAAAAAGACAAACACATGACATGATGACAGTAAAATTCTCCTGTTAGTGATTCCATAGTAAATTATGAGTGAAAACCAGGAAAAAAACCTCATAATACTATCCCGACATTGTAAGTATTTGTTCGTGAATTTAGCTTACCTTCAACAAACCTCAAAATTCTGATTTTATATGTTACGTTATTTAAAAACCATAAATGATGTATCCTCTATATGTTACTGACTTACTAATACTGGTATTTTCTTATTAATAACTTCCTCTTTCAATATTGGTAACCAGATTCTACTAGATTCTGCCGAGGAATTTGCGACACAATTGGCCTCATTTAGCATAATTAGAGCCGCTTCTTTGATTTTTCTTTTTTTACCATCCGTTTTCTTTAGGACTACATTTGAATTATTCCATTGAACCCCATGTTCATTATCCCATGCGTGTTTACAGATTTGAGATCTATCAAATTCTCTATTTTTAATATAAGATTGATGTTCACTTATTCTAACATTTAATGGCCTTGATGATTCACCTAAATAAAACTGATCGCATTCACAAGGTATTTTATAAATGCATTTCTTTGTCCTTTCTTGTTCATTGTTAGGTTTGGTTTTGGACAAAATAGATCTCAATTCAACATTTCAACAACATTCAAAACAACAAACACGTTGAGATCTATTTTGTCCAAAACCAAACCTAACAATGAACAAGAAAGGACAAAGAAATGCATTTATAAAATACCTTGTGAATGCGATCAGTTTTATTTAGGTGAATCATCAAGGCCATTAAATGTTAGAATAAGTGAACATCAATCTTATATTAAAAATAGAGAATCTGATAGATCTCAAATATGTAAACACGCATGGGATAATGAACATATTGTTCAATGGAATAATTCAAATATAGTCCTAAAAGAAACGGATGGCAAAAAAAGAAAAATCAAAGAAGCGGCTCTAATTATGCTAAATGAGGCCAATTGTGTCGCAAATTCCTCGTAGGATCTGGTTACCAATATTGAAAGAGGAAGTTATTAATAAGAAAATACCAGGATTAGTAAGTCAGTAACATATAGAGGATACATCATTTATATTTTTAAATAACGAAACATATAAAATCAGAATTTGTGTTTATTGAAGGTAAACTAAATGCATGAACAAATACTTACCAAGTCGGGATAGTATTATGAGATTTTTTTCCTGCTTTTTCCCTCATAATTTACCATGGAAATCACTAACAGGAGAATTTTACTGTAATCATGTCATGTGTTTGTCTTTTTAAAGACGAATTACATGCTATGATTTTTTCTGACGGATATTCTCAAGTTAAAGTTGATTTCATGTAATCGAATGAATTATCTTATAAGTAAAGTCGTCCCAGGAGCTCAACTCAACAATATTGGCAATATCATTTTAAAGTCGTCTACTTTAAAATGCATAATGTATGTCTGAATTGTCAATATAAATGAGTCAGATAAAATTAAATTATTGGAAGATTTTTCACTATGTAACAAAAAACAAAATTTGTTTAATTTACTGTTTGTATTTTGAGAACGATATCCGAAGTGGAAATTGAAACGTCAATAAACGTATTTTTATCTTTAATTGTGGCTTATTCCCACTTAAATAGTAATTAATACTAAAACTGTATAGGTGAAGTCGTATAAAACATTTTGAATTTACAATTTAAAAAAGTAAGGGCCATTCAGCGGGATAAAAATATCCTTTCTCCTAAGTTGGACCAACAAATACACTTTCACAAAATTTTATAGCAATCGGTTCAGTGGTTTTTGAATATTAGCTTGGACAAGTATCGTGACACGAGATGGTATAAAGATATATCCGCTAGTTTTTATTTTAGTGAGTACTGTTTTGAGAATTACATTTTAAATCCTAAGCTGATATTTTGCTTTCAGGATATATAAATAATGCTGTGACTAAAAATCAAGGTGAAAAAGCTATTAATTCCATTTTGGATTACACATCTGCTTTACAAGATATACAATTACTACAAGATTTATATGAAATTACTCTGTCAGCTTTAAAACATGCCAAAAACGAAAGATTGTGGTTTAAAACAAATACCAAATTGGGTAAAGTGTATTTGGAGAGGGGCGATTTTGGGAAAATGGCTGGTATTCTAAGACAACTTAAATCCACTCTTACTGCTGATAGTCATGAGTGTGATCCCCACAAAGGTAAGTGTAGCAATTATTGTAAAACTTATTTTCCAAATATATTCCTAATAAAATTCATACAAAACAAAATATATAGAATGTTGAAGCACAGTTCAACAATTCACAATTTTGATTTACAGATATCATAAATATCTAGAAGTCTTTATTTGAAGCTGCAATTTTATTTGAAATATTAAGAGAAGTTACTAATGATACGTACCTACTTACAATTTCTTCTTCTTCACGTGCCATCTCCTCTAAGAAGGTTGGCAACCATCATGGCAATTCGCACTTTCGACGCCGCTGCTCTAAAGAGGTCAGCAAAAGTGCAGTTAAACCAAGCTCTCAAATTATTCAACTTGCAGTTTATAAAACATCAAACATCATTTGATAGAATCTTCTCCTTCAAGTGCCCTCTATATTAGTGGAGATTGCAAAAAGTCGGCAAACTGTGTGCTGTCCTGTCCAATCACTCATGTTCTTCGGCTAAACACACTGCCTACGACTAAAATCCTCTGCGCTCCTTTATTTTTCCTTCTAAGATTAGTTTTGAGAGCTTCTATCTCTGTTTTCCCCTTATTCTCAAAAGTTCTCAAAAAATCATTTGTGACGTGAATATTCATATAGAATATTCTAAGAATACCTCGGTATATGCACATTACGAAGGACTCAAAGCGATTCATTATACCGACTTTCATGGTCCAAGCTTTTAACAACCATACAAGACAGAGTACACTTCAGTACTCAAAGTACACAAAAATATGTATTACTTCTTGAGCTATAGGCTGTTAAAAACATCTTGGAACACCCTGTATATTATCTGTATTTATAAGTTTAAAATTTTTGAATATATTCCCTCTGGTCCTCTTTTTTCTTTTTGATTTCTTTTAGAAAAATATCCGAAAGATACCAGACAGAAATAATAAAAATAATAAAATTGTAGATGGAATCTCGAGAATCATGAAACAAAAGAAGATCAACGAAAGAAATATACAAGAACAGAGTTATTATGACATATCATGTTACCTTAATTTTAATATTTTTGATTATTTAATTACTTAGTTTACTTTTTTAATCGTCATAAACCGTGAGGTACCGGTGGATACCCGAGATTTTATTCGCAAAAAAAACTCGTTCCGGGTGCATCGCCCGAAAAACGGTGGTTTTAGCGGTTGTGTTCGTGGGTGTTTTCATCTATACTCTTGCACTTACATACCTTGAGCGTCCATGGGCACACCACTCGAGTCCCGCACTGTCATATCATCGAGGATATCTTCCTTGTAGTCTATGAGGATTTGCATCAACCAAAAAAAACGTTGGAAGAAGTAAAAGTTGGTAAAAACTTCCTCAATGTAATATTGTAGTGTCAGTTGTTTTCATAGTTAGCAACTATCTAAATAAAATCGAAATATGAACATGTAGTCCAGTCGTCAGAGCGTTGATCCCTATAAATCATAAGAACAAGCTGAATTTTGCAGAGAATATTAATTTTGGGACACCAAAAAAGATGCTAAAAATTTTGCCACCCTTACCCCCGGGCTTTTTCCTAAAACCCCCCTCGCAGGGGAGTAAAAACGCAAAAAAATCGATTTTACAAGAATCTGTACAAAGTAGAAAAAAATGTTTCAAATAAGAAATGTAGCTGAGACAATTTTAAACAAAAATGTTTATATTCATTTTTTGTGTAGAATGAACCGTTCTCTTAGAAACAACGCCTGAAGCGACTGTCGAATTTGAATGTAAGTTATGCGCTCGAATTTAATGTTCTATAAAATTTGTATCAGTTCGACGGTAAAAATTCGATATCTTTTGATCCAAGTGTCCTATCGACAAAAATCGAGATTTTAAAGGTAAAAATGGGTTAAAGCTTTGTATGCAGTTTTTGTATTTTGCCGAGAATAAACTCAGTTTTTATAAATGTGTTAATAAATAAACGTGGCGCGATTTTTGCCATTTTTTACGATTCTCTCGAGATCAATAAAACTGATCACTTTTCTTGATCAGTTGTAGTAAAATTTTCATTGTTATAGTTTATTTTTATGAATGAGAGAGTAATTAGCATAATTTTAACTGGTATCTCCGACCACTCCATGGGCGTGCTCAAGATTAATTGAAAAATTACTTTGAATAATTGTAAAAAATAAATGAATTATTTCAGTGTTATTAAGTGTTATGTGTATGTAAACAAAAGTGACCTCTTTTATCACACACTATATTAGAACTGACTGGCCTACATTAAAAAGGGTTTTAAAAAATTCACATTTTTTTTAATTTTTAAAAATTACAAAAGAGAAAAAGAGTTTTTAAAACCGCCTAAGGTATGTTAAATAGATGAATAAAAATATTAATATAAAACTTACAGCTACTTGTTACAAATCCAAATCAGATTCAGAAGATGAACTTTCAGAACCAAGAATTATAATAACTGTCTCGATCATTTTATCAGTAATATTGTCCAGCTTCCACATTTTTTCCTCTTCTTTAATAGTGTGATTTACTGCCTTTTCCCAGTTTTCAGGTTTTACATTATTTACGGCCTCCAAAAACAACTGTTTAACATCATGAATTTTAAAAGTGGTATTTTTTCTTGAAACTTCACTCTTTATCTGTGCCCATACCAGTTCAATCGGGTTTAATTCACAATGACATGGTGGGGATCTAAGTACTGTCATTCCACGATTTTTGGCAATTTCATCAATTTCGTATTTTTTAAATTTTTCTTTATAAAGGGCACACAACGAATAAAGTTCCTTTCTTATAGATCCGGGATGGTACGTAATATTTTTTGAACTCAGCCAATTCTGCAAGTATTTTTTTAACCACTTGGTTGTGGGCAGTCCTTCTATAAGTCTGGAGTGATAACTTGCATTATCCATTACTATTACACAGTTCTTAGGAAGAAGATCTATCATTTGTTCGAACCATTCTTGAAAGACATCAGCGTTCATGTCTTCATGGTAGTCACCGGTACGAGTTGATTCAAAAGTTAATAAACCACCTTCAACAAAACCGTCTGAACTGCCAATGTGTACTATTATCAGCCTGCGTCCCTTTCCTGATGGTGGGTTTAAACCAGTAGATAAGTTATTTACAAAAGCGTGCCTGACTTGTAACAGTTTCATCCTGCCAAAATTTATTTGGTGTATGACCCTCGTTGATCCATGTTTCATCAAGATAAAATATTTTTTTTTTTGTTTCTCATTTCCTTTATGGTTCTTAGAAAATGTCTTCTCCATATGACAATATCGCTTCTTTCTAATAAAATAGACTTTCTGGGATTCTTTTTTCAGCGGAAGCCTATTTCTTTTAAAAGTGTCCATAACGTACTTCGACTCATTTCTGGGTAATCCTTATCATCTCGAACTGAGACAAGAACTTTATCCAATGTTGGAAATTCTTGTCTAAAGAAGAATTCATGCACTTTCCGTCGAAGTCCTTCTTTAAAATGATATTCTATTTAAAATTTTGGTTTCCCTGGAGCATTACGTGGCATTTGAAAACTACCACATTTCTCTTCTTTAATAACTCTGTAAATCGTAGATTTCCCAACACCAAGTGTACTGCTAACTAACTGAACGGTCTCATCAACACTTTCACATAAACGTTTGTCTGTAAATGATTTAAAACAATTAAATATTAATGTTTTTTCATTAACTGTTAAAGGACCAATTTTTCGGCGTTTACACGGCACTTCCAAATTTTCCATAACACTAGTATACACAATAAACTGCACTTGCAACTGAAGTACCTACTTTTAGTGAACTGTTAAGAATTTTGAATACGCCACTTGGACCTTCCTACAAAATGGAAAAACCCACTATCACATTTTCTGTGGAATAAGTTTAGAAGGTAATTATCTAGTCAATTACTGTCGTAGATTCCTGGAATTAAAGAATTAAATGTTTGATTGTTGAAACCCTTACTTCGTGGAATGCACTCATTTCAGATAAAATAAAACGTTTTATTTTATATAAAGAATTAAACTTTAGTTTGCAAATAGGTAGGTAGTTATTAAACTTTTATTGGATATATATAACCAATAAAATAAACATCTTACAATTCTTGCAAATTCATTAGTACCTGTTCAACCTCCATCACTCCGACACTGGCAACCTTATTTAGGGATTAGTAACCCTCACAACTATTGTATTCTATTCTGCTCCAACCTTTATACCTGGTGGTCATACTCAATTTAAAATTGTTTTCCTATATACTTCTGTAAACTTGTTGACAAATATCTGTTTTTCATTGAGTCACCCGTATCAACAGTTTAGGGATTTGCATACATAATTTATTGTTTTATTCCTCTCTGATACATAAAAAAACACTATAGAGATCAATCTTTAAAACTTCTGACATAAAATTTCAATTTTGAGTTGTGGCAACAGAGATATGAGTTATTTGAAATATAAATTTAAAACGCAGAATTTTATGTTTTACATTACAAACGATTACACCTCACGAGAAATGTATTTAAGAAGACGTTTTTGGGTCTAGTTTATTGCAGAAGTTTGGTTCTTTTGAAAAACGTACTAGTGTAATTGAAAAAAAAAAAATTTAAATATTTTAGATTGTTTGTTATGGGAAAGTTTAAATCCAGCGTTTTTTAGGCATATTTCAAATGCCTCATAATTGTTGCCAAAATTCAAAACTAAAATTTTATACTATAGGTTTTAAAGGTTAGACTCTAGAACAGCATACGAAAGCTGAACTCTTTACCTTTAAAACGCATCTTGATTTTTGTCGATGAGTCACTTGTATCAAAAGATCGAATTTTTACCGTCGAGCTGATACAAATTTTATTGGACATTAATTTCGCGCGCGTAACCGACAGTCGCTTCAAGCGTTATTTGTGAGAGAACGGTTTATTCTACACAAAAAGTGCTAATAAACATTCTTGTTTTAACAAAATTTTCTCAGCTACATTTTTTATTTAAAATATTTTTTTCTACAGCGTACAGATTCTTGGTAAATCCATTTTTTTTTTTCGTTTTTACCCACCTCCGAGGGGGATTTTAGGAAGAAGCCCTGGGGTAAAAGTAGTAAACTTTTTTGCATCTATTTTGAAGTCCCAAAATTAATATTCCCTGCGAAATTCAGCTTGTTCGTATGATTTTTAGAGGTCCAGTCTCATTTTCGTCTCTGACAACTTTAATAATGTAGCAAGAATGGAAATAAACAAAATAATTTATCATTCGATATTTAGTATGGTCCTGCACTTGAACGGTGTAATTTAAAAGAATATAATACATTCTATGTATCTTCAATATTCTTAAACTTACATAATTTAACTGGACCCTTTTAAAGGAGTGAGTTATTCTTATACTATAACGCTATAGTTAACGTACCAATTCTTTGGTTACAATAAACAATTATTTCTTCTCTTTCATTGTTTAGGTACCCAACTTCTTGAAATATATGCGTTGGAAATTCAGATGTATACACAGCAGAAAAATTACAAGCAACTTAAAGAATTGTATGAACGTAGCCTTAAAGTACGCTCGGCCATTCCACATCCCCTTATCATGAGTATCATCAGAGAATGTGGCGGAAAGATGCATCTAAGATCGGGAGATTATGAGAAGGTAAAAAAAGAAATAATTTAGTACTATTAATATAAATATATATATATATATATATATAATATATATATATATATATATATATATATATATATATATATATATATAAGACGTTTCGCTTTATACTTCTAAAGCTTCATCAGTTCTCTAAAATACAAAGATGACATAGAGTTTATAAGAAATACAGATCTAATAATTTATTACTTACAACTCAATATGTAGTATTAAAGATGTTATTGTATATGTACTTAAGTTTTAAACTTTAAACGTACATTTGGCTTCATTTAGATATGGTTCTCCAATGAAGACAAACAAAACACTGATTTATCGCAATCTATGCTAAACGACGTGACGCGATACCGAAATTTTTTTCCCAAGGGCCATATGTTCAACAAATTCCAAGGTTTGAGACAATTATGAACTTCTACGGGGGTCATTGAAAGATTAGTTATACGGGTGGATTTGTATGACGGAAAAATTTGATATGATTTTTTTTTGTAATTTATGTTTTAATGAAACTTAGAGATCTGGGATGATTATGTTATTGTTTTGAATGGAAAATAAGGCTATTTTAAATGATGAATATTGTTATTATTTATTGCGTAAGATGAGAGAGTGGTAAACCTGGCTCAAATTGTCGATGTCGGTTCCTTTATTTATTGCAGATGGGTTTTTTAGGATCTCACACATTTCAGTAAAGGAGCGTTTTTGATGGTTATTTTGTTTCGCCAGTATTTTAGTATTTGAGAAGTCAATGTGATGTTTGGTGGAAATGGTGTGTTGTGCAAGGGCACAAGAGGGTTTGGAAAATCTAATGTCGCTTTTATGTGAAGTTATACGCCCTAGAAGTGAACGACTGGTTTGGCCAATATAGCAGGAATTGCATTCAGAACAGGGGATCTGATAGACAACATTAGTGTGCTCTAACGAGCTTAGAGGAGTTTTGGACTTGGAGAATAACTTTCCAATGGTTTTAGTGTTTTTTAGGGATATTTTGACGGGTGAGTTTTTGAATAGTTTAGTAAGCTTGTTCGTAATTTGTGGGAAATATGGAAGAGAAGCATATTTTGTGGCTGGTTTTGGGGTTAACGGGGAATTGTCAGTCTGTAAGCTATTGGATATGGAGGCTAGTATTGCACCGTTAGGTGCTTCAGAAATAGAATGACCGTAGCTTTTAGAGAAAAGATATCTGTTGATGACGGATATGGGGTAAGAGTTATCAATGAGGATGGATTTGAGTAAATCCAAAGATTCCCTCTTGTACCGCGTATGGGTCAACGTGTGTACTCTAAAGCTAAGAGCTTGTACAAGGTTATGTTTGTATCTCATTGGGTGTGTAGAGTGGTAATTTAAGAACCGGTTACTCGCCATTTCTTTCCTGTACCACGTAGTACCCAATATGTTGCTATGTGTGCGTATGGGAAAAAAATTTCGGTATCGCGTCACGTCGTTTAGCATAGATTGCGATAAATCAGTGTTTTGTTTCTCTTCATTGGAGAACCATCTCTAAATGAAGCCAAATGTACGTTTAAAGTTTTTGTAAATCTTCGTTTCTGCGAATACTATTTTTTGCATGTTCCTGTTAATTTTTTTTAAGTTAGTTCTAAATTTATGAGTAAACTTAAGTACATATACAATAACATCTTTAATACTACATATTGAGTTGTAAGTAATAAATTATTAGATCTGTATTTCTTATAAATTCTATGTCATCTTTGTATTTTAGAGAACTGATGAAGCTTTAGAAGTATAAAGCGAAACGTCTTCTATAAACTTATGACGTAGTTGACTTCTGTTTTTTATTTTGCCAACCTGACTGACCGAATAAACCTCTGGATTTCACTAGTTGAATACTTTATTAATATAAATTGACGGTCGTAGTTTTTTCAAGAAATTCTACTATATATATATATATATATATATATATATATATATATATATATATATATATATATATATATATATATAGTAGAATTTCTTGTGCTGAGGTTCATAAAAAAAGGTTTTCTATGGTCTATGATGCTTTGACATTTTTATTGTTTTATTGTTTCGTCAGTATATGCATGCATTTTTCAACAAATATTATTGACTCAAAAACACTTTATCAAAAACATATGATTTAAAAAGAATCTTTGACTTAACCAAGTATGCAAAAGTTGGTTACGATTAAGTATACAATTAAACATCACAATTAAAATTTATCTTTTAAACAATCTATTATTTTTAAACATCATAGGTGTACTGAAAATATTCTTTTGTATATGTATTTTAAATTAAATTGAAATATATCTTGTGTAAATTTTTGACATGATTTTATCACTTATTGCACTATAATTTTTTTAATTTCTGTAGATTCTAGGAACTCTCTCTTTATCAGTTATATTCACTTTTTAGGACCTTAGTTCTGTCAAAATCAAATTTGTTTCTGTTTGTTTTTATGTTTTGGTGAGTTGAGTTGAGTTGGGCGGTTGAGCTTTTTTTTGTCACATTATTTGTGATAACGTTGGCATGCAAGTAACGATTGGTATGTATGAGTTTTCGATAAACAGAGTGACCAAATTAATTCAGTCAATAATACGTTTGTCTCTATACGCCTTTGCGATGATGCAAGTAGACCCACTGAGCTCTCTAGTTTAAAACAAGCCCTCATCCATCCAAAACGGTTACCGCGAAAATCACATTAATAGGAGCATCCACAGACATTAATCTCCCACTCAATCTCAACCCAAAGACTCAGACCCTCATCATACGAAAGATTTTCTTCCTCACATAAAGGTGTCACTGACAAAATCGACAGAATTCTAAAATCAAGAGGAATACAGACAATATTTATCTCCCAACGAAAACTTTTATTTCTTGTCCGATCAATAATAGACAACATTCCAAATGAACAACACGGAGGTTGTCAAATTCCTTATGCAGACTGCCACCGACCCTATATAGGCCAAACAAATTATAGAATCCAAAATAGCATTTATGAACATTCCATTTTTGTTTGCAATTCCGACTCAATTTCAAGTCTAGGTCAACACTACACGATTGATTTTTCTAGAACCATAGCCCCCATTCGCTTTTATAAACAAAGAATTATCCGAAAGGCATAGAAATTTAAAAAATGCCAAATTATCTTAATAAAAGAGATGGCGGCATATTGTTATCTTCGACTTGGAGACCTCTCATAAAGAAAATACCGTCCGTTCCACTCGTCAATCAAAATCCTACTGTCAGAAATGTTCGCGTCAATCCTCACGCGAAACCACCCAAACCACGTCACCATCAACGGTATAAATGGTCCGTCCTCTATTCCCAGCACCAGTAATGCATTGATTATTGATTAGTGAAGTAGTGTCGTAAGACAGTAGACAGTAGTTCAACCCGGAAGACTGTAGAGTTTAATATTAATTCCTGAAATAGTATAAATCTTAGCTCTAGGTTTAATGGTACTCACCGCGGAAATCTTTCGGAACATATATAATATACAAGCGGGAATATTTACACCTCGTTTATTTACAATATTAGCTTGCAAAAGAAGACGAGGTTACAAACATCTCCATTATTAGTATATCGGTGGTAGTAATGCAATCTTCAAGTCAATACTCGACGAGTGCATTCTAAATAAATCAAATTAACGCAAATCTAATATTGTGACATTCTTTGTCTTGTTTTTTTTTTAAGACTTACTACTTTAACAATAATATTTACACCTCATCTGTTTGTAACTGTTTTTAACATATTTCAATATTTTGCTATTAGCAGATAAAATCTGCAAAAGAAAAACAGGAAGATTTAAGTTTGTTTGTAGAAAAAAAATCCTGATAAAAAAATCACGTAATTTCAAATTTTAGCCTCTAGAAGAAAATAACGCATTTGTACATACCTTAAGTTATTGTTTATAAATTTTGATTGTACGCATGATGTTGATGGCACGCATGAAATCAACTGGGGCAAAGGAGACTGAGAAACAAATGTCCATCAGTTGAAAACTTCTTCAAGCCGTCTTTATACGGCAGATTAACAATGATCAGACAAATATTTGCGAGACTGTTGTTCTAAAAAGATGGTATATTGGTGGTGTTAAACCATTCGCGATAATTTTTTAACCTTTTTTCTTCTTCCTATTGATCTTCTACTTTCTGCATCATAGGTTGAAGCAATTGAAATTTATTATCTTTCATGATGTGTCATGAGGAGAGCAGTTTCTTCTTTTTAACAATCTGTACAACTTTAGTCTGCTTTTTTTCGATTTTGTTATAAGTATAAATTTAGCTATATTTTTGTTTACTGATAGTCCATACTGCCCACTAATTTCTACGACTGTATTACTAATGCGCCAATAGATCTTGAAGTATTCCGGTTTTCAGTATTTATCGTCTGCATTTCTCAGATTATTATCTGGGCTTCCGTTAAATTTACTTTCATGGTCTTGATCAGATATTAAAAAATTAAAAGAGAAAATCGCAGTGGTTGGATATATACCACGGTTAAAAAAACTTACAATGGAGTAAAAACTTCTGATGTATGTATAATGGTATATATTTATTAAAATTTTAAATTATCTTAAACTAAATCGAAGGCCCTGTTTTTGATATATGATTCGTGCTCTTTTATCCTCACACTTAGTTGTCTTGCTATTTGTTCCACATATAAACGTCAAATTTTTAGGTAAAATGTATCCTATATGTGTTATCATCTTTTTATTTATATTGAAGCTGTCATGTTTTGTTGAAAATTGTTCGCAGTTAAATCCTACACAGTCCAACCGGGAAAATAAGTTTTACACTCACTTTTATAATAATCTTATAATAATTGTTTAACCCTAAGTTTATGTGCATTTTTCCAAGATACAATTGCTATACGCATATTTCTTTAACAGATTGAACATTTTACGTTTGCTTTAATCATTAACAAGCTGTACTTTAATTGAAAACAACTTCATATCTATGCAAGACGCAAAATGTATTTTATTATATACTTGAAAATTATTTTTAAGGCGTACACAGATTTCTTCGAAGCTTTTAAAAATTACGATGAAGCTGGCAATCCTCGTCGAATCAACTGCCTGAAGTATCTTATACTTACTAGTATGCTGTTGGTTTCTGCCATAAATCCATTCGACTCACAAGAAGCTAAACCGTACAAGAATGACGCGGAAGTAAAAGCAATGACACAGTTAATCTCTGCTTTTCAGAATAATAATATCAAAGAATTTGAAACAATTTTTCAGGTAAGTCAATGTATTGAAGAACTATTTCAACATTTTTTACAATTCTTTAACAACTACGTAATAAAATGATAACACGCAATTATAAATTTGAAATCACGGTATTTAATTTTTTGAAGTAATAAGTGTATCTTTTTGATGTCTGATTCTTTTATATTAGAATTCAATTTTTAAAAATCGATCCTTTAGTTTTGCACGGTTCGTCTGTCCCTCCAGGGATTATTGCAGCCAAAAAACTGCAACAGATACAGAAAAACTAAGAGCGGATTACGATTCAGAATTAAAAGTTATGTGGGAGAAATTATAAAACCGGAAGCTTTACTGTCAGTTCCGAGAAAATTGGAAACAGCTCATTTACTCGTACACCATGATAACTAGATATTATGTATATGAACAATCTTACGTCAAAATACGGTGTCCCAGTGGCTTAGGAAATGGACTTGAAATCAATTAGGCCCTGCCCGCGCTTGTTAGAATCTGATAGCTATGAACTATGATATCTAGAGTAATTTTGATAATGGATTTATCATTTATTAGGCGTACGGCGTATACAAATCACCTATAAATACTCATAGTTGAATATCCAGGTTCGCTATGTAATCAATTGCTCCAGGCGTCACGTTCAGAAAATCTGTCACTTGTCCAGCATAGGATCTCAGAGGGATAGATCATCCTGTCATGATATATCGGATTTTTTGTCACTCCGCGCCGCAGTAACATTCTGGGGAAGAAGCACTACCCCATTTGAACAAAGAGTCTGCACAGCATCCATGCTCCATTCTGATTATATGTTCAGAGTAGTCCAAGCTTTTCGAGGCAGATCTAAATCTGAAGGCTTGCTTATTGGTACCACTAAGTTGTTGGGTTGTGGAAGGGGTTCTTTCCAGTCTTTTTTCCAGCGTTCAGCAAGAGAAAAGGAATTTTTATTAAGTCCTTGGTGCTGACCTAAGAGCTGGAAGTCTGAAGTGCAATTTATTTTGGTCAATTCCTCTACTTAGAGCGTGGATAGTGAGTTGCAGGTTGTTCTGTAGTATTTGATTCTCCCTCACGAGGGCAGTACGTAGTGTTGATTTTATAGTTCCTAAAATGATTCCCATTGTTTGGTTTGGTTTTACATCCACCTTCTTTGTGTGAATGCTATTTAACAACACTGGAGAACAATATTCCACTGCCGAGTAAACAAGTCCCAAAGCGAGCTGCGCAGTATAGATGCATTAGAACCCTTCTAGTATCGCATAATTTTTGGATGATGATGTTTCTGGTACGGATTTTTGCGGCAGTGTTGGAAAGACGTTGTTTGTAAGACAAGGTTCTATCAAGTGTAATGCTCAGGTACTTTGGGTCTTTATTATAAGGTAGCTCTTTACCATTAAGGTATATCGTGAGCTACTCGTCTGCTGATTTATTATTCAGGTGGAAACATCTGGTCTATAGGACTAGGTGGTCTTCATTCTCGGAGATATTTTGTTATTATCATCAAGTCATTTGTTAGTACAGTCTCGGTGTATTTCGGAGCTCGGTATTACGTGGCTATAGCCCAATCGTCTGCATTCCAAACTTTTCAGCTTTGGTTGTTGTTATATCTGCTATATACAATTTGAAAAGTAGTGGAGCCAGAACAGATCCTTGGGGTAGGTTATTTTTTTTTATTTTACAAGTTTTTTGATAATGTACTAGACAGTGTCACGTTGATTAAGTTTGCAGTTGCTAAAAAATCCTGTAGACTAGTCGCTGTCTCCACAGGGTGTCGTACGCTGCGGTCAGATTATTAAATACTAATGATGTTTTTAACAACCCTTATACAGCCAGTGTTGACATATGGATCGGAGACATGGACCAAGGCAGACGAAGACCTGCTTATATTTGAACGAAGGATCCTGAGAGGAATATTTGGTGGCATCTGTGAAAATGGTGTTTGGAGGAGGATATACAACTACGAGGTATACCACAGATATAAACAAATATTTGGTGGTAAAGACGTAGTATCTCTTATAAGAATAGGAAGACTAAGATGGGCAGGACATCTAGCCAGATCACAGCAGAACAACCCTCCTAGAAGAATCCTTATGTCACAACCCGTGGGAAGTAGAAAAAGGGGTAGGCCAAAACTCAGATGGAAGGATGGTGTAGATGAGGATGGTAGAAAGATAGGCGCAGCAAACTGGCAACGGTTGGCAATGGATAGGACTGCCTGGCGTAATAGACTTGGGAAGGTCGAGGCTCTTTCATAGGGCTGTAGCACCATTGATGATGATGATGTTTTTAGCTTTTTCTGAAAGCCTGCTTCAAATGACAAGTGACAACAAATAAAAAGTGTAATCAGTAATAATGGAAAACGAGGAAATTACAAATAATGAAAGTTTCGAACTTAAAGGAAAGAAGATGAAATATAAAAAGGGACCCATGACTAACAACAAATTGTTGACTCTCTAAATGTTACATATTTCGGGTTTTTTGTATTTAGATTGGACTTCGTCAGAGTTATCTATGAAGAAACTGAAGGCTTTTGAGATATGGTACTACAGACGAATACTGCGGATCTCATGGTTTGATCTAGTGACGAATTCTGAAGTTCTTCGCAGAATGAAAAAAGAACATAAAGTGCTTGTCACAAAACGGAAATTTGAGTACTTTGGTTACATTATTAAAAATAATGATAAGATATGGTTTACTTAAGTAGGTTAATGAAAGAGAACTATTTAGTAAGAGATACCCGGGAAGTCGAAGTATATTTGGTATGTTCTGGCTCCATAACCTAAGAACTTTGTTCAATATGACGGCTGTAGGCCTGTTTTGAGTAACTTTAAACAAAGTAAATATTATCATGATGAACGACCACATGCGCAATGGACATGCACTACAAGACGACAGACCTACAGAATGTTGTATGGCTAGAGGAGGAAGAAAGAGAACGTGAAGGGATATAGTGGCGCGGAGTCTTGAAACTTGGACATAGTTCCTTTAGGAAATAAATGTACAATATGTCAAATTTATGGTTAACTTGTATCAGATCCATAAAGACCTGTAAGTTATTAGTCTTGCGAAATTAAAATAAGTTGCTTTAGGCTTACTTGATCGAATTCTAGCTTACTTCTAGCTTCTAGATCGAATTCTTTCACTATTTCGTTATATTGATTTATTTATATACATATAAATTAATATATCTTGTGAACAATTAATGACAAATTTGATTTGTGAATTGTATGTTTCAGGAAAACAAAGAGAGTTTGATGGCTGATCCTTTTATTCACGAAAGTATCTCAGATCTGCTTACCCGTGTCCGAACAAAGGCGCTTCTTGCTATACTAAAACCATACCGAAATATAAAACTGGAGTTTATCAGTAAAGAATTGGGAATAAACGAAGAAGATGTCGAGAGTCTGCTAGTATCTTGCATATTGGACAAATCCATCGACGGTAAAATTGATCAGATGCGGAGGGTTTTTATAATGACGCCACCTGACTACAATAGAAAGTACTATGCTATACAAAAATTAAGTGAGCAGATTGAAAGACTTACCTTAAGTATTGGAGAGTAAATGGATCGTGCCGGTTCCTATCTTTTATATGTTTATATATTTTCTTCTGTTCAACTCATTCTTAGATTTAGTTAAAATAAAGATCTATTTTTACATTGGTTTTATTTTACTTTGGTTGCCTACTTATATATATATATATATATATATATATATATATATATATATATATATATATATATATATATATATATATAGGTACTATTGCATTAGTTTAATATTATGCGTCAATAAGAACATACCAGACACCTCACGTTTTTTCCCACGGCCTTTTTTCAATGCCTCTAAGCGTGTAGTGCTGGTCAAGTATGTAGCACATACTGGCGATCAAACAATCTTGGTATCTCCTGTACTCGATATACAAAAACATGACTGAAACCTTACCAACAGACTCTTTTCAGGGCTCTCCCACTTGAAAAATTGGACCTTTAGTTTTGGATCTGTAGAATTTATCACATTAATTAGCTAGCATATGCTATGCCAAAATCCAGTATCTATCAAGGATACTAAATAAAGATATAGATTTAGTCGCAATTTAGAAAATCAACTGTGCTACAGAACATGATCTCCAAAAAAGGGGAAAAATACCAGGTTACAAACTGTTGAGTGCTATACCGTTCAACAAACATACCGTACGTTAAGTCTTAAATTAGATATACACACTATAAATGGCAACACTGCGCGCTGTCGACTTTCCACGAAACTCCGTTGTCCCGTCACCAATAATTTGTCATTATACAGTGGTTGTAATAATAAAATGGTTTTATAATGGTAATTCTGGAAAACAGTGTGTAGATTTATTGTATGTTTTTTTGAGGAGAGACCAATTCCTTGCGTACAATCAGTTCATAATATTGTTAAGAATTTTGAGAATTGTTATTGCTTCAAAAATTGCAGAAAATGTCACTCTCAAGAAGTGTCACCAGAAAAAGTCGAGGAAAGAGAATACCGGGATACACAAATTTCTTCCTAAAGCCTAATGCTATCATATGCCTAATGAGTCATGCCGCTAAGATTTTTATGCGAATAATTTTTAACCGAATTCATAATAAGTGTGAAAAATGCCTGAGCCGTTCTTAATATGGTTTTAGAAAGGGTACAGGCACTAGTGAAGCAATTATGGGATTGACACTGATGGCAGAAAGGTATCTTGAGGTTCAAACACGGCTGTATGTGTGCTTTGTCGATTATAGAAAGGCCTTCGACCGCATTAAACAAAAGTAGGACGGACACGACAAAGCTATCATAAGTAATACATACTGGAACCACACAGGATGCGTTCGAACAGAGAACAAAAACACCAAGTACGTCAACATAGAACGAGGAATGCGTCAAGCATTTTGTCCCCCCTATTATTTAATGTATATGCCGAACATAAATTAGAGCTTCTCTTGAAGGTGCTAGAGTCAATGGAATGGTCATTAACAATATAAGATATGCCGATGACACCGTAGTATTAGCAGAAACAGAAGACCAACTAAAAATATGTATGAACATATTATCAGGCTTGGTGCCCAGCTGTGACTGTGAAAGTTGAGTGCCCAGAAAAGCTAACTTTTCCAAAACCAAAATTCTGATATTCCACAAAATCCCCCATGAACAAGTTACACCTAACACAGAAATAAATGGTATCACCCTTCAGAGTTCCCAAAGCTTCATATACCTGTGCAGAGAGCTAAATAGTCAACTAGACCACTCAAAAGAAATTAGAAGACGCATTGAAAAACCAAGATCTGGTTTCATGAATTTGCTTAAAATGCTGTGTAACCCCAAGCTATCAGTCTCAATAAGATTGAGAACACTGAAGTGTGGTCCCTATTACTATATGGCTGTCAGACCTGGACATTAAAACAGTATGACATCAACAAATTAAATTCATTTGAAATGTCGATGTTCCGCTGAATGTTAAGAATAAGCTGGACCAGCAGAACTACGAATGAAGAAGTAATGAACAGACTCCCTCATCTGGTCAATACTGTCAAAATTAAAAAGACATCATATCTAGGACACATAATGCGCCATAGGGAATTTGAGCAGCTCCAGGTAATATTAGAAAGTAAGATTGAAGATAAAAGGGACATAGAGCGAAAGAAAAAATCTTGGCTACGAAACATCAGAGATTGGACCCACACAAGAGGAAATAAATTAATTTATCAAGCCCAGAACAGAGAGAAATTTGCCGTATTGATCGTCAACCTCAACAGAGAAGACACTTAGGAGGAGGAAGACTATCACTTATATCTATAATCCTTCAGGTAAGCAATGGCCAAGTTATGTTATAAAGGCTTAACCCCATTCAGCCGTTTATGTAGACGACCTTAACAGTCATCATGATCAGTGGAAATACAAGGATAAAGACATAAATGGCGATGAATTAGTACAGAGACATATGTAGCTCTTTGGCTCCTTGCAGCTCTGGCACAAATATCCATGGTAATAGCTAAGAAGAATGGTAACTTGCTAAGAAAATAATTACATCGTATTTTGATAAATTAAAATTCTGCTATAAATCGAAAACATATAATTTTTTGTTTAAGTTAAAAGATAAATAGGTAATTAAAATTTTATATCGTAAAAATACTTAACGAACATCGAGATTAATTTTATTAGTTTAGTTTAGATGGAATCTGTCGAAAAGCAGACCATAATAGACATTTTCTATAGGAGTCTATTTTTTGCTGGAATCACTTCATGATGCACCTTGTATCAATAATCACGATATGCGCTAGTCGCAAACCTTGTGCTTAATTTTTTATTTTGTTTTTCAATTTGACTAGCTAGCTTCTTATAGTGCCGTGCATCTATAGTGCGTTGGCGAATTATCTTAAGGCCTGACGTCTGTCTTTTGCGGCATGCAAAAGATCGCCAGTGGTATTTATGCCCTGCCCAGTTCTTTATTTCCAGCATTTTTAGTGAAAGATTGTTCTCGGGTATTTGTAAAGCCACTTCAAAAATTGTTTAACTTATCATAAAAAACCGGAACTTATCCCAAATTGTGGAAAAATGCAAAAATATGCCCTGTATTCAAAAACGGAACGAAATCTGATGTATCTTCAGTTACAGACCGGTATCTTTGTTATCCAATTTTTCAAAGGTTTTCAAAGTAACTCTATATAATCGTATTTACCCTTCTGTTAGGGGATGGATATCACCTTATCAACATGGCTTTATAGATAAACGCTCTACTGTATCAAACTTAGCTGTAATAACTCAATATATTTCAGATGTTTTGGATGTTTAAGGTCAAATAGATGTGATATATACTGATTTTTCTAAAGCCTTTGATAATGTTGATCACAAATACCTTCTCTTTAAATTATCAAATTTGGGATTTGCTGGAAATATCTTAAAGTTACTTGAAAGCTATTTAATAGGTAGGAACCAATTTGTATCCTATAATGGTGTCATATCAGAATTGATCTTCACTACATCCGGTGTTCCACAGGGATCAAATTTAGGTCCATTGTTGTTCCTTTTATATATCAATGATTTATTTTTAGGTATCAATAAAAGAAAATTATGTTTTGCGGATGATCTTAAAATATACTGTGAAATTAAACTTAATAGATTTACAGAACGATCTAAATTATATACATACGTGGTGTATAAAAAACAAACTTTTTCTGAATGTCAATAAGTGTAAAGTAGTAAGTTATTCTAGAAAGGAAAAAAAATGTTGATTTTAATTATGTAATTCAGGGGTCAGATCTTGAATACACAGAATGTAATAGCATTAAAGATTTAGAAGTTATATTTGATTTAAAATTAACCTTTAACAATCATATTGAGCAGAAAGTATCCGATGCTATGAAAATGTACGGTTTTATCATCAGAAACTGTAGAAATTTTAGCGATATAAGACCGATTAAACTGCTGTATATATCGCTAGTGCTAACAAAACTAGAATATTGTAGTTTAATTTGGTATCTCATTAATAAATGTTATATGCGCAATAGATTGAAAAGGTACAACGGAAACTTTTAAAATATTTAGCATTTAAGGTTGATGGAGTATATCCCGTACATGGTTATGATTACGATTTGTTATGTAACAGGTTTAATATTGTAAGTTTAGAGTTAAGAAGAATTATATTTTCGGTTTCATTTTTATATAAGTTGTTACACAACTGTATTGACTGCAGTGATATATTAGGTCAAATTAGATTTAATGTGCCAAAAATTACTTCCAGGTCGACTATCGTGATTACTTGTCCACGTGCGAGAACAAATATGTTACTGAAGTCACCCATTTATATTATGTGCGATAATTATAACAAAATATGCAACCGTTGTGATATTTTTTCATGCTCAATTAATCATCTGATTGATAGCGCACTGATTTATGGAGTAACTTGGATTGTTAATTTTTTTTGTGTGTACTTTTTTTCTTATTTACATAGTGATTTGTTTAATTATATTGCTCTCACTCTTTATTTTGTTTTACACCTACTTAGTTTTTACACTTATTTTTTTACTTGATATTTTTGTATCACCTACTGATGATTTTATACTAATTAAAAATGTATCTTAAATTTTTACCCTAGAAATGGGAAACTGTTGGGTAATAAAGCTATCATTTATTTATTTATTTATGTTCCGTAGCCACCACATTTGTTTGCGACCTACTCCTTTCTTGCCTTCAATTTTTCCCTGGATGATTAGTTGAGGGATTGCGTATTTTTTTCCTCTCGGAATATGGCCGAGGTATCCAATTTTTCGTACCTTGATCAAACTAAGTACTTTCTCAGTGTTTGCCTTTCTTAAGACTTTCTCGTTTCTCACCCTATCTGTCCATGGTATGCGGAACATACTTCGCAACGCCCACATTTCGAAGGCCTCCAACTTATTAACGGAAGGTACTCTTAACGTCCATGTTTCCATGCCGTATAACAATATGGATCATACATAGCATTTAACCATCCTGTAGCGGAGATTGAAGGAAACATTGCGGTTACATATTGGCGGTTTAAATTTGATAAAATCTTGTCTTGCTTGTTCGGTACGGCATTTTATTTCTTGTTAAGGATCCCATTGGTCATTCATCATTATTCCCTAGTATATAAATGTTTTCACTTGATCGATTGAAGCATTATCTACTTGCAGTTGTATTCTTAAAAGTGAGTTTTTTCTTATTGCCATGCATTTAGTTTTTCCAGTATTTATCTTCAAGCGGGTTTCAATTTGGGTTATTCAATCAACGCTTCAAGTCATATATTCTTCCTACTGTGTTTATTTTATTTAACATCAACTGCATATCATGTTCGTTATCTGTTATTATCGCGGTGTCGTGCGAAACGAATGTTATTTACCTTTTACCATTATTCCACACTGAGAGCCTTTCAGTGCCTCTGCAAAAATGTTCTCCGAATTGATTGAAGAGCATAGGAGACAAAATTCACCCCTATCGCACCCCTCTTAAAATTTCAAATTCTTCTGTGTTGGTTAATTTGTTCAGTCTCACTCGTGCTTGTTGATTCCAATAGAAATTCTGGATAACTCTTAAATCTTTCTCGTCAATGTTAGCGTTGTGTAGCATTTTTATAATTGCGTCATGTTTTATGGTGTCAAACACTTTTTCATAATCGAGAAATGTTATGACTACACCCTTTCGTGGATCCATGCAGTTTTGTACAAGCGTATTCAAGCAGAAAGCTACTTTACGTGTACCCAGTCCGCTCTTGGAACCAAATTGTTTCTCACCGCTTAGATCTTCCAGCTTTCTGAACATTCTTGTGTGAAGGATGCGGAGAAACACCTTAAGCAAATGGCTCATTAACTTTTCAGTCTATGGTCTTTGCATTTTGTCGCTATTTGTGATTTAGGGATCATTATAAAGGGTTGAATAAAGCCAATCCGTTGGAATGTGGCCGGTGATATATATGGCATTGAAAATTGTTACCAGCATGTCGATGACATCATCTTCCAACACTCGAAATTTATTTGACCTTTTTATGTAGTTCAAAGCTGTCTACCTTTTCTTGTAGTGATTCCAATTCTTCACAACGTTCTTTCATCCAACTTTCTTTGCGTTTTTGATTCTTGCCCTTATCGTACGTTGGATTTCTTTGTATTCTTGTTCATTCTGATGTATTGTATATTGTTTAAAAAATAGCAATAATCGGAAAAAAAGTACAAAGAATGGCATTTATCCTTTAATTTTTTTTTTAGCCTTAGACACAACTTACAACCTTCACGTCTTGTCTAGAAAACACGACTGAAACGTGTGCTATTTCATAATTTCTGCATATTATTATATCCATATTTAGCCATACGGCTCACACTCCCTCTGAGGGGAAAATTCACTCATCCCAGATACCTACGGTACCATAAGGATTGAGCTCTGGTGGGACTCTTTCCATGTTATCGAGTCCTAGGTGACTTGGTACGTCGGTGTATCTCCTAAAAATTTTCGCACGCATCTGGACGTCGAAAGTAGCACAGCTTTCTGCATGACCTTATATAGATGTTCATTTAGACCCAGCTTTTTTATGTTTTCTAGGAGGTTCTTCGGAATGACTCCAGTGGTAGAAAGAATAATCGGTATCGTCTGGGTACTTTCCATTCTCCATTGTCTTATTTGTATTTCCAGATCTCTGTATTTGGCGATCTTTTCGTTGTACTTAACACAGATTATTGTTTTTAGGTATCGCCACATCGATTAGAGTTGTTTGTCTTGTTAGTTTATTAACTAGCACGAGATCTGGTCTATTATGTGCTACAGTTGGGTCTGTGAGCACAGTACGATCCCAGTATAGCTTGTAGTTGTCATTCTCAAACATACTCTCTGGAACGTATTGATAATATGGGAGATGGTTTTTTTGTAGAAGTCCCAGTTTAATAGCTATCTCTTGATGGAAGATCTTCCCTACTGAGTCATGCCGTTCCTTATATTCAGTTGCAGCAAATGCCTGGCAGCCTCCGGTAAGATGTTGGATCGTTTCTTGGGCTTGACATCCATATCGGCATTTGTCGTTTTGGATCTGAGGGTCTTTGACAATATATTTCAGGTAATTTTTGGTTGGTATAACCTGATCCTGAATGGCGAGTAATGAACCTTCTGTTTCAGGGAACATCTTTCCTGATGTCAGCCAATAGTTCGACGCTATATTGTCGACATAGTCTTGACTGACTTCATTCGGATGTCGCCCGTGCAGAGGTTTACCCACCAGATGCGCATTTTTTCGTTCTTAGTAAGATGGTTTATGCGCATTTCTTGTTCCCTCAGGTTGATCGGTGTTGTGTTATCTACTGCGCAAATCGCGCGATGAAGAGTAGATGTCTCCGCCTGTACCTGAAAATAAGTTCTTAAATTATTAATCTGTTTATCTAATTTCTCGCTTATATCAATAAGTCTTCGTCCTCCTAAATACCGTGGTAATGTCGTTCTTTCTACTGCACTTCGAGGATGGTGTTTTTGTGCCTTTGTGAGGTGTGTTCGTACTTTTCTCTGAAGATTTTCTATATCCGTTTTAGTCCACTTTATAATGCCAAATGAGTAGCTAAGCGCGGAAAACATGCGTAGGTGTTTAATGCCTTAAACAAATTTTTACTATTAAGATGTGAGCGGAGTAGCTGTTTTACCCTTCGTATGAACTCTGATGTTAATTCGATTTTCATTTGTTTATGGTCAATTTTTCGCCCTTGCTTTACTCCTAGATACATGTCATTTTCGCCCATACCCTCGTTGTTTTGGCCATTTTGCATATCGAATCCCCCGGGCTGAACCTTTCCCTTGACTATATTTAGTACACGACATTTGTCTAACCCAAAGTGCATACTGTCAAATGTATGCACTAACCAAGTGCATACAAATATTATTTGAAAAAGTTTCTACAGTTTTTAGCATTTGATCTAAGTGATTTCGAGTGGAAGCCATTAGTTTCAAATCATCCATATACAACAGATGATTAAGCTTGGCCACTACAGTGTTGTTGTTTTTAATGCTAAAACCTGAGTCAGTGGAGTTCAATAGCTGGGATAGTGGGTTCATCGCTAGACAGAACCACAAGGGACTTAGCGAGTCTCCTTGGAAGAGGCCGCGGTTAATTACGATATTTTCCGTTTCGATATTGTTTTCACCAGGTATTTGGAGGTGAATTTTAGTCTTCCAATCTGTCATTATATGTCTTAAGAAGGTCACTACAGTATCATCGACTTTATATATTCTTAATATATTTACCAGCCATTCATGCGGCACTGAGTCAAAGGCTTTCTTATAGTCAATAAAGGCAGTGAAGAGGTTCCTTTTTTGGTGTATGCCTGGTTAGAAATGACTGAGTCGATAATAAGTTGTTCGTTGCAACCCATGGAGCCCTTAGCGCATCCTTTCTGTTGAGGTTCTATGATATTGTTTAGAGCGCAGTGTTGGTAGATACGCTGGACTACACAGGATGTGACCAATTTATACAGAGTTGGATGACACGTAATTGGGCGGTATTTGGCTGGATCTTGGGTGTTATTTTGATCCTTCGGTATTAAATAAGTTGTTCCCTGAGTTAGGAATGATGGTATTTCCTGCGTGAAGGTTATTATATTATTATTATTATCCAGATTTAGCCATACGGCTCACACTCCCTCTAAGGGGAAAATTCACTCATCCCAGATACCTACGGTATCAAAAGGATTAAGCTCTGGTGGGACTCTTTCCATTATTATTATTATTATTATTATTATTCCTGCATTAATAGTTTCTGCATAATAATTTTGAAATTCAGAGTCTGCAAAAAAAAGTTTTCAAAGTTATACTGGGCCCAAAATAAGCACTATCAATAGTCGAAAAATTTGCTAGGTTCGCCTAGTTGACCGGTATTATGGATTACAAAATTATTATGCAAAACTATTAAACCAAAGATTAATTTAAACTGTTTACTAAAGATGTGTCAATATCTTTTATTTTTACTTTCGTTACTCATCGACGTCACCAAACAGTTACGAGTGCTGAAATAAATTCTGTTAATTTTTTTTTTGTTTAAATCGCCCTTTGGTGAAAATTTCGGTAAATATCGACCAACTCGAATCCATTTCTCGAACTTTCTTCAAAAGGAGCTAAGGAATTATTATCTTTAGTGAATGGCCGAGTTCCGGATTTTGAGTAAAACAGGTTCATGGTCGTGTCGAGCGAGCGACTGTTCAGGGACCGGTAAATACTTATGTAGGTAATTTCAATTCATATGCGAACCTTCTGTTAAATCATTACCATACTAATCGATCGACTTTCTGTAATCTCGTGACATTTTCTGTTCCACGAGTAGAGATGAGAGATATGTCACGATAGGTACATGATTTCTTGAATATCGAAAGGAATATCGGTTCTGAATCCTGCTAACTGCTCTTTGTTTTTTTCTATGGAAATTATTCCATAATATTGCAACACATATAGACCGCATCATTTTTCGTTTTTGTTTTTCATTCCGTTTACTAATCCTTTTTTACTATTTTGTCCTTTATAAAACATTTTTGTCTTTACAGTATCCTAAACGATGGTAGAATGCGTCTATTACATTTCTCCATGTTTTTTTTTTTTAATTAATACGGATTCATTCATTAATACCAAATTAAAGTCTTTTCCTTAGCTCTGCAACATTTGCATATTCCCGTAAATGTCTGATCTAAATAACGCCGAACATTTACATCAAAATAAGCTAAAGCTCCGTCTTGCTGAAACCAGCAAGATCTCTCTCTTCAATCCTGACCCCCCAGGGGGAGTGTAGTGGTCGACGTGATGTCGTGTATTGTCCGTCTCCAGAGATCTCTGTCTCTGGTCATTTCTTTTAATTCATGCATAGGTCTTTGGCATATTCCTGTAATTTGATCTATCCATCTTGTTGGGGATCTTCCTCGTGATCTTCGGCCTTCTACCTTTCCTTGTATTATGAGTCTTTCCATGTTTTTTGTGTTTGCTCTCATAACATGCCCAAAATATTTTAATTGTTGGAGATGGACTTTACTAGAGAGTCGTTGGCTAACTTTTAGCTCTCTTAATATTGAATTATTTGTTCTGCGGTCGGTCCAAGGAATTCGTAACATTCGTCTCCAACAGAACATTTCAGTGGCGTCTATCTTTCTTCTCTCCGATTGTCTCAGAGTCCAAGATTCACATCCGTAGGTCAGTATTGGGAATATTAAGCAGTTGATCAACCTCATCTTTATCGCTCTTGAAATTTGACAGTCCTTCCATATTTTGGTCACTTTTGCTGTGACAAATATAAGTATGAGCTCACAACCTCGAACCGGTCAATTGTGGTTATGTGTGGATGATTGTTGTGTAGTCTATCCACTATCATGATCTTTGTCTTTGATATGTTTAATTGCAGACCAAATATTTGACTTTCGTTTTCCATCAGTCGTATAAGTTCTATCAGCTCTGCTTGACTATTTGCAAGAAGGGCTGTGTCATCTGCGAAACGTAGGTTGTTTAGTTTATGACCATTTATTGAGATGCCCTTTTCCCATCCTTCAAGTGCTCTTCGCATAATATACTCCCCATATATGTTGAATAATTGTGGAGATAGTATACATCCTTGTCTGACACCCCGTTCTGGATGAAATTCGTTCGAAAGTGTGTCAAGTACTTTAACTGATCCAGTAGTGTGTTCATATAGTTCGGTTATAAGCGCAATTAGATGTTGTGGTACGCCTACTTCTTTTAGTATTCGCCATATGTGTCTCCACTTGACCCTGTCGAACGCTTTACGGTAATCTATAAAACAGATGTATAGTGGGATGTTGAATTCCCTAGATTTCTCGATTATCTGTCTTATATTCAGCAGGTGTTCTCGAGTACCTCTACCTTTGGTAAATCCAGTTTGCTCTTGTGGAATTTCTCTTTGTAGGAATGTTTTCAGTCTCTCATTGATTATATTTAGCATTATCTTGCTGACATGGGATATAACAGAGATAGTTATATAATTGTCGCATTTATGGAAGCTGCCTTTTTTATGTATGGTCGTTATTGTAGATTTTGTCCAGTCTTCATGCTATATTTGGTTACAGAGTAGATTAAGTAACTTTACGCCGGTTTCTTCTGTGGCTTTAAGCATTTCTGCTGTTATCATATCTGGACCTGGTGCTTTGTTATATTTGAGCTTGTTGATAGCCTGTCTTACTTCATTTTCGAGTATATCAGGTTCTTCTTCCACCTCGTCAGAGATTTGGCTAACAAGCTCTTGGCGTTGATCATCTTTATATAGGTCCCTGCAATACGATCTCCATGTCTCTGCTATGTCTTCTCTGTTTGTTCTCAGGGTTCCAGTGTTATCTTCAATGGCCCAAGTTCTGGCTCTGAAGTCTCTTGTCAGGTAGCGTATTTTTCTAAATAGATTACTCGGCTGAATATTCTGACCATGTCTCTCAATTTCTTTGCATATACTTTGATAGTACTGTTTTTTGTCGGCCTTACATCTTCGTTTTATTTCTTTATTGAGGTTTCTTAAACTAGCTTTTTCCCTTTCACTATGTACACCACTTTTACAAAGATTTCTTCTGTTCTCAATTATTTTAAGAGTTTCATCTGTTATCCAGTGTTTCCGTTTCACCGGATTATTTTTTCTTTGAGCGATCCACTGGTGTTGTTACGCAATGTTTAACAGTCTCCCCATATTTCCACCAGCAAGATATTTTATTAAAATTGGATCCAAAGTTATTTTTCAGAGTAGGTACAATTTTATTTTTAAATAGCTGAGAAGTTTTATTTCGTCTAGACCTTCGTGACTAGATAAAATACCAAGTGTTACATATGGTTGAACTCGTATTGAAGTGAGGATTCCAATAATAATATAATATATAGAGTGTTATATTTAAAAAATCAAAGTGACTAATGATATCAGGAAACTTGTAAATCGGGCAACATTGCAACCATTACATTTTAAATCTCCATATTGCAGAATAGGCGTATCCCACTTTTTGTATAATGCAGACCATCTATTTAAGAGATAATTAGGCGCTTATATGTAATAATTGAATTCCATTATAATAATGAAAACTGAGTGTGGGTTTTCTCACAGCAGAATAGGTTTTTCGCTTTAATATATAGACAGAGTAATTATTATAGTCTAACACCTAACTGACGTTTCAACATTTTCGATATCCAGGGTTATCTGCAACTTTGATTACCTGTGACCTATAGATCCAAAATTCAAAACAGTTCTTCCTTAAACCAAAAGGAACTTATGAACCAAGTTGCAAGGCTATATGACTTTTCCTCAAGAGATAGATATATATACAAATAACAATATTTCAAGGACTTATGGGGTCTACATTCCGCGCAATTATTATAGTTATCGGCAAACAGACGACAAAAGATATACCAAAATGAGATAGACAGTGTAACCTATTTGAAAAAATAACACATGATAGAGATCGTAAATCCCCTGTAGAGTGCGCCATGTCATCTGTTAAAGTATTTTATACTGATAAAACAGATCTTTCTAAATAACTGCAAAAACGTAGTAAACGTAAGGTAATTGACCTTGTATGTTACACTTTAAGACATAAAACCGTTTAAAACTAGGTTATAATAGTGACCCCCAAATTTTACAGCAAAATTTTGATTTTGTTTATAAATGTTACATGAAATTGTATGCAATTTCGACACTGTCCCAAAAATTGACAGTGGGTTGTACACTATCCGTCATATAAAACTGGTACACTTTTTTTCCCAATGTAAATCTGTGTTCAGAAATCAATTCATAGTTGCCATTACAGATAACAGAATTGCAATAAATCTAAAATGTAGTCGTTCAAAAATGTATAAAATTTTTAGATAGGTATTATTTTTATCATTACCAAAAAAAAAACGAATCTAAGAAATTAAATAAGCAGAGATAGGGTTGAATTATTATTGAAAAAAGTTTGAAGGATCTTTAAACCCAGGGTATTAGCACAGGGAACATTGGAATGCATCTACTGTAATTTTATACTTCAATTACCTACTGAACTCGAACTGTATTCTGTGTCAATAAGTTTTGTAACACACAAACTACCAAGATTAATTTATTATTTATTACAAGAATGATAAAAAATGTGAAAAACTAACATTATACCTACTTTATCCAACGTATTATGTACTAAAAAATATTCGGTGCGAAAAATTACTTTTCGAAACGTAACTGTTAAAATCCAATATCTGATTGTAATGATTTTTTATAATAATTTGAAGTTTGTCTAGATTGATTATCTGTCATTATTTTGAAATTGAAATATTTTCATAAATCGTTATAAAACACAAATCAATATATGGGCATATAAGAATAAACAATGTATGGGAACTTAATTGAGATGATGGAAAATTACAAAATTAATATGAGAATTTTTTAGGATGCATGTTTAAACAAATTTAATGTGACTGACTGATCGGGAATGCTCGATAATGTTTTAATTTTTTAGTATACTTAAAACTGGTGTTGGTCACACAGCCTTGCTTTTAGCTGGTTTTATATAATATTTTCGTTGAACTGGCAACGATGCCCTAGAAATCAGAATGACACATGTGACAAGATCAGCGTACACAACTTAAAAAATACGATTTTTGATTATAAGACTTGTAACAGTTTTTTATGACGGAAACGGTACCTACCTATCTATGTTTGACTTACATTTAGAATTTTCAAAATTAATTGTCAGAAGTATATTAGTACTTACATAGGGAATATAAAAACTACGATTTTTAACTGATAATACGTCATAGCAATGCCACGTTTCCAAGTGACAAAACTTCTTCCTGCCCGTGATTTCTTAGTGACACAATTATGACATATCCGCCATGAAGGTGTCAGTAATTCTATTGTTGTCAGTTTGACAAACCTAATTGAGGCGTAATCAATTTGGCACTGATATAATGAATCCATAATATGTCTCATTGAACACGCAGAGGTCCAGAAGCTCTATTTGGACTTCATTTTCGGAGTCATACGAGTGAGAAGTTTTACGCTTGAAAGATGTACAATCATAATGGAACTAGCAAAACTTCTCGATGATTATGCCTTTAACATGAAAAAAGGCAATAACTATAAAGAGTCGTAAAGTCAATGTGGAATACTACACCAAAAATTGTATAAGAAAAATATTTTACGGAGTACGGCATAAAAATCGACCCTTTCACGACCCTTTCAGATATATCTTTCAAATGTGCAAGAATTGTCCTTAAAGTGCTTTTATCTGTGCCTTCCAGGAATTGCAAGACAAAGCAGACGTTGATAAAGACGTTATTAGAGACATGGGGAATCTAAAAATTGCGTTCCGCAACATATCTCCTCAACTCAATTTACTAATGTTTGTATTTTGAGAAAGATTTCCGAAGTGGAAATTGAAACGTCAATAAACGTACTTTAACCACAGATTTTAACCTTTAATTGTGGCTTCTTCTTCTTCTTCTTCTTCGTCTAGCCATTCACGTCCACATATGAACATAAGCCTCTTCAAGTCTTCTTTCTATTGTTTTTTATTGTACGCTACTTGTAGCCAATTTTTCCCGGCAGTCCTTTTCAGATCATATGTCCATCTCATAGGAGGTCTGCCTCTGGGTCTTTTGTGTTGGTATGGTCTCCAGGTTAAAATTGATCTGTACCATTTGTTTAGATCGCTCCTAGCTACATGTCCAGCGTATTCCAATTTCAAATTTAATGATTTTTGCACCACATCGGTGACTTTGGTTTTCTGTCTTATCCATGTGTTTTGTTTTCTTGTCCTTAAGTGATATACCTAGCATTACTTTTTCCATCGCTTATTGAGTGACTGTAAGTATATTCATATTCTTTTTTGTGATTGTCCATGTTTGTGCCGCATAACATAAGTTAATATCGGAATAATGCATGCATCAAAAACTTTAGATCTAAGATGTAATTGAATTTGTTGATTTCTGAGTATATGGTTTAGTTTACTGAATGCTGCCCAAGTTAACTTTCTTCTTCTTTTTATTTCTTCAGTTTGAATTTCCCTATTTAGGATTATTTTTTGTCCTAAGTATATATATTCTTCAACTTTTTCTATAACTTTATCGTTTATTATTCTCACGGTGTCTTCGGAGTGCATGACTTTTGTTTTGTTTAAATATATTTTCAATTTTATTTTAGAAGATTCGGTATGTAGTTCTAAAAGCATGGTTTGCATTTCTTGTAGGTCAGTAGCTATCAGGATTATGTCATCTGAAAATCGTAGATTACTGAGGTAGCGCCCATTGATGTTTATTTCCTTATATTTCCAATTTAGGTTTTTAAAAACGTCCTCCAAAACTAAGGTGAACAGTTTGGGTGATAAAGTATCTCCCTGTTTGACTCCCCTGTTTCATGGTACAGGGTTCGTGTGTTCATTTTCATTTAGGTAGTATGTAGCTGTAGCTTGGTTCATAGTTTCTTTTATTAAGTTAATATATCTGCTGTCTATTCTACAATTTTGCATTGGGTTTATTACGGCCGTGTGTTTCTATGGTATCGAAAGCTTTTTTGTAGTCTACAAATGCTAGGAAAACTGAAAACTTGTATTCGTTACATTTTTCTATTAATATTTTTGTGGTTAACAGGTGATCGGAAGTTGAATAGCCTTTTCTAAATCCTGCCTGTTCATATGGTTGGTATTCGTCTAATTTCCTAGTTAGTCGAGTAGTTATGACTTTGGTGAGTATTTTAAACAGGTGTGACAGTAGGCTGATGGGTCTGTATTCCAGCTCTTAGGGACTTTGCCCTGATGTAAACAACTGTCCACAAGCTTAGTTACAATTGCAATTAGTTCCTTACCTCCTTCTAATATCATATCTGTGGTAATACTATCTTCTCCTGCAGCTTTATTTCTCTTCATGTTTTCCAATGCTGTAGTTACCTCTGAAATTGTTACTTTTGGCATTATTTCTGATCCAACATTTTTTATTAATTTCCGTGCTGGTCTCACCTCATCATCTTGTTGATGTGATCTGTAAAGTTCTGTGTAAAATTCTTCTATTCGTGTCAGTATGTTTTCTCTACTTGTGATTTTCATTTTCGTCTTTTCCTTTTAATGATATCATCTGACGTCGTCCTAGTGTCGGTCTGAGGCATTTCATACTCTTATTTTTTTCAATAGTTGTTGTTATTAATTTTTCGTTTTCTTTTCTTTTTTGTCGTCTGATTCCTTTTCTAATCTGCCTATTGAGTTCTCTATATTCGTCGGTTCCCCTTTTGTTAGATTTATTTAAGATCTTTCTTCTTTCTATTTGTTGTAATATTTCTTTGTCTAATTCATTGTATGTTGTTTTTGGTTTTTTTCAGTTGCAGGAGGCTTTTATTCACTGTTTCGGTAATAAGGTTATTCAAATCATCAATATCATTGGAGTTTATCTGCTGCATGCTAACTTGATTTAATGCATGCACTATATTTTTATTAAATTCACTATTTTTGATTTCTTCAGATGTCCATTTGTATCTTTTTCCATGTATTCTTTTTCTTTCTAGTTTTTTGTTACTTATTAGTTTTGTTCTTATTAGTCTAAGATCGCTTCCTAGGTCAAACTGATTTAATACTGATACGTCTTCTACTAGGTTTCTATTCTTCGTTAAGATATAATCTATTTCATTCTTTGTCTTTTTATCGGGACTCATCCATGTCCATTTTCTGCTTGGTTTTTTATTGAAAAAGGAGTTCATTGAGTACATGTTATGTTCATTCATGAAATTAAGAAGCATTTTTCCTCTATCGTTTCTTTTCCCGTAGCCATAATTACCAATTAAATGTTCATAATCTTCCTCTTTTTTGCCCAATTTAGCATTAAAATCTCCTAATATTATTTCGTAATTTGCTTTATTTGTTTCTACAGCTGTTCTTATTTCATCATAAAATATTTCTTCTAAAAATTGTGGCTTATTCCCATTTAAATAGTAATTAATTTCCTCAACTAAGCAAAAATCCTTAGCGAATTGATTTCTAGTACTCGTACACAGTATATCGGAATAAAAGGAAAAGACAGTTAAGATTTGATTTCACGAATAGTGCGTCTGTGTATCCGCTTATACGTATTTTGCCTTAAAAGGGTTCTTCAGGACGGCTATTCACAGTCACTCTGAACGTAAAAATAAATCTCTTCTGTCTTAGGAAGTACTCCAACATGGCTTCGTATAGACGCAAATAGCGACATCTGATATTAAATCCGTAAACTAATTTTCGAAACCAAATTCAGATTTTTGCTTTAATCTGTGCCTTCTCAGAATTGCAAGGCAAAACAGACGTTGATAAAGATGTTACTAGAGACATGGGAAATCTAAAAATTGCATTCCACAACATATCTCCTCAACTATGCAAAAATCCTTAGCGAATTGGTTTCTATCAGAACCAATGTCTACTAGGGCTACGATTTATTAACTAATCCTTTGACAGACTCTCTGTTTTCAGTTAATACAGTGCTCACTCCACTTTTGCATCCCATATGAAATTTTTCTGACACTTTGTACAACAAAGTGATACGTGGCATTTTAAATTGTTTAGCTGCTGAAGCACAAGACATTTCATTTTTACAGGCTTCTATACCTCTACTCAGATCCTCCTGAGAATATTTTCTATAAATAATTTTCCTTGTTAGGCATATCTAAAAATAGTTATCCTTTTTATTAAAATAAATAATGATAAATTGATTCAGTTTTTCATATAGCAACTTTTGTGTACCTATTTTTGACACCTTCTTCTTTAAGTTCCATCTTCTATCGAAGGTTGGAAATCATCATGGCTATGCGGACTCTGTTGACTGCCCCTCTAAAAAGTTCTGCATTACTGCATTCAAACCATTCCCTTAAGTTCTTAAACCAGGATATTCTTCGTCTTCCCACATTTCGCTTTCCTCGGATTTTGACTTGCATAATAAGTTGTAACAATGCGTATTTTTGCCCTCTCATCACATATCCTAAGTATTCAAGTTTTCGTCTTTTGATAATTAATATTATTTTCGCCTCATTTCCTATCCTACTAGTTACTTACACGTTTGACATTCTTTGAATCCATGATATTCGTAGAATTGTTCTGTAACGCCAAAATTCAAAGGTGGCCAACTTATTCAGATGGACTTGTTTTAGTGCCGACGCTTCCAAGCCATAAAAAAGAGTAGAGTACACGTAACATCGAAGCATTCTCAGGCGTAGTTCTAACCTTATATCCCGACAACAAAGAAACTTTTTAAGTTTAATGAATAATGCACGTGCTATTTCAATACGTGTTTTAATTTCTTTGGTTTGGTCTCCATCTAATGTTATCCATGTTCCTAAGTATTTATAGTTATTAACACTCTCAATTGCAGTATCTTGAATAGTCAATTGGATATTTGCATGTGCAGATTTAGTCATGATCATTCATTTAGTTTTCTTTAAATTTATCTTCAGTCCGTACTCATGACAGCGTTCATTAAGGCGTTGCATTACGTTCTGTAAATCATTGTTGTTATCCGTCATTATTACTGTATCGTCTGTAAAACGTAAGTTATTCAAAACTTCGCCGTTGATAGATATACCTTCTATTGCGTTTGAGAGCGCTTCTTGAAATACCGCTTCACTGTAGACATTGAAAAGTAGTGGGGACAGCACGCAACCCTGGCGGAATCCTCTCTGTATTTTGATATTTTGGGTGTACTGGCTGTCAACTCTTATTTTGGCAGCTTCATTCCAATATATAATTTTCATATCACGACTGTCAATATTTTTGCTTTTTAATATATCTACAAGCTTTTTATGTTGAATCTTATCAAATGCCTTTTCAAAGTCTACAAAACATAAGTACATGTCCTGATTCATGTCCATGCATTTCTGAGCTAGCACATTCAAGGCGAACAAAGCATCTCTTGTACTCATACCATTTCTAAAGCCAAATTGTGTATCACTAATTTCATGTTCAAGAGTTTCAACAATATTGCTGTGAATTATTTTCAAAAATGTTTTAAGTGTGTGACTCATTAAAGCTATTGTTCTGTGATCTGAGCAAGTTGTTGCACTTGGCTTTTTTTGAATTGCTACAAAGGTCGATTGCGGCCATTGTCTGGGGATTGTGGCAGTCTGATATATTAGATTAAAGAGTTCAACCATTACATCAATAACATCTTCATCGATGAGTTTTAATAATTCGTTGGACACATCATCTGGTCCAGTAGCTTTACCCTCTTTTGTGTTTTTGATGGCATAGATGACTTCTTCACTTAATATTGGTGGTCCGGTATCCTCGGTGATTTGTAATGACAGTTCTTCTCTTTCATCCTTAAATAGTTGTTGGATGTAATTGGTCCAGTGACATAATCTCTCCTTCATATCAGTAATAATATCCCCTTTATCATTTTTAAGGATATTCGTTCTTGTACGTTTTCTAGAACCTGTCATTTCTTTGATTTTTTTGTGTAAATTAATGCTATCATACTTTTTATCCAGATCTTCCATTTCCTTGCATTTGTTGGAGAGCCACCTCTCTTTTGCCTCTCGCATTTTCTTTCTGATGTTTTTCTGAATTTCTTTGTATTTATTCAGGCCTTTTGCTTTATATTTTCTTCGTTCTTCTATAAGTTCAAGAAGTTCTACTGTCATCCAAAGTTTTATTTTTTCTCCAAGTGGTTTGAGGGTTTCTTTTCCAACTGACACAAGGGCATGTTGAATTTTTCCCCATTTTTGGTCAATAGTTAGAGTTTCCGCATTATCTTCTTCGACTTTCCTTAAGTTCTCGTTTATTTTAAATTTCGTTTCCGCATATGTATTATCTTGTTTGAGACTTCCTGTATACATTTTTACTTGGTGCTAGGGCTGTTGACCTTCCAAAGTTTCACTCTCATCGACAAAACAACCAATTTTGACACCTCTTACTCTTAAATTTGACTGGGATGTCAGATTTAGGTGTTTAAAACATTGGTAATAAAATATAGCAAAAAAGGATAACTATACGTAATTTCTATGAGATGGATACAGAAAACGAACATCTATTAGTAATAGTTTATGCTGTTTTTGGTGCGTCTTTTACTCTGAGTAAGAATAAGAATAAAAAAGTCGAAGTGATTAATTTCGGAACAAACGAAAGATGGCGGTGCTACCACAAATCTACTTTAAGGTTCAATTTTTTTAATTTTTAACTTTATTAATAAAACCTGTCAAATTTACGGACAGTTTCAAATATAGAGCCAATTACCTTACTTATAAATTCGAATATTATTTACCCAAAATACTCAGACAGATTTATTTAAATACGAAAATTATTTTAAGTGAATCAAAAATCGCGAGATCGCTCGTCTCTATCCACAAGAAAGTTGTCCGATTGTTACTTTCCTATAACAATGGCATTTCAGTTGCAGTAAAATTATGATTTATTCATCTCGGATATTTAATTTATTCATAGCACTAAAAATAAGTGCTAAATATGTGTAGGTTGTGTTCTGATATACATTTCAATGTTAATGTAAATTTTGAAATGAAAGCATGTCGAAAGATCAGATCGTATTTTGCTTCTAAGTGGGTTTACGTAAAAATATTACTATATAACTTACTAACTTTTATTGTTTAATACATAATAGATTAATTGTTATGTAGAAATAGTAACAGTATAAAATGACCTAATCGTTCGAATAAAATGTCATAGTAAAGAGATTCACGCATTTTGAAATTAAACACCAGACACAAACTTACAGACTCCCCTATGTGTCCGAACAAGAAATACTAAATCACAATTTAAAGATCAAAAAGTAACTAGATGCTGGTTTCAGAGGTGGTAAATCGGTAATTCATCAGATTGCAAACCTGAAACAAATTTTAGAAAAAACTGGAATATGGCATAGATACTCATCATATATTTATAGACTACAAAGCCGCCTACGACTCTGTGAATAGAAGAGAAATGTTCAAAGCAATGAAAGAGCTAGGAATACCAAATCAGATGTTAAATTTAACATAATTAACTATCACAATGGCAAACAAACTAAAAGTTGTTAGTACGTGTTTCCCTCATAAAAATATTCATAAGGGAACCTGGATGATACCTGGTACTATAGTCCAACTCCATCATATTGATAGCACATGTATGCAAATTCCTAAACTGTTGATACTGGTGACTCAATGAAAAATAGATATTTGTCAACAAGTTTACAGAAGTATATAGGAAAACAATTTTTAATTGAGTATGATCACCAGTTACAAAAGTTGAAGCAGAATAGAATACAATACTTTAGAGGGCTATTAATCCCTAAATAAAGTTGCCAGTGTCGGACTGGTGGAGATTAACAGGTACTAATGAATTTGCAAGAAATGTAAGATGTTTATTTTGTTGGTTATATATAAAATAATTTGTGGCCGTAACAGGGGCCGATTGGTAAAAAAATGAATATTATTTTAATCAAATTTCATTTCAGATTCACTGATTTCTTTAGAATCTAAGGAATCTTCAACTCCAATGTTAATTATTACCGGTTCCAGCATTGCATCAGTCATATTATCCAAATTCCAGATTTTATTTTCTTCCTTGTGAGCATGACTAACAGCATAAACAGCATTTTTCCAATTTTTCCAATTAAAAGTTTTGTTGTTGCGTCCGACTTCACCCTTTACTTGAGACTATATATTTTCTATCGGATTCAGATCACAGTGGTATGGGGGTAAACGTAAAATAATTACATCACGGTTTAATGCCATTTCATCAATTAAATATTTTTTATAAGCTGCTTTATATTGCCTTACAATAGGTAATAATTCCTTTTTTGTTAAATTCTCCTTGTACTCAATTGCGTGTTTATCCAACCATTCGATTATCTCTCCTTTTTTCCATGCCGTTGTTGGCAATTTTCCTGCTAGTCTTGAATGGTAACTAGCATTATCCATGACTATGACAGAATTTTTTGGAATTAAATCCAACATTTGCTCAAAATATTCTTCAAAAACGTCAGCAGTCATTTCCTCGTGGTAATCTTTGGTTGATTTTGAGGCAAAACTTAATATTCCACCATTGACAAAACCGTATTCGTTTCCAATATAGATTATTATGAGTCTGCGTCCTTTTCCAACAAGAAAATTGTTTATTCCAGTAGATACACTTTCGATGAATGCCTGACGGGAACTTTTCACATTTGTATCAACCCATAGATATCGTACAGTATGACCTTCATTTAGCCAAGTCTCGTCCAAATAAAAATTGTTTTCCCTTCTTCTCGGTACTTTTTAATAGTTCTTAGATAATCTCGTCTCCAACTTACAATGTAATCTTTTTCAATTAAAACGAAAGCTTATCAGCTTCCAGCAAATTAGTGAAGCCTTATCAGTAATTCCAGGTAATCGGTCAAAGAAGGTATTCTTTTTGTGTCAGGCGGTAACTTGTATAGAAAACAATAATCACCTTTAAATTACTGTTTACATTAATTTATTTCGTGAAACATTGAATTCTCTCGTTAATCACCCGTGTATAATTAACAATAATCGTGTGGCATATATACCGACGTTTTTTACGCACAAAAAAGGTATAGTGAGATTAGTGGACACTTATTTTACAGAAGATTTTTTAAAAGATAATGAATTGTTGACGGCATCTTAAAATATTAATTTTTTTTATTTATTTCAAAACAAGTATAGGGTGACGCCTATGGTTTTTTTACCTGTTGAGGATTTGCATACATAATGTGCTATCAATATGATGGAAAAAGACTATAATAAATTTAAGCAAATTAATCACATATTAATATCTAGTTGGTGGGCAACTTCCGTTATATCAAAGATAAAACGAAGAATATCAATGGTAGGAAAAGAGAAACGTAAGCGTTTATTTAAAACACAACACTTGTCCGAAAATTATAATTTTGGCAAATCAAGAAAAACTGCCTAGCTTCAATTTATTTCAAATCTTACTTTTACTAAGATATTCATTGGATATCAAAATTGTACAAGTTTATTTCACATTTTTATTGATATTTTAAACAAAAGTCGGTAGAAACTTGGCAAAATATATTGGAAAATAAACATATATAGTATCCTCGTAGAAATAACAAAAAATTGCATGATATCTACCATTGCTATTATCATCGCTAAATCGGTATTGGTATCACAGTTATTTGTTTTGGTGTTGTTTTTCCACTAATGGTGTGGAATGTCCATGGACCGTGATAAATTTGACGTATTAAAACTTATCCAGGATACGTCTCAGATATTCGGTACATTCTTTCTGGTTTTAATGAAATTTTTGGTTTTGGATTCTTTAAAAATAAATCCTCAAAACTTTCGTCTACAAGAAACCAGTCAGTTTCTTTTCCAGCATTAACCACTTTAAATGAAGAAGGTTTAGACCTTGACCGCCGAATAACATCATCCCATTCTTCTGAAACATCAAAAACTACTTTTTTGCACGAGAAATGAGACTAAAGTGACTATAACAAGGTAGCTATGGATGTCCTCGTATTGGGTATACTATGTTATTTCTGATCTAATTTCAGTACATGCACCAAGATTTGTGAAAAGCGGATAAAGATGTAGTTTTTGTTATGGCACGGGTAACCATCAGAGAAAAACATATTTCATCCCTTTTTCCCAGTATATAATCTTTTAGATAATAACATATCATGGAAGTTACTTCATTTTGACTACGTTTAGCCATTTCTTCGTGATAGGTATACATATGGATATCATTGCCTCCGATGTCGTGTACACCAAATACATAGTACCAAAGTTGTCTGCTGTAGAAAACTTTATTTGTAGTCACATTGGGTGACTACAAATAAGTAGTTTGAAATATTTTATAATAAATAAAGTAAGAAACGTTGGACTGTGGGTGAAGTTCTTTAAAGGCTCTGTACATATTTTTTACATTTAACTCTGATGGTAGATAAATTTTCTTTTTGTCCGTATATAATGACTTTAGCGGTCTTTGAATGAAGAAATGTGAGCTATTATGTTTTCTATATCAGCAGGGTGTGTCTTCTTAGGCCTATTTGTATGCTTGTCCCGGACATCTTCTGGAGAACATCCTCTCATTGCTAAGCTATTTCTTATTCGAAGGATCTGCATTTTAGTAAGAACGAAAATACCACGAAAAGCTTTAGCACAAACCGTCTTTTCCCGGTAGTCGAATTTTATACATAAAAGAAGCTATATGTGGTGGACCTTGTTGATGTCGAGCTTTATTTGTACCTTCATTTCAACTGCAGGTAAAGCAGCTTGTGAAATAGAACTGCTTCGTCTCTAGACAGGAGTAACACTAATCAGGCTTCATAAATATGAATCCTGCCCATCTTTGGTCTTCATATTATTAAACATATTCAGTAAGAGAACATTGGTCTTGTGTTATTACATAGAAGCATCGATAGCGTTTACACCTACAACCAAGATTGAAGTCATAAGCATTGAGAAAACAACTTGTTATTATCGAAAAACTTACCTACTGTCATTTCTTGTTGTTCGCGCTAAAACATCTTTATCACCTATGCGTTTTGTGAGCAACTCCATGTATTTTAGCTTGCTTTATTTATGGTTTCTCTTCGATAAACTTTTCTTTTCCGTTTTCATGGTTGATCTGTAGTTCGAAATTCACAAATGTTATCATCTGTAATATTAGAGGTATTGTGTTGAACAGTTTCCGCCATGCTGAACTATTTTTCTAATACAAAAGAAACAGACATCATCTGTTATTAACAAAAAACGCGCACAACCGATAAATTTATAGACAAGATCATTTACGTTTAGCGATGACCAGTGACTAAGATGGAACAAGTGTTGCTTTTACAACAAACCGCATAGTCATCTCTTGTTTTTCCAACTCTATCCGAATTTTCTATGTAGTTTACTCCGGACATCTAGGATTTTTACATAACTGAATGTGTGCGATCGATAAAGAAACTACTATTTAATGCGAACAACATATGAAATCAAATTTGCAAAAAATGGACATGTTGTTTTTCAAATAAACGCTTTAATTGTTAACAATAGTGACCTAAAGAAGACGTGAAAATATCAAATACTCAAAGCGCAATCCTGACAGAAAGTAGCAAATTATAAAGGACAAAGAGAAAGAATCGACCTAAAAAATGTCCATTTAAAACGTCTAAACGTTGGCTGTACGGCGTCAGTAAGTAGCGATCACCGAATGGTTAGAGCCAAATTATAGATAAATGGATTATTCAATCAACGATAAAACATAATAAAAATTGAAATAAATTTAATAAAACTTGGAATATAGACACAGATAAACTAAAATCTAATACAGAACAATATTAAAGCAAAGTACAATCCGCGAAAGTATTAAATCTAAATCAATTTAGCTTAAATGAAATCAATGAAGTCATAACAAAAGAACTATTAGATGCAATCTTAGAAGTGGTAATCGCTAAGAGAAAAACAAAAATCCAAATAAGTGTAGAGTCACAAAACATGCTGAAATAAAGAAAAGATCTTCTGAGGCAAAACAAAAGGTACACTGCAAAATTTAAGAAATCGAGTAATAAGAAAACAGATAAAAGAGGATATTAAAAAACATCAAGAAGATCGTATAGAGCAAATCATAGAGAAAAACTGAAGTCTCAAATATACCAAACCGAAACTAGGAAAGAAAAACATAATAACCATTACAAATGAACAAGGACAACTAGAAAAAAGTAAATCTGATCGTTCCAGAAACGATCCCCTAACTCCTCAAAGAAGAACTTGGAAAGGCAGATAACAAATTTCAACTCAGAAGTGATGCCCGAAATAAGCCACGAAGAAATAGAAAGAGCAGTAAAAGAAATAAAAAGGAATAATGCTCCTGGAAGCGATGGAATCCTAGCAGAAATGCTGAAGGAAGGCGGAGAAGAAGCCATCACATATCTAAAAATAAATGTCTATTCCAAGGCAATATACCCGAATAATGGAATACTGCTAAAACAATACTAATATACAAAAAGGGAGACACCACAGACCTGAAAAATTATCGACCAATTTCACTTCTTCCATAACTTTACAAAACCTTTACAAATATTGTTACAAATTATTAAAAATTACATTTGACGGATATCAACCAGTAGAACAAGCCGGATGTAGAAAACGGTACAGCACCTGTGACCATCTATATACTTTAAAAATCCTAATAGAAAAGACTAGCCTAAGACTAATCCTAATAGAAAAAATAGCTTTTGATAGCGTAGAACTGTGAGCAATAGAAGAAGCATTAGTCAACAACCGGATCGACTCCAGGTACAGAATATGAATACATAATATTTACAAACAAGCTGAAATGATAGTGACGTTGGGTAATGGAATCGAAATAAATAATGAATTTTACAATAAGAATAATAACAATGAAACCAACACAGTAAAGAAAAACTATATGTCTCTCCCCTATATAAAAGGTTTATCAGAACAAAGTGCAAATCTTTCTATCTAAAACATAATATTACGGTTGCTCATAAAGGGCACAATCTTTTGAAAAGGAATTTTGTAAGATTAAAAACAAAAACCCCTCTATTAAAAAGATCGCATGTTGTATATGAAATTCTCTGCTCGAATTGTGATGGAGTTTATATTGGACAAACCAGTCAGCTACTTAACTCAAGAATACGTTCCCACAAATATGACAAAAAAAACTCAACCGCCCGCACAAAGCATGAAAACGAAAAAAAAACATAAATTTGATTTTGAGAAAACCAAGATTCTGAAATGTGAACCCAACAGGAAGAGGAGAGAGCTTCTAGAGTCTATACAAATAAAAAAAAATAATAACGCAATAAATGATAAAAAAGATGTCAAAAATTTGAACAAAATATATTTTAACTTAATTTAAATATACATAAGTCAATCTCAGAACGCCTATGATGTTAAAATAACTAATTGTTTAAACGGTAAGCTTACATCAATAAACAACACATTAGATTTAAAATACATTTTACATGTAGTGACTTAGTGGGCATGTCCTATGTTTTTAATATTATTTTAATTGTGACGTCTACATTGTTAGTACCGAATTTTTACATGCTTGGTAAGTCAAAAGTTTAACTTTTAAACCGTATTATGTCTGTCATAAAATGTTTTTTTTTAGTCAATATTACTTCTTGAAAAAGGCATGGATTTCCAGCCGAAACGTCGAAAAAAATATATAAAAATGTCTTAGTATCAAATTAAATTTTTTTTTATAAACCTGAGCCCAAGAAAATCCACTAGAATAGATATATATAT